>CM054141.1:28434835-28541823 GCA_028751875.1 Rapana venosa
AAGAAACTTCTATCCACAGAATCCAAAGCCTTTTGAAAGTCAATAAAGGCAACATATAACTTACAGTTTAGACTAAATTGCTTCTGTACACATGCAAACAGTGTGAATATATGATATATTGTTGATTAGTTGCGCTTAAAACCAGCTTGAAATTCGTCTTTCATGTTATTTTCTTCTACCCATTCCTGAAGTCTATGATTAATATTTGTACTATATAGCTTACTGGCAATATTACAAATCGATATACCTCTGTAGTTGTTGGACCAGCAGTATCACCTTTCTATACAAGGGAATTACAATAGATTCAGACCAAGCTGATGGAAAAATACCTTTATCAAATAGAGAATTGAAAATTACAAAGAAATCTATTAGTCAACTACATCTAACAGAATATTAAAAAAAATTCTCCAGTAATGCCATCTATACCAGCCTATTTCTGGTGGGTTTAAAAAAAAATTCTAATAGCTAGAAGGATTTCATCTGTAGACATCAGCTGATTTAAGACACAAATGTCATCTCTTATTTCATTTCCTGTTGTCTCCTCAGCATAAACATTTATAGAATCTTTTTCAAATAGGTCAACAAAATGTTGATACCAAGTGTCAAGATTTATTGCACCATAAAGTTGCCTTCTTTTGGAAGAAATGTAATGAATATCATTCCAAAAAGATTGCTGATCATTCACTGAAAGAAATCAACTTGTTAATTAGAGCCTGTTATGTTCTGGTTTCTTCCAATTTAAGATATGCCTATATTGACGTCTGGTACAACAATCCTTATCTCTGCCTTTTCTTCAATCACGGCTCAAAACAGGAAAAACCCGACTCTTTAGTTGTTGGCTGGAACTTGCACATGGTAACCTAAATTCCATTTGGTTGCAATCTTGGCACCGCCCATCAGGGGTCCAAGTCCAGTGTTTTGAGGTGCCAGCACACATTCCCTCTTTGCAGTCTATTAGCGACTGGGTGAATTTTTATTTGAAAGGCTTATTTATCAATCACTGCTGGATTTCCTACATTATTTTTACAGTATTCATACTTTAGTGAACAAAACTTTAATACCTGCTTTACCTGTTTGTGGTGAGGGTTGTACCACTATTTTGGTTAACTAATATTAAACTTTTTTGTACAAACAGGTGTCTCCCAAGAAAGGAAGAGGCTGAGTGTGAGGCTTGTTCCTGATTTTCAGAGTGAGAGGCAAAGCATCTCTATCTGTGAGGAATTCAGTGGATTTTTCTTTTAACCAGACTGTTCTCTTTTGTATGAGCTGTTTGTATTGTATGAACCTTGTACTTGATGGTGTAGTTTGTTAACAGTTTGTTTATTTGTTTGAGTGCTACATGTTTGCTTGTGCTTTGCTGTTTTTTAAGTTTACTTACTTTGTATCAGTACTTGTCTGAGCGTCAGCAAACTGCATAGCTCAGTGGTCGGAGCACTCGATTTCCCCCAGCCAAGTTAAGCAGCGTCGAGCATGGTTACCAGTTGGATGGGTGACCGTTTGTGCGCCTTGGCTTCAGTACAGTTCCCCCAGTTCGCCCAGCTGTAAACCTTTGACAGCATTCATTGAGAAAGTGTATGGCGCATACTCCGAGCGTATGGATTCCCACAGGAGATTATCCAAGTCATTAAGGAAGCTTCTACAACAACTTCACGTGCATAGTAGGAAACAGCAAAACCAGTTTCAGTGTACAAACCGGCGTCAGACAAGGCTGCCCCATGTCAGCACTACTCTTCAACCTAACAATTGATTGGGTGATGAGACAAACAACAGCTGACCAGTCACGGGGCATCAGATGGACCCCTTCTCAACGCATGAAGACCTAGATTTTGCCGACGATTGGCATGCTCTCACATACCACCATCACATTCAAGAGAAGACATCCCGTCTCAGCACTTTCGAACAGCAAGTAGGCCTGAAAATCAGTCAGAAGAAGACAGAGGTGATGACACTGAACGTTCAGAACCCCTCACAGTGAATGGAGAAGATTTACCAACAACTGAAGAGTTCACGTACCTCGGGAGGACTGTTAGGCATGACGGCGGAGCAGGCAGCGACATCAAGAACCGGATTAGCAAAGCAAGAAATGCTTATAGAAATCTGAACAATGTGTGGAAATCGCCCCAGTACAGCACCAGAACCAAACTAAGACTATACCAGAGCTGTGTACTTTCCACCCTTTTGTACGCTCGGAGTGCTGGAGGATGACTGAGAGTGACCTCGACAAACTATCCACATTCCACACGAAGAATCTCAGAAGAATCTTAAAAGAGAATTTTTTTTTTTTTAAAGTAAGAACAAATAAAAATAAAAAAAAGAAAAGAGAAAAGAAAGTGATGAGCACAATCAGCACTGTTCCTGAAAGCTTGGTCCTGGTGTGTGTGTGTGTGTGTGTGTGTGTTTCAAGGATAATACTATGGTATGTATGGTGATATTTGCTCATGCACATTTTTGCTAGGATTATCAAGTGATGTACTATTTTCCGTGTTGGTTGGGGTGTAAGGTGATTGTGGTAGCCTAAAAGAACAGTGGATTCTGGAATTGTAATAAGATGTTCAATTCTTGCATTAATCTCTGATTCTACCTTACACACAATAAGCTTACCATATGACCACCCCATCCCCCTATCACACTCCATATCTCCAGATCACACTCCAGAGAGGGAGGGGTAGAGAGCACAGAGAGACCATAGGGCGAGAATAAAGTAGTTTTTTTATAAGTCGATTTCTTCTTGGTCACATATTTGGCATTTATTCGTAGTAGCTAAACCCATATTGTTTAAGAGAATATTTGTGGGGTATATATTGTGTATGGTTTTTACCATTGTAATAACCGAGTTTCTTTGGTGCAGTCGAATACACAGGTCCAGTGGATGGTTTCTAGATCTATGTTTAGTTTCTTTTTCCAGAAATTGTAAGGGCATGGTTGTGTTGTGGGCGAACAAATTAGCAGTTTTCAAAAATCTGCTTTTCATAGATTGAAGTAACTGGCCTTTTGACATAGTTGTGTTAATTGGGTCTAGTTTGTCCTCTTCCATGAGATGGAAATGGTTGCTATTTTGGACTTTGGCAAAGGAACATTTGACTGCATTATATTCCATCAAGGGGTGTGCTGCTTTTCCAACTCTACTTTCTATTTGCTGGAAGGTGATTATTTCTCCTCTTTCATCAATAATGTCATTCATTGTCAAGATTCCTTTGTCTAGCCATTCTTTTATATATAATGATTTAATTTTATATTGGAAATTATAATTATGCCATAATGCTGAGTTTAAATATACGCTTTTTTCATCGTTTTGATCTGTGCTATATCTAAATTGATCCAAGCATGTAGCACTCTGAGCCAAAATGTTTCCCTATTTGTGAATAATTGGTTAACGTCCTCCAAGCTTGTAGGGGTCGAGAGTATATCAAAATTCTTGGAAAGGCTTTCCATTTACCCATGAGGTTCCTATTTATGAGTTTTGGTACCCATGATAGGAAGAGTGCTTCTTGCATAACTTTTAGATCAATGACCTCTAGGCCACCATTTTTACGTCATGCATTAATACTTAGCATTTGAGCTTTTCAAATGGTTTTTTAAAATTTGTTTATACTTTTTTCCCCCACACCAATGTGTAGAATTCTCTGTTGATCTTCTATAGGATATCTTCTGGCATGCCAATGGATTGCATTATATTATAGATGAATTGTGACAAAAGAAATGTTTTGACTGTCACTATTTTGCCATATATACCTAAATTTCTCCTGGACCATTGTCGCATCATTGTCCTCATGGTTTCTAACTTTTTTGACCAGTTGTCCTCTATCTGACATGCACTGATGTCATTTCTAAAATAAACTCCTAAGATTTTAAGTTGTTTCACCCATTTCAGTTGGTAATATTTCTGTTCATTGTCTCTACCTAGCCACATAGCTTCTGTTTTGTGTTTGTTCATTTTCAGTCCAGATATTACTGCAAAGTCCTGGAATACTTTAAAAATGGCTTCTAAGACATCTTTGTCTTTTAAATACAGTTTTGTATCATCTGTATACGGTTGTATTTTAAGAGTGCTGTTTGTTTGATTATTTTCGTTCTGCATTTGGTACCGTTATTCTTTTTATTTCATTATTGCTTCGAAACTTTAATGCCAGCAGCTCAACTGCTAGCACAAAAAGTAGGGGAGATAGAGGGTAACCTTCGTGGGTACCTCTTTCTACTTTAAAGGATTCAGATATCCAGCCATAGTGGCTTATGCAGCTTTTGGTTTGTGCTAAAACAGTTTTTATCCACGTCAAGAAGTTGGGGCCAAATCCATATTGGTTTAGGCTGTTTTGTATAAACATTTTTGAGATTGTATCAAATGCTTTAGTGAAGTCTACTGCCACCAGGATTGCTGGTAGGTTTGTTTTATTCAAATAGTGTATAACATCATAATAATCTAACTATAGTAGCTATATTATTAATAATAATAATAAATAGAATTTATATAGCGCTATATCTTGCAAAAAGAAATCAAAGCGCTTGCATTCAACACACCCCTACACATACAACCAATAACAATTAACAGAGTTAACAAATTCAAATGTACACACACACACACACACACACAAACACGCACACACACACACCACACCACAGAGGTTATACACTTTTGCAGGGTGATGGGAAGTTGGCTGTTTTAGGCAGGCATAGATTTGAGATGAAACAAGAGGGAAAAAATCAAATTTGGAATAGATATGTCTTGAGGCTGGATTTAAAAGTGTCATAAGTAGGCTGATGGCGAAGGGAGAGAGGGAGGTCATTCCAGATCACTGGACCAGAAACAGAGAAAGAGTGACGGCCGACAGTGGGTTGGTTGAATCTCAGGTATTCATAAGCACAATGTAACTGCAGCAGAGCCGAGGGAACAAGGAGTGTATAGGTGAAGACAGTCACAGAGGTAGGAGGGAGCTGTTTTGTGGAGACATTTGGAACAGAGGGTACTGATCTTTTAGCTAACTCTCTGTGGCACATGCAGCCAGTGGAGAGATTGCAAGAGAGGAGTTATGTGCTCAGATTTTCACTTTCTGAGGACAAGTCGATCGAGCAGCAGATTTTTGGATACGTTGAAGGGAGTGTATAGATGATGCTGGCAGACCAGCCAGAAGAGAATGGCAATAGTCCATATGAAAAAATGAGAGACGCGACTAGTTTGGATGTTGCATCAGTGGACAGGTACTTTCGAATTGCACTAATACCCCGTAATTGACAAGAGCATGATTGGCAGGTCTGGGTGATGAATTTTGGCATAGAGAGTGTAATGTTGATAACAACCCCAAGATACTTCACAGAAGTGGATGGAGGAATTGATGTGTTGCTGAATTCTTTTGAAGCTGTTGTGATGGGAGAGAGTCTGTGTTTGGTCCCTACAAGCATGGCTTCGGTTTTGTCTGGATTTAGCTGTAACTTGTTCTGTATCATCTAGTTTTGGATATCTTGAAGGCAGTAATCCATATTTGTCAAGAGAGAAGGCAGATTTTCAGGTTTATCACTGTTAAGAATCTGCCTTTAAAAAATCCACACTGTTCTTCAGCACTTATTTATTACTGTGCTAAGTTTTATTTCTACCATTTTTGCTAGGATTTTGTAATCTTTATTAAGGAGGGTGATGAGTTGCCAATTAGATAAGTTATCTCTTGGCATATTTTTCCCTTTATGTAGTAGAGTAATAGTTCCATTCCGCTGTGTTTGTATGTATGTCTCGCCTGCAAGGAGTGGAGGTATGAGCTGTGAAGCATAGTTTTGATCTGTGACTAAAAAAAATGTATAAAATTTGTGGTGAGTGGATCAGTGGTCTAGAGGTAACGCGTCTGTCTAGAAAGCGCAAACTCTGGGTCCGAAGTGTGCGGTGGTTGCAATCCCGTTTGGACCCGAAACTTTTCCCTCATCCATTACATCATGAGTGGTGGTCTGGGCACTAGTCGTTCGGATGAGACGATAAACGGAGGTCCCGTGTGTCATACATAATTATTTAGCGCACGTAAAAAACCCCACAGCAACAAGAGAGTTGTCCCTGGCAAAATTCTGTAGAAAAAAGCCACTCTGATAGGAAACAAATACAGCTGCAGACAGGAAAAGAAAAAAAAAAGGGTGGCGCTGCTCTTGTGGCGACGCGCTGTCCCCGGGATAGCAGCCCGAATTTCAGGCAGGGAAATCTGGTGACTTGAAGTGGTACAAATAAATCACCAGTGGGGATGAACCATTTTTCATTAATTTTGTTTTAGTGCTTCTCCAATATGTGCGTCACCTATCTGTTGTTCAAAGCTTTGTATTTCATGGTCATCAAAGGTTGGCGTATTGTGTGCTGGGCCTAGGAAATTGGCAATGTGAGTAGTTTCTCTGTTATTTTCTTCTAGGTCTTTTTCATATAAGTGAATAAAATTTAACTTGTACATGAATAACTCTTGACTGGTCTTTCACAGTGTTGCCATCCTCAGTTTTGAGTTGAGTTATCATGTTGGGTGTAGCATTGTTTTTCTCTAAGCTAAGAAAATATGCCGTACCCCCCCCCCCTCCCCTCCCATCTTCTATGTATCATCTTGTTTGTGCGCCTTGGGCTTTGACAAGAGCATTCAGTTCTAATTCTACCGTAATTTTATTCATTTCTGTTATAAGCTGTTGGTTGTTTATTTCATATGCAACCATATGTTCTATTTGATTTAGTTTCACTAGTAACTGGTTCATATATTTCTTTTCCTTGTGTCGCTGATTTTGGCAATATGATATTGATTCCTCTCTTATCTTTATTTTGCATAGTTCCCATTTATCGTGTGGATTGAGGTGGCAGAGCTCTTCTTTAAAAGTCGAGATGGCATTCTTCATGTATTCAACACATGACCGGTCCTTTATAAGACTATAATTAAATTTCCAATATGATGGGCCTTTTGTGTAGTTATGAGGTGCCAGGGTTATGAAACTGCTCTGTAGTCTGAGTGTGGAAAAGATAATATTTCACTATGCTCTAAATAAGGTAATAGACTGTTTGATATGAAAACATAATCAGCTGTGAATGGTTGAGTGCCGTTCCATGTGTATTGTTTCTCTCCTGGGTGTTTTAATCTCCATGTGTCTTTAAGATCTAAGTATGGTATAAGTTGATGTAGTGCGTTGACCTCTCTATTGTTGTGCTTCTCTCCTGTTATGCTATCTTCCTGGTTGTTCATGACTGTGTGAAAATCTCCTAGCACAATAAGAGGTGCATCTATTCTGCAGTGATCACCGACTACTTCGCATACATGGTTGAAATAATCTATTTTGTCTGTGGGGGATTAAGGGGCATATATATTAGTTAAGAAAATGTTTTTATCATCTAGGTTTATGCCAATTATTAAAATGTCATCATCTTTATAAACACATTGTGCATTTTCTGCCTAGTTTTTGGTAACCAGTATCATTTGTCCTAAACTATAGTAATTGCCTAAAGAACAAAATATTTTCCCTCCCCAGGGACGTTCCCATTGCTCTACTTCTTTCATTGATGAAACATGACATTCCTGGGGGGCAACTATGTCAAACTTTTCTTTTCTAATAAAGCTAATGTACTAGATCTTTTTCATTTATTTTTTAGGCCCCTAACATTTAGGATGGTAACTTTAATTTTCTCCAAATCTACTGATAGACATGGAATCTATCACAATCTATAGGTATAATCATTAGTCCATGTTCATAGCCAAGCCGTCATTAAAGAGGGGGGGGGGGGGGGTGTCGGTGGGGCGAGAGCGGGCGGGTATGGGGAGGGGGGGGAGGGGTGGGTAACGTTGCTGTGTCGGCTTCTTCCTCTTTACTTTTCTCATTCTGTGTTCCCTCTGTGCTGTTGAAGAGATTTCGGTTTCGGCTGTGTTGTGTGGTCTCTTAGTTTGTCCACACAGAGTAGGAGATCTTTGGCCGAGAGGGACCTGGCACGCTTTTTAGCGGCTTTGGCATTTGAGTACAGTGTGTGTGCCACCCATAGGTGTGTTCCCTGGGTTGCACCAGAAAAGAAAGAACAGATTGTTTTTTCTGTTCACTGGAGCTTGCTTTGCTGACAGTGTGGGGTGGCTCTTGTTCATCCTCTTGTTGGGGTGGTGGTGGAGTGGGAGGGGCTGGATGGGAGGGGGAAGGGGGCATACTGGGTGTTAAGTCCCAGTGGGGGCTCCCACTTGTATGTCCCATCTTAAAACACACACGGCAGCGAGGTTCTGCCGATATACATTCAGCAGCAGTGTGGCTTAAGTTTTAGCCAGGCATCTGCTGCAGGCTGCTGGGGTTTGGCCTCTATGATAGATTGAGGCCCTGAATGGTCCTATGTGCAGAGTCTTTGGAAAAGGTTTGTTTGGGGGGTCCACAAATATGAATCCCAGCCCTGTTTTCCAACCGGTTAGTTTGCCGTCTACCCTGTCTCTCGATGACATTCCAGTGTAGTTTTGCCAGTTTGTGGATGGCACACTGCATGTCTTTGTTATTGAAGGAGAGAGACACATTGCTAATGAACATCCATATTACACATCTACATCTTTACTTTATACCACACCATCAAAACACTTATACATCTCTACTTCATACCACACCATTACAATTTTTAAAATATATTTTCCTTTATTTTTATTTTTTTCTCCCCCTTTGTTACTTTCTTTGCTTACTTCAATGAGCACTACAAAATCTGCTCCAGCAACATCCCTGAGATACTCCTACTATATCACCACAAGCACAGAAAGGGTGTTACACAAGACGATGATCTAATAGACTGGGTTCTTTTAAAAGACCAGTACACCTAATCCTACCCCCATCCTTTCATTTAAAAAAAGCCATGAATGGAAAAAAATGTATACAAACTGAAAAAGGATAAACTGCTTAATGAAGAATACAAGCTGAGAACTAACAGGAGACTGTAAAGTGATGGATACAAGTTGAATACTAAGAAAAAATGGTACAGTGATGGATACACAAGAGTACTGAACTCCAAACAGGACAAATAAGACTACTTCTACAATAAAAGACTAAAGTTAAATTGATGTAAAAACACAAAAAAACCCAAATGAGAAAAAAACCTTAGTCATTACATTTATGGAAGAAAAGAGAAAAAGTATGCTACACTGAAAAAAGGAGACCAAAAACAGAACAGAAAGTTACATTTATAAAGAAAAAAATCAAGAGAACGCATTGGGCAAAGTCCTAATCATGACAACTGCGAGATAATGATTAAAACTTTCCCCAAAAGAAAGGCAAATCAAAAAAGCCCTAACAGATAATAGTGGATAGGTAACAAAATGGCAATTGATGATGAGAGAAGCAGACGGGTCACACACAGCCGTGGTGCCTGTTGTCTCAGCAGCTGTGCCTGGGCCATTTGGAGCTGACCATGGCTGTCTACTTGTCCTTGGAGGCGGCAGCAGCAGCCTCTTTGGCCTGGTGAGCTGCAGCACACCCGCGGCCTCCTCCACCTTCGCCTTCAGTGACTCGTGTGCCTCCAGCATGTGCAGCAGTTCAGCGTTGTCGATCTCCAGCAGCATGCCGGTTATCTTGCCCGCCAAATCGGGGTACATCCTTTGGATTAACGGGAACAGGCGTTCACCCAGCATCTGTCAACAAATGTCACAATGTATACTAGGGAATCTGTTCTTCAGATGCAGGATTTCGGGGGTTGAAAAGGATCAGAAGGCAGCCGTGGTTCCCACAGCTGAGATGGGTATGACTGTAAGTGGGAAAATAAAGGGAAGCCTGCAAAAGGACCGTTTCTGTTTGCCCCTTCTGCTTCTTGGCTACAGCTTCAGGCTTCATCAATGGTGGGATTTTGTGTATGCGACAGTTTTTCCCCCATCATGAAGTTAGCCGCATTGCGGGACTGGGGATGGTGTCTAAATACCTATGTGCATGCGTTATTTCTTAACTTTGTCATCCGTTTGGATCAGCACGAAATGGCCTATTCTTCTGAAAGACGGAGCGATTGTTAGTGTGTGCACAATGTTTTGCTGGAGTTCCCACACAGGGCCTTGGTTTAAAGTTGTATCTGATGGACTTTTGGCGGAGTGGAATCGGTGCTAATATGAATCCCAGTGTAAAATTCCCTAAAACGGGTGCCTCCATGGTGACTCAACCTGCAAAGCATGAATTAGCAGTCATGCGATTTTGTTTTTTCAAAGAGAAAAAGGAAATTTTCAACAACATTAATGACACCAATAATCAGGATAAAAGAAGAAGACCCTGACAGCACTTGTGACAGTTCCTGAAGTGCAAATCAAGTTGACAGCCATCTGACTGATCTGCATTAGTCAAATATGTGACAGGAAATTGTCAATACAATTGTTCTTCTTTTTATGGGTTTTTAAAATCCGTCACATTTTTTTCATACCACAGAAACTAATAAGCACATCCTTTCTTTCTCCCCTCCCATCTGTTCTTGTTACTACTAATGCTAAATAGTTATACTTACCTCCTTCTTTCTTGACACAAGGTAAGAAGAAAATCATTACCAACTCCACTTCCCTAAAAGTCTTTCTGACGAGACTATAAATCAAGTTCCTGTGTTGAAAAATGCACGCTGAACATTTTGTGCACGAGTTAAAAAGCTGTTCTGCCTTTGACAAGAGTAGGCCATTGCGTGCAATAATTACAGATGACAAATTTTGGAGGGTAAACGATCGCATGTCAAGAAATGATGTTCATAGTTTGACCGAAAAGCAAAGGACTCTAGCCAGCTCTGAAAGAAGCAGGGAATACCTTAACTTTATCATGGTAAGGTATAGTATGATAGTAGGTATGATCAACATGGGGAAACAACTGCTCAGCGAAGAAGAAGAAGAAGAAGAAGAAGAAGAAATGCATGCCATATTCCCTATTTTCCCTTCTTCTGGTGAACTTCGTACCACAACTATATTTTTTTTCACATAATTTTTCTCCTGGTTTCTAAGTTTCCTATTTTGCAAATATCTGAAAACATTCAAAATTCAGAGCCCTGCTTGATGAAGTGACTCCTCTACTCACCTGCTTCTGCTCCTGGGGTGGTGCAGCCGCCAACATCGAGGCTGTCAATGGTTCTTGGCCTGGAATGACCACACTCTGAGGTGGAGGCTGCTGCATCCCCACTTGCTGCTCCGCTGTAGGTGCTGTGCGCATGTTGGAAGTGAACTTGGTGTACCGGTTCTGAAAAACACCACAAAGACAGTCTTTAGAATGTGAACTGTGCACAAAGAGCTAATCTTTTATTACATGCATGCTTATTTGATTCTATCAGCCTGTGATTTTCTTCTTACCTTGTGTCAAGAAAGAAGGAGGTAAGTATAACTATTTAGCATTAGTAGTAACAAGAACAGATGGGAGGGGAGAAAGAAAGGATGTGCTTATTAGTTTCTGTGGTATAATGGATCGGTGGTCTAGAGGTAACGCGCCTGTCTAGAAAGCGAAAAGTCCGGGTCTGAAGTGTGCGGCGGTTCGTATCCCGTTTGGACCGGAAATTTTTCCCCCATCCATTAGACCATGAGTGGTGGTCTGGGCGCTAGTCTTTCGGATGAGACGATAAACCGAGGTCCCGTGTGTTACACGTAATTATTTAGCGCACGTAAAAAAACCCACGGCAACAAGAGAGTTGTCCCTGGCAAAATTCTTAGAAAAAAGCCACTCTGATAGGGAAACAAATACAGCTGCAGAAAAAAAAAAAGGGTGAAAGGGTGGCGCAGCGCTAAGTGGCGACGCGTTCTCCCGCTCTCCCCGGGGAGAGCAGCCCGAATTTCACGGAGAGAAATCTGCCGTGACTTAAAGTGGTATGAAATAAAATCTGAGCGCTTTGATTTGTTGCTTTACAAGATTCAGCGCTATATAAATTCCATACATTATTATTATTATTATTATTATATATGCTTAATTGAACACTTGCTAGGCACTGCCAAATGAAGGCAATATTGAAGATAAAAGAACATTAGCAATCAGTTTTTGATGTGAAGTTGATTTTCACAATATCATAATTGTTTACTCAGATTGACTGATTCCTATAGTACATATGTGCTTTAACCATTAACTCAAATCATTTGTTGTAGGCCAAGTAGTGTTAAGCATCAAGTGTTCTTTTGTTGTAGGCCAAGTAGTGTTAAGCATCAAGTGTTCTTTTGTTGTAGGCCAAGTAGCATTAAGTGGCTTAAAACCTAATAGGCCATGTGTGCCGGTGGGAACCGATGACAAAATTTACAAAACAGCATACACACAGGGACTGGATGTAAAAAAAAAAGCAAACGACTGCTTATTCCATTCTCCTCAAAATACAAGGATAATTTTTTTAAAGCTGCGCTACTGTCACCTGCCCCTGTGCCCAGTCCACCATTCTTAGATTACAGATTTTCTAAGTTGGTGTCTATACAATAATGTTCTCATACTTTGGGGTCAACAACAAAAGTGTTGTTCAATTATGTTTTTAGATGTTTTAATACATCTTCCTTGTCTTTTAATGGGGCAGTAAAGTACAAGCAGACAGGGGCTGGAGCAGTCTGCTTACCTGGGCGGCTCCTGTTTGAACGGCTGTAGGAGGACGGCTGACTCCAGGGGCCATTTGACGAGGTCCTGCTTGGTTGCCAGCGTTGAGGGGGCACTGTCGCTTGTCGGGTAATGGGGCGGGCGTTCATAGCTGCCCGCGCTGCCGCCGTCTGGGTCGGGGCCCTCTGTCGCATTTGAGTGGGAGGCATTCTCTGGAATCCTGTTCGCTGCTGTGTTGGTCGTACCTACGTAACACCAAACAGATAATCAGTGTTTATGTCTTTGTGTAAAAGACATCCCAAATCCCCGTTTATGTCGGTGGCTGTTATGAAACCACCAATTCTCACAACTTTGCTGACAAGTTCTGACAACCTTACCAACACACCAGTTCCGAAAACTGTACAGGCACAGTTATGAAAACTGTATAATACATACATCAGGTCAAAGGTTTCCTCTGCTACTGGTAACCAGCAAGCCAATAGGCTACTGCCTGTGACATGTGGGTAGATGGAGCTCATCAGTCTAGAAAAACAGCCCGTCTAGGAGAAGGACAAATCTGATTTCAAACTTCCGCTGTATTGCGGCCATACCCACTCATAGGAAAGGTTTAGTTAACTAACCCTGAAGAAAAACTGGAAGTGGGAGTCCCCAAGGCAGTCTGAGGCAGTCAACATTCTGGCAACTTCTGCAACGGCACTGGAACCATGTGTATCAGCAATTGCCTTTCCAATGGACCATTCCAGCGAATTGGTTGTCAAAATGGTATTTTTATCAGTAAATTTCTAGTTTCGTATTTGGGGTTTTAAAAATCGTAAACATACCCCAAAAATCACACAGGAAGGCAGGTCTGCTACGGACAATGAAAACCGCAATCACTTACCAGAGCATTACATCGTGGATTGGTTTGCATGGGCACCTGTGCTGGAACATAGAAGCAATTCTGGGCAGACTGGGCCATCGCAGGGATGAAGAAGTTGCCTGGAGTAGCTTGGAACATGTGGTTGAATTGGGCTGCCTGCTGTTGCCTCAAATAAGCCATGTGTTCAAAGTAGCGGGATGCCAGCTGTGCATGACGTTCTTCCTTTCTTTGGGCCAATGCCAAATACAAAGGCTTGGCCACAATGATTCGGCCGTTCATCTCTGCCACAGCCTTTGTTGCCTCCTCTGGCGAGCTGAAGCATACAAAGCCAAAGCCTTTGGAACGGCCCCCTTCCATCATAACCTTGGCACTTTTGATCGTTCCAAACTTGGCAAACACTTTTCGCAGACGATCATCGTCAATGCTGTCATCCAGATCCTTGACGTACAAATTGACTCCATGGCAGCTTTTGATTCTCTCCAATTTGATCTTTTCGAACCGCTCTTTCAATTCTGCCTGACGCTCTGCACGTTTCTGAGCTCTGCCACAGTAGATGACCCTACCCCCTACTTCAGTGCCGTTGATGTGCGCTACTGCCTTCTCAGCACCTTCTGGCTCCTCAAAACAGACAAAGCCAAACCCTCTCGACTTTCCATCATCACCAACCATGACCTTAGCAGAGATGATTTTCCCATGCTGAGAAAACAGCTCTTGCAGCCTGTCATCGTTGAGCTCATCGTCAAAGTTTTTAACAAAGACATTATTGAAGCGATTCGTCTTGTCACCCATCATCAGGATGCGTTCTTTACGGGGAATGAAGCGTCCAACATACACCTGCACACAGATACATGAGATTGCAATATTATCCATATGTTCATGGGATCAAAACACTATTTCCCCGACTTTTTCTAAATTAAACTGCAAGTAACGAACTGAGTATCTCCTTATCTTTATGCAGTCAATACTTAGCAAAGACAACATACTAAAATTTACATAAACAAAGTAAAAACTCAGGCCAACTCTTCACGTTAAAAAACATCAGGCAGCAAAACCAGTCTGACTTTCATGTCTGTATCAAAGAAGGATCCAGGCTTTGGAGATGAGATGCCTCAGAAGACTCCTTGGCATTTCAAACATAGACCACATAACCAATGAAGAAGTCTGTCAAATCATCATCATCATCATCATCATCAGACCCGTGACCTTGGCGGTCGTGGGGGAGACATGAAAGACGATGCCGTGGTAAGCCTCCTCCATCCATCTCGGTCCTCGGCTCTGCGCAGTAGTGCCGAGTCATTCATCCTGGTCCATTCTCTGATGTTGTCCATCCATGACTTGTTCTGTCTTCCCCTCCTGCCACCTTCGAGTGTTCCCTGCAGTACTGTTTTGGGCAGAGTGTTGTGGCGGGTGGGCGTGGCCGAACCATGTCAGCTTTTTCTTCTTGACGATGGTGAGAAGGGGTTCCTGTGGACCTGCCAGCCCTGTTATTTGACTCTTGACAAATTCGTTGGTCTTTCGTTCTCTCCAGGATATGCCCAGTAGTTTTCTATGGATTTTGTTTCGAATGACTGGATTCGCTTTGCTGTTTCAGCAGTCAATGTCCAGGTTTCACTTCTGTACAGCAGGATCGACTGGGAAATTTGGGCTTTTGTAGAGCTTTTTGTTTGATTGGGAAAAATGATCTCTTTACTTTTCCATATGGGGTGAGTTTTGTCATGGAAGATGTTGCCATGGCTATTCTGACTTTGATTTCTGTCGTCGATCGCCCGTCCTTTGTGAGTGTAGCGCCGAGGTATTTAAAGCGTCCCACCTCCTCCAGTTGTTGGGCCCTTCATGTAAATTTTAGCGTGGCATTGCTCGTGCTGTTCACAAGTACTTTACTTTTCTCCGAGCTCACCTCCATCCATATGCTCCGCTCTGTTTCAAGTCTGGTCGTAAGATCTTGCAGCTCTGTGTTACTTCCGCCCATGAGGTCAATGTCATCGGCAAACGGTAAGTTGTTGAGGGGTCTGCGCCCAATGGATTGGTAGGGTAGAAAGTCATGGAGGGTCTTCTCATGATGTTTTTCAAGAACAGATTGAACAGGACTGGAGATAACAGGCATCCTTGTCGGACCCCAACTGTGGTTTGAAGTTGTCTCCGACCTGATTGTTCAGAAGGACTGCACTGCTTGCAGTGTTGTATAGTGCTTGAATTTTTTGCACTAGTCCTTCTTCCCTGCCAAAACATTCTGAGGACCTGCCACAGGCCTTCGTGCCATACTCTGTCAAAAGCCTTCTTGAAGTCGATGAAGTTGTGGAACAGGTCTCTCTGATGTTGAAGATGTTTTTCCATCATGATGTGGCAGTTAAAAATCTGTTCGATTGTGCTTCTGCCTGCCCTGAACCCAGCTTGTTCCTCTGCAAGGTGTTCTTCTGCCTCCTTCTTGAGTCGATTCAAAATAACTTTGAGCATGATCTTGCTGGCGTGGCTGATTGTTCTATAGTTTTTGGCATTGGCGTAAATTCCCCTTCTTGGGCAGGGGTATGATGAGTGATTGTGTCCATTCTGTTGGCCACTGTTTTGTCTCCCAAATCTTCTGACAGATAGCTGTAACATATGTGATGACTGTTTCGCCACCATGCTTGAGCAGCTCTGCTGGTATATTGTCTGCTCCTGGGGACTTTCCTACTGGTAAGCTGCGGATGGCTTCTTCCACTTCTTCCCTCAGTATAGGTAATGGCAAGGGTGCTCTTGATGTTGCTGCTTTCTCTTCTATTATGCTCTTGTCAGGTTGTATTGGGTAGTTGTACAGTTCTTGACAATATTCAGACCACCTGTTCAATGCAGCTGAGCTTTCTGTGAGGAGGTTTCCAGAGCTGTCTTCAATGACTGATGATTTGGTTTGAAGTGGTTTTGTGAGTTTCTTCAGGGTGTCGTATGCCTTTTTACTGTTGCCCACTTTCATGTTTTGTTCGATCTCATCACATTGATCACTGATCCACTTCTCTCTGGCCTTTAACATTGACTTCTTCACGAGATTGTTGGCCTCAAATCATCACTCAACAAATAAAGCACTACGAAGACTTGCTGACCACAGTCAAGAAAAGGAAGCTCCGATTGTATGAGCATGTGACAAGATCAGATGGGCTCTCCAAGACAATACTGCAAGAAACAGTGCATGGGAAGATAGGGTGAAGCAGGCCGAAGAAGAAATGGGCAGACAACATCACTGAATGGACAGGGAAGAGCTTGTCCACAATAATGATAATAATAGTAATAATAAATGGAATTTATACAGCACTGTATCTTGCACAGACAAATCATTCCGCTTGCACTCAACTCATTCTTACACAGTCATGCAACCAATAGCAAGTAATAGTTCTGACAATTCCAAATGTACAAACACACACACACACACACACACACACACACACACACACACACACACACACACATTAAGAAGTAATACACTGCCACTGAAAGGCACTCCACTTATAAGAAAACACCTGTAAATCCTTATTGTGTTCAGTGTGATGGATTTGTCATTGGAAGATTTGTCATTTTTTGCTCATATTATGCCCAAAATATGTAGCTTTGCGTAAACCTTATATACCCCTTTATTATCACAGGTTTCCATCAGGCTTTAAGGTTCAGATGCTGTGTTCAAATCTGTCTGAGAAACCGATTGTGAACCTGGCAGTTTCTGTAATTGAATGTCTAAAGATCAGAAACATGTAGCTCTTTCCTGCCTGCAACAAAGACTATGTGCTTACTGTATTATATCACCTCGACTGCTCCATGGTTGCTTTTCATAATGTGTTCATATGGGTCTTATGGCCTGCAAAAACTGTATAAATGTGATTGATTGATTGACTGATTGATTCACACACACACACACACACACACAGGCTATACCCTTTGGCAGGGTGTTGGGATTTTTGGCTGTTGAAAAGCAGGGACAGCTATGAAATGAAACAGTAGAGGAAAATCTTAGGTTTGAAACAAATATGTCTTCAGGCCGGATTTGAAAGTGTCACAAGAAGGCCTTTGGTGAAGAGAGATAGGGAGGTCATTACAAATCGATGGACCAGAAACAGAGAAAGAGCAATGGCCCACAGTGGACTGGCTGAATCTAGGTATTCGCAAGCACAAGGAATCTGCAGCAGAGCGAAGGGAACGATGAGTGTACAGGTGAAGACATTCACCAAGGTAGGAGGGTGCTGTTTTGTGGAGACAGCTGGAACAGAGAGTACTGATCTTATAGTTTATTCTTTGTGGCACAGGCAGCCAGTGGAGAGATCGCAAGAGAGGGGTAATATTCTCAATTTTCTTTCTTTCTGAGGACTAGTTGAGCTGCAGAGTTTTGAATACGTTGAAGGGAGTGCATAGATGATGCTGGTAGACCAACCAAAAGAGAATTGCAATAGTCCATATGTGAAAGAATGAGATATGCCACGAGTTTGGATGTTTGTCTGTGGACAGGTACTTTCGAATTGCACTAATACGCTGTAATTGATAGTAGCACACTTGCAGATCTGGGTGTGGAAATTTTGCATAGAGAGTTCATTGTTCATCTCTGCTGCTACTTGTGTTGTTTTTCCTGTCTCATACATGGTCCTCACATTCTATGTTCCAGCCGAGAATGAAATCCGGCGCAGGAGATGGGGATGGATCGGGCACACCCTGAGAATTCCAGCCAGGAACATCACAAGGCAGGCACTATCATGGAAACCCCAGGGAAAATGAAAAAGAGGAAGGCCAAGAAACACCTGGCGACGTGACCTTGAGGCAGAAACCAAGAAGATGGGATATACCTGGAGACAGCTGGACAGAATAGCCCAGGACAGAGGACTCTGGCGGACTGTTGTCGGCTGCCTATGCTCCAGGGGGAGTGATGGGCCCAAGTAAGTAAGTAGTGTGTTGTTGATAATAACCCCTAGATACTTCACAGCAGTGGATAGAGGGACTGATGCATTGCCGAATTCTATTGAAGCTGTTGTTGTAATGGAAGAGAGTTGTGTTTGATCCCTACAAGCATGGCTTCAGTTTATCAGCGTTTAGTTCTCTCTCATCCAGTTTTGAATATCTTGAAAGCAGTAGGCCATATTTGTCAAGAGAGAAGGCAGATTTTCAGGAATGTCACTGCTTAGAATCTGAGAGTTATCTGCATAAAAGTGATGGTTGATCTGATGACGGTTAATTATACATGACAGTGGAGCAGTGTAGAGAGTGAAAAGAACAGGGCCTAGATCTGATCCCTACAGGACTCCACAATCCAGTCTGGCAGGTACTGACTGAATCTTGTTTACTGTGACTGTCTGGAATCGGTCAGTCAGGTATGAGCTAAACCAGCTAAGGGCTGTACCAGTAACACCAAACGTTTCTTGAAGACGGGAGAGAAGAATACAGTGGTCAATAGTGTCAAAGGCTGCCCAACCAGACACTTGCCCACAACCAATGCAAATGGAGTCAACTGGTGGTGCAACATTTGTCAATGCAGTGTCCCTACAACCACAGAGGAGGCTATGAGAGCAGATGAGATGAGATCAAAGAAATCTAAGCAAGTTCATGCTACCCCCCCTCCCCCCATCAAAATAATTTCACAATCACATCATAGCTGCATGTATAAGAAACAAAATCATATGCCATGAATCTTTAAAACATATCAATAGACTATGATGTGAGATGAAGGCCATGCAGCACTCTGTGAGATGAAGGCCATGCAGCACTCTTGGGGATCAGTGACTAGGTTGGCCCAGGATAGGCAGGAGTGGAAGCGCTTTGTTGCTGCCCTACACATCACTGGGTGTAATGGTTGATGATGATGAATAGACTAAGATACATAAACAAAAAGTTTATCGATGATGATGATGATGATGATGATAATAATGATAATAATAATAATAATAATAATGATAAACTGTAATAAATCTACTGAATAAATCAAAATTTTACTCACGAAGACAAGGGATTAAGAAATTCTTTTTTAGACAGTGCAATTTTATCACAAAGCATCCTGGCACACAAGATGTTTATTGATTTTTCAGTAAATAGGGGACTTTTGACTTTAAAACTGATTTTTGAGGCTCAGGACATGTAACTATATGTCAAGAAAGTACACCCTAATTTTTCTTCTTCTTTTGTTTGTTTGTGTTTTGTTGTTGTTGTTGTTTTTACATTCACTGACTTGATTTTAAAACAAAACACATATACTAAACTAACATTTAGAGAATTCTTTGTGAATATAAAAAATACAAACTTTTAAAATGAAATATTATATACATTGTTTTACCATATTTGCTGAAGCTTTAAATAATGGCCAAAATAAGGTCACAGAAAAACTACCCTGTAAACTTGAAAGCAACTCCCGAGTTAGCCTCACTATGCTCATGCCTTGAAGCTTTTCGTAAGAGTAGGCCATTGTGTGCCAGTGGGAACAGATGACAAAAAATATTTACAAAACCGTATACACACGGGGAATGGACATTAGTGCTTATTCCATTATCCTCGATATAAAAGAATAAAAATAATCAAAACTGATCACATATGAATAGCTTTAAGGTATCTTTCCCAGACCTTTCCTAGACAATACAGACCTGATCTATCTTTATGGGACGTTTCCCAGATCTGAAAGATCTTTTTTCAGTACTTTTCCAGATCCCCAGGAATTTTTCTTGTGGCATCACAATGCCCTAGTAAGATATTGAAAAATATACACCCAAAGGGGTAACAGTGACTCACCTTCTTGCCGTTCAAAAACATGCCATTCACTCTGTTAATGGCCTTCTTGGCTGCTTCTTCTTTCTTGAAGTGTACAAAGCGTACCCTTTGGAGACCTGGTCATCGCAGGCGATCTTATATGACAGGATGTTGCCAAAAGCAGAAAAGTTATCATACAATGCCTTGTTATCAATTGTCTTGTCCAGGTTTTTAATGAACACATTCCAAACACCCGACTTGCGCACTGACGGGTCACACTGTGACCACATAATTCGGATTGGTCCACCTTTAACAGTGTCAAAATTCATTGTGTCCAAAGCTCGCTCTGCATCTTCAGGGTAGAGGAAGTTGACATAGGCATATCCCAAAGATCGACGAGTGAACACGTTCGACAAATATGGATGGACAGCACTGACCCTATCTCAAAGAATTTATTATACAACATGACTTCTGTGACATCTGGGTGTAGATCATCCACATACAGAGACCACTTGGGGTGTGGGGGTGCAGGGTTGATCATGTTGTTGGTTGAGTTCTCGAGTCAGTCTGAAATCAAACAAACGATAACAATTTTACACACACTGGCTCGGTACTTTCATGAAAACTGAACTTATAAATTATGCATGATGAAAGTGCATCTTCTTTCCATTTTTACCATACATTAATGTATATCCTCTAAATCCACTTCGTGCCTTTCTTAATATGATGAAAGCAATGTTTTAATCCATTGATTTTTTCAAGAAAAAAAACAAAAATCATAGCCATACTTCTGCAAGCACATTTTAAATACATACTTTATGTTATTGAACTGTGATTGTTGATAGTCCTAAACAGAAAACTCTAGATCACCACTCCAATTCTTAGCCCCACCTGATTCTGCACCCGAAATGGAATTGTAGAGAGTCCTAAGCAGGAATTTTCTACTAGGTCGCCCCTCTGATTCCTAGCACCACCTGACCCGGCACCAGAAATGGAACCCTAGACTTGTTCCTATTGTCTTTAGTATCCCTAAAGAGGATTAGGGCTCGCCTACTAATGGGCTGGGAGTTATAAAAGGGGGGGATAGGAAGAGGATAGAAGAGAAATAGAAAATAAATATAAAAGGAAGAAAATAAGTAAGTAGTAGTGAAAATAAATCGCCTCAACTGACTCAGCAATCACACTGAATACACTGTAGATGTGATGAACAACAACATTCATTTAACGTAATTCTCCAGGCCAAGCAAGTTGGGTTCACAACTATATTCTTCTACTACTACTGACAACTACTACTAACTACAACCACCCTCATCACCAATTGTACTCCTAATTCACAAACTGTTCTGTTATTTTGCCCAGTTACTCAAAAAATAATTGTGTCCAGTCCTCAACACACAACTAATCAAGGATCTCTCAGATCCGCTTTCGAACGATGTAGTGACTAAAGCGATGTAGCGATGTTCCTGTTCCTGACCCCCAGAGCTATGTGGGCGGGGGCTTTGGCCTCTGGCAGGTTCAACCATGCTCAACAGGTCTGTGGGGGAGGAGACAGACTAAACGATGCATTCTGGTCCTCCAGGTTGGGGGTTGTGCATTGGGCTAACGACCCATTCACTTAAAAACCAGTCTGTTACGGAAACTGCAATATTACCTCTTACAAGCAACATGGTTGCGGAAGAGTCCTCTCTGGTAGAGCCTATGACGCATGCTGGTGAAAGCCTTCAGGAAACCAGTGCGACGACAACTCTTCTAACAACCAAGTCAACAACTAGGATAGCGACCTGGAACTTCAGAACCCTGTACGAAACTGGTAAAACAGCACAGGTATGTAGAGAAATGCACAGGTACAACCTAAAGATCCTTGGCCTGTGTGAGACCAGATGGAATGGAACCAGGCAGACAAAACTTGCAAGTGGAGACACTATCATCTACTCTGGACAGGAAGAAGGCCGTCCCCACTCACATGGAGTAGCGCTGCTGATGAGACCAGAAGCAATGCAAGCACTGCTGTCCTGGGAACCAGTGTCACCACGGATCCTCACAGCACGCTTCAACTCAAAAGTCAGAAAGGTTACCATCCTTCGGTGCTATGCTCCAACAAATAGAGCAGAGTTAGAAGATAAAGAAAACTTCAAACAAGTCCAGACCATCATGGACAAAGCACTAAAGAGGGACCTAAAAATACTAATGGGAAACATGGATGCCAAAGTGGGGACAGACAACACAAACAGAGAACTGATCATGGGCAGACATGGCACTGGAGAACAAAATGAAAATGGAGAACTTTTAACAGAATTCTGCATGTTCAAGGACCTGGTCATTGGAGGCACCATCTTTCCCCACAAGAAAGTCCACAAGACCACATGGACTTCCCCGATGGCTAGACAGAAAACCAGACTGACCACATCACCATCGGGCAAAAGTGGAGAAGGAGCCTGCATGATGTCAGGGTGAAGCGCAGAGCAGATGCAGTGTCAGACCACCATCTTGTTGCCATCCTCAAGACCAAGCTCAAAGCCTACATCGACCAGGCAGGAAGACCATCACACAAGTTCAACGTGCAAAGCTTGAAGGAAAGAGAAAAAATAGAAGAATTCAGGCTCGAACTGAAGAACAACTGCCAGAGGAAACAGTTGAAGAGCAATGGCAGAGTCTGTGTGAGACCTGGAAGACAGCATGTCAAACAGTACTGGGAAAGAAAACAAGAAAATATAAGGATTGGCTGACAACAGAAACATGGGCACTGGTCACCAAGAGAAAACAGCTGAAAGATCAGATCAACTGAACACAAGATCAAGAAAAGAGGCAGGAACTGCAAGCATGCTACTGGGACAAAAACCGAGCAGTAAAGAGAAGTGCGAGAAAACACAAGAGAAATACATTGAGGGATGACTCAGGAAGCAGAGACTGCAGCAGGCCAAAGAAATATGAAGAGGCTGCATGAGATCACGAAAACTGTCTCAGGAAAAAAACAACAAACCTAGCTGCCCTGTCAAAGATAAGAATGGCAATACCATTCCAGGTGAGGAGGACCAGAGAGCAAGATGGGCAGAGCACTTCAAAGAAACGCTCAACAGACCTGCACCACCCGTGCCGCCTGACATCCCCCCACCTACTGAAATCCTTGGCATCAACACCGGCCCCCCTACCAAGAATGAGATCACCAAAGCCATCAAGTCACTCAAATCAGGCAAAGCAGCAGGCCCAGACGGTATACCACCTGAAGCACTGAAGGCGGACAT
Source organism: Rapana venosa (assembly GCA_028751875.1). Classification (NCBI taxonomy): domain Eukaryota; kingdom Metazoa; phylum Mollusca; class Gastropoda; order Neogastropoda; family Muricidae; genus Rapana; species Rapana venosa. The sequence goes on from CM054141.1 coordinate 28,458,074, forward strand.
TCAAACTTCCACTGAGATGTTTTACCCACTCCTATACAAGATCTGGGAGCAAGAGAGTGTACCAGAAGACTGGAAGAAAGGCCATCTCGTTAAGCTGCCAAAGAAAGGGGACCTGTCCTCCTGCAACAACTGGAGAGGAATCATGCTACTGTCCATCCCAGGGAAAGTACTGACAAGGATCATGCTAGACAGACTGAAGACAGCACTGGACAAGACACTTCGGGATGAACAGGCAGGCTTTAGGCAAGACAGATCATGCACAGATCAAATCGCAACAATGCGCATCATCATTGAGCAGTCCCTTGAGTGGCAGACCCCCCTATATTCAGTCTTTGTCGACTTCCAGAAGGCATTTGACAGTGTCGACAGAGATGTCATTTGGAAACTGATGCATCACCATGGCTTTCCACCAAAGTTCATCACCATCATCCAGCAGCTATACGAAGATGCCACCTGTCAAGTCATCCATGAAGGGAAACTGACGGAAGCCTTCTCCGTACAGACCGGTGTTTGTCAGGGCTGTCTGTTGTCGCCAACCATCTTCCTGTTGGTGGTTGACTGGATAATGCGGCAAGCCACAGCAGGCAGGAGAACCGGCATACAGTGGACCCTCATGAAACAGCTGGAAGACCTGGACTTTGCAGACGACATCAGCCTTCTCTCCCACAGGCAACAAGACGCACAAGAGAAGCTTTGTCGTGTTGCTGACGAAGCTGAAAAGACTGGACTCCAAATCAACATCGGGAAGACGGAGATCATGAGGGTGAACAACAAAACACATGACCCAGTGCGACTGCAGCAAGAAACCATCAAAGAAGTCAGCAAGTTTATTTACCTGGGCAGTGTCGTCAGTAAAGATGGGGGAACAGATGAAGACATCAAGTGCCGAATCAACAAAGCCCGTCACGCCTTCAACACCCTTCGGCCAATTTGGAGGTCAACAGCCCTCTCATTTCAAAATAAGCTTCAGATCTAAAACACCAATGTCAAATCGGTCCTACTTTATGGCTCAGAAACCTGGCGGGTAACAAAAACCAACACCCACAAACTCCAGTCTTTTACCAACAAATGCCTCAGGTACATCCTCAACATCAGGTGGCCGGAAGTCATATCCAACAAACAACTGTGGGACAGGACCAGACAAACCCCAATCGAGTCCATTATTAAACAAAGGAAGTGGGGATGGATCGGCCATACACTCCGCAAGCCTGCGTCAAATGTCACCAGACAGGCCCTTGACTGGAATCCACAAGGGAAGCAGAAAGTTAGTCGACCAAAGCAGACCTGGCGCAGAAGTGTTGACGAAGAAACGAAGGCAGCCGGAATGACATGGGCCGAGCTGAAGAGGATCTCCCAAAACCGAGTTCGTTGGAGGGGTGTTGTTGCAGCCCTATGTTCCCCAAGGAACCAAGAGGCATAAGTCAAGTCAAGTAAGTCATATATATATATATATATATATATATATATATATATATATATATATATATATATATATATAATGAGCATTTTGTCGGCTGAACAATGTTCTGCCCAAAATTGAACCTAGTACAACAAAGACAATGACTAAGCCCAAAATAGCCTTATGCTTTCTTGTTCAAAATAATCACTTCTAAATTCACAAGCTTTAAACCTTCAAAATGAAATTAAACAGATAGCTCATCAACCTTTCCAACCCTTTTTAAAATTAAGTTGAAGTTAGCTTAAAAAGAGCAACTATACCTTACTGGGGAATATCAGTCCTAAGAGTCTTGAGCACACATGTGCTTCCCTGTACCCTCTGGGAGGGAATGATGGCTTGGAAGGAACAGAAAGTTTCAAATCAAGGGAAATGATTCATCAAGAAAAGATTACTATTGTGGTACATTGGAGTTATTTCCCCTTACTATGCTTAGTAAAAGGCTGCACAGGAATATTAATTTGGGGCTCAGTATAAAGTTCGAGTGGAAAAAAATGTTGGTGATTTTCACAGATTGTTTTTAAACATGAAAAAATGGACTGTGCACTTGTTATCACACTGTGATCTTTCATGTCATTTTTTTTTTTGGGGTGTGGCCTCAGATGCAAGCAGGTCAGGAGCATAATCTTTTTGGGGGGTCTCTTTTTTCCCCTTTTTTTTTTTTTTTTTTTTTTTTTTAAAGTGAGTGCTTCACATCCCTCTCTTTATTGGCCAACCCCCCCCCCAAAAAAAAATAAATAAATAAAAAAAATCAACCCCTAGAACCACAAATCTTTTTTTGGGGTGGGGGGGAGGGAGGGTGGAAGGGAGAGTGTCTTTTTTCTTTTTTTTTTTGTTTCTTTTTAACATGAACAAGCTTTCTCTCTTATCTTACCTACTGTCTGGAGCAATGACTGTCCCAGTGTGAACTGCTGCCTGTGTTCTATTGATATTCAGCTGCAGCGGACAGTCGCCTGGATTTATAGTTGCTCTAGTGTGTGAATGCGAATGCAAAACGTTTATTCAACTTTAGGCCTAGGCCCCTTTCTGAAGGGGATACACATGATATCAACACAAGCATGAAGTTGAATATGAATTTCTATAAGCATCATACATCATTTTAACAGGCATTCTTCCATAACAAAAATATAAATGTATTACAGCTCTATAGGTTATATTCAGCGGCAGCGGACAGTCGCCTGGATTTATAGTTGCTCTAGTGTGTGAATGCGAATGGAAACGTTTATTCAGATTTAGGCCTAGGCCCCTTTCTGAAGGGGATACACATGATATCAACACAAGCATGAAGTTGAATATGAATTTCTATAAGCATCATACAACATTTTAACAGGCATTCTTCCATAACAAAAATATAAATGTATTACAGCTCTATAGGTTATGTTGCCACAGTATATAATATTCTCAAAGCTTTGTAAGTATACAATGCCAAATAATATAGTATATTCTCATTTTGAGATGCCATAAGTAAATTGAATCTAAAGCGTTTGGTAGAAAATATCGTGGATTCAAAGATTTACTTATTGAATGATGGTAGAGTAACCAGAATTCCTGATGTTTCTAGCCATAAACCAAGTGCTATTGATTTAACATTAATATCTCCAGGTTTAGCTATCAATTGTTATTGAAATGTTGAAGAGGAGTGTTTTGGAAGTGATCATTGTCCTATTATGTTGTCATTTGAAGACCTCCAACATTAGACCTAACACATATTGAGTATATGACGTCACAACATGGCGACAGTAACCAGCTGCAGAATTTTGCTGTGTGCTAAATCAAGTTTGATGTACAAATATGACTAAGACTCGACGTCTACGTTCAGCATCAGGTTGCTTGGAGACCCATGCAAAAGAAAAAAGTAAGGGGCCTACTGAACAAGACAGCAAAGGGGTCCCTACAGCCACAACCAGCCGGACATGGAAAACCATTCAGGTGCAGTCACAACTGGGAACCAGTGACCACAAACTTACGTTTTCCCGACCACCAAGCTGACAGCTCCCTGGCAGACCTAAAGCAGGTGATCATGTCACTCTGTGATAAGATCACCTCTTTAGAGAAAACTGTGGCTGACCAGGGCCGTCTTCTAGCTACCTACAGTGCCGACCACAAGAAAAGAAGGCCTGCAGAAATGCCCAGCATGGTGATCAGTGAGACAGACTGACTCACTTGACTCACCCGCTTCCCATCCCTCCTCACCAGTAACCACATACGCGGAAGTGGCCAAACAATTGCCATCATCACCCAGCACCGACATCCAACAGAAAAGGTCAGTGGCTAAAGACATTTCAAAACAAAACATTCAGAAGCCAGACCAGTTGCCTAAAAAGATGGGTGTGACACTGAATTGGCATGACGTCAAATCAAGTTCTAAGTTGAAGGACCAAACTTCTGGTTTTCCCACTGTGCTTTTAGCTCATGACTCTATTCTAGGGAGTCAACAGTAGTCGGCTGGGGCTGTCCTATGGCTTGAATGTTAAAAAAATTAAAACATCTGACATTGACCACATCTCCCCTCTGTGGATTGGAAGATTGAAAGCCAAAGGTACCACAAATGCATCGTTATCCACTGTGGTATCAATGATCTGAAAACCACAGATCCACATCAGGCCAGTCAGAAAATGGTTCAAAATGTAAAAAATGTGATGACCTCATTCCCTGACACCCAAAAATTTTCATCAGCAAAATTGCACCCCGTAAAAGATATTTAATCTTCAGATGAAAGCTGATATATTAATGCTATTATTTGTTGTGAAATTGTTTAAATTGAAAAATGTTTCCTTCATTTCCCATGCCAACATAAAGTCTCGCTACAAACCATTTCAAAGACTCCCCGCATCTGAACACCCAGGTCCAGCATTCCCTTGCCAAAACATCGGCAGGCATGTGCATGCTTTAGTCTGGGAAAAGCCCAAGAGGAAACCAAGATGTCCGGTTTACAACAAAAATGTTTACCAGTCACCCAGATCCACCTATGTCTCTGAAAATTTCCAGCTACAGCCAGCCTACAGCCAGTGGCCATTTTCTAACCAAGAGTTCCAGTTCCCTTGGTGGAGACAGCAGAGACAGCACAACTACTTTGATGTGCTGAAAAACTGTGACTGGTAGTTTGTACATCAACTTGTAGTGCAATAGCTTAGCTGTGGTGTTATTTAGTTTTTACTCATAATTATCCACAGTAGATCTAGCTGTTTTACTTGACTCAGTGTGCAGTGTTTATCTTTTGGCAACAGTTTTAGTCACATAATTGTTAATTTTAATTTGTTTATTTTTTGTTTTTTTGCAGTTTAGGGTGATTTTTGTTGTTTTAAAAAAAATCTTTTTTTGTATTTTTTTAAAAATTGATTCCCTACTTTTAAAATGCCTACCCGATCTGATCTAAAAAGTAACGTATTTAAAATAATGCAAAGGGAAAGCTAGACATTTCCATTAATTTACATTATCTAATCCAACATCTTTCCAAAAATAAATACCCAATCCTGTGTTTTCAATCCCTGAATGTAACCCGGAATAAACTACCAAGCTCCTGGGTTAATTATCCACCGTCAAAAAAGGGGGCTGCTACCAAAATTTTGTGTAGTATATAATTGAAAAGGGGGGGATTACTCACACCCTCACCATGCCTAATAGGGCCAGTTACCCAGTCAGCACCCTAAATTTGGGGAAAATTTTAATAATAAATACTGTATCTGATACCACCTAGTGACCTAATGATAGAAAACTGAATGGTACAAAATAAAGATTGAAAAAGGTTTTATGCAGGAGAATTTAATGCACATCTTTTTGGATAAAAGCTGGAAAAAAATATCTCATAAACGCTTTGTAGGAAAACATAGTTGATTCCCCCCTGTATTTTTAAATGAGGCAGTGTTACTAAAATCCCCGACATTGTATCACAGAGCCCAAAACTTTGATCTATCGCTTATTCCTTCATTAGCTCCAGTGTGAGTGGCAACGCACAATGACACCCTTGCAGGGTCACCGCCTGTCTTACAAGGGTTATGGACTGACAGTTTTGTGACACCCAGGAAAACAAAAATTCCAAAATTTATTACAAAAAAAGCGACGGAAGAAGTTTTGGGAAAACATCCCTTAAAAATTACAACAAGACAGCTTTGACACCGACAACATAGACAATTTTTTTCCGTTTTTTTGCGACAATTATTCATGCTGCCACTTTTTCTACCCAAAATAAATACCCTAAAAACAAATAAAAACTGGGGAAAAATCGGGGGACACCACATGTAGGGAAACATAAAAAAACAAATGCTTTTGTCAATTTATTTTTAAAAATAAAACTCAGAAAATAATGTAAAACAGAAACAAGCAAAAAATACTGTAACCTTGTGTAGCTCAGAAAAGGAGAACTTTGACTTCTATTTGCCACTGAAACTTTCAAAATCATACAGATCTTAAAAAAGTTTGGATCATATCATGAAAATGAAAAACAGGTTACAGTTACCACATTGTCCCAGAGCAATAGGAGAATAAGAGAATTTCCATCAAATATAGAAAAAGCAGAGGCCTTTTGCCGACATTTTTCTGAATCCATGCGTCTTTAAGATTTGTCACTTAAGAAGCGCAGGAACTACCGAACAGTGAAGAAAGTAAAACAGATGGGTCGACTGACCCATTCTACTGACAACTTTTGTGCATTAATGCTCCAATTTCACTTGACGAAGTAAGATATATGCGTTACAATCTCTTCTACCAAGAAAACGACTGTCGTGTCAGATGCAATTTCTAATTGACATTTGAAACATTCACCACAAAATTTTTATTATCTACTCCACAAACCTTCAATAAATGTTGGAACGAGGGCGGGTATGCCAGTAAAGTGAAGAGTCCAATGTCAATGCAGTTCATAAGCAGGGAAAGCCTACATCTACAAAACCAGCTACAAACCAATTGCTTTGACCTTTCACGATGGCAGCTAATGGAAAGAATTATTCCTAAAAAGGCTGATGTAAATTTCTGCCATAAAAATAAAATACTCCCTGTCAATCAGCAGGTTTCACAACAAAAATCTCCATAGATAAATATGGATAAACTATCAACACAATAAAAATGCAGTTTGCAAGAAGAAAGAATGTTCTTGCAACATTTTTTTAGAATAGCAAGCATTTGACCAAGTTTGGCAAATTCTAAATTTATTAGGTAAAACTAAAGAAAATGGTGTATCAGGGCACTTGTGATTTTAAAACAAAAGTTTTTTAGCAGACAGAAAAAATTCAAGTAAGAGTGGCTAAATCATTTCAAGTTTTAGATCGCTTCATAAGGGACTACCCCCCAAGGTTCTGTGGATAGCTCCTTATCCTATTAAAATCTATGCAGCAAGTGCTCACCAATGAATTTTCAAAGGATATTACTTAGTACAAATTCGATGAGATTAGCAGTGATGAATGTTAACTAATGAAACGTCATACACCAAAAAGAGCGTTAAATACATAAAAAGGGTCTATCAAAGCCATCTTGATAACATCAACAAAATATGCTTAGAATAGGATTTACTTTGTCCACAGAAAAAAACTTATGTTTTGCTTTTTAATAATGGCAGTAATACATAATAATAATAAAATAATAATATGTAAGGAATTTATATCCGAGGAACTACCAAAATTTAGATTGGGACGAAAAAATTGAATAACAAATATACCATAAAGTTCCTTTAGGTGTTATTCTAGACTTTCAAAACTAACTTGGAATCACATATTGACACTTATTAACAAAGGCAAGAAAGTGCATAAACTTATCTGAAGAATAATATAAACAATTCTGGGGAACAAACATATTCAATTTAATAATAGCACATCTCTTGTTCATTTGAAATTATTCAAAAGGAAAAGAAATCTTTTTTCAGCTCTCCAAAATCTTTACTTAAAAAGCTACAAAGTGAATACTCAAGGCTACAGGCCTTGCACTTGGATTCCGTATCAGATGCATCAGCTCTGGGAACGTACAATGAATTGGTACATGCCTTTGGATGATTACCGTCAACGGCAGTGCCAAATATTTCTTAAAACAGAAAAACGATAAATTTTATTTCTGAGGAAGTAGAATAAAAACTGAACGTACCAGAATACCAAAAAGAGAAAAAACATATCTCTTAATTTAATGCCCTTTAACAACATATGTGTCAGATTAGGTGGAAAATTCTAATGTCAATCAACACAGAATGGACAAACGAGAGGCAATATTACCTTTCCCTCGATGGGAGATGAATATAGCATACATTCGACAAAGAGGTAAACTAATGCAAAAAAGAATTAGATCTAACATTATTGGTTTTTGATGTTCGATCCACATCCATTATAAGTTTTTTTTCATCATTTACAAATTATACAGATGGATCACTCTGATTTCAAGAAACAGGTTCACTTTTGTTATACCATCTTTAAAATTGAAAAATCATTATATGTTGGTAACATCATCGATTTTTACGCGGAATAGTAGCAAGTCATAATGGCTCTAAATTATGTACTTTGATTAGCCATTGTGTATATTTCAAATCCTTATTTGTGTTGATTCTAAGTCGAATTGATGCTTTAAAATCCTTGTGAATAACAAAAAAACTCAAATATTTGCATAAGAGAATAATCATATCATACAACTTTTAACCTTAAAGGGCACCAGTGTCACTTTCTGTGGGTGCCTTCACACAGTGATTCTTTCCAATGAGTTGGCTGATAAGCTGCTAAAGAGGTTGCAAGCATGAACGGAAATCAGGCATACATGCACAGGTGCCTTTATCATTACAAGAGGCTACCACTTATTAGCACAACATCCTGAATAAGGTTACAGAAACGTAACACCAAAAAGAGAGATTTTTCTAAACAATCGTCATCAAAACTGATAAAACGAGGTCGGAGCCGTCTATGGCTTGCTCAAAAATCTCCACAGCAAGAAAGAATATTTGTTTTATAGAATAAAACTCAATGCATTCAGTAACCCAAATTCCAGTAGAAACAATAAAAGTCATATGTGGTGAGAATATTTCAAATACACAAACATAATTGAATGTAAGAATGCCAAAGCTTTTACCCATTTTCTGAAAACTCCCATAGTACATATTCATATTTTGAATTTGGCATTTGATATTGCAAAAGGTCGCTGGCAATAGTCCTAAGGACATTTTTATAGTTTCAAAACGTTAATCACTTTATGTTTTTTGGTTTCGTGATGTTTTTTTTTTTTAAAATACTTTTTAATTTATCATTTGCTTTGCGCGTTTTCTTTTATGAATTAGACAACTTTCCCCCCCTCGCATTTTTCAAGTAGGGCCCTCTACAACCACCTCAATTATCATACACCCCATTTACTAACACTATTTATTTTTCTCGTCTAAAATCACTGAGAGTAAACTGCTAAATCGAAGACAACAACTAAATATTGAGTATAAATACATTATATTTCGATATAAATTGACTGACTGAGTTTACAACTCTGATACATTTGCTCAGTCATTGGTACCTTCCTAAAATAACTTTACAGACACGAAGTTTCACGCAAGTTTTTCATTTCTGCAGTCCCCCCCCCCCAAATTAAAAAATAAATGTGTGGGTATGTGTACATAATATATAATATATATATAAATAATAAATATATATATATCTATTATAAAATAATATACTCACATATATAATATATATATAAAATACAAAACATATATAAATATATATAAAAATTACTATATAATATAAATCTATATATATAAATATAAATATGCATACAAATATATATATAATATATATAATAAATAGATATATATATATATATATATAAATATATATATATATAAAATAAATAAATATATACTATATATATAAAGACATTAATGTCGTGCTGAACAATGTTCTTCCCAAAATGAACCTATACAACAATAGGGCAATGACTAAGCCCAATAAAGCCTTATCTTTCATTGTTCAAATAATCACTTCTAAATTCACAAGCTTTAAACCTTCAACATGAATTAACAGATAGCTCATCAACTTTTCCAACCCTTTTTATAATTAAGTTGAAGTTAGCTTAAAAGAGCAACATACCTTTACAGGGGAATAATCAGACCTAAGAGTCTTGGCACACATGTGCTTCCAATCCCTGTACCTCTGGCGGAATGCAGGCTTGGAAGAACAGAAAAGTTTCAAATCAAGGGACATAAGTTCATCAAGAAAAGATTACAATTGTGGTACATTGGAGTTATTTCCCTTACTATGCTTAATAAAAGGGTGCACAGCGAATTAATTTCGGGCTCATATAAAGTTCGAGAGGAAAAAAATGTTGGTGATTTCACAGATTGTTTTCTTAACAGGAAAAAAGGCCTGTGCTCACATTGGAATCACACTGTGATCTTTCAATCATTTTTTTTTTTTGGTGTGCCTCAGATGCATGCAGGTCAGGAGCATAATCTTTTTTGGGGGTCTCTTTTTTCCCCTTCATTTTTTTTTCTCTTTTTTTTTTAAAAGTGAGTGCTTCACATCCCTCTCTTTATTGGCCAATCCCCGCTCCCCAAAAAACAAACAAACAAACAAACAAACAATAAACCCCTAGAACCACAAATCTTTTTTTGGGGTGGGGGGGGGAGGTGGAAGGGAGGGTGTCTTTTTCTTTTTCTTTTTTTCCTTTTTAACATGAAAAAGCTTTCCCATATCTTACCTACTGACTAGGAGCAAGACAGTCCCAGTGTGAACTGCTGCCTGTGTTCTATTGATATTCACCATGCACACGGACAGTGCGCTCTGATTTATAGTTCTTCTAAGTGTGTGAATCGAACGTTTATTCAGATTTAGCCTAGGCCCACTTTAAGAAGGGATACACATATATCAAACACAAGCAATGAAGTTGAAAAAAATTTCTATAAGCATCATACAACATTTAACAGGCATTCTTCATAACAAAAAAATAAATGTATAACAGTCTATAGATTAATGTTGCACGTAATACTATACTCAAAGTTTTTGTAATATACAATGCCAATATATAGTATATTCTCATTGAGATGCCATCAAGTAAATTGAATCTAAAGCGACATGGATAAATAAAATTTAGGCTGAATTAATTCAGTTCACAAATCACACCTGTCCTGAACCTGGCCAGCTTCTGAATGGTTCCCCAGGAAGTTGGAAGGTCATCGCTCGGCTTCACATTCCAACGCCCAAGTGTTCTTGGTCGTCCTCGTGCGTTTACCACTGGTGTCAGTGAGGCTGTTCAGGCATGTTTCCCTGTTCCCGACGGCAGATTTCCCTATCCATCCCCATCGCCCTATGCCTGATGAGTTGTCCATGCTTTTTCTTGTTGCAATGGGCAAGAAGCTCTTGGTTGGCGATTGTCCTCAGGCCGAGAAGATGCGCAAGATTCTTCTGAATTTCTTCATGTGGAATGTGGATTAGTTTTGTCGAGGATCACTCTCATCATCCTCCAGCACTCCAAGCCGTACCAAAGGTGGAAAGTACACAGCTCTGTATAGTCCTTAGTTTGGTTCTGGTGCTGTAACAGACATTTCCACACATTGTTCAGATTTCTTAAGCAATTTCTTGCTTGCTAATCCATTCTTGATGCTCGCTGCTGCTCCCGTCATGCCTAAATGGCACCAGTAACGTGAACTCTTCAGTGTTGTTAATTTCTCCATTCACTGTCCCGGTGAGGGGTTCTGAACGTTCACCTCTGTCTTCTTCTGACTGATTTTTAGGCCTACTTGCTGTTCGAAAGTGCTGAGACGGGATGTCTTCTCTTGAATGTGATGGTGGGTATGTGAGAGCAGTGCCAGATCGTTGGCAAAATCTAGGTCTTCAAGCGTTGAGAAGGGGGTCCATCTGATGCCCCGTGACTGGTCAGCTGTTGTTTGTCTCATCACCCAATCAATTGTCAGGTTGAAGAGTAGTGCTGACATGGGGCAGCCTTGTCCGACGCCGGTTTGTACACTGAAACTGGTTTTGCTGTTTCTTACTCTTCACGTGAAGTTGTTGTAGAAGCTCTTAATGACTTGGATAATCTCCTGTGGAATTCCATATACTCGGAGTATGTGCCATACACTTTCTCGATGAATGCTGTCAAAGGCTTTTTCAAAATCTACGAAGTTGATATACAGCTGTCTCTGCCATTCCATGCACTGTTCGATGATGTTGCGCAGGGTGAAGATCTGGTCTATGCATCTTCTTCCTGGTCTAAAACCTGCCTGTTCCTTTCTGAGTTGTTGGTCCACTGCCTCTGAGATTCATCCGATGATGATCTTTGCCAGAATCTTGCTGGGAACAGATAGCAGAGTGATTCCTCTCCAGTTGTTACAATTGTCCAGGGCTCCTTTCTTTGGGATCTTCACGATGACTCCTTCTGTCCAATCTGCTGGTAGTTGTTTCTCCTCCCCATATAGCTGCAAAGAGTGGCTGTAGAACTTTAGATGCAAATTCTGGATCTGCCTTGAAAAGTTCTGCATTGAGGTTGTCCTGGCCAGGGGCTTTTCCATTCTTGAGAGAGCTGATTGCTGCTATAACTCTTCCTTCTTTGGTGGTGAGCTGTTCACATTGAGATCAGCATCAGGATCTTGTACATCTGGCTCTTCAGTTGGTGGTGGTCTGTTGAGAACTTCGCTGAAATGTTCTGCCCATCTTGCATCTTGTTCTGCTTCTGTGGTAAGTATTTGGCCTTGTTTATCTAGGATTGGTGTTTCGGTGTTGCTCCGGTACTTGCCACTGATAGTCTTAGTGATCTTATACACCTGTCCTTGTTCTCCCTTTGTGGCGGCCTCCTCTGCTTGTCTTGCAATATCATCCATGTAGGTACGCTTGTCTGTTCTTGTCATTCTCTTCACAGTTTGGTTTGCTTCTCTGTACTGTTGTTTGTACCTCTCTCTTATCTGCTCTGACTTTGTCTCTAAGATTTTCTTCTTCAGTTCTCTCCTGTTCTCAATGGCTTGCCAGGTGTCTGCTGTAATTCACCTTTTTCTCTTCCTCTGTCTCTGTCCTAAGCACGTTTCGCTGGCTTGTGTGTAGGCTGTCCTGACTTGTTTCCACATGGTGTTTATATTAGTCATGTCAGGAAGTGTGTAGTTTTCAGTATCCACCAGTGCTTGGAACTTATTTTTGAGCTGGAGGGTGAAAGTACTCTTTACTTCGGTGTTTCGCAGCTTTTCCACATCAAAATGTTGTTGTCTTGGTTTCCCAGATCCATTTGTTCTCAGCTTCCTTTTTAGGGTTACAGTGACAAGGTGGTGATCATTGCCAACATCGGTTCCTCTCCTTACTTTTACATCTAGGAGCGATCTCCTCCATGTCCCATTGATCATCAGGTGGTCGATCTGGTTTTTGTCTCTTCCCATTGGGGGAACACCAGGTAAGCTTGTGGATCTCAGGGGTGTGCAAATAATGTCCCTCCATTGGCCAGGTTGTTTGTCATGCAGAATTCCACCAATCTTTCTCCGTTGTCATTTATGCTGCCATATCCTTCTTTTCCCATGGCTCTTTCTTGATTTGTGTTGTCTTTTCTGACTTTTGCATTTAGGTCACCCATCACTATCCTCATGTCGTGGTTTGGTGTGTTTTCCATTTCAGCCTGTAATTGTTCATAAAACGCATCTTTGCTTTATTCTCCACTGTTGTTGGTTGGTGCAAAGCACTGTATGATTGTGGTATTAGCATGCTTACCTTTCATTCTTATCCTCATCATCCTGCTGTTGATAGGTTTCTACTCCATCAGGCATTTCTCCATTCCTTTCTTCATGATAATTGCTACTCCCTCATTGTGTTGGCTGTCATCTCTACCACTGTACAGCACTGTCTCTCCTGTGCTGGCTCTGTATTTGCCTGATCCTATCCATCGGCTTTCACTAATTCCGAGAATATGCAAATTGTAGCGTCTCATCTCTGCTGTAACTTGTGCTAGTTTTCCTGCTTCGAACATGGTTCTCATGTTCCAGAATCCTATTTTGGTCTTATTTTTGGCGCTTAAGACTTCCATCTTCCTGTCAGTGGCTTCCTTTTGGCTTTCACCACTGACATTCATACGAGCATCTTCCCGATGACTCTGGAAGCCCGTCACACCCAGTATTGTTTATTTCTATTGTTGGAGGGTGAACGAAGAAGGTTCGGGGAAGGGGATGTTAGGACACTGGCACTCCACACTCAAAGGAATGATGTGAGGCCATGCAGGGGTGTTATGGTAACACAATTTATTGTTTCATCTACACACAACACACACCTGAAACAAACAAGACTCAGGTAACTACTCCATCCATATTTAACCAGGTACATGAAAGGCACACAACAGCAAATAGTAACATTGTCGTCTAGCCGAATGTAAGAAACCCGAATTCCTTTCATCACTCATACCAAAACACCAAGTTAATCATAGGGAACCAATAGAGAGTATACAGTTGTAATTCAGACAACTGAAGACTACAAAATAACTAGGAAAATCCTTTCCTCAATACTCTCATCTGACATTATCCTAATAATGTCCACAGAACTTAGTCTCTACTAAGATTTTTCACAACATTGGCCCCTATCATACCCCATGGATATTGTAGCGAGAGAGAGAGAGAGAGAGAGAGGAGATGAGAGAGGGGGGTGGGGGGGGAGAGAGAGAGAGTAGAGAGAGAGAGAGAGAGCAGACACAATCTAGTGTCACACAACCACATACAAATTAACCACTTTTGACACAAATGACTAACCATACACAAAAGTCACACCTACATGTCAGACTGACTACTCTAGCAGGGCAATTACCACAGGGGCCTAGCTAGGCCTAGTCCTGTACTGAATTCAAGTCTAACCTTCAAGTATTCAAGTTCAACTCTTTGAGCAGTCAACTCTATCTCAATTCAACTTTGCTTTAGTATTCTATCCCAATAGCTCTGTTGCCAAATCCACATTATTTTGATCAGTGCAATTTACAAACTTCATCTCAACATGATACACACATCAAATAATTACTTACTCATAAAATTCCACTTCTCACATGAACATCCAGTTATGGAATAAATGCCAAGATCACACAATTAAATAATAAAAGTGTCCCGACTTAATCCAACTTTCATGTACATATAGTTTCACTGTACCAGTCACCCTCAATCAATAACTAAATTAAGCTAGTACACACAAATAAGATTTACTTATAAAATCAGCTTTTTCCTTGATAAATCTCTTTAAGCAACAACTTATATCAAAAAGATAAATTCTCACTTACAGCTCAAGCAGAAGAACAAGACTGTTGTTTCCTTCTAAGTCATTCTGTTGTTTCACCACACGCAGCCTAACTCAAGAAGAAAGTTGCCTCAAGACAGCCAGCAAGAGAAAGACTTTAAAATGCCATGTACACCCTGTTATGTTGGTTCAGTTGCAGGACCAGCTGACCAATGAATACATTTGGAAACTGAGATGAACAAATCCTAACCACACATCAAATCAGCTGACATCATCATCATCATCATCAGACCCGTGACCTTGGCGGTCATGGAGGAGACATGAAAGACGATGCCGTGGTAAGCCTCCTCCATCCATCTCAGTCCTCGGCTCTGCGCAGTAGTGCCGAGACATTCATCCTGGTCCATTCTCTGATGTTGTCCATCCATGACTTGTTCTGTCTTCCCCTCCTTCTGCCACCTTCGAGTGTTCCCTGCAGTACTGTTTTGGGCAGAGTGTTGTGGCGGGTGACGGGGCCCGAACCATGTCAGCTTTTTCTTCTTGACGATGGTGAGAAGGGGGTTTCCCTGTGGACCTGCCAGCCGTGTTATTTGACTCTTGACAAATCATTGGTCTTTCGTTCTCTCCAAAATATGCCCAGTACTTTTCTATGGCATTTGTTTCGAATAAACTGGATTCGCTTTGCTGTTTCAGCAGTCAATGTCCAGGTTTCACTTCCGTACAGCAGGATTGACTGAATTAGGGCTTTGTAGAGCTTTAGTTTGATTGGGAAACTGATCTCTTTATTTTCCATATGGTGGTGAGTTTTGTCATGGAAGATGTTGCCATGGCTATTCTGACTTTGATTTCTGTCGTCGATCGCCGTCCTTTGTGAGTGTAGCGCCGAGGTATTTAAAAGCATCTACCTCCTCCAGTTGTTGGCCGTTCATGAAAATTTTAGCGGTGGCATTGCTCGTGCTGTTCACAAGTACTTTACTTTTCTCCGAGCTCACCTCCATCCCATATGCTCCACCCTTGTTCTCAAGTCTGGTCGTAAGATCTTGCAGCTCTGTGTTACTTCCGCCATGAGGTCAATGTCATCGGCAAACCGTAATTTTGTTGGGGTCTGCCGCCAATAGAGATGGAAGGGTAGAAGTCATGGAGGGTCTCTCTCATGATGTTTTCCAAGAACAGATTGAACAGGACTGGAGATAACAGGCATCCTTGTCGGACCCCAACTGTGGTTTTGAAGTAGTCTCCGACCTGGTTGTTCAGAAGGACTGCACTGCTTGCAGTGTTGTATAGTGCTTGAATGGTTTGCACTAGTCCTTCTTCAATGCAAAACATTCTGAGGACCTGCCACAGGCCTTCGTGCCATACTCTGTCAAAAGCCTTCTTGAAGTCGATGAAGTTGTGGAACAGGTCTCTCTGATGTTGAAGATGTTTTTCCATCATGATGTGGCAGTTAAAAATCTGTTCGATTGTGCTCCTGCTGCCCTGAACAGCTTGTTCCTCTGCAAGGTGTTCTTCTGCCTCCTTCTTGAGTCGATTCAAAATAACTTTGAGCATGATCTTGCTGGCGTGGCTGATGAGGCTGATTGTTCTATAGTTTTGGCATTGGCGTAAATTCCCTTCTTGGGCAGGGTATGATGAGTGATTGTGCCCTTTCTGTTGGCCACTGTTTTGTCTCCCAAACTTCTGACAGATAGCTGTAACAATGTGATGACTTTTTTCGCCACCATGCTTGAGCAGCTCTGCTGGTAAGCTGCCCGGGGGACTTTCCTACTGGAAAGCTGGGGGATGGCTTCTTCCATTTTTCCCCTCATATGGTAATGGCGGGGGTGCCTTGATGTTGCTGTTTCCCTCTTTTTATCTTTTTGTCGGTTGTTTTGGGTGTTGTACAGTTCCTAAAATATTCAACCCCCTTTTTAAATGCAGCTGAGCTTTCTGGAGGAGGTTTCCGGAGCTTTTTCAATGACTGATGATTTGGTTTGAAGGGTTTTGGGTTTTCTTCGGGTGTCGTATCCTTTTACTGTTGCCCACTTTATGTCTTTTTAAAAAATTTTGTTTTTTTCGATCTCTCACATTGATCCTGACAAACAAATTTAAATCAACCAATGTAGCTTGCATTACAAATCCGGGTTCAATAGAGGAGAGGGGGGGGGGGGGGGGAAAATAGAGAGGGGAAAGGGGGGATGCTATTCAACAAGAAAGAGGCCCCCCAAAGCGTTGAAAAGACACTTGCAAGCTCTGAAGTGTTTACCACATCACTTTCCACTGGACATTCTAGACTGCAAAAGGGACTCGGGCCATAACAGAGAGACCTAATTTAGCGACAAAGGGAGCCACCATCAGCTTCTAATAGGGGATAGGCCTACTTTGGAAAACATTTGCTGAAACCATGGAAAGGGGTTGTCACAGAGACTGTTGGACACTTAATGGGGGGAAGGGTGTACCAGTACACATGCCTCACTTGTTTATGGCCCCCAGCCACTGAGACACCAAGCTAAGACGGGGACAATTACACATGGTTGGTTCCAAGCTCCAAACTCACTCATGGGACATACTGGTCCCTAAGCAAAGTAAAGGGCTCCCAAACCAAAACCCCAATGGGCCTCCCTAGCTAATTAATGGGATTAAAATAATTCTCAGCCCAAAACCCAGGGGCACCCCAAACAACTGAGAAGTTTTTTTTTAAACACAACACTGTAAACTTAAGGTTGTCAAAGAAACCTTGTCTAAGCAATCAGAAGTCTAACCAAGTTGAACATTTTTTTTAAAAAAGAGGGGGGGGGGGGGGGGGGGGGGGGGGAGGAGGGGGAAAGGAAAAGGGGGGGTTTATTAAAATTTATAGTGCGCAAATGCACACTATAACACACTCCCCAATTTTTTAAAATGCAATATCCTCATTGCATGCTCTGAATCAGATCAAAGAACTCCCAAAATCACATACTGAAAATCTTTCTTCTTTGACCCCAATGAACACGAGAGAAACAAACCAAAGAAACCCCAAAGAAAAAAACTTGTAAAAATGAAAGATAGCCAATGGGCCTATACGGTTTAGCCGCATCAAACCCAACACTTTGAAAATTTAAGCTTCACAACTGAAACAAAATTTTACCCAGCAAAAAACTATTTGCCAACTATCATCTATAAAATCTTCCCATACCTCCCAAATTTTTCTGTACCTTTAACGAAACAAAAAAAATTGATATGCCAGCCAACATAATCATAAAAAATAGAAATAAATGAAAATTTTTCCTGCAAAATCAAGCGTTTCAACACAAAAAAACACATCAGAAAACATTCTTAAGCATAAACAAACCCTAAAGAAAAAAAAAAAAGCATTCATAGCTACCAACAATCAAATCCAAAATAGAATCCAGACACACTGCAGTTAAGCAAAAGCTGCAATCCTTACAGGAATGTGATGTTTCCCTTTTCCACAAACCTGCTCTACACAGTGTGACCTTTCCCAACCACTTTCCTCTGTCGGGCCCTTATGGGATAAACCCACATCGGGCCCTGGAACCCAGGTCCTTGTCTTCTGGAGAGCATGTTTCCTTGCCAATGGCCCTTACCAAATTCTTTCAAAGATCAAAAAAATTTTTCATCACACCCGGGACACCTTTTCACTCGTCCACTACCCCCCTTTTGGGGGGAAGAACCAAAATACCGTTTGGTAAAATGGGCAGCGCACCCTTTCCCCTTGTACTCGTCATCCTCCATGCATTTGAATTTTCAAGGATCCTTACGCATTTTTTCCAAAGACACACTATCCGTATTGCTCTCGTTTGGTCTAGCACCCTTTTCAAACCATACTCGGGGGGTTTGAATCTCCAGAACTTGGATTTTTGACTTTGACAGATTTTTTTTTGTTATTTCCCTTTTCTTTTTCTACGTTTCCTTTTACCGTAGAAACTTTTTCCCAAAAAAGCCGTAACTGACAGAACCATCATGCAGGGATTTTAAATTATCCTCTAAACCACTTGTTTTCCCTTTGGTCAAAATCAGTTCCCCCGCCCCGTTGCATTCCTTGTTCCTCTCCCCACTCAACACCGGTGCTTCATTTTTCCCAGCCTCAAAAGGGGGTTTGGGTTTCCTCCCCCCAATGGCAGCTCCCTTTTTCAAATCTAGGTTAAAATCCCCCCTAGAAATGTCCCCCCAACAGGTAATCAGCAAGGGTGTCCGCCCTTCGTGGATGGTCCCCTTTTCCCAAACCCCTTAACACGTGGATAGCCATGCCGACTCTTTGGAACTGGGCCCGACCGTAAAGGCAGACAGGAAGTGGTGACTGTCGCCCGTCCCAAGCACAGCCCCGAAGTTATGATCTTCTCTGGGGTGTTGTATTTCAATCATGTGCGCTTATTTTCTTCGAGCCACACCCTTCAATGGCTAAAAATGTATAGGGACCATTCCCCTCTCATAGGGTACTGCCCGGACTCGCTCCGCTTAGGGAGAATCTTTTCCCCTGACAGGTCGCAGTTCACCAGAAAAAATGCTGCAGTTCAGGCGGGGACCACACTCCCCCCCGATCCCTTGACTCCCCACTTGGTTTTAGAAATAAAACTACCCCCCATCCTGGAAAAAACCCAATTGTTTGATGGAACGAAAGGGTTGGGGGGAATTTTGAACCCAACCCACCTCAAAGGAATGTGGAGGCCTGAAAAGGGGGTTTGGAAAATTTAGTTTCATCACACCAAAAACCTGAAACAAAAAATAGGTAACTACCCACCAATTTAACCAGTCAGAAACACACAAACAGCAAATGTAAAAAAATTTTGTCTAGCCGAATGTAAGAAACCCGAATTCCTTTCATCACCATACCCAAAAACCCCCAAATTAATCTAGGGAACCATAAGAGTTAATTTTAAATCAAAAACTGAAGACTACAAAAATAACTAGGGAAAATCCTTCCTCAATACTTCATCTGAAATTACCAATAATGTCCACAGAACTTAGTCTCTACTAAGATTTTTTTACACATTGGGCCCCCTTTTAAAACCCCCTGGATATTTTCACGAGAGGAGAGAAGAGGGGGGGGGGGGGGGGGGGGGGGGGGGGAGAGAGGGGGAGAGAGAGAGTAGAGAGAGAGAGAGAGCAGAACAATCTAGTGTCACACAACCACATACAATTTTAACCCCTTTTGACACAAAGACTAAACCATACAAAAAGTCACACCTACATGTCAGATGACTACTCTGCAGGGGGAATTAACCACAGGGGCCAGCTAGGCTAGTCCTTCTGAATTCAAGTCTAACCTTCAAATATTTAAGTTTAACTCTTTAGCAGTCAACTCTTTACTCATTCAACTTTGCTTTAGTATTCATCCCCAAAAGCTCGTTTTCCAAATCCACATTATTTTGATCAGTGCAATTTACAAACTTATTAAAAAAATACACACATCAAATAAATTTTTACTCATAAAAAACCACTTCTCACATAAACATCCCTTAGGAATTAAATGCCCAAAAATCACACAAATTAAAAAAATAAAGTTCCCAATTAATCCAACTTTCATTTCTTATTTTCACGTACCTTCACCCTCAATCAATAACTAAATTTAACTAGTACACAAAATA
This sequence comes from Rapana venosa, assembly GCA_028751875.1. Taxonomy (NCBI): domain Eukaryota; kingdom Metazoa; phylum Mollusca; class Gastropoda; order Neogastropoda; family Muricidae; genus Rapana; species Rapana venosa. The sequence goes on from CM054141.1 coordinate 28,478,218, forward strand.
AGAATTACTTTTAAAATCACTTTTTCCTTGTAAATCTCTTTAAGCAACAAATTAATCAAAAAGATAAAATTTTCACTTACAGCTCAAGCAGAAGAACAAGCTGTTGTTTCCTTCTAAGTCATTCTGTTGTTTCACCACACGCAGCCTAACTCAAGAAGAAAGTTGCCTCAAGACAGCCAGCAAGAGAAAGACTTTAAAATGCCATGTACACCCTGTTATGTTGGTTCAGTTGCAGGACCAACTGACCAATGAATACATTTGGAAACTGAGATGAACAAATCCTAACCACACATCAAATCAGCTGACAAACAAATGTAGTCTCTGCATTACAAATCTGCTGGTTCAATAGAGGAGAGGGGGGGGGGGTAATAGAGAGGGGGAAAGGGGGGATGCTATTCAACAAGAAAGAGGCCCCACCACAAGCCTGTTGAATAAGACTAGCTGTAGCAAGCTCTGAAGTGTTTACCACATCACTGTTCCACTGGACACTCTAGACTGCCACAAGGACTCAAGGCCATGAATAGAGAGGACTCTAATGTAGCTGACAAAGGCTGAGCCAGCCATCAGCTTCTAATAGGAGGATAGGCCTACATTGAGAACACTTAGCTGCAACCATGGCAAGGAGTTGCTCACAGAGACAGTTGGACACTTAAGGTGGGGGAAGGTGCACCAGTACACATGCCTCACTTGTTTACTAGGCCTCCCAGTCCACTGAGACACTCAAGCTAAGACAGTGACAATTCACACATGGATTGGTTGCCAATGCTCCAAACTCACTCATGGAGACATACTGGACACCTAAGCTAAGTAAAGGGCTGCCAACACAAATCCCCAATGGGCCTCCCTAGCTAAAGTCTCAATGGGATTAAAATAATTCTCAGCCCACAACCATGGGCATCCAAACAGACTGAGAAGTTGTTTGTTTAAACACAACACTGTAACTTAGAGGTTGTCAAAGAAACCTAGCTCTAAGCAAATCATGAAGTCTAACCAAGTTGAACAGTTCTTTTTAGAAGAGTGGGGGGGGGGGGGGAAGGAGAGGGTAAGGAAAAGGGGGGTTGTAGTTCAAAGTTATAGTGCGCAAAGTGCACACTATAACACTTTTGTTGCTGTTTCCGTAACAAATGTTTTTTTCACAGAACAGGGTTGTTAGCCCTGTGTCTAACCCCCTACCTGGGGGAAGGGTTCCACCTTAGTCGCCTTTTACGACATGCCTGGTTGGAGGGCAGAGATCCTATTCTTGCAATGCTTGCTTTGCAAGCATACCCCGGGAGTCCCACGGGGGAACGTATGCTAGTAGTCAAAATAAAATACAAAGGATATCCTTTAAACGTAGTTAACATCTACAGCCCTGATGACACAGTAGAAAAAAGATCCTTTTTCAGCGCACTGTACTGGAAACTTGAGGACCTGAACGAAGAAAACCTGATTTTATGTGGTGATTTTAATTGTGCATTAGATGTACCTTGATGTTATATTTGGAAATCCTCATAACAGGTCTGAAGTCAGAGCTATCCAATCTGTACTGCAGGAGCTCTCATGCACAGATGCGTGGAGACTTTTCCACCCTGATGAAAGAGATTTCACCTGGAACAGGTACAGTCCTTTTATTGCCCGTCGCCTTGACTATTGCCTTCTATCTAACGATGTGGTGCACTTGTGTTGATCCTGTGAACACTATCCTGTTCCTAATACTGATCACAAAGCTGTGATCATAGATCTAGAAGAGAGTCAGTTTGAGCGAGGTCCAGGATACTGGAAATTTAATAACAGCTTGCTAAAAAATGAACATTTTGTTAAAGCTATGAATGATTTTCTAGATGAGGAATTGCAAAATAATGAATGTCAGTTAAGCGCTCTGAACAAGTGGGAAGTATTAAAAGCGAAAATAAGAAGCTTTTGTATAAATTTTGGTCGATGTTTAGCTTGTCATAGAAGAAATGAAAAAGCTGAATTACAAAACATTTAAAAACACATAGAAACCAGCATTATAAAAGAACCCCAGAATGTTAACCTCCAGCGCGAATTACTGGTAAAACACAAGATAGAAATCTTAGAAATGCAAGAAGCTAAAGGTGCCCAGGTTAGAGCGCAGATTAAATGGATTGAAGATGAAGAGAAAAACTCCAAATATTTTTGTTGTCTGGAGAAATTAAGAAAGAAAACAATGTCATGACCCGTCTAATCACAGACTCAGGGCAAGCGATAACTTGTCCCACAGATATAATGTCTGCCCAAGTGTCTTTTTACAAAAATGTGTATGATCAGAAAACTGAATGTGAAACCGTTAAAGAGGCAACTGATGAATTTATGACTGGTACCAATATCCCACGTCTTAATGACACAGATGCAAAACTATGTGAAGGACTTGTGTCAGTTAGTGAGGCATCAACTGCTTTAGCAAGAATGAAAAACGGTTCAGATCCAGGGATGGATGGAATTACTATTGAATTCTTAAAGTATTCTGGTCAAAATTTAAAATAAATACTAACTGCTTCCTTTAAAAGAATCTATTGAGAAAGGCGAGCTGTCGTACACGTTTTAAAACCAAGGATAATATCTTGATCCATAAAGGAAAGACTAGACAGAGAACATCTAACAAACTGGAGGCCTATTACTCTAACAAATACTGACTATAAAATTTTAGCGAAGATAATTGGGACCCGATTAGGTCAAGTTATTCCAAAATTAGTAAGTGAAGACCAAGTAGGCTACATCAAAGGAAGAAACATAGCGACAGTAATCGGGACTATTGATGACACTATCAACTATCTCAATAAAACAGGCAAAGCAGGTTATCTACTGGCTCTAGAGTACTCTAAAGCTTTTGATTCTATATCGAAATCATACTTGCTTCATACATTAATTTTTTGATATATTGGGCTTTGGACATGATTTTAAGAGATGGGTAATGATATTAATGAAAAATGCTGAATATCAATGGAACACAGGCAGCAGTGGGGTTGACATTGAGCGCTTTTGTAAACAGACGTGTGCTGATGAGCTCTTGAAATCGGACAGATTTAGGATACTTATAGAGAGTGTACAGTACTGAAACTTGGCACACAGATAGGTGACGCACTATGCCTGTCTCTCCGCTACTTTTCAGAAGTGTGTGTGGAGGATTTCTGCCAGTATTTTTGAAGTTCATGTATGACAGAGCAAAATTCAAGGCAGCCATGTATCAGCCAGTGTTGATACTACAAAACAAAACAGACAGTGTCATGGCAGGTTTGCTCCTCTTCCTCCTGTACATGGGCAATTTAATTCACCAATGTGGGGACATTGAATTGAACCCGGGACCAAAACAGGACACTTCCAGACCAACACAGATGATGAATGGCAGACGAGACACCCAACACTGGCCAAGTAGCAGATAGATGATGAGAGGTACAGCTGACTCTGAAAGAGGTGGTGTTGATATTAACATCCTTCAGAGATGATATGAAAAAAGACATGGCAGATTTAAAGCAATCTCATGCCGACTTGACTCAAGATGTGCACGACTTGATGACTTCTGTTGACAGTTTAAGAAGAGAGAATGAACTTTTGAAGGAAGAAAACTGTGCTTTAAAAAACAAAGTGGACAGTTTAGAAAAAAAGACAGATGAGTTGGAAGGACAGTCAAAACGAAACAACTTGACTATCCATGGGATACAGAGAAATGAGAATGAAACTTGGCAAGACTGTGAGGAGCTGGTGGGTGAAATGATTGTGGATAAACTGGAATTGTCAAACACATTTCAATTTGATAGGGTGCACTGACTGAACAGCAAGTCGAATACACCCATAGTTGCTCGTTGTACTTTTTTCAAAGACAAAGAAAGAATCCTGAAGGAAAGACACAAACTGAAAGGCAGTGGAATTTTCATCAACAAGGACTTTTCCGCAAAAGTGAGGGAAGCCAGAAGGAAGTTGGCTCCACACCTCAAGGCCACCAGGGACCAAGGAAAGAAAGCCACCATGATCCATAACCATCTAGTGATAGACGGAAGAAAGTTCTTTTTCAGTGATGAAGGTGGACTGAAAGAAAATACCTAGGATTACGGCCGGCCCTGGAAAAAAGAGTTAAAGTTTTTCTCTTCTGATTTAAAATATCCTGGTTCTTTTATACATGTGACACTTTTGGACTTGTAGCACCGGTAAATTGTGATGGGGTAGATGGGGTAGATGAAGGGAGTTTTCCAGCCTCTCAGTCCATGGTGGATGACAGTGAATTTTTTCGTGCAATAGGTGAGGGTGGGGAGGGGGGTGATGAAGCCACAATGCCAGACGCTGGGTGTGTGAATGAGCTTGTGCAGATTTCCGGCAACAATGTACCTTTGCTATTAAACAATGTTGCTCATTGCCTGGGTTTTCCCCAAAATGCCAGTAAAGGTGTGGAAAAAGAAATAGGAGATTTAAATAGAAGAGCGTGTGTACTTGACTCAAGTGTTTGTTGTGTGGCTGCAAAAGTGTTGTCATCACCAGATCCCTCTTCTCCCTGTGATGTTCACATGGCCAAATGTATGGATAAACATGATCTGGGAATGTCTGGCAGTGTGAAAGGTGGGGATGATTTTGGTGTGGAGAGTGACTTTGTTGTTAGGGGATAAGATGACGTGCACGATGATGATGATAAAGGGGACGTAACTGAAGGTGTGCAGAGAAACTCCGATGAAGAAATGGATGAAGTGAGGGGGAGGGATTGATAGTATCAGTTCTTGTTCACATTATCCGGAGATTTTTGTAAATAAATTTTATTTTTTCTCACTGGAATATATGTGGTTTACTTTCAAAGCTTGATGATGTTGATTTCATTAACTTTCTTTTGTCATTTGACTTTGTGTGTCTGGTAGAAACTTTTGTTGATCTTTTGAGTCTGATCTATTTAAAGACATGAAATGTTTATGAAACCAGCAGTGAAGCTGACACAGCATGGAAGATCCTCAGAAGGTATTATCTGTCTTGACGTAAAATCCTAGTTCCTTTAAATATACAACACGTGGATGATGATAGTGATTGTTGTATGCATTTTGTATTAGATAAAAAATACTTCCATTTTTCTAAACATGTCCTTTTTTACATGTACATATGCCCCCTCCTGAGAATTCGCCATTTTATTCTGAAATCCGATTTTGATAACGGAATTTCCATGCTTGAGGAAAAAAAAATTTTAAATAAGGAAATTTTTGTTTGATGATCACAATATACTTTTGTGTGGCGATTGAAATGCTAGAACTTCTGATTGTTCTCCAAATCCTATAGGTATAGACAGCATATATGAGTGCAGTAGAAAAGATAGTGAAAATCACAGAAAGAGGCATTCTCAAGACACAGTTTTGAATTCCTTTGGTAAGAAATTGTTGGACATGTGTACCGGTTTAGATTTATGTTTTTTGAATGGCATTTGTAATGGCGACTGTGATGGTCATTACACATATGTCTCAGATCATGGAAACAGTGTAAATGACTATTACATATGTTCATTAAGTTTTCTGGAATCTATCTTTGATAAGATCACACCAAATGTATTAGACAGAATGGAAAATCAGATCATCTTCCTCTTTTGCTCTGTCTTGATATTCAGGAAAGATAGGCTTTCTGTTAAAAAACCCCTTGATAAGAATAAAGAACAATCTGTGGTCAAATATAGATTGGTCTCCATCCTTCGCTAAAACTTTTTTTGAGTCAATTAATTCAAACAAAGTATAAGATGAAATAAATAATGCAACAGGTCTGATCAATACTGACGTAGACTCAGTGATAAGCAAGTTTAATAAAATCATACAGAGTCAAGCAGAATGTCTGAAAAAACAAATCCCAGTGCACAGACCAAAACAAACAGAATGATATGATCACGAATGTAAATTTGCAAAACAAAAATTAAGGAGACTTTGGAGGAAGTTCAAGTGTTCTTTGCAAAAAGATGACAGAGTAGCCTTTTGTATATCAAGGAAGGAATATAAAAATACAATCATAAGGAAAAAGAAAGAACACAAAGTTTTAAACTTTTGAAAGAATTGTTAAATTCTGTTGGGTGTCAGGAACAATTTTGGGTAAAAATGAAAGAATATATATAACAAAAAGTCACAACCACAAAATGGCATCTCTGTTGGGCAATGGTTTGATCATTTTAAAAGTATTTTGAAAAGGAAGTAGATGAATTAATGTTTTACAGATGTATCAATGAAAGTGAATGTGAAGAAGAAATAGACGAAGTTCAAGATAGACCTATAACCACAGGAAGAAGTAACACTGGCAATTAGAAGATTGAAGAATGGCAAATCAGCTGGACCGATGAATTAATCGGGGAGTTTTTTAAGTATTCGGGGGAACCTGTTGTAAATTTTCTGAAAACATTTTTTTAATTTACCTATTCGATAATGGAATTTATCCTGAAAGCGGGACAGATCAACTATCTTACCACAAATTCAAGAAAGGAGATGAAAAATGACAAAAATAACTACAGAGGTATATATTTTATGTAAATTGCAAGTAAATTGTATAGTTTCTGTCATTAACAAAAAGACTGCAGGAGTGGGTAACATTAAATATATAACAGGGGAACATCAAGCTGTTTTTAAAAAAGGTATGGCACAATTCATCACATATTTACTCTGTTAGCCGCAGTTCAAAAGCAGTTTGCAAATAATCAGAAATTATATGTTCCCTAGTAAATTTCGAAAAGGCCTTTGATTCTATTTCAAGAAAACTATTATGGCCTGTGTTGCTGAAAAATAGGATAAGGGGTAAGTTATTTATATGTGTTAAGAGTATGTATAGAGCAGTGAAAGCTAGAATAAGATGTTCAAATTTATCAGATTTTGTGAATTGTACAAAAGGGGTGAAACAAGCAGTCCTGTACTATTTTGCTATTGAAATTATTGAACATGGGAAACATGGTGTATCTTTTGATTTGACAGAATTGTTTATAATGCTTTTTGCTGATGACATTATTGTCTTGCTGTCTATATCTGTGGTAGGGTTACAAAGGCAATTGAATAATCTATACACAGCTGCACAGAAATTTGCATTAAAAGTGAACATGGAAAAAACAAATACCATTATGCTTCGTAAAGGTGGGCACCTTGCTAAGCATGAACAATGGAATTATGGAAAAGAGAGAATCAAGATAGTTAATGCATATAAATATCTAGGAATATCTTTTGTCAACCAGGCTTAGTTTTTCTTATGCATGTCAAGATTTAGTAAACAGAGGAAAGAAAGCTGCTTTGATGATTCTTCGTGCATTGTATAAACTAGATTGTAGTTCTTTTAGTATTTTTATAAAGCTTTTTGATTCACAGGTGCAATCAATTTTGCAGTATGGAGCAGAAATATGGGCTTTTGAGAATAGCAATGTGATTGAAAAAATTACACTTTTTTGCTATGAAACGCTTTTTGAATGTAGACAGTAGAACACCCAATGACTTTGTTTATGGGGAACTCAGAAGGTACCCTATATATTTAAAAATCGTATGTAAAATGCATAAATTACTATTTAAAATTGACTGAATGAAATTGTAGTAGATTGCCATATAAAGCATATATGACTTTGATAGATTGGACAGAAATGGAAAAAAGACTTGGGCTTCAGGAATCGAAAATGTTTGTATACTTAAGTTTTGCATATGTTTGGGGAAATCAGGAAGTACAAAAATATTACACAATTTATGAAAAGTTTTAAACAAAGAATCAAGACTGCAGGGGGTAAGGAGTGGCATGATCATATAGAAACTAGTCATAGATTTGCAGGTATAGGAGTTTAAGTCGAATAAAAATTGAAATTACATTGGAATTACAATGAATAGATATGTAAAGAGTGCGTTAACAAAACTTAGGTTAGGTGTATCAGACATAGCATGTCACCGTTTCAGATATAAAAAGAGGGAGACTGCTAACGTGACATGTGCCGGTTATGTCATAAGTTTGAGAAAATGAGTTCATTTCATGTTATGCTGCCCTGTTCTTCATGATTTGAGAACTGAATTAATTCAGCCTAAATTTTATAATAAATCCATGTCGCTTTAGATTCAATTTACTTATGGCCATCTCAAAATGAGAATATACTATATAATTTGGCATTATATACTTACAAAGCTTTGAGAAAAATTATATACTGTGGCAACAAAATCTAAAGAGCTGTAATTACATTTATATTTTTGTTATGGAAAAAATGCCTGTTTAAAATGTTGTATGATGCTTATAGAAATTCATATTCAACATCAGCTTGTGTTGATATCATGTGTATCCCCTTTCAGAAAGGGGCCTAGGCCTAAATCTGAATAAACGTTTCGCATTCGCATTCACACACTAGAGCAACTATAAATCCAGGCGACTGTCCGCTGCAGCTGAATATCAAAGAACACAGGCAGCAGTTCACACTGGGGCAGTCCCTTGCTCCAGACAGTAGGTAAGATAAAGAGAAAGCTTGTTCATGTTAAAAAGAAAAAAAAAAAAAAAAAAAGACACCCTCCCTTCCACCTCCCCCCCCCCCCCCCCCAAAAAAAAAGTTTGTGGTTCTAGGGTTTTTGTTTGTTTGTTTGTTTGTTTTTTTGGGGGGGCGGGATTGGCCAATAAAGAGAGGGATGTGAAGCACTCCCTTTAAAAAAAAAGAAAAAAAATGAAGGGAAAAAACCCCCAAAAGATATGCTCCGACCTCAGCATCTGAGCCCAACCCCAAAAAAAAGACATGAAAGTTTACAGTGTGATAACAAGTGCACAGTCCTTTTTCATGTTTAAAACAACTTGAAAATCACAAACTGTTTTCCACCGAAACTTATACGATCTCCAATTAATCGCCTGTCCCCCCCTTTTACTAAGCATAGTAAGGAAATAATCCAATTACCCCAATATAATCTTTTCTTGATGATTTTTTTCCTTGTTTGAACTTTTCTTTCCTTTCCAAGCCATCATTCCCTCCCGAGGGTACAGGGAAGACATGTGGCTCAGACTCTTAGACGATATTCCCCAGTAAGGTATAGTTGCTCTTTAAGCTAACTTCAACTAATTTTAAAAAGTTTTGGGGGTGATGACTATCTGTTTTATTTCATTTTGAAGTTAAAAGCTAGTGAATTTAGATGTGATTATTTTGAACAAGAAGCATAAGGCTATTTTGGGCTTTTTCATTTCCTTTTTTTTTACAGGTTCAATTTTAGGCAGAACATTGTTCAGCCCGCAAAATGCTCATTATCTATCTATATATATAAATATATATATATATAAATATATATATAACATACACACATTATATTTCACACAAACTTTTATTTTTTTAATTGCTGCAAGGGAAATGAAAATTGCGGAAAACTTCTTGTCGTAAGTTAATTTTGAAGTATCAAGGACATGCCCATGTTCAAGTGTAACTCGTCGGTCAATTTATATAAATATAGGAATTATACTCAAATTTTTTTTGTCTTCGATTTTACGTTGTTCACTCTCAGTGATTTAGAGAGAAAGAAAAAAAAGTATACAGGGGGGTTAGATAATTTGAGGTGGGTTTTAGAGGCCCTCTGAAAAATGTGAGGGGGAAAAGTAGTCCTAATCATGAAAAAAAAAAAAAGCGCAAACAAAAGATACAATAAAAGTATTTTTTTAAAACAAAAACAACACCGAAACAAAAAACATAAAAGTGATTAAACGTTAATGAAACTAAACAAATGTCCTATAGACTATGCCAGAGACCTTGCAATATCAAAAACCAAAATTTAAATTATTGATATGCTCTAAGGGAGTTTTCAGAAAATTGAGGTAAAAAGCTTTCGTATTCTTACATTCAAATATTAAATGAGTATTAGAAAATTCACCACATGACATTTACTGTTTCCCTACTGAATTTTTGGGGGTTTCCAAATGCATTGAGTTTTATTCAAAAACAAACTATTCACTTCTTGTGTGGAGATATTGAGCAAGCCTTAGGCTGGTTTACGACCCTCGCTTTTCAGTTTTGATGACAGATTGTATTTAAATCTCTCTTTTTGGTGATACGTTTTTTGAACCTTATTCCAGATGTTTGTTCTAATAATTGTAGCCCTTTTGTAATGAAAAGGCACGGGGGGTTTGTGTTTTGTTACGCTTTGCCCCCTTTTTTTAGCGTTTATCAGCCCACTCTTGGGGGAAAGAATCCACTGTGTAAAAGGCACCCAACAAAAAGTGAATTCCCTTAAGGGTAAAAGGTGTATACATTTTAATCCAAAAAATTTTTTAAGTTTTTTTGTACCACAAGGTTTTTTAAAGATACAATCCCGACTCAAAATCAAACAAATAAGGTTTTGAAAAAAAAATGGAAAAAATCAAAACAAAATTTTAGAGCCATTGACCTACTAATTCCGCGTAAAATCAAATGATTTTTTCCCAACATAAAATGTTTTTTTCAATTTTTAAAAAGAGGTTAAAAAGCAAACCGTTTTGTTTTCCCAACTGACCATCTGATAAATTGAAAATGATAAAAAAACTTTATAAAGTGGGACGAACATCAAAACCATAATTTTGATTCTCATTCTTTTTGCATTAGTTACCTCTATGTCGAAGTATGTCTATCATCCCCCAGATGAAAAGGAAATATTGCCTCTCTTTTCCATTTGTGTTGATTGACATTAGAATTTCCACTAAACAAACAAAGTTTTTAAGGGGCAAAAGGAAAGATATATTTTTCTTTTTTGGGAAAGTATTCGATTTTATTTCACTTCCTCAGAAATAAAATTATCCTTTTTTTCTTTTTCTAAGAACAATTTGGCACATCCCAGTTGACGTAACCACCCAAAGGCAATGACCAACTTCTTTGTACTTTTCCCAAGCGATGCTGATAGGAACTCCAAATCACCTGTAAGTTTTGCAGTCTACATTTTGTAGCTTTTTAATAAAGTTTTTTGAGCGCTGAAAAAGATTTTTTGTCCTTTTTGATAATTTAAAATAAACAAAAATGTGCAAAAAAATTAAATTTAAAAATATGTCTTGTCCCAGAACTGTTTACTAATTATTTTTCGTAATTTTTATGCTTTTTTTTCCCTTTTGTTAATAATTCTCAATATTGTTTCCAATTGTTTTGAATTTAAAATAAACCTAAGAACTTTATTGTTTTTTGTTTTCAATTTTTTCCCCCAATTTTAAATTTTGGTATTCCCCGGATAAAAATTTCCTCATATTATTATTTTTTATTTTTATTACTCCCTTTATTAAAAACACAACGATTTTTTTCTGTACAAAGTAAATTCTTCTCAAGCAATATTTGCAATGTTATAAAAGCTGGCTTTGATATCCCCTTTTTTATTAAAAAAAACCTTTTTTTTTGGGGTGATTACTTTTCATATAACATTCTCCACATGCATTATCACCGAAATTTTGACAAAATAATATCCTTGGTAAATTCTTTTGGGAGTCATGCACAAATTTAAAAATAGGATAGGAGCATCACAAAACCCTTTGGGGGAGTCCCATATGAAGCATCAAAACACTTGATAAAAATTTCCCATCTTTTTTAATTTTTTCTCAAAAAAACTTTTGATAAAAAAATACAATGCCCAAAAACACCCATACTTTAGTTTACCTAATAATTAGCATCCCAAAAATTTGGGTCAAATCCCTTTTTCAAATATAAAAAAATTTTGAAAGAACTTTCTTTTTCTTGCAAACTGCATTTTTATTGTGTTGATATTTTAACCAAATTATCAGGGCAAATTTTTTTTTTTTTGAAAACCTGCTTGATTGACGGGATATTTTTTTTTTTTAGGGCAAAATACATCAGCTTTTAAATAATTCTTTCCATTATTCCCAGTGTGAAGGTCACAGCAATTGGTCTGTAGGGGGTTTTTGTCAGATTTAGGCTTTCCCTGTTTATAAGGAATGACAATGGACCCCTTCCACTTTACTGGCAACCCCCCTCAAACCAACATTTATAAAGGGTTTTGTATAGATAAAAAAAAATTTTTTGTAAATTTTTAAACATGTTTTTAGAAATTGAAACTGCCCCACAAAAACGTTTCTTGTTAAAAAGAGATAGTAATGCTCTTTTACTTTGTCAAGTATATTAGCATTAATGCCACCCGTTGTCAAAACTGGTCAGTATTTCTGTTTTACTTTCTTCACTTTCTGTTTTCCCCCTTTAAGGACAATCCTCAAGCGTATTGATTCAAAAAAAATTCTCAAAGGCCCTGCTTTTTCTATGTTTGAGGGAAAATTTCTTTTTTCTCATTTGCACTGGAAAAGTGGTAAACTTCACCTTTTTTCTTTTCATGATTTTATCCCAATTTTTTCTAAATATTTATGTTTTGAAATTTCAGGGCACAAAAAGAAGTCCAAAGTTCTCTCTTTTCCTGAGCTAAAAAAGGGTTACAGTAATTTTTTGCTTTTCTTTTTTACAATTTTTTCTATTTTTTATTTTTTAAAAAAATTTTATACATTAACATTTGTTTTTACTGCTTCCTCACAGCTGGGCCCCACCAATATTCCCAATTTTATTTTTTTTTAGGGTATTTATTTGGGGAAGAAAAAAGGGCGCATAAAAAATTGTCCAGAAAAAACGGAATAAAAAGGCCCCGGTTGTCAGTGAAAAGCTTCGGGTTTTGGGTTTTCAAGGATGCTTTCAAACTCTTCCCCTGTTTTTTTTGTAATTAAATTTTGGAATTTTGTCTTCCTGGGCACAAACTGTCGTCCACTAAGCATTGAAATGACGGCAGGGACCTCCCCAAGGTGTATTGTGCGTTACCACTCACACTGGGCTAATGAAGGAGATATAACGTAGATCAAGGGCTGAGCTCTTGCTACAAGTGGGGGTTTCAGTAACACCCATCATTTAGTAAGTACAGCGGGGAATAAACTAGTTTTCCAAAGTGATTATGAGATTTTTTTTCACAGCTTTACCCAAAAAGAGGATGTGCATTTAAAAACCCCCCTTAAACCCTTTTTTATTTTAAGGTTGTTATCCATTCTTTTAATTAGGTCCCCTAGGAGGTTTTAAAAATTTTATTATTTAAAAAACCCAAATTTTTGGGGCCCCCGATTATTAGACCGTTTGGCACTGGGAGGGCATGGCATAACCACCCCTTTTTCAATGTAATGCTACACTGATTTTTGGGCCGCCCCTTTTTTTGGAAGGTGATAAAACCCCGGGGGTTTTTTTTTTTTTGGGATTTAAAAAAAAAGGCAAATTTTTTTGGGGAAAAATTGGGGGTAGATAAGAGATTTGTGGAAAAAAGATCTATCCCCCAAATTTTTAAAAATTTTTTTTTTTGGGGGGTAAAAAAGAAATTTTTAAAAAAAAAAAAAAGTTTTTTTTAAAAAAACAACAATCACCCTAAACCCAAAAAAAAAAAAAAAAAATTAAATTTAAAATTTTGACTAAAAATGTTGCCAAAAAAAAACAGACACGGGAAAAAACCCAGACTTGTGGAAATTAAATAAAAAAAAATAAACCCAAACAAAATTGCACTACAAATTTAATACAAATCCCTCACATTTTTCGCCCCAAAGTAGTTTTCTTCTCCTGTCTCCCAAGGAACGGTTGAAGGAAATTTGGGGGGGGGGGCTGTAGTGGGTTTGAAAAACTGGGTTTGGGGGAAAACATTTTTGGGCCCCCTTGGTTTCCCGTTTTCCCCTAAAAATCCTCCGGTTTTTGGAAAAAATGGACCCGGGGGTTAAAGGGGGTTTTAAAGGGTTTTAGGAAATTTAAAGGGAAAATTTTTTTTAAAAAATTTTCCCCCAAAAAATGTTAAAAATTTCAAACCCAAAAAAAATAAATTTTACCAAAATTTTAAAAAAAATTTTCCCCCCTTTTTTTTTTTTTTAAAAAAAAAAAAAAAAAAAATTTTTTTAAAAAAAAAAAAAAAAAAAAAAAATTTTTTTAACAAAAAAAAAAAAAAAAAAAAAAAAAATTTTTAAAAAAAAAAAAAAAATTAAAATTTTAAAAAAAAATTTAAAAAAAAAAAAAAAAAAAAATAAAAAAAAAAAAAAAAAAACAATTTTTTAAAAATTTTTTAAAAAATTAAAAAAAAAAATATTTTGAAAAAAAAAATAAAACAATTTCCAAAAATTTTTTAATTTTTAAAAATTAAACAAAATTTAAAAAAAAAAAAAATTTTTAATTTTTTTAAAAAAATTTTTTTAAAAAAAAAGGGGGAAAAAAAAAAAAATTTCCAAAAAAAAAATTTAAAAAAACGGGGGAGGAACCCCCCCCCAACCTCCCCACCACCCCCCCTTTTTTTCCGGGGCTAAACCCCCCCCCCTTTTTAAAAACCCCCCCCCCCCTTTTCCCCCCCCCCCAACCACTTTTCCCCCCCCCCCCCCCCCCCCCAAAATCCCCTTTTTAAAAAACCCCCCCCAAAGGGGGAAAACCCCAAAAAACCAACCCCAAAAAAACCCCCAAAACCCAAAAACCCCCCCCCCCAAAAAAAAAACAAAAACCCCCCCCAAAAAACCCCGGACCCCAAAAAACCCACCCAAATTTTAAAATTTTCCCCAAACCCCCCCCCCCCCCCCCAAAAAAAAAAAAAACCCCCTTTTCCCCTTTTTAAACACCCCCCCACCCCCCCAAAAAAAATTTTTTTTTTAAAAACCCCCAAAAAACCCCCCCAAAACCCCCCCCCCCTCCCCACGAACAACCCCCCCCCCCCCCCCCCCACCCCCCCCAAAAAAAACCCCCCCCCCCCCCCACCAAAACCCCCCCCCCCCCCCCCAAAAAACCCCCCCCCCCCAACCACCCACAACCCCCCCAACCCCCCCCAAAAAAAAAAATTTTTAAAAAAAAAAAACCACCCCAAAACCCCAAAAAACCCCCAAAAACCAAACCCCCCCCCCTTTTAAAAACCCCCCCCCAAAAAAAAAATTTCCCCCATTTTTTTTTTCCCCCCCCCCCCCCCGGGGGGTTTTTTGGGGGGGCCCCCCAAAACCCCCCCCAAATAAAAAAAAAAAAAAAACCCCAAAAAACCCCCCCCCACAAACCCAAAAAAAAAAAAAACCCCCAAAAAAAAAAAAAAAAACCCCCCTTTTCCCCCCCCCAAAACCCCCCCCCCCCCCCCCAAAAAAACCCCCCCCCCCAAAAAAAAGGGGGTTTTTTTTTTGGGGGGGGCCCCCCCCCCCCCCAAAAAATTTTAAAAACCCCCTTTTAAAAAACCCCCCCCAAAAAAACTTTAAACCCCCAAAAAAACCCCCCCGACCCGCAAACCCCCCCCCAAAAAAAACCCCCCAAAAAAAATTTTTTTTTAAAAAAAAAATTTTTTTTTTAAAAAAAAAAGGGCCCCCCCCCCAAACTCCCCCCCCAAAAACCCCCCAAACATACTTGCATCCCAAAATGAGAATATAAATTTTTGGCATTTTCCCTTACCGTTTGAAAAATATTATATCTTGGAACCCAAGGGGCGTAATACTTTATTTTTTGATGGAAGAAAGGAAAAGAGTTTATGTTATAGAAAAAAAACCATTTTTTAACCATTTCCCCCTTTAAAAACCTTTTCCCAAAAGTTAAAAATTTTTTCCCCCCGGCCCCCCCCCCACGCCCCCTCACCCTAATTCCCCCAGCCCCACTACATCCCCCCCGAAAAAGAAAAAGAACCTTGTTTTTTAAAAAAAAAAAAGGGCCCCCCCCCCCCCCCCCCCCCCCCCTTTTCCCCCCCCCCCCCCCCCCCCAAAAAAAAAAAAATTGTGGTTCTAGGGTTGATTGTTTTTTTTTGTGTTGGGTTTTTTTTGGTTTTTTGGGGGGGGGTTTTTTTGGGGGGGGGGGGGGGGGGGGCCATAAAGAAGGGTTTGAAGCACCCTTTAAAAAAAAAAAAAAAAAAAAAGGGGGGGAAAAAGGGAACCCCAAAAAAAAGTTTAGCCCTGCCCGATGCATCTGAGCCAAACCCCCAAAAAAAAAAAAAATGCATGAAAGATACAGTGTGAAACAAGGGCAAAAACCCATTTTTTCTTTTTAAAAAAATCTTAAAAAATCCCCAACATTTTTTTCCACTCGAACTTTATCTGACCCCCCAAATTAATATCCCTGGGCACCCTTTTTACTAAGCAAAAAAGGGGAAAAAACTCCAATGCCCACAAATATAATTTTTTCTTGGAATTTTTTCCCTTGTTTTGAAACTTCCGTTTTCCACCAAACTCATTCCCTCCCGGGGGGTCAGGAAGCACATGTTCTCAAGACTCTTGGCGAAAACCCCCCAAAGTAAGGTATAGTTCTCTTTTTAATAACTTAAACTTAATTTAAAAAGGGTTGGAAAGGTGATGAGCATCGTTTAATTTTCTTTTTAAAGGTTTAAAAGCTTTAAATTTAAAGTGATTGTTTGAACAAGAAAGCAAAAGGCATTTGGTTTAAAGTCATTGTCTTTGTTTTACAAAGGTTCAATTTTGGGCAAACATTGTTCCCCGACAAAAAGCTCTTTAAATTTATATATATATTTTAAAAATTTAAAATATATTTTTTAAAAAATTTTTTTTTTGTTGTGTTGTTTTTTTGTGTGGTGTGTGTGTTGTATTTTTTTTTTATTGGGGCCAGAAATGAAATATTGGGGAAATTCTTTCTGTAAAAAATTTTTTTGGTACAAACAACCCACTGTACAGGTTGTAACTCCAGTCAGCCAAATTTAAAATAAAATTTAGGAATTTTATACTCAAATGTGTTAGGTCAATGTTGAAAGGTCTTAAAATGCCAATGAATGGACAAAGATCATTTCCCAAAAAACAATCCCTTTTTAACATTTTCAATAAAATTTAAAGCTTAAAACCTGGAGATATTAATTTAAATCAAAGCACTTGGTTTAGGGCAGAAACATCAGAAATTCGTTACTCTACCATCATTAATAAGTAAAGCTTTGAATCACGATATTTTCTACCCAAACGTTCTATGATAGTAGCACAGCCAAATCCCAAAAAGGAGCATGAGAATTGAAATCACCCAGAATAATCCATTTATGTTTTTTTAAGTCTGTGTTTTTTAACCAGTTAGTGTTGTCATTTTTTTTACCTTGAGGTAAATATACAGAGAATATATTTGATATGTCATCTTTGTTAAATTGGACTGTCACCCCTACATGATATATATCTGCTATATATTGCAAAATAGGAGAAAACACAAGTTTATCATACTCTAAGCCCTGCCTGATATATATGGCAGATTTTACTTTCAAATTTGTATCACAGTCATACTGTGGTGGGTAATGATAATTTGTTAATTTAGGCATTTTTGCTTTATCCACATTCAGGGATTAAAGTGCTAATAGTGAGGATTCATTTGTTAAAAACTGTGTAAAACCCAACAGGTTGGTAGCTATGCTTCGAGCATTCCACTGCAAGATTTTTACACCTCTAGAACATTGTAACCCCCCGAGGGTTTCCCAGGGTATGCTTGCAAAGTGAGCATTGCAAGAATAGGAACCCTGCCTGCCATCCAGGCATGTCGTAAAAGGCGACTAAGGAGGCACCTTTCCCCCTAGGTAAAGGGGGTTGGACACAGGGCTAACAACCCTGCTCCGTAAAACAAGTCCTGTTACAGAAACCTTAAACAGAAAAACTCTTGCCAACTCAGTCTTTGGGAGATCTGGGGATCCTTCAAGGAAACCTATGACGCGCTGCAGCCAAACCCATCAGGAAGCTGCAGGGCTGACGACCCCTCATCAACCGGAGACGCCCCTGATGAAGTCCCCCGAGGTTGTTGTCACGTCTGCTGGTCCTACTTGGGACATGGAATGTGAGGACCCTCTGGGAAACCGGAGGGTGTGCGCAGGCAGTGAGGGAGATGAACAGATATCGCCTCACTGTCCTGGGCATGTCTGAAGTCCGGTGGAATGGTCACGGAGTAACAATATTACAGTCAGGAGAAACTTTGCTCTACTCTGGTAAAAGTGAAGAAGACCGTCATGAAGCTGGAGTAGGTCTCCTGCTGTCCAAGCATGCAGCCAAGAGTCTGCTGGAATGGGAGCCTGTTTCGGACCGCATCATCACCGCTCGGTTTGAGTCGCGCTTCCAGAAGGTGTCCCTTGTCATGTGCTATGCCCCTACCAACACTGCGGAGGAGGAAGACAAGGACAACTTCTACACCCAGCTCCAGTCGCTGGTAGACAAGATTCCGAGACGGGACATGCTCATCCTCATGGGGGACATGAACGCCAAGGTTAGGACTGACAACACTGATAGAGAGCGGGAGATGGGACGACATGGGCTTGGAAACATAAACGAAAATGGAGAAATGCTTGCTGATTTTTGTCCTGCTAACAGCCTTGTGATCGGAGGCATGCTTTTTCCACACCAGCGTTGCCACAAAGCCACCTGGGTCTCCCCCGACCACCAGACAGAGAACCAGATAGATCACGTCATGGTGAGACAACGCTACCGGAGCTCCCTACAAGACGTGAGAGTAAGATGCGGAGCAGACATAGGGTCAGACCACCATCTTGTGGTCACCAAGATCAAGATGTGCTTGTCTGCGAGAAAGACTCTGCAGAATCCAAGGAAAAAGTTCAACATTTTGAGATTAAAACAAGAAGACACAAAGCAGGCATTTCAGATCTCACTTCACAACCGCTTCCAAGTGCTCCAGTCAGAGGAGACAGAAACAGTGGAACACAAATGGACCACCTTCAAAGACGCCATTGTGGGAGCCTGTGATGAGGTTTTGGGACAACCACAGACAAATAGGAAGCCATGGATCAAGGATGAGACCTGGAAGAAATTTGAGGAAAGAAGGCTAGCCAAACAAGAGCTGAACCGAGCTACGACCCGCCAACAGAAGTGGCGAGCAACAGCTAAGTACTCCATACTTGCCAAAGAAGCCAAGAATGAGCTACGAGCAGACAAATGAGCTTGCATCAATGCTATCACAGATGAAGCAGAAGGGGCTGCTGGCAAGGGAGACCTCAAGACCCTGTATGCCACCACCAGACTTCTTAGCAGGCGTCGCAGCAACCCAAACAGACCTGTCAGAGACAAGGAAGGGAAGCTTCTCACCTCTATTGAAGACCAGCTAACGAGATGGAAAGAGCATTTTCAGGAGGTCTTGAATCGACCAGCCCAGAGGAACGACCTCAGCTGGAGCCGGGGGACCCTCGACATCAACATTGGAGAGATCACCAAAACAGAGATCCGAAAGGCCATCAGCAGCTTGAAGAACGGCAAGGCTGCTGGCATTGACAACATTCCGGCAGAAGCCTTGAAAGAAGGGAGTAGTGACAAGTTACACCGCTTGCTCAACCTGATCTGGACAACTGGGGAGGTGCCAGCAGAATGGAAGAAGGGCCTGCTTGTGAAGCTCCCCAAGCACGGCGACTTCTCCCAGTGTGGAAAGTGGCGAGGTATCACCCTGTTGTCCATCCCCAGCAAAGTCCTCACAAGAGTCATCCTGGACCGAATGAAAGATGCTCTTGACAAGACTCTTCAAGATGAACAGGCAGGCTTCAGAAAAGAACGTTCCTGTACCGACCAGATTGCGACCCTCAGAATCATTGTGGAACAGTCCATAGAATGGCAGTCACCTCTCTATGCCTGCTTCATCGATTTTGAGAGGGCCTTTGACAGCGTGGACAGACAAGCAATCTGGAACATCCTTCTCCACTATGGTGTGCCATCAGAGTTTGTCAACATCATAAGACAACTTTACGAAGGATTCTCCTGCCAGGTCATCCATTTGGGGGAAGACTCTCCGACAGCTTCGGGATCTCTTCCGGCGTCAGACAGGGCCGCTTGTTGTCTCCATCCTCTTCCTTGTGGTGCTGGACTGGGGGACAAGGACGGCCTACGCAAGTTCCAGGAAAGGTATCCAATGGACCCTCATGACAAAGCTGGAAGATCTCGATTTTGCCGATGACCTGGCCCTGCTATCCCACCGCCTGCAGCACATCCAAAGCAAAGTCACTGCCTATATACACAGCTAGATGTGTTGGCCTCAGGATCAGTCAAGAGAAGAACAAGCTACTGCGTACCAACAACCAGCAAGAGGCTCCTGTCACCATCTCTGGAAGTAAGTAGAGGATGTCAGTGAAATTGTGTACCTGGGCAGTAAGATCAGCCAGACAGGAGGCACAGACGAAGACATCAAGGCAAGAATAAAGAAAGCACGCCAAGCATTTGCCATCTTAAAACCCGTATGGAGAACAAATGCGATCTCCACAACCACCAAGCTCAGGATCTTCAACTCCAACATGAAGTCCGTGCTTCTCTACGGGTCAGAAACTTGGTGGGTCATCAACACCAGCTCCTCCAAGATCCAGACCTTCATCAACGGATGTCTCCGGCAGATCCTTCATCTCAGATGGTTCGACAGAGTGCCAAGTACTGACCTGTGGATGAGGGTGAACCAACAGCCTATGGAAGTCCAAGTAAGGCGGTGAAAGTGGCGTTGGGTCAGCCACACCCTACGGAAGGAGCCTTGCAACATCACCAGACAAGCGCTCGAGTGGAACCCGCAGGGGAAAAGGAAGAGAGGGCGCCCCAAACAGACCTGGAGGAGAAGCCTGCATAGTGAGCTGAGAGACTCCAGCCTGACATGGGAAGAGGCCAAGACCCTTGCCAGAGACAGGAGAAGGTGGAGGGACGCTGTTGAGGCCCTATGCTTTGCTAGGAGCTATAAGGAATAAGAAGAAGAACGTTGTAATGATATAACAAGTTTTTGTGTTTTTTTCCCATTGTATAGAACTTGTAATACACAATGTTGCTGTCAATTGATTTTGGTTAATAATATTGCAATCATAAGAACAATTAAAAATGAGCTAATGACAGTATCCGTGGAAAGATCAATGAGATCAATGGTTGCAGATGGTAGCTTCGGGAGCAGCCATCATGACAATGTTAGTTTTCCTCACCACTTCAGGAGGAGATGGTGCAGAGGAAAGATGGTTCAAGCAGTTTTCCTTACAAGCAGGAAAGAAGTGGCTATGGTCAAGAGGCTGATTGTTCCAAGCCTCTCCCCAACAGCAGGTGGGATGCCTTGAGAGATGGCTCCCACAATAATTTGGAAAGTGGAGGTCAGAGGAGTTGTTTGGATAGTGTGTGTAGGCCTGGCTCTGAAAGCTCCACTCCCGAGAAGTCGGAATGGAAGCCAGTGCCTACACCGAGGAGATCTGTCTTACAGGGAGAACCTGTAAGTGTTAAAACTCCTGACCTGACCAACAGGTGTGGTTTTGTTCCTGTGCAACCTAAACAGTTGCCGGAACATCAAAACAAAGGTCAAAAGCCACAAAGTATGTTTTTGGAAGCTTTGTAGTGTTTTTTTTCTGATTGCGTTTTGCTGCATATTTGCAGGGTGTAGATTTGTGAGTCTACACAGGTTCATTTTTTAGGTTCATGTTTTTCTAATGTTTGAAAACATGAATGTTTTTGTGGTTTGCATTTTTGAGTCCAGTGTCTGACTCATTTTCGCATGTATTTCAGGGTTCATGTTTCTACATTTTTTTAAGATGTAGAGGGTTTGTGTTTAAGGTTTTTTTAGTCCAGTGTCCAGATTAGATTGTTTGTTGTCAGGTCAGTCAGAGAAATTTTCTGTTACTGCTACTGGTATCCATGTAACCCAGTACAATCTGTCGCATGTGGGGGAGGAAACCCCAATAGAAAAAAAACCATATGGAGACTTGGAGAGGAGATTGGTGCCACCAAGAAATATCCTAAGCCAACAGAAAAGACATGAGAGACAGATACAAAGCCAATATGATACCGGATCAGTCAAGGCCCAGGTTACCAACGGCCGCGCTTTCCATTGATCAACACCAGGGTGGAAGTGACAAGTCAACTACTGGAGTTGAGATATTGCTTAAGCTCCCTAGATAACAGATCACCATTGGAACATGGAACGTCCGTACACTCTACCAATGCAGAAAAATAAAAGAACTAGAGTGTGAGCTTAGCCGATATAAATGGGACATTATTGGACTAGGAGAAGTGAGATGGACAGGATTTGGTGAGACAATGACTGAAGAAGGCAGAAACTTATTTAGGTTGTATGCAGCAAAAGTGTTTCAGAGACATTTTTATTTGAGTACGGCTTGGAATCAGTGACCTCCGAATCCATAAGAATTGTTATATGTGTGCAGATAATATAAACAATGACTGTCCATTTTGTCCAGGGTCAAAAGAAAATGAACTTCATATGTGTTTTCAGTGTGACACATACTCTACTTTGAGACCAAACACGCTGAAGGAGATTCCCATTCATTTTCAGAAAGCAAAGTATGTGAGTCTTATGGCCACCCAGAATGTGTCAATAATCAGACAACTAGCATGGTTTTTGTACAAAGCCTTCAAACTCAGAGACAGTAAACTCAGTCTCCAGTATACATAGAATTTTGCAAATCTTGATGTCATTTATTTATATTTATATTTGTTTTTCCTTCACTTTTCATTGGCGTTACTTTTCTTGATATATGCATTCATTTGTCTGTAGACATTTATGTACCCCATGAAAATGGGCAGAGGCCTAAATTCATTAAACATTGTCATTGTCATTGTCATTGACTGAAGAAGGCAACAAGATCTGGTACAGTGGTCAAGAGAAACATCACCAACATGGAGTGGCATTTATTGTCAGAAAGGAAGTAGTGGGGTGCATTATCAGCTGTACACCGGCTTCCAGCAGGATTATCAGCATCTGGGTGTCGGCCAAGCCCAAGAACATCACCATCATACAAATCTATGCACCATCATCTGACCATGCAGATGAAGAAGTAGAAGAATTTTACGAAGAACTTGAAGAGACCATTATGAAGATCCCCAAGAAAGACATCTCATCATTCAAGGGGATTTTAACGCCAAAGTAGGTCCTGACTCTTACAACCAATAGGCCGGAACAGTTGGTCAGTTTGGAACTGGAGAGACCAACGACAGGGGACTACGTCTTCTGGAGTTTGCCTGCACCCACAGACTTACCATTGCCAATACCCTCTATCCCCACAAGCAGTCAAGGAGGACAACCTGGCATGCACCAAACGGCAAGACCCATAACCAAATAGATTTCATCTTAACACCACAGCGCTTCAAATCTAGCATCAACAAAGCCAGAACAAGAACCTACCCTGGAGCTGACATAGGCAGCAACCACGACCTTGTGCTGCTGGTATTCAAAATGAAGCTGAAGAAAAATAAACACCCGGAAAACCCACATATCAAATTTGACGTGGACAAACTGAAAGATCCAGATATCGAGGAGATCTTCCAAGCTAAGCTTGGCGGACGTTTTGCGGCAAAAACCCTCCTGGACAATGACATCAATGACCTCAACAACTACTTTAATGAGGCAGTCCGAGAAACGGCAGAGGAGGTATCGGTCATCAGAGGAATAAACACCAGCCATGGACTACCAATGACATCTTGGACCTCTGCGATACAAGAAGAGCACTGAAACCAACCAGGTCTTCCAACCCCAAGAATACGGGAGGCCAACAATCTTGTGAAGAAGTCAATGTTAAGGCCAGAGAGAAGTGGATCAGTGATCAATGTGATGAGATCGAAAAAGTATGAAGTGGGCAGCAGTAAAAGGCATACAAACCCTGAAGAAACTCACAAAACCACTTTAACCAAAACATCAGTCATTGAAGACAGCTCCGGAAACCTCCTCACAGAAGCTCAGCTGCATTGAACAAGTGGTCTGAGTACTGTCAAGAACTATATAACTACCCAATCCAACCTGACAAGAGCATAATAGAAGAGAAAGCAGCAACATCAAGAGTACCCTCGCCATTACCTATACTGAGGGAAGAAGTGGAAGAAGCCATCCGCAGTTTACCAGTAGGAAAGTCCCCAGGAGCAGACAACATACCAGCGAAACTGCTCAAGCATGGTGGCGAAACAGTCATCACACATGTTACAGCTATCTGTCAGAAGATTTGGGAGACAAAACAGTGGCCAACAGAATGGACACAATCACTCATCATACCTCTGCCCAAGAAGGGGAATTTACGCCAATGCCAAAAAAGTATAGAACAATCAGCCTCATCACCCTACGCCAGCAAGATCATGCTCAAAGTTATTTTGAATCGACTCAAGAAGGAGGCAGAAGAACACCTTGCAGAGGAACAAGCTGGGTTCAGGGCAGGCAGGAGCACAATCGAACAGATTTTTAACTGCCAAAATCCTGATGGAAAAACATCTTCAATCAGAGAGACCTGTTCCACAACTTCATCGACTTCAAGAAGGCTTTTGACAGAGTATGGCACGAAGGCCCTGTGACAGGTCCTCAGAATGTTTGGCATTGAAGAAGGACTAGTGCAAACCATTCAAGCACTATACAACACCGCAAGCAGTGCAGTCCTTCTGAACAATCAGGTCGGAGACTACTTCAAAACCACAGTTGGGGTCTGACAAGGATGCCTGTTATCTCCAGTCCTGTTTAATCTATTCTTGGAAATTATTATGAGAGAGACCCTCCATGACTTCCATTCTACCATCTCCATTGGCGGCAGACCCCTCAACAACTTGTGGTTTGCCGATGACATTGACCTCATGGGTGGAAGTAACTCAGAGCTGCAAGATCTTACGACCAGACTTGAGAACAGAGCTGGAGCATATGGGATGAAGGAGAGCTCAGAGAAAAGTAAAGTACTTGTGAACAGCATGAGCAACGCCAGTGCTAAAATTCACATGAATGGCCAGCAACTGGAGGAGGTAGACGCTTTTAAATACCTTGGCGCTACACTCACAAAGGACGGGCGATCGACAACAGAAATCAAAGTCAGACTAGCCATGGCAACATCTTCCATGATAAAACTCACCACCATATGGAAAAGTAAAGAGATCAGTTTCCCAATCAAACTAAAGCTCTACAAAGCCCTAATTCAAACTATCCTGCTGTACGGGAAGTGAAACCAGGACACTGACTGCTGAAACAGCAAAGCGAATCCAGTTATTTGAAACAAAATGCCTTAGAAAACTGCTGGGCATATCCTGGAGAGAACGAAAGACTAATGAATTTGTCAAGAGCCAAAAAACACGGCTGGCAGGTCCACAGGAACCCCTTCTCACCATCGTCAAGAAGAAAAAGCTGATATGGTTCAGCCACGTCACCCGCCACAACACTCTGCCCAAAACAGAACGGCAGGGAACACTCAAAGGTGGCAGAAAGAGGGGAAGATAGAACAAGTCATGGATGGACAACATCAGAGAATGGACCAGGATGAACGACTCGGCACTACTGCACAGAGCCAAGGACTGAGATGGATGGAGGAGGCTTACCACGGCATCGTCTCTCTTGTCTCCTCCACGACCGCCAAGGTCACGGGACTGATGATGATGATGATGATGTTCAGATTAGATTGGATGGGTATGTCATTAAATACACAATCAGGATTGAATGGAGGCTTAGAGATTTTTGGCCTTGGTGGAATTTTTAAGATGCGTTTTGGTACATAGCTCACATTGGATATGTATACATTTTTGTTCAAGCTGAACACTTTCATTTTTTGTCTTCAGAGGGGGTCAAGTTTGCTTGTTTGTGATACTTTTTGAAAAAAAGAGGGCAACATTTTCCTGCAAAGGGTGTGTGTAACACCTATCACAAAAGAGTGCTTTTGAGTTTTTTGTTACTAACCGTAGTAAGGGAAAATAACTCCAATGTACCACAAGGGTAATATTCTCTTGATGCATTATCTAATAAATGGAACTTGTATAGCGCTATATCTTGCAAAGACAAATCAAAGCGCATGCATTCAATCTAATCTTACACAGTCATGGAACCAATGATAAACAAACAATAGTTTAAACAAACAGATATTACAAACATTGTACACTGCAGACCAAATCTATGAAATACAATTTCAATAGTCAAATGTTTTTCAAAAGCACACACACAAACACTCACAGGTCATATACTTTAGCAGTGTGATGGGACATGGGTTAGTGAAGGTGGGACAGTTCTGATATGAAACTGGAGGGGAAAATCTTAGGTCTGAAATAAACAATTCTTGAGGCTGGATTTAAAAGTGTCCCATTCCAGGTCGATGGACCTAAAATAGAGAAAGAGCAGCGGCCAATGGTAAATTGGTTGAATCTAGGTATTCGTAGGCACAAGGTATCTGCAGCAGAGTGGAGGAACGTGAAGGAGTGTACAGGTTAAGGCATTCACAAAGGTAGGAGGGTGCAGTTTTGTGAAGACATTTGTAACAGAGGGTACTGATCTTATAATCTACTCTCTGTGACACAGGCAGCCAGTGGAGAGATCGCAAGAGAGGGGTAATGTGCTCCAATTTTTTTTCTTTCTGAGAACTAGTCGAGCTGCGGAGTTTTGTATACGTTGAAGGGAGTAGATAGATGATGCTAGCAGACCAGCCAGAAGAGAATTGCAATAGTCCAGACGTGAAAGAATGAGAGAAGTGACAAGTTTAGATGTTGCATCCGTGGAAAGGTACTTTCGAATGACACTAATACGCCGTAATTGATAGTAGCATGACTGACAGGTCTGGGTAATGAATTTTTTTTGCATAGAGAGTGTGTTGTCGATAACAACACCTAGATACTTCACAGCAGTGGATAGAGGGACTGATGCATTGCCGAGTTCTATTGAAGCTGTTGTAATGGAGGAGAGTTTGTGTTTGGTCCATACGAGCATAGCTTTGGTTTTATCTGCATTTAGCTGTAATTTGTTCAGTGTCATCCAGTTTTGAATATCTTCAAAGCAGTGGGCTATATTTGCCAGGAGAGAAGGCAGATTTTCAGGAGTAACACTTCTTTGAATCTGAGAGTCATCTGCGTAAAAATGATGGTTGATTTGATGACGTTTTATGACATGTGACAGTGACTTGACTTACTTGACTTACGCCTCTTGGTTCCTTGGGGAACATAGGGCTGCAACAACATCCCTCCAACGAACTCGGTTTTGGGAGATCCTCTTCCGCTCGGCCCATGTTATTCCGGCTGTCATCGTTTCTTCGTCAACACTTCTGTGCCAAGTCTGTTTTGGACGGCCATTTTTCTGCTTCCCTTGTGGCTTCCAGTCAAGGGCCTGCCTGGTGACATTTGACGAAGGCTTGCGGAGTGTATGGCTGATCCATACCCACTTCCTTTGTTTAAAAATGGACTCGATTGGGGTTTGTCTGGTCCTGTCCTACAGTTGTTTGTTGGATATGACTTCCGGTCACCTGATGTTGAGAATGTTCCTGAGGCATTTGTTGGTAAAAGACTGGAGTTTGTGGGTGTTGGTTTTTGTTACCCGCCAGGTTTCTGAGCCATAAAGTAGGACCGATTTGACATTGGTGTTGTAGATCCAAATCTTGTTTTGAAATGAGAGGGCTGTTGACCTCCAAATTGGCCAAAGGGTGTTGAAGGCGTGACGGGCTTGATTCGGCACTTGATGTCTTCATCTGTTCCCCCATCTTTACTGATGACACTGCCCAGGTAAATAAACTTGCTGACTTCCTTGATGGTTTCTTGCTGCAGTCGCACTGGGTCATGTGTTTTGTTGTTCACCCTCATGACCTCCGTCTTCCCGATGTTGATTTGGAGGCCAGTCTTTTCAGCTTCTTCAGCAACACAACAGAGCTTCTCTTATGCATCTTGTTGCCTGTGGGAGAGACGGCTGATGTCGTCTGTGAAGTCCAGGTCTTCCGGCTGCTTCATGAGGGTCCACTGTATGCCGGTTCTCCTGCCTGCTGTGGCCTGCCGCATTATCCAGTCAACCACCAACAGGAAGATGGTTGGCAACAACAGACAGCCCTGACGAACACCGGTCTGTACGGAGAAGGGTTTCGTCAGTTTCCCTTCATGGATAACTTGACAGGTGGCATCCTCATATAGCTGCTGGATGATGGTGATGAACTTTGGTGGAAAGCCATAGTGATGCATCAGTTTCCAAATGACATCTATGTTGACGCTGTCAAATGCCTTCTGGAAGTCGACAAAGACTGAATATAGGGGAGTCTGCCATTCCGGGGACTGCTCAATGATGATGCGCATTGTGGCGATTTGATCTGTGCATGATCTGTCTTGCCTAAAGCCTGCCTGTTCATCCTGAAGTGTCTTGTCCAGTGCTGTGTTCAGTCTGTCTAGCATGATCCTTGTCAGCACTTTCCCTGGGATGGTCAGTAGCATGATTCCTCTCCAGTTGTTGCAGGAGGACAGGTCCCCTTTCTTTGGCAGCTTTACGAGATTGCCTTTCTTCCAGTCTTCTGGTACACTCTCTTGCTTCCAGGTCTTGTGTAGGAGTGGGTATAACATCTCAGTGGAAGTTTCGATATCTGCCTTAAGTGCTTTTATTCTATTTATTTATTTATTTATTTATTTATTATTTTATATAGCGGATAATGGAATAAACACTCATAGGCTTTTATACATCCAGTCCCCGTGTGTATGCGGTTTTGTAAATTTTGTCATCTGTTCCCACCAGCACACAATGGCCTACTCTTTCGAAAAGTGGAACAGGATTTAACATGTGCGCAAGATGTTCTGCATGCGTTCGCACACGGGGACTCGGTTTATAGTCTCATCCAAAGGACTTCAGGTGGTATACCATCTGGGCCTGTTGCTTTGCCTGATTTGAGTGACTTTATGGCTTTGGTGATCTCATTCTTGGTAGGGCGAGCCAGTGTTGATGCCTAGGATTTTAGTAAGTGGGGGGATGTCTGGCGGCACGGGTGGTGCAGGTCTGTTGAGCGTTTCTTTGAAGTGCTCTGCCCATCTTGCTTTCTGGTCCTCCTCACCTGCAATGGTATTGCCATTCTTATCTTTGACAGGGCAGCTAGGTTTGTTGTTTTTTCCTGAGACAGTTCTCATGATCTCATACAGCCTCTTCATATTTCTTTGGCCTGCTGCAGTCTCTGCTTCCTGAGTCATCCCTCAATGTATTTCTCTTGTGTTTTCTCGCACTTCTCTTTACTGCTCGGTTTTTGTCCCAGTAGCATGCTTGCAGTTTCTGCCTCTTTTCTTGATCTTGTGTTCAGTTGATCTGATCTTTCAGCTGTTTTCTCTTGGTGACCAGTGCCGATGTTTCTGTTGTCAGCCAATCCTTGTATTTTCTTGTTTTCTTTCCCAGTACTGTTTGGCATGCTGTCTTCCAGGTCTCACACAGACTCTGCCATTGCTCTTCAACTGTTTCCTCTGGCAGTTGTTCTTCAGTTCGAGCCTGAATTCTATTTTTTCTCTTTCCTTCAGGCTTTGCACGTTGAACTTGTGTGATGGTCTTCCTGCCTGGTCGATGTAGGCTTTGAGCTTGGTCTTGAGGATGGCAACAACAAGATGATGGTCTGACACTGCATCTGCTCTGCGCTTCACCCTGACATCATGCAGGCTCCTTCTCCACTTTGCCGGATTGTGATGTGGTCGATCTGTTTTCTGTCTTGCATCGGGAAGTCCTGTGGTCTTGTGGACTTCTTGTGGGGGAAAGATGGTGCCTCAATGACCAGGTTCCTTGAACATGCAGAATTTCTGTTAAAAGTTCCCTTTCATTTTGTTCTCCAGTGCCAATGTCTGCTCATGATCAGTTCTCTGTATAGTCTGTCCCTACTTTGGCATTCATGTCTCCCATTAGTATTTTAGTCCCTCTTTAGTGCTTTGTCCATTGATAGGTCTGGACTTGTTTGAAGAAGTTTTCTTTCATCTTCTAACTCTGCTCATTTGTTGGAGCATAGCACTGAGGATGGTAACCTTTCTGACTTTTGGTTGAAGCGTGCTGTGAGATCCGTGGGACAACTGGTTCCCAGACAACAGTGCTTGTACTGCTTCTGGTCTCATCAGCAGCGCTACTCCATGTGAGTGGGGACGGCCTTCTTCCTGTCCAGAGTAGATGATAGTGTCTCCACTTGCAAGTTTTGTCTGCCTGATTCCATTCCATCTGTCTCGCCAGGCAGGATCTTAAGGTTGTACCTGTGCATTTCTCTACATACCTGTGCTGTTTTACCAGTTTCGTACAGGGTTTTGGAGTTCCAGGTCGCTATCCTAGTTGTTGACTTGGTTGTTAGAAGAGTAGTCGGCGCACTGTTTTCCTGAAGGCTTTCACCAGCATGCGTCTAGCTCTACAGAGAGGACTCTTCCCCAACCATGTTGCTTGTAAGAGGTAATATTGCAGTTTCCGTAACAGACTGGTTTTTAAGTGAATGGGTCGTTAGCCCAATGCACAACCCCAACCTGGAGGACCAGAGTGCATCGTTTAGTCTGTCTCCTCCCCCACAGACCTGTTGGGCATGGTTGCACCTGCCAGAGGCCAAAGCCCCCACCCACATAGCTCTGGGGGTCATTGAAACACACAAGCCATCCCACCACAACAAGGTGACACACCATCGGGACAGGTAAATGATATTAAGGAAAACTAATCTGACCAGTCAATGCACGGTGTAGTCACAAACACGTAGATATAACATTTGTTTTGCTGAACGGAGTAAAAATGCACAAAACAACACTCAAACACAGAGAGTCGCATCCTGCTGCCATCCAGTGAAAAGGTCAATCACTCAATCATATTCATATTAAGTTGTCATCAATATGCTATACCTGAAAGTGTTGGTCTTGTGATTTGATTTGTATCCTTGATCCTGTGATAAGAATTTGATTTCATGAAGAGATCAAATGGTTTATTGATTGTTCCTTTTATTTCAGGAACATTGCTACATCGCTTTAATCGCTACATCGTTCGAAAGCGGATCTGAGAGATCCTTGATTGGTTGTGTGTTAACTGGACACAATTATGTTTTGAGTAACTGGGCAAAATAACAGAACAGTTTGTGAATTAGTAGTACAATTGGTGATGTGGGTGGTTGTAGTTAGTAGTAGTTGTCAGTAGTAGTAGAAGAATATAGTTGTGTGAACCCAACTTGCTTGGCCTGGAGAATTACGTTGAATGAATGGTGTTGTTCGTCACATCTACAGTGTATTCAGTGTGATTGCTGAGTCAGTTGAGGTGATTTATTTTCACTACTACTTACTTATTTTCTTCCTTTTATATTTATTTTCTATTTTTCTTCTATCCTCTTCCTATTCCCCCTTTTATCACTCCCAGCCCATTCGTAGGCGAGCCCTAATCCTCTTTAGGGATACTAAAGACAATAGGAACAAGTCTAGGGTTCCATTTCTGGTGCCGGGTCAGGTGGTGCTAGGAATCAGAGGGGCGACCTAGTAGAGAATTCCTGCTTAGGACTCTCTACAATTCCATTCCGGGTGCAGAATCAGGTGGGGCTAGGAATTGGAGTGGTGATCTAGAGTTTCCTGTATAGGACTATCAACAATCACAGTTCAATAAGTATGTATTTAAAATGTGCTTGCAGAAGTATGGCTATGATTTTTGTTTTGTTTCTTGAAAAAATCTATGGATTAAAACATTGCTTTCATCATATTAAGAAAGGCACGAAGTGTATTTAGAGGATATACATTAATGTATGGTAAAAATGGAAAGAAGATGCACTTTCATCATACATAATTTTATAAGTTCAGTTTTCATGAAAGTAACGAGCCAGTGTGTGTATAATTGTTATTGTTCGTTTGATTTCAGACTGACTCGAGAACTCAACCAACAATATGAACAACCCTGCATCCCCACACCCCGAGTGGTCTCTGTATGTGGTTGATCTACACCCAGATGTCACAGAAATGATGTTTAATAAATTCTTTGAGATAGGGTCAGTGCTGTCCATCCATATTTGTCGTAACATGTTCACTCATTGATCTTTGGGATATGCCTATGTCAACTTCCTCTACCCTGAAGATGCAGAGCGAGCTTTGGACACAATGAATTTTGACACTGTTAAAGGTCGACCAATCCGAATTATGTGGTCACAGCGTGACCCGTCAGTGCATAAATTGACTCGAGAACTCAACCAACAATATGAACAACCCTGCACCCCCACACCCCGAGTGGTCTCTGTATGTGGTTGATCTACACCCAGATGTCACAGAAATCATGTTGTTTAATAAATTCTTTGAGATAGGGTCAGTGCTGTCCATCCATATTTGTCGTAACATGTTCACTCATCGATCTTTGGGATATGCCTATGTCAACTTCCTCTACCCTGAAGATGCAGAGCGAGCTTTGGACACAATGAATTTTGACACTGTTAAAGGTCGACCAATCCGAATTATGTGGTCACAGCGTGACCCGTCAGTGCATAAATTGACTCGAGAACTCAACCAACAATATGAACAACCCTGCACCCCCACACACCGAGTGGTCTCTGTATGTGGTTGATCTACACCCAGATGTCACAGAAATCATGTTGTTTAATAAATTCTTTGAGATAGGGTCAGTGCTGTCCATCCATATTTGTCGTAACATGTTCACTCATCGATCTTTGGGATATGCCTATGTCAACTTCCTCTACCCTGAAGATGCAGAGCGAGCTTTGGACACAATGAATTTTGACACTGTTAAAGGTCGACCAATCCGAATTATGTGGTCACAGCGTGACCCGTCAGTGCATAAATTGACTCGAGAACTCAACCAACAATATGAACAACCCTGCACCCCCACACCCCGAGTGGTCTCTGTATGTGGTTGATCTACACCCAGATGTCACAGAAATGATGTTGTTTAATAAATTCTTTGAGATAGGGTCAGTGCTGTCCATCCATATTTGTCGTAACATGTTCACTCATCGATCTTTGGGATATGCCTATGTCAACTTCCTCTACCCTGAAGATGCAGAGCGAGCTTTGGACACAATGAATTTTGACACTGTTAAAGGTCGACCAATCCGAATTATGTGGTCACAGCATGACCCGTCAGTGCATAAATTGACTCGAGAACTCAACCAACAATATGAACAACCCTGCACCCCCACACACCGAGTGGTCTCTGTATGTGGTTGATCTACACCCAGATGTCACAGAAATGATGTTGTTTAATAAATTCTTTGAGATAGGGTCAGTGCTGTCCATCCATATTTGTCGTAACATGTTCACTCATCGATCTTTGGGATATGCCTATGTCAACTTCCTCTACCCTGAAGATGCAGAGCGAGCTTTGGACACAATGAATTTTGACACTGTTAAAGGTCGACCAATCCGAATTATGTGGTCACAGCGTGACCTGTCAGTGCATGAATTGACTCGAGAACTCAACCAACAATATGATCAACCCTGCACCCCCACACACCGAGTGGTCTCTGTATGTGGGTGTTGGGAATGTGTTCATTAAAAACCTGGACAAGACAATTGATAACAAGGCATTGTATGATAACTTTTCTGCTTTTGGCAACATCCTGTCATGTAAGATCGCCTGCGATGACCAGGTCTCCAAAGGGTACGCTTTGTACACTTCGAGAAAGAAGAAGCAGCCAAGAAGGCCATTAACAGAGTGAATGGCATGTTTTTGAACGGCAAGAAGGTGAGTCACTGTTACCCCTTTGGGTGTATATTTTTCAATATCTTACTAGGGCATTGTGATGCCATAAGAAAAATTCCTGGGGATCTGGAAAAGTACTGAAAAAAGATCTTTCAGATCTGGGAAACGTCCCATAAAGATAGATCAGGTCTGTATTGTCTAGGAAAGGTCTGGGAAAAATACCTTAAAGCTATTCATATGTGATCAGTTTTGATTATTTTTATTCTTTTATATCGAGGATAATGGAATAAGCACTAATGTCCATTCCCCGTGTGTATACGGTTTTGTAAATATTTTTGTCATCTGTTCCCACTGGCACACAATGGCCTACTCTTACGAAAAGCTTCAAGGCATGAGCATAGTGAGGCTAACTCGGGAGTTGCTTTCAAGTTTACAGGGTAGTTTTTCTGTGACCTTATTTTGGCCATTATTTAAAGCTTCAGCAAATATGATAAAATTGATAAAACAATATATATATAATATTTCATTTTAAAAGTTTGTATTTTTTATATTCACAAAGAATTCTCTAAATGTTAGTTTATTATATGTGTTTTGTTGTAAAATCAAGTCAGTGAATGTAAAAACAACAACAACAACAACAACAACAACAAAACACAAACAAACAAAAGAAGAAGAAAAATTAGGGTGTACTTTCTTGACATATAGTTACATGTCCTGAGCCTCAAAAATCAGTTTTAAAGTCAAAAGTCCCCTATTTACTGAAAAATCAATAAACATCTTGTGTGCCAGGATGCTTTGTGATAAAATTGCACTGTCTAAAAAAGAATTTCTTAATCCCTTGTCTTCGTGAGTAAAATTTTGATTTTTTCAGTAGATTTATTACAGTTTATCATTATTATTATTATTATTATTATTATTATTATTATTATATTATCATCATCATCGATAAACTTTTTGTTTATGTATCTTAGTCTATTCATCATCATCATCAACCATTACACCCAGTGATGTGTAGGGCAGCAACAAAGCGCTTCCACTCCTGCCTATCCTGGGCCAACCTAGTCACTGATCCCCAAGAATGCTGCATGGCCTTCATCTCACAGAGTGCTGCATGGCCTTCATCTCACATCTTAGTCTATTGATATGTTTTAAAGATTCATGGCATATGATTTTGTTTCTTATACATGCAGCTATGATGTGATTGTGAAATTATTTTGATGGGGGGTGGGGGGTGGGGAGGGGGTTGCATGAACTTGCTTAGATTTCTTTGATCTCATCTCATCTGCTCCCATAGCCTCCTCTGTGGTTGTAGGGACACTGCATTGACAAATGTTGCACCACCAGTTGACTCCATTTGCATTGGTTGTGGGCAAGTGTCTGGATGGACAGCCTTCGACACTATTGACCACTCTAGTCTTCTCTCCCGTCTTCAAGAAACGTTTGGCGTTACTGGTACAGCCCTTAGCTGGTTTAGCTCATACCTGACTGACCGATTCCAGACAGTCACAGTAAACAAGATTCAGTCAGTACCTGCCAGACTGGATTGTGGAGTCCTGTAGGAATCAGTTCTGGGCCCTGTTCTTTTCACTCTCTACACTGCTCCACTGTCATGTATAATTAACCATCATCAGATCAACCATCACTTTTATGCAGATGACTCTCAGATTCTAAGCAGAGACATGCCTGAAAATCTGCCTTCTCTCTGACAAATATGGCCTACTGCTTTCAAGATATCCAAAACTGGATGAGAGAGAACTAAACGCTGATAAACTGAAACCATGCTTGTAGGGATCAAACACAACTCTCTTCCATTACAACAACAGCTTCAATAGAATTCGGCAATGCATCAGTCCCTCTATCCACTGCTGTGAAGTATCTAGGGGTTATTATCAACAACACACTACTTACTCACTTGGACCCATCACTCCCCCTGGAGCATAGGCAGCTGACAACAGTCCGCCAGAGTCCTCTGTCCTGGGCTATTCTGTCCAGCTGTCTCCAGGTATATCCCATCTTCTTGGTTTCTGCCTCAAGGTCACGTCGCCAGGTGTTTCTTGGCCTTCCTCTTTTTCATTTTCCCTGGGGTTTCCATGATAGTGCCTGCCTTGTGATGTTCCTGGCTGGATTTCTCAGGGTGTGCCCGATCCATCCCCATCTCCTGCGCCAGATTTCATTCTCGGCTGGAACATAGAATGTGAGGACCATGTATGAGACAGGAAAAACAACACAAGTAGCAGCAGAGATGAACAACGAACTCTCTATGCAAAAATTCCACACCCAGACCTGCAAGTGTGCTACTATCAATTACAGCCACTGCTTCTCAAACCCTCCGTTTAGTTTCCCAGCCTAAGTTCATGACTGGCAGCTGGCAGGGCGTGGATATAAATAAACAGGGCAAAAGGAAAGGCTTGCAGCTGTAGCCGTGTTCAGCCGTAAATTACCCTTGTGTCTTTCACACATCCTCTTGCACAGTGAATTGTTTAAAAACAAGCAAAGCACTCTTTAAAATGAGCTTTAAACGAGCTTTCTTTTGACTCCAAACTCCATGTACTTTCTTTCATACTGGTTGATGTGACAGCAGTTCAAACAGACATGAAGATAAACAGGAGAGGTGCAGGAAGAAACACAATCACAAAAAACAGACATTTCTAACTCTCTTTCTAAAAAAGCATATATTTATATTATATAAACAATGAACATAGAGAAAACATTGAATATGTCTGCATGCAGACTAAACCTTTGGGGGGCTGCGGAATTTGAACCTGTATGGCAGAACGAGGCCATAAATAAACACACCTAGCGGCTACCAGCTACCGCGCGCGCCAGCGCCGTGAGAGGCAGGGTGATGGAGAGTGTGGGGAGAGAGTCTGCCGCAGTCATTAGTGTCAGCTTTCTGACTTCTCTATAAACACTCCTGCTGGTCAGGCGTTACAGCACGTACAGTCTACTGTTTCATCAGCTTTTAGCGGTATCTTTGCTACAGCTGAAGGTTTGTTCGTGAACCAATTCCAGTACAGCTCATAATTATAACCCCAAGAACACAGTAGAAAACAAATGTCTTGTCAGTATCCTATACTGTCATCAAGCCAAGATACCTCACAAATGGCTCAGGTTTTTATTTCACTGATGTTTCTGATACTTTTCAAAAAGCATTTTCTGATCCTGTTAAGAAATTGTTGTGGTCAAATGTTTATCTACTTATCAGTCCTGTGTTGTGTAAAAAAACAAAAAACAAATTGCACACAGGCCTACACTTTGACATCAAAGCAACACCCAAAAAAAAGCGGAAAGAAAACACACACACAAAACGGATGACAAAATTTACAAAACTGCATATACACGGGAACTAGATTTTTTTTAAAAGCACATGAGTGCTTATTCCATTATCCTTGAAATAAAAGAATAAGCAAAATAAATAAACACACACACACATGAGCGCACTGCACACACACACATACACACACAAGCAGACAAACATACACACACACACACAAAATGGCATAAATACATATACGCATACCCTTATACTCACAACATACGCGCGCACGCACACTCATAACACGCGCGCGTGTGCACATCACACACATGTAACTACAAGAAGATGCGCACGGCACACATGTGCTTGAGAAAACTAACAACTTGAATCTGACACACAGCCAGGAAGCACCTGGCACATGTAGGTGATGGCCGATCACACAAACACACACACACACACACAACACACGTTCACACATGCATACACGGGCACATACGCATACACGCACGCACACACGTGTGCGCGAACACACACCACGCGCAAACGCACACAGCGCGCGCGCCCACGCACGCACGCACACTCTATCCCCGCACATACACACACACAATAACACACACACACACACACACACACACACACACACGCATGCATGCAGGGACGCACACACACACACACTCACACAAAGTAGATCTCTCCCCCCCCCTCTCTCTCCTCCTCCCCCCCTCTCTCTCTCTCTCTCTCTCTTATGCAGTCTCCTATTTTAGGGTTGTCTGAAGACTTACTTACTTACACACACACACACACATACAGAGAGAGAGAGAGAGAGAGAGAGAGAGAGAGAGAGAGAGAGAGAGAGAGAGAGAGAGAGAGAGAGAGAGAAAACACACAAACACTCGGCCCTTCGTTTCTTGGGAAACACCGTGTTTGTAAAAAAAATGTTTAAAATTAGTTAACCTAATTAGCTGTACAACCGTCACCACAAACAAGTAAAGCAGGTATTAAAGTTTTGTTCACTAAAGTATGAGTACTGTACAAATCAAGTAGGACATCCAGCAGCGAATGATAAATAAGCCTTTCAAATAAAAATTCGCCCAGTCGCTAATAGACAGCAAAGAAGGAATGCGTGCTGGCACCGCGAGACGCTGGACTTGGACCCCTGACCACGCGGTGCCTAGATAGCAGACAGATGGTATTTAGGTTACGGAGCGAAAGTGCCAGCCGCAAACTAAAGAGTCGGGTTTTTCCTGTTTTGAGCAGCCGTGCAGCGTATTAGTGCAATTCGAAAGTACCTGTCCACAGACAAACATCCAAACTCGTGGCATATCTCATTCTTTCACATATGGACTATTGCAGTTCTCTTTTGGTTGGTCTACCATCATCATCTATGCACTCCCTTCAACGTATTCAAAACTCTGCAGCTCGACTAGTCCTCAGAAAGAAAGAAAATTGAGCATATTACCCCTCTCTTGCGATCTCTCCACTGGCTGCCTGTGCCACAAAGAATAAACTATAAGATCAGTACTCTCTGTTCCAACTGTCTCCACAAAACAGCACCCTCCTACCTTGGTGAATGTCTTCACCTGTACACTCATCGTTCCCTTCGCTCTGCTGCAGATTCCTTGTGCTTGCGAATCCCTGGATTCACCCGTTAAACCGTGGGCCATTGCTCTTTTTTGGGTTTGGGCCCAAATCAATTTGTAAGGGATTCCTTTCTTTCCCCCAAAAGGCCTTCTTGTGACATTTTTCAGACCCGGCCTAAAGACATTTTTGTTTAAAACCTAGTTTTTCCTTTCCTGTTTCATTTCTTTGTTTTCCCTGCTTTTCAAAACCCCAAAAAAACCCCAAAACACCCTGCCAAAGGGTTTTGCCTGTTTTGTGTGTGTTTTTTTTGTTTTGAAAATTTTTTAAATTGTAAGAATTTATTTGCTTTTGGGTTGAAAATGGACTGTGTAAGAAGGGAGTTGAGTGAAAAGCGCAAATGATTTGTCGGTGAAGTTTACAGGCGGTAAAAAATTCCATTTATTTTTTACTTTTTTTACCCATTATTGTGGAAAAGGGAAATTCCTGTCCTTTCAGTGTTTTTGTCTCCCCCATTTCTTCTGGGCCCTTTGCTTCACCCTATTTTCCCCCCAATGCACTGTTTCTTGCAGTAGGGCTTGGAGAGCCCCATCTGATTTGTCACATGTCTTAAAATTCGGGTTCCCTTTTTTTCTTAAATGGGGTCGCAAGTCTTCGTAGTGCTTTATTTGTTGTGATGTTTTTAAACAGATTCTTCAGGGGTATTTTGGTCTATTTTTGAAATCCCCAAGGGAGTCTTCTGGGGGCCTCTCTCCAAAGCCTGGACCCTTTCTTTGATACGCATGAAAGTCGGGACGGTTTTGCTGCCTGATTTTTTTAACGTAAAAGAGTTGGCCTGAGTTTTTACTTTTTTATGAAAATTTTTAGTAGTTGTTTTTGCTAAATATTAAACTGCTAAAAAAGGGAGATACTCAGTTCTTTTCCATGCATTTTAAATTTGGGAAAAAGTGGGGGAAAATTTGTTTTTTTGACCCCATGAAACCATATGCAAAATTTTTGGAAATTTCAAGTTTTGGTTGTGCGGTGAAATTTTGGGACGCTTCATTCCCCGTAAAAAAATTTCCTGATGATGGGTGACAAGACGAAGGGGTTCAAAAAAATGTCTTTTTTAAAAAACTTTGACGTGGGGCTCAACGATAAAGGCTCAAGAGTGTTTTTCAGCATGGAAAAAATCAATCCGCTAAGGTCAGGTTTTGGTGATGATGGAAAGTCGAGGGGGGTTTGGGCTTTGTTGTTTTGAGGGCCAGAAGGGGTTGCTGAGAAGGCAGTAGGCAATAAAAACGGCAAAATTTGGGGGTGGGGTAATCTACTGGGGCAGAGCTAAAAAAACGTCCCAAGAGCGTCAGGCAAAATTTAAAAGAGCGGTTCGAAAAGATAAAATTGGAGAGAACAAAAGCTGCCTGGAGTCAATTTGTACGTAAAGGGATCTGGAGGGACGCATTGACGTTGTTTCGTTGCGAAAATTTTTGGGAAGGTTTGGCACGATTAAACCGTCCGGGGGTTTTATTAGGGAAAGGGGGGCCGTTCCAAAGGCTTTGGCTTTGTATGCTTAGCTCGCCAGAGGGGAACAAAGGCTGTGGCAGAGATGAACGGCCGAATAAATTGGGGCCCAAAGCCTTTGTTTTTGGGTTTTTGGGGCCAAAAAAAAAAGGGAAAAAAGTCATGCCACGGCATCCCGCTACTTTGAACAAGGGGGCTTTTTTGGAGGCAAAACCAGGGCACCCCAAATTTTCAACCCCCAGGGTTCCAAGCTATTTCAGGAAACCTTTTCACCCTTTGCGATGGCCCAGTCTCCCCAGAATTGCTTTTATTTTCCCAAAGCACG
Source organism: Rapana venosa (assembly GCA_028751875.1). Lineage (NCBI taxonomy): Eukaryota > Metazoa > Mollusca > Gastropoda > Neogastropoda > Muricidae > Rapana > Rapana venosa. The sequence continues at coordinate 28,518,013 of CM054141.1, forward strand.
GGTCCCCCATGAAAACCCAAATTTCCACGATGTAATGTTTGGGGTAAGGGGATTGGGGTTTTTCTTGTCCGAAAGCAGACCTGCCTACCTGTTTTTTTTTTTGGGGGATTTTTTCGTTTTAAAAAAACCCCAAAATTTAGAAAATTTGGGAATTTACTGAAAAAAATACCATTTTGAAAAACCAATTCGCTGGAAGGGTCCTTTGGAAAAAGGCAATTGTTTGATAACATGGTTCCGGTCCCCCCCCCTTTGCGAAGTTGCCAGAACGTTGACTGCCTCAGGCTCCCTTGGGGACTCCCCTTCTATTTTTTTCTTCAGGGTTAAAAAACTAAATTTTCCTATGAGTGGGTAGGGCCCGGGCAATACGCGGAATTTTGGGAAAATCAGATTTGTCCTTCCCCTAACGGGCTGTTTTTTAGACTGATGGGGGCCCCAAATTTCCCACAGTAAACGGCAGTACCCTTTTTGGCTTGGGGGTTACCGGCAGGGGAAAACCCTTGGGAACTGATGTATGTATTATACAGTTTTCAAAATTTGGCCTGTACAGTTTTGGAACTGGTGTTTTGGGTAAGGTTGTCAGAACTTGTCAGAAAAGGGTTGTGAGAATTGGTGGTTTCTAAAACCCCCCCCGACATAAACGGGGATTTGGGATGCCCTTTTCCCAAAAAGACTTTAAACACTGATTATCTTTTTGGTTTTAAAGTAGGTACGCCAAACAAAGCAGCAAAAACGGATTCCGGGAAAAATGCCCCCACTCAGATGGGGGAACCGGGGCCCCCGACCCAGAGGGCGGCCCCCGCGGGGCGCTTTAAAAGCCCCCCCCCCATTACCGCAAGGACAGTCCCCCCCAAACCCCGCTGGAAACCCAAGGGCCCTCGTCAAATCCCCCCTGGAGTCAGCCGTCCTCCACAGCCTTTCAAACAGGGGGGCCGCCCAGGAAAGCAGACTGCCCCAACCCCCGTCTGCTTGTTTTTTATCCCCCTTTTTTTAAAAAGAAAAGGAAGATGTATTAAAAAAATTAAAAAAAAAAAATTTGAACAACACTTTTTTTGTTGACCCAAGTAGGGAGAACATTATTGTATAGCCCACCAACTTAGAAAATCTGAAATTAAAAAGGTGGACGGGGCCCAAAAGGGGGGGACATTTAGGCAGTTTTAAAAAAAAATTTTCCCCTTTGAATTTTGAGGAGGGGGGTTTTTAAGCAGTTTTTGGTTTTTTTTTTTTACATCCGCCCTTTTGTGTATGCTTTTTTGTAAATTTTTGTCTTGGTTCCCCCGGCCCAATGGCCTATTGGGTTTTTTAAACCCAAACTTAATGTATTTGGGCCCTTTAAAAAAAAAAGAACATTTGGGATGTTTTAACACTACTTGGCCTAAAAACAAAAGAAAACTTGATGCTTAGCACTATTTGGGCCTAAACAAATGATTTAAATTTAAAGGTTTTTAAACCCTTTATGTACTATAGGAATCAGCCCTTTTGACTAAACAATTATGATATTGTAAAAATTCAACTTACATCAAAAACTGATTGCTAATGTTTTTTTATCTTAAATACTGCCTTTATTTGGCAGTGCCAATAAAAAGTGTTAAATTTAAGCATATATCACTGGCTGATAAAATCAAAAAAGGCATGCATGAAATTTAAAAGTTACCCCCTTTGTGCACATTTTCAAATTCTAAAGATTTTCTTTGGGGTTTTTTTTCAGAAACCGGAAACCCCAATTTCCCATTCCAACATGCCCCAAAAAAAACCTACAGCGGACAGAAAGTGGGGATGCACCCAGCCCCCACCCCCGAGTTTTGGGCCCATTCCGGGCCCAAGAACCGTTAAACGCCTCGATTTGGTGGCTGCACCCCCCCAGGAGCAAAAGCAGGGGAGTAGAGGAGTCACTTAAATAAAGCGGGGCTTGAATATTAAAATTTGTTTTCAGATTTTCTGCAAAATAGGAAAAACTGTGCTTACAAAAAATTTCCCCCATTGATGAAGCCTAAACCCTAAAGTGTACCAAAAAGCAGAGGGGCCCAAACAAAAACGACCCTTTTTGTGGTTTCCCTTTTTTTTTCCCCATTAAAATTCTACCCATCTCAGCTGGGGGAAACCACGGTTGCCTTCTGATCCTTTTAAACCCCCGAAATTGCATCTGAAAAAACGGGGTTTCCCCTGTTTTACATTGTGACATTTGTTGACAGATGTGGGTGAAGCCTGTTCCCGTTAACCCAAAGGATTTTTTCCCCGATTTGGGGGCAAGAAAAACCGGCTTGCTGCTGGGATGGGAAAAACGCTGAACTCTGCAATTTTGGGAGGCCCGAGTCCTGAAGGGAAAAGGGTTTGGGGAGGCCGCGGGTTTTGCTGCAGGCTCCAGGCCAAGGGAGGGCTGTGTTGCCGCCTCCAAGGAAAAGTGGGACAGCCATGGTCAGCTCCAAAGGGCCCCAGGCCAGCTGCTGGGAAAACAGGCACCACGGCTGTGTGTGACCCGTCTGTTTCTCTATCACCCAAAATTCCATTTTTTTTACCACCCCACTATTATCTGTTAGGGTTTTTTTTTTTGTTTTTGCCTTCTTTTGGGGAAAGGTTTTTAAACCCTTTTTTCTGCAGTTGTCATGATTGGGAAATTTGAAAAATGTGTTCTTTTGGGATTTTTTTTTTATAAATGTAAACTTTTTCTGTTTTTTGTCTCCTTTTTTTCAGTGTAGATACTTTTTTCTTTTTTCCATAAAAGGGAATAAAAGGGGTTTTTTTCTTTTTGGGTTTTTTTTGTGTTTTTACTTCAATTTAATTTAGTCTTTTATTTTTGAATTTGGTTTTATTTACCCTTTGGAGTTAATTCCCTCTTTGTGTACCCAACGGTACCTTTTTTTTTCTTTTTTTTCAACTTGTATCCATCACTTTACGTCCCCTGTTAGTTCTCAGCTTTTTTTTCTTATTGTGCAGTTTATCCTTTTTCGTTTGTATACATTTTTTTCCCATTCATGGCTTTTTTTTAAAATAAAAGGGGAGGGGGGGTACAAATTGGTTTTATGGTCTTTTAAAAAAAAACCCAAAGTCTATTAGATCATCGACTTGTGTAACACCTTTTTTGTGCTTGTGGTGATATAGTAGGAGTATCTAGGGGATGTTGTTGGAGAAGTTTTTGTTGTGCTATTGAAGTAAGCAAAGAAAAGTAACAAAGGGGGAAAAAAAATAAAAATAAAGGAAAAATTTTTTTTAAAAAATTTTTAATGGTGTGGTTTAAAGTAAAGTTTTTTAAAAGTTTTTTTGATGGTTTTTGGTAAAATTTTTAAAAAATGTAGATGTGTTTATGGTTGTTCATTAGCATTGTGTCCTCTCCTTAAATTAAAAAAGAAATGAAAGTGTCCCAACCAAAAAATTGGCAAAACTACACTGGAATGTAATCGGGACAGGGTGGGACGGCAAATTAAGGGTTTGGGAAAACAGGGCTGGGATTCATTTTTTGTGGCCCCCCAAAAACAAATTTTTAAAAGGGACTTCCCACATAGGACCATTCGGGGCCTCAACTTCTTTAAAAGGCCAAACCCCGCCCCTGCAGAAGTTGCCTGGCTAAAAATTAAGCCAGGGCGTGTGAATTTTTTATCGGCAGACCTCGCTCCCGGGTTTTTTGTTTTTTTAGTGGGACATTACAATTTGGGGCCCCACTGGGATTAACCCCCCAAGTATCCCCCCTTTCCCCCCCCCAACCCACCCCCTCCCCCCCCCCAACCCCCCAACAAAGGAATGAACAAGACCCACCCCACTGTCGGGAAAAAGAAGCTCCGTGAACAAAAAAAAACCCAATTGTTCTTTCTTTTCGGGTTTGAAAACCGGGAAACACCTATGGGTGGCAAACACACTGTCCTAAAATCCCAAAAAGCCGCAAAAAAAGCGTCCCCGGTCCCTCTCGGCCAAAGATTTTACTCTGGTGGCCCAAAACTAAGGCACACAAACACGGGCCAAAAAACCAAATCTTTTAAAAACAGCACAGAGGGAACCGGGAATGAAAAAAGGTAAAGGGAAAAAGGGCCGACAAGCAAGGGTTAAACCCCCCCCCCCCCAAAATTCCCGGGCCCGCCCCTCCCCCCCCGGGGCCCACTCCCCCCTCTTTGATGAGGCTTGGTTTAGGGAACATGGATTTAATGATTATACCAAATAAAATTGTGATAGATTCCATTTTATCAGTGTTTTGGGGAGAAAATTAAATTTTACCACCCTAAATTTAGGGGCCAAAAAAATAAATAAAAAGATCTATTTACATTAGCTTTTTTTGGAAAAAAAAAGTTTGCATAGTTGCCCCGGGAATTTTCCTTTTTTCCCTCAATAAAAAAGAAGAAAGAGCAATGGGAACGCCCCTGGGAGGGAAAATTTTTTAAAATTCTTTAGGCAATTACTATAGTTTAAAAAAAATTTTTTTGGGTTTACCAAAAACTGGGAGAAAATGCACAATGGTTTTTAAAGATGTTTGGAATTTTTTAATAATTGGCATAAAACTAGTTTTTTTAAAAACTTTTTTTTTGTTTAATTATATCCCCTTAATCCCCCACGACAAAATAGTTATTTAAAACCATTTAGGGCCAATTTTGTCGGTTGATCACTGCATAATGGAAAAAACTCTTATTGTGCTAGGGGGATTTTCACACATTTCGGGAACAACCAGGAAGAAAACCCATAACGGGGAGGACACAACAAAGATGATAAACCCACACTAAAATAAAACTTATACCATACTTAGATTTTAAAAGGAACATGGAGTTTAAAAACCCCCGGGAGGAAAACAATACAAGGGAAAACGGCACTCAACTTTCCCAAAAGTGAATTGTTTTCTTTAAAACAGTCTTTTAAATATTTTTTCAGAGTTTAGCAAAAAATATTATTTTTTTCCCCAACTCAGATTACAGAGCAGTTTCAAAACCCCTGGAAACCTCAAAACTACCAAAAAAGGGCCCCAAATCATTTTGGGAAAAATTTAATTCTAGTTTTTATAAAAAGGGACCGGTCATGTGTTGAATTACATGAAGAATCCCTTTCTCGATTTTTTAAAGCGAGCTCTCCCACCTCAATCCACAGGGAAAAATGGGAACTATAAAAAAAAGGGATAAGGGGGGAACCAATAAAATATTCCCAAAAATCGGGGGGGGGGACACAAGGAAAAAAAATATATGAACCAGTTACTAGTAAAAATAAACCCAAATGAACTTTAGGGGTTGCATATGAAAAAAAAAACCAACAGCTTATAACAAAAATTTAAAAAAAATTGGGTTTAGATTAGAACTGAATTTTTTTTTCTTGTCAAAAGCCCAAGGCCCCAAAAAAAAAAACAAGATGAACATAAAAGGGGAGGGGGGGGGGGGGGGGGGGGGGATACGGCAAAATTTTTTTTTAGCTTAGAGAAAAAACAATGTTTACCCCCAAACATGAAAACTCAACTCAAAACTGAGGAGGGCAACACTGGGGAAAGACCAGTCAAGATTTAAAAGGGGGCGTACAATTTAAAATTTTAAAACATTATATGAAAAAGACCTAGAAAAAATTTAACAGAAAAAACTCCTCACTTTGGGCCAAATTTTTCCTAGGCCGAACCAATACCCCAAACCCTTTTGATGCCCATGAAATACAAAGCTTTAAACATAAAAGATAGGTGCGAGATATTGGAGAAGCACAAAAACAAAATTAATAAAAAATTGGTTCATCCCCACGTGGTGATTTTTTTGTACCACTTAAAGTCCCCCGATTTCCCTGCCTAAAATTTTCGGGCTGCTTCGGGGACAGGCGTCGCCCAAGAGCGCGCCCCCATTTTTTTTTTTTTTCCCTTTTCTGCGTGTTTTTTGTTTCCTACAGAGGGGCTTTTTTTACAAAATTTTTAAAAAGGGGACAACTTCTTTGTTGCTGGGGGGTTTTTTTACGGGCGCTAAAAAAATTATGTATGAAAAGGGGACCCCCGTTTATCGTTCATCCAAAAGGGACTAGTCCCCAGACCCCCACTCAAAATCTAATGGATGGGGGAAAAAAGTTTCGGGGCCCAAAAAGGGGGTTTCCCAAACCCACCGCACATTTCCCCGGACCCAGATTTTTTGCCCCCTTTTTTTGACGAGCGTTCCCTCTAGACCACTGCCCAAACCTCCCCACTGAATTTTATAAAATTTTTTTTAGTCCCCAGATCAAAACAATGCTTCACGCTCATACCCCCACTCCTTGCGGAGAGACTTTCTTTAAAAAACACAGCGGAAAAAAAATTTTTCTCTACTACAAAAGGGGAAAAAAAATATGCCAAAAAGATAACTTATCTAATTGGAAAACTCATCACCCTCCTTAAAAAAGACTACAAAACCCTAGCAAAAAACGATAGAAATAAAACTTAGCAAAAGTAAAAAATAAGTGTTGAAAAACCCAGTGGGGGGGTTTTTTAAAGGCAGATTTTACCCAGTGAAAAAACTAAAAATTTGGGCTTCTCTTTGAAAAATTATGGTTTCTCCCTTTTCAAGATATCCAAAATAGTTGAACAGAAAAAAAAAAAATTTAAAAAGCTAAATCCAGAAAAAACCCGGGAACCCATGCTTGTGGGGCCCAAACCCCAAATTTCTCCCCCTTTCCACAAAAAAGCTTAAATAAAATTTCTGCAATACATAATTTTCCTCTATCCACTTCGGTAAAGTATTTTGGGGGTTGTTATCAAAAACAAAATCTTTATCCCAAAATTCTTTACCCGACCTCCCCAATCATGCTTCTTGTCTTTTAGGGGGTTTTTTAAGTGCAATTCGAAAGAAACCTGTCCACTGATGAAAAATTCCAAAAACTAGTCGCGTCTCCCCTTTTTTTTTATGGACTTTTGGGCCCAAATTCTTTCTGGCTGGCCCTGCCACATTCATCTTTTCCACTCCCTTAAACCCGTTTAAAAAAATTCTGCAGCTGACTTGCCCTCGGGAAAGTAAAAATTCTGAGCCAAAAACTCCCCCTTTGCAATTTTCCCCAAATGGCTGCCTGTGACAAGAGTTAGCAAAAAGCCCGTCCCCTCTGTTCCAAATGTTCCAAAAAACAGCTCCCCCCAAAAACCTCTTTTGACTGTTTTCACCTATCCCACTCCTCTTTCCCCTCCGCTCTGCTGCAGATACCTTGTGCTTACAAATACCCGAAACCCGAGATTAAAAAACCCACGTCGGCCTCCTTACTCTTTTTTGGTCCAGTGATCTGGAATGCCTCCTCTCCCCCCTTCGCCATAAGCCTACTTATGACACTTTTAAATCCAGCCTAAAAGACAAACCCTATTCCAAATTTGTTTTTTTTCCCTCTTGTTTAACCCAAAACCCTACCCTCCCTTAAAACACCCAATTTCCCATCCCCTTGCAAAAGGTTATAACCCTCTGTGTGTGTGTGTGTGTGTGTTTTGGGGGTTGTGTGTGTGTTTTGTGTGTGTTTTTTTACTTTAAATTTGTTTCTTTTTTAAATTTGTTATTGGTTGTATGTGTAGGGGTGTGTTAAATGAAAAGGTTTGATTTTTTTTTTGCAAGATATACGCTATAAAAATTCAAATTTATTATTATTATTTTAAATAGTCCCTTTTGTTAGTTCATGTTTGGATGTTATACACTTTTTTGAAAAAAAAAAACCTCCCGCAATCCGGTGGCGTGACTTCACAAAAGATTTGTAAAATCTCAAAAATGTTTATAAAAACACCCCTTAACCAAATTATGGTTTTGGGCCCCAACTTTTGACGTGGAAAAAACGTTTTAGCAAAAAACCAAAAGCTGCAAAAGCCCTAGGCTGGATACCCTGAATCCTTTAAAGTAGAAAAGGGGTTTTTCCACAAAGGTTCCCCCTCTTCTCCCCTATTTTTGTGCTGCAGTTGAGCTTGGCATTAAAATTTCAAAGAAATTAATAAAATTTAAAAAAAATAAGGGTTTCCCAAAATGCGGGAATGAAAATAATCAAAACAAACAACCTCTTTAAAATTTAAAAACCCGTAAAAGGATGTACAAAACTGTTTTTAAAAAGGGAAAAAGATGCCCTTAGAAAGGGGTTTAAAAAGTTTTCCCGGGGTTTGCAGAAATTTATCGGATGAAAATGAACAAACACAAAACAAAAGCTATGTGGCTAGGTGGAGACAATGAACAAAAATATTACCAATTTGAAATGGGTGAAAAAAACTTAAAATCTTAGGAGTTTTTTTTAGAAATGAAATAATGCATGTCAGATAGAGGACCCCTGGTCAAAAAAGTTAGAACCTGGGAGAAGGGTTTTCGAAAATTGGCCCAGGGGGGAAATTTTTTAGGTTTATATGGCAAAATAGTGACGTCAAACCTTTTCTTTTTGTCACAATTCATCTTTTTATAATGAATCCTTTGGCATGCCAGAAGATTTCCTTTTAAAAGATCAAAAAGGAATTCTAAAACGGGTGGGGGGGAAAAAAAAAAGTATAAAAAAAATTTTAAAAAAAGCTTTTAAAAAAGTCAAATGCTAAGTTTTTAATGCTGACGTAAAAATGGTGGCCTAGAGGTCATTGATCAAAAAGTTTGAAAGAACCACTCTTCCTACATGGGTACCAAAACTCAAAAATTTTAGGAACCTCAGGGGAAAATGGAAACCCTTTTCCCAAGAATTTTGATATACTTCAACCCCCTACAAGTTTGGGGAGGACGTTAACCAATTATTCACAAATAGGGAAAATTTTTTGGGTTTCCGAGTGCAAAGGGCTGGAAAACTTAGTTATGGGAAAAAATAAAAAACCATGAAAAAAGCGTATATTTAAACTAGATTAGGGCCTAATTAAATTTCCCAATTTTAAAATTTAAAATTCTTTTATTTATAAAAGAAGGGCTGGGACAAAGGAATTTTGGGACAATAAAATGACATTTTTGATAAAAAGAGGAGAAAAAAATCACCTTCCACAAATGAAAGAAATTTTTGGAAAAAGCGGGCCCCACCCTTGAGGGAAATAAAATTCAGCCCAAATGTTCCTTTGCCAAAGTCCAAAATAGCAACCATTTCCTTTTCTCATGGAAGAAAAAAAAACTAGCCCCAATTTAAAACCCCAAAACTATGTCAAAAAGGCCCCGTTACTTTTAATTATGAAAAGCCCGATTTTTTAAAAATGCTAATTAGTTCGCCCAAACCACAACCATGCGCTTACAATTTCTGGGAAAAAAAAAAACTTAAAAAATAGATCTAGAAAAAACCCCCACTGGGGGCCCGTGTTTTTCGACTGCACCCAAAGAAACTCGGTTATTACCCAAAGGTAAAAATTTCATCCTTAAAATTTTCCCCACAAATATTTTTCGAAACCCAAAAAAAGGGTTTTAATACTTCGAAAAAATGCCAAAAAATGTTCGAAAAAAGAAATCGACTATATAAAAAAAAATTTTTTTTTTGCCTATGGTCTCTTGTGCTTCTACCCCCCCTCTTGGAGGTGTCTGGAGTTTTGAAGTGTGAATTTGGGGGGGGGGGGGGTGGTCATATGGGAAGCTTATGGGTAAAAGGGAAATTTAGAAAATTTAAAGCAAGAATAGGGGAAAACTTTTACAATTCCAGAATCCCTGCTTTTTAAAGGTACCCAATTTAACCCTTTTCCCCCCAAAACCAAAAACGGAAAAAAAGTAAATCACTTGATAATCCCAGGGCCAAAAAAGTGCTCAGCAAAAATCACCTTTCAGGGAGGAAAGGGCCCCAACCCCAATGTTATTTTTGAGAAAAAAAAAGTTTTAAAAAGTAAACCCCTTTAAACCCCAAATTTCAAATCTTTAATTTGTTTAAAAAAAAAAATACTTATTTTAAACTATTTATTAAAAAAAATTTTTTAAACGAGGAAATTGGGTGGGCGCGTGTGTGCTTTTTTTTCCCCCTTTGTCCCCCTGTGTGTGGGTTTTGTGGGGTTTTTGTGTTTGTTTCACGGTCACAAAAAAAGGCCCCCCCCCCCCCCCACCCCCCCTTAAAAATATAAAAAAAAGTTACCCTATGCTACCCCCCTCCCCCTATCAACTTGGGTCCCCAAATTTCCCTAGGGGGAAGGGGGGGGGGGGGGGGGAGAAGGGAGAGAAAAGGGGGAGAGAGGGAGAGGGAGAGAGGATTTAGAGAGGAGAACGAGAGAGAGGGGAGGGTTTATTCCAAAAAGGCCCTTGGCCCATCATGAAGGGAAGGGGAGGGGGGGGGGGGGGGGGGGGGGGAAATCCTAGTATTTTTTGTGAGAAAAAATTTAAAGGGAAACACAAAAAAACCAAAATTTTTATTGGGTTTAAAACCCCAAAACCCCACAATAAAAAAACAGTTACAAAAAATATGGGTTAAGGGAAAAAATAATCTCTTAAATTTTTAAAAGGGTTTTTCTCAAATTTTTAAAACAAGGTTTGGCCCCAATTTTTCATGGTGACTTGTTTCCAAAGAGTAGACCGAATCTAAATTTAAAATTTGGTGTCTGCTATACTTTTTCCCGGGAAAGTTTCTGTTTACATCTTCTAATAAAGGACAGCACAGAAAAAAAATGAACTTCCCCCTTCCACTGTTTTCTTACATTTAAAGGGCAAAAGTAATTGAGGTCCTTTATAAACATGTTTATATTCTAAATTTTTTTGAAAATTTTTTGTCTGAAAACAAGTCTAAAATTAGAACCTTTAAATTTTTTTCATATGTTGTCCAAAATTTTAAGTTTAGATAAGGGTTTTACATCGTTTTGAAAACCCATAAAAATTTTTGTTTCATTTGAAAATTTTTATGTTTTTTATTTGACTACTCAAAATGTGCCAACCCGGGAAATTAAACAATCTTTGCCTGAAAACGTTGATAAACTCTCTACAAAATCCGACACCCTTTTTTGAGCCAAACCCAAAACCCCCCAAACCAAAATTTACATAAACAGGTACCTATTTGTGAAGCCTGGGGCTTTCCCCCTTTTCCCCCAGGTTTTTTTAAAACATTTGTTTAAAATTTAAAAGGGGCCCTGCCCCTCATCCAATTGCAGAATCTTTAAACCAATTTTAAAGCATTTTTACAGCAGCCAGTAAACCCGGGAGAGAGGATATCTTTTTGTTTTCCCCTATAAAAAAGATCATTTTGGTGTAGTCTTTAAGCCTTTAAAAATGCTTTAAAGCAGAGGGGAGAGGAGAGAGAGAGAGGGGGAGAGAGAGAGAGAGAGAGAGAGGGGAGAAGAGAGAGAGAGAGAGAGGAGGGGGGAGAGAGGAGAGAGGGGGGGGAGAGAGGGATTAAAAAAAAAGGGTGGAAGAGGGAAATCTCAAATTAAAGGGTTAAAAAAAAAAGAAAACCAAAATAAGTTGTAAAATTTTAAAAAACAAAAAAGAGTAAATACACAAAACAAAAAACACAATAAAAAAAAAGGTAGGGCGATGATGAGAAAAGGGGAAACCTAGATTTATATCAATAATTTAAAAATAAATGGAATTTTTATAGGCTTATCTTGCAAAAAACCCAAAAAAAAGCGCTTGGATTATCTACTCTAACACACGCAAAAAAGTTACAATTTAAAAGTTTTTTTCAAAATTTAAATGGATAAACACGCGCGCGCCCCGCCACACATTTCACACACACCCCACAAACCCCCCAACCCCCACACACACACACACGACAAACCCACACACCACCGCCGTGCGCGCCCACACAGAGGGGTTTTGTACTCGGGGGTGGGGGGGGTTTCCGGGTGTTGAGGGTTTAAAGGCAGAAAAAGAGATGAAACAAGAGGGGAATTCTTTGGTTTTAAATAAAAAGTTTTTTTGAGGGGTGTTTTTTTAAATGTCAAAAAAATAGGCTTTTTTGGGGAAGGGAGAGGGAGAAGGGGAAAGGGAATTAAAAATCATGGACCAAAAAATAGAGAAAAAAGCGGGCGGCCGAATGGGATTGGTAATTTTCGGTAATTGAAGCACAAAAGGGATTGCAGCAGAGATCGGGAAGGATTGTACGGTGAGGACATTCCGGGGGTAGGAAGGTGCTTTTCATGAATTCAAAGTGTATGAAATTAGAAAGGGGAAAAATGAGAGAATTTTTCGGGAATCAACAGCCCCCCTTTCCCCCGGTGGGGAAAAAAAAGAGAGGGGGGTGCTGCTTTTCTTTGCCGACGAAAGCTCTTTCAGCGGCTGGCAACGGGCCCAAACACGACCCCCCCGCCAATGGGGCTTTACCCCTGGGAAACCCGGTTCAGGCATGCCCCTAGGGCCCGAGCCCCCTGCCATTTCTGAATTTCCGGAGGGAAAAGCGGATGGGGGGGACCAAAAAGTGGGGAAACCCCAAAAACAGGGCGCATCTAAAAGAGGCTTACAGGGGGGAAAAGCCAATGGAGAGAGATGAAGGGGGGGAACACAAAAAAAACCCCACATCACCCCAGCCCAAAGTCCAGAAGAAGGGGAAACCAAAAAAAAAAGACAGAAGGGTACCAGCAAGGACAAAAAAAAAGAGGAGAGAGAGGGGGGGAGAGAGAAGAGGGGAGGAAAAGGGGAGGAAAGGGGAAAAGAGAGGGAGAGGGGAGAGTGACAAATTCTGTTTTTTTTTGGGGGATAATGAATAAGCACCCAGGTTTTTTTTTAATCCCCGTCCCGGGCCCCTAGAGATACATCTTAATGTAACCCCAAAACTTATTTCTCTAAAAACGTGGAAAAAAAGGGAAAAACCCCTTTTAAAACAAAACCCCCCCCCAAAAAAACAACCCAAAAAACAACCAAAAAAAACAATTTTTAAAAAAAACCCTTAAAAAACCTTTCCCCCCAACCCCCCCCCCCCCCCCCAAAAAAAAAAAAAAAAAAAAAACAACCAAAAAATCCGGGTCAACACAAACAAGCAAAAAAAAGGGGAAAAAAAAAAAAAGAAAAAAAAAAAAAACAAAAAAAACAAGAACAAAAAACAAAACCCACGAAAAATACAAACCCAAAATTTAAACATTTATAAAGATAAAAAATCTACACATTGGGCAAAAGGGACACATATTTTGTTACATTTAAAAATAAGATATTGGGAAAAAAGGGGATTCCCTTAAAAAATTTAAATACAGCCGACAAGAAGTATTGAAAAAATGAAAAAATGAATCCTTTATCGGGGGTACCCCTATAACATAAGCAAAACGAAAATTAAAAAAAGGTGGGGGAGGAAAAGAGAGGGGAGGGGAGAGAGAGAGAGAAAGGTGGGGAGGGGGAGGAAGGGGGGTGTGTGTGTTTTGGGGGTTGGGGTTTTGGGTTTTTTATTTTTTTGGGGTTCCGGTTTCCCCCAACCTTTTTTGAATTTTTTGCAAAATTTTATTTTAAAAATAATGAAATAAACTCAATTTTCCCAAAAAAAAAAACCAAAAATTCCAAAAAAAAGACAAGGGAAAAAAAAGAAAAGAAGAAAACCAAACCTATACAGTCATTGAGAGAGAGAAGCGCGCGTTGTGTGTGTGTGGGGGGGGGGGGGGGGGGGGTTTCAGGGATTAAAAGAAATTTTGTAAAAACTCAATGCAAAACGATCACCATAACACTTAAAAAAAAAATTTTACTCATATAAATTGATGTTTGTGTTGGGCTTAAAATAAGGCCCCAATTTCATCCCCCCACAATAAATTTTGGGGGGAAAAAAAAACCAAAAAAGTATACAAAGAACATCTGCACATAATGAATAAAGTACTCCGGAAAGGTGAGATAAGAAAACGGAACGATGATAGAGAAAAAAAAACACGGTGGGGTGGAAGTGGCTGTGGTGGTGGTTTTTCGTCTTTTTGTTTATGGTGATGGTTTTAGTGGTGGTGAGATGGAAAAGATGATTTGCCAAAACAATGACGCTGATTGTGACTTCAGTTCAGTCACCTTAAAAAAAAAACACGTTCCATCGGTGAGCAACAAAACCTGCCTTGGTAGAGACTAAGAATTTTTTAGGGGGGAAACAAAACACAAACACACTTTCGCGACGTGCGCGGGCGCGGGGGAGGATAGCCCGGTGGGGTTTGGTGTGGGTTTCGGATTGATGATCGGGTTCGAAACTCATTTTAAGAGGATTTTTCCCCTTGAGTTTTAAAATCTGTTTCCCACTCCATCTCCCCCAAAAATCTTTCGAATGTAAATATAAACCGAGGTCCCGGTGGAAAAGCACGTAGAACATCTTTTCGGCACCCCGTTAAAAACCCCGTTTCCGCCCCCTTTTCGTTTTAAAAGTTTTTTAACCCTTTTTTGGGGGGGGGCCCCGTTGGGAAAGGTGAAACCCTTTAACAAAAAAAACATTTCACAAAGGGGAAAGATGGGGAAAAAGCCAACGAAAATGTTATTCCAATTTCCCTTCGAAAAAAAAAAGATAAAAAAAGATGAAAAAATTAAAAAAGGCCCCCCCCCCACACAAAACCACACACACACACACACACCACAACACGTGCGCGCGCTAAAAGAGAGGGGGCAGACAGAGGTTTCTTACAGGCACGCCCCCGTGCGCGCGTCTTTTTTTTTTGTGTGGGTGGGTTTTTTCGTTTTGTGTGTGTGTGTGGGGGGAGAGAGAGGGGGAGAGAGAGAGGGGAGGGGGAGGTTTAGGGTGGGGAAGGAGAGAGAGGGAGAGGGGAAGAGAGATTTTTGGGATTGGTTTGGGAGAGAAAAGAAAGGGGACATGGATTGAAAAACAATGAAAGGTATCAATAAAACCCGCGGGAAAACTAAGAAAGCCTCCGGGTTTTGAAAGACCCGACCAGCTCAAAAAAGGAAGAACCAAGCCCCAAAAACCCAAAAAGGGAAATGTTCACAGGGAAAAAAAAAGACCTTTAAAAAAGGTGGAAGAGTATACTCTGAATTTTACACTCACCAGTAACAAAAGACCCCAAAGGGGTTGATGTCCCCTTTGGGAAAAACTCCATCCTACAGGAAAAGTTTGAAAAATTTTTTAAAATCCCTAAAGAAAAAAGGGAAATCAGCAAAAGTGAATTTTTTTTGTAAAAAAGTTACGGGTTTTTTCTTAAGACTTTCTGTTTTGTCGTTTAAACCCGCTACTTACTTTGGTAATTCCTTTATTTTTAAAAAACCCCTTAATTTCATTCAGCCGCATCTTTGGAAAAATGTTTTTAAAAAACTAAGAGCATGTCAACTCTGATTCAAGGTCCCCCCCCCAAACGGGCCCCAAACCCAAAAAACATGTATGTCTTTTCCCCCGAAACAAACTATTAAAGAAATTTTTCAAAACAATTATCATTTTGATACATATTTTTTCGGGGGGAAGGGGGGTTTTTGGCGGTCCCCTCGTGATCCAAAAGGTCGCGGGTTCGATCCCCGCTCGGGTCGGTGTTTTGTCCTTGGGAAAAACAAATTTTAAATCCTTTTTTTCCTCACTCCCCAAGGGGTACAAGTGGGTTTCCAGCTCTGCTGGGGAAATATCTGGGACGCTACGGGGCCTGTCACAGTTTGTTTTTCTTTGAGCCAGAAGGCCTTTGAGCCGGGAGCTTATCCCCGGGTTTTTGTAGCGTTAAGCGAACTGAGGGGTTTTTTACCCACCCCAACCCCGGCGCTAGGGGTGGGTGAAAAACCCGTGGGTGAAAAAACCCTCAGTTCCTTAAAAGCTAAAGGGAAAACCCGGGATAAGCTCCGGCTTTAGGGCCTTTTTGGCCGGAAAAAAAATAAATACTAACTACTAATAAAATTTTTTTTAAAGTCTTTGTTTGCTTGGGGTTTTTTTCGGACTGGTCGGATTACCCTTGGGGGGAAATGCAAAATAGAATTCTTAAAGGGATTTTGGTCTCCAGTCTTTCACTTTCAATTTCTTTGACAATGTAACAAAAAATTTCAAAATAAAAAAACAAGAAACAAAAAAATAATCATTAATATACTACCCGCGTCAGAAAAAAAGTGTAACGAACCCTTTAGGAAAACACCCAAACAAACGCCGTTTTAAAAAAATTTTTAGATCCAAGGGCTGGCCCCGTGTTAAATAACGATTTTTCCATGTTTTTTAATTAGTATCTTCTGAATTTGGCCGACTGATGGGATGACGGTCAATATAATTTAAAATCGAACCAAAAAATTCCCGCAAACATGGAAATTTGGTATTTAAATATCCGCACAAAGCAAAACAGGCATTGAAAACAATCCCAAAAAAATCGCATTGGGAAAATTTTTAGTGATGTTAAACCCCTTTTTCTATATCATAATTCTTTTAATATGGAGCCCTTGGGGAATGTAAGTTTCAAAAAAAAATAAGCTTTTTTCAATGTACCAAAAAAAGTCTTTTCAAAAGAAACACGTTTTGTTATGAAGAGTGGATTTTTTTTTTTTAAAATTTTTTACGTAGGGCTATTTTCAAAACAGACAACCCCCCCCCCCCCCCCCCCCACCCCCCCCCCCCCACCCCACCCCGTTATAAGGCGGTATATAGAAGAACAACTCATGCTCCACAAACCAAATGGTTTTTTAAAAAAGGCAAAAAACGTTTCAAGTAAACAGGGAAAATCAAAAAATGGATTATGAAAAAATTTTTTATCCCGACATTTTGTTCATCAGACCCAAAAACATTCCAAATTTAAAAAAAAAAAACGGAACATTGTCTGTTTTTTTAGTTATTTACAAAATTATCCCCTTGTGCCACAAGCAGGTATTAAACCCCGCCCCCTGGCAGGAAGGAAAAGCCCTATTTTCCATGTTTTTCCACCATTTGGCAGAGGGTAGCATTTACGCTCGCAGGTAAAAAAAAGCAAATCCCCAGAGCGTGTCAAAAAAGGTGTGGTTTCTTTTTCACAACCGGGTTTCTTTTCCCAACATTTTCCACCCCCAGAAAATCAAACCCCTGGCCCGGGAAAACCCCATTTTAAAACAAGAGCCCCCCCATTTATTCCCCCCTACTTCACAAACCCTAATAAACCCAAAAGTTTTTAAAACTAAAATTTGCCTGTTTGTCGTTTTCCCCTACCCTTTTTTAGATGCGGGTGCAATTGTCCCTTTGAAATTCAGACACGTGGTAAAAGGGCTTTATTTATGTACACCCTTTGTTCCCCTCAAAATTCTGTCTGGGCCCTTTGGGTGGGCTTGTTCGTTTGAAGAAAAGTGCAGCAGCTATGATGGGGGAATCTGTCCTGGAGTTGGGACGGTTTCACGTGGCAAAAAGAAGTCTTCCCGTCAGTTCCAGTGGCCGTGATCAAGTCTTTCTTACCCCTCACAATTTGTGTTGTTTTTACCTTTCGAGTTTGGGGATTCCGTGGACGATGATGTTTTTTTCCCTTTTGTGATCTTCCTTTCCCGGTCCCCCCCCTTTTTTGGCCAAGGTCCTCGTTCCCTTTTCCCAGAAATCCTCACCTCCTTTTTCCCCCCAGTGGTCCACCTCAACCCCCGCTCTCACGCATTTTTATCGTTTTAACCCCTTTTAAACTGTTTCCTTTTTTATTCAGTTTCGGTGTTGGGGGCATGGGGGGGTGGGGTTTTGATGACATTTAGAAAAAAGGGCTGCTCCAAGTTGGGGGGGTCGAAAGAGTGGGGGAAGGCGTGGCATCACCTTTTGGGCCGGGTTCCCGGGGGTTTGGGGAGTTTGTTCTGACTTAGTGCACCTTTTGGGTGGTCCGGGGTTTTAGCCAAGTTCCCCCCCACTGCTGCAGAAAAACCCCGTTGAAAAATTTTAACCCGGGCAATCCTACACAACAACGGTTGATGATTTTTGCTTTTTTAATTGGGTTTAAAATTTTTTTACAATGGCGATTTAAAAAATTTCATGAAAAAAAACAGCAAACACCCACCCTTTTGTCCTAAAATGACAATGGTTCTGCCCGGCTTTTTTCTTTGGGCAAGTCCTTGGGAAAAAAACTGGTACAGGCGATGGACCAAAACCACCCTTTATTTTGTCATCCCAAAAAACGGGGGTGTGGACCAGCCTGTCACTGAAAGGGGTGCAAGGCGAAAACTCAGAGAGTGAGAGGGGGAGAGACCATGAAGGGGGCTTGCCGAAATGCTAGTATTTTTGGGGAGAAAAAAAAAATAAACACACAAAAAAACCCAAAATGTTATTGTATAACCACAAACCACCAAAAATAAAAAGTCACAAAAAAAGACTTTTAAAAAAACCAATATATCTTTATTTAAAAAGGGTTTGGGACAAACATAAAGGGAAGGCTGCGCACAATCTCAGGGGGACAAAATGCCTTTAGGGAACAGAATCTAAATAAATTGGCTGTTTTACTATACTTTACCAGAATGTAAAATTTTGACTTAAATTTTTAATATGGACAGACAGCACAAAAAGAACTTCACCCTTTCCCCTGTTTGTTTTCTTAATGGGCTAGCAATGAGGTCACCCTTTATCATTCTCTATTTCTAAATTTATTAAAATTTAGTCTGGGTCCCCCAAGTCTAAAATTAGGGGCTTTAAATTTTCTTCAATTTATATGTCCTATCAAACTTAGGATAAAGTTTGACATTGTGGGAAACCTTTAAAAATTTTCGTACTTTTTAAATTTTTTCACGGTTTTTTTTATGACCCCCTTTCCCTTGCTGCCCAAAGGCAGTTTAAACATTTTTTGCTGAAAACGTTGATAAACTTCTCTAAATTTTTCCGCACCTTGTTTTAGAAAAAAAAACCCAAAGCCAAATTCAAAAAAGGTACCTATTTGTGAAGCCAGGGGGCTTTTCCCCTTGACATCCCAGAAAACATAAAAAATCTTGTTAAAACTTTTAAAAAAAAAAAACCCGCACTTTCCATATGCAGGGAAAAATTTTTAAAACCAATATTTTAATGCTCTTACAGCAACAGTAACAGAGAGAGGTTAAATTTTTGGTTTTTATATAAAAAAAGATCATTAGGTGTACGTCTATTTAAGCCTAAAAACTGTTTTTAAAACCCAAGAGGTTTATGATTCAATGTGTTTCAGCTGGATTTCCCGTCCCCAAAATTTCCACGCTTTTATTAAAAAGTGGGTTTTATTTGTGATCAAATTTTTAATGAAAAAAAGTCAAAAGCATTATCATTCAATAATCGTAATTTTTTTCAAAACAAATTAAAAAAGTTCTTTTACCTCGACTTGGGCCCGATTTTTACATGCAGTTGTGAAGCTACTTTGTAGAAAAAACCCGATTCCTAATTTTTTATATTTCTGAATCACAGGCATGACTTTTTTTATTGTACAGCCATTTTTGTTTAGCAGCTAATAACCACCTTTTTCTGAATTTAAAAAAATATTACTCTTATTCAGATTAACCTTAAAAGAATTTTAAGTGCTGTTTCAGTGTTAAAACTATTAATTTTGGGTTTTAAGCCTAAAACAGTTTCAGTTTGCAGGGAAAACATCACAACCCCGAAGAATAAACAATTCTGTGAAAACTGGGGGGGGGAAAATTTGGCCCCCTTTTTCACCCTTTTAAAGGGCTTATATGGCTAATTTATTAATGACAACAGAAAAAACCCAAAAAAAGAAGGGGGGGCTACATTTTTTCATCCACCCCGTTTGATCCAAATGGTTTCAGTATATTAGGGCGGGGCAGTTAGATCCACATCTTATTTGCTTTTTGGGCTTTTGATACATGGGTTTTCAAACAAGTAATAATTTTCCCCTTTACCCCAATTTTTCAGGGGGGAATAGGCCCTAACAGTTTTATTAACAAATCAAATTTCCTTTTTTAAAATCAATAAAAGCTTTCAGAAAGTTACGGTTATGAAAACAAAAATGGGGTTTTTGTTTAAAGAAGTAGAGTAAATATATGATCTTTTTGTGAGGAGGGCGGAAAAGCGTAGCAGAAGACAACAGAAAGGGGGGCCGACGATTTGGGGGAAAACCCCCAAGGGTGGGTTTGGACGCGCCCCCGAGAAGAGGCAGCAACCCCCCGCAGGGCTGGCTTTCCGGGGGAGACCCGACCCCAAAGGGAGTGGAAGAGGAAAAGAGGCCATTTTTAAACACAGTCCCCAACGCCGAAAGAAAAGTGGAATGACCACCCAGGGAAATTTTCAAATTTCGGCCCCCCAAGAGTTTTTTTTTAAAACCCAGGCAAATTTGAAGAAGCCCGAAAAAGGCACAAAAAGCACGAAGGATTTTATAATTAAATTTCCTGGGTTTTTAGGAAAATATTGAAAATGACCTTTTTTAAGGGTAATTTATGGGTAATTGGCCCTAATTTATTGGGGTTTTTTTTTTAATTTTTTTTTGGGCAGAGGAATTTTTATTTTGTGAGGGTTCTGTTTTTTAAAGGGTTTGGGGGTGGCCTTTTTTTTTGGTGGTTTTTGGCTTTTATCCTTTCCTGACCTTATTTAGTTCCCTTTTCATTTGGGGCATTATTTTTTTTTAAATTATTTTGGGTTTTTTTTTTTTTTTTTTATTTATTAAATTTTATTTTGTTGGAAAAGGGGTTGGGTTTGGTTTTTTGGAAGTTTTGACCTCCCGATTTGGGATTATGCCCAAACCCAAATTTGGTGTTTTCCTTTTTTAAAATTTTGTTACCCTTGGTATCATTACCTCAATCTTCCAAATTTAATTTTTAAACAATTTTAAATATTTTTTGTTTTACAATTTTTATTTCATCAAATTTTTTAAATTTTTTTATTTTAATAGTTAGGAAATTACCGTGAAAAATTTCTATCCCAAGGTTTTTCCCCCCCCCCTTTCCGGGTTTCCCCCAAACCCCCACAAACACGTGATTGCTTTTTTTTTTTAAATTTTAAATTTTCAAAACCCGTTCCCTTGGGTGGCACTTTGGAAAAGGACCTTTTTCCCCTTTGAAAGCCCCCGAAACTTTTAACAAAAGGGAAAGCCAGTTGGTTGCACAGGGGAAATTGGTTTTTTTAGGCCAAAAATGAAGGGTTGTTTTTTGGGGCCGTGGGTTCGGGAATTTTCCCCTTTTTTGGTCCCTTTCAAGTTACGGACATGTTTCTTAAGACTACTGCATTCGTCGTCAAACCAGCTACTTACTTTGGTAATCTCCTCATTTTTAAAAGTCCCCTTCATACATTCAGCCGCATCTTTGAGACAACTGTTGAACAAACTAAGAGCACTGTCAACATCTGATTCAAGGTCACCAATCGCCACAACCAATCTACACTGTATGTCTTCTGAACACAGCTCATTAAAGAAATCTTCAAAACAATTATCATTCGATACATATTTTTTCGAGTGGTTTAGGCGGTCAACTCGTGATCCAGAGGTCGCGGGTTCGATCCCCGCTCGGCTCGGTGTTGTGTCCTTGGGAAAGACACTTTACTCCTATTTTCCTCACTCCACCCAGGTGTACAAGTGGGTACCAGCTCTGCTGGGGAAGTATCTGGCGACAGACTAGCGTCCTGTCACAGTAGTATGTTCTTTCGAGCCAGAAGGCCCATAGAGCCGGAGCTTATCCCGGTTTCTGTAGCGTTAAGCGAACTGATGGTTTTTCACCACGGTTTTTCACCACCCCTAGGACGCTAGGGGTGGTGAAAAACCCGTGGTGAAAAACCATCAGTTCGCTTAACGCTACAGAAACCGGGATAAGCTCCGGCTCTATGGGCCTTCTGGCTCGAAAGAACATACTACTACTACTACTACTACATATTTTTTCAAAGTCTTTGTTTGCTTGGGTTTTTTGCGGACTGGTCAGGATTACCTTGGGGGAACTGCACATAGAATTCTACAGGCATATGGTCTCCAGTCTTTCACTTACAATTACTTTGACAATGATCAACAAACATACAAAATAAAACACAAGAAACAAGAAAATAATCATTAATACTACTACCAGCGTCAGCAATAAAAGTGTAACGACCATCAGAATCACCCAAACAAACGCCGTTTAAAATATGTAGATCCAGGACTGTGCACGTGTTAAGTAACGATTTTCCATAGTTATTTAATTAGTCATCTTCTGAATTTCGAGCCAGACTGATGGGATGACTGTCATATATAATTTCAACATCAGAACCAAAATTCCTGCAAACATGAGAAGTTCTGCTATTTAAATATCCGCACAACAGCATACACACGTCATCTGAATCAATCAAAATAATCGCATGGAAGATTTTCTAGTGATGATAAACCCGTTATCTATATCATAATACATATAATATGGAGCGCCCTCTGGAGGAATGTAAGTACAAACAAATAATGCATCTTTCAATGTACCAAATAAAGTCTTATCAAAAAGAAACACGCATGTGTTATGAAGAGTGGATTTTATTTTTACATATTTACGTAGACTATTTTCAATCAGACAACCCCCCCCCCCCCCCCCCCCCCCCCCCCCCCTCACCCCACCCCCGATCATAAGAGCAGGTATATAGAAGAACAACTCATGCTCCACAAACCAACTGTTTTCAAACTGTTCAACAAACGTTTCAAGTAAACAGGCAAAATCAAATGAATGGATTATGAAAAATTTGTTATCTGACATTTTGTTCATCAGACCAAGAACATTCCAACTTAAAAAAGAAAACGGAACATTGTCATGTTTATTAGTTACGTATACAAAATTATCACTTGTGCCACAAGCACGTGCATTACCCTGCCACCTGGCAGGGAAGGAACAGCCCTATTTGCCACTGTGTCCACCATGGCAGAGCTAGCATCACGCTCGGCAGGTGAAAGAAGCAAGTCACAGAGCGTGTCAAACCAGGTGTAGGTATCCTTGTCACAACCCGGTGCTTTCCTAACATTACCACCCTCAGCAAAATCAACCACTGGCCGGCCAAATCCCTATTTCAAAACACAGAGACCACCCCCATCATTCACCCCATACTTCACACCATCAATAAACAAATGTTCAAACACTAAATTCGCCTGTTTGTCGTATGCACCTACCTTTTTGAGATGCGGTGTCAATTGTCTTCTGACACTTCAGACACGTGCAGTAAAGTCTTCATTTATGTACACCTTCGTTCCCCTCAACTTCTGTCTGGCCTTCAGGATGACTTGCTTCTGTTTGAAGAACGTGCAGCATGCTATGATGGGGGAATCTGTCCTGGAGTTGAGACGGTGCACGTGGTCAAACTGAATGTCTTCAGTCAGTTCCAGCTGGTCAGTGATCAAGTCTTTCAATACCCCCTCACAATTTGTGCTTGTTTCACTTGCGAGTTTGGGCATTCCGTGGACGATGATGTTGTTCTTCGTGATCTTCCCTCCAGGTCGTCCTCCTTCTTGGCCAGGTCCTCGTTCTCCTTCCGCAGACTCCTCACCTCTCCCCTCAGCTGGTCCACCTCCACCCCAGCTCCTCACGCATTTGACTCGTTTCACCTTTCAAGCTGTCCATTTTTTCATTCAGTACGGTGTTCATGGAGTGCAGCTACTGATGACATCAGAAATAGACTGCTCCAAGTTGGATGGTCGATGAGTGGGAGAAGACGTGGCATCACCTGGGCGGTCCGTGCTGGGCAGTTTGTTCTGACAGTAGCTGTCACGCTTGGGTGGTCCGGGGTTCAGCTCAACGTCCCCACACTGCTGCAGTAAATCCCCGTAGAAAATTGAACCAGGAGCAATCCTACCACAACAACGGCTTGCTGATTTCGCATCTTTAATGTCGGGATGCAAATCTTAATTTACAATCGGCGATACATAAATTTCATGAAAACAAACAGCAAACACCCACATTTTGTCCTAAATGACAATGGTTCTGCCGGCATTTTTCTTCGGGCAAGTCCTTGCAGAAAACTGGTACAGGCGATGGACCAGAACCACCGTGATTAGTCATCAAAACACAGGGCTGTGACACAGCCTGTCACTGAAGGCGTGCAAGGCGAAACCTCAGAGAGTGAGAGAGAGAGACATACATGAAGGGGGCTTGCCGAACTGCTAAGTATTTTAGTGAGAAAAATAAATAAACACACAAAAAACCCAAAATGTTATTGTATAACCACAACCACCACAATAAAAATCAGTCACAAAAATACGACTTAAGAAACCAATATATCTCTTATTCTAAAGGCTTTGCACAAACATAAAGCAAGGCTGCGCACAATCTC
>CM054141.1:28542323-28544823 GCA_028751875.1 Rapana venosa
GCGTTTTTTTAAGTTTTATGGAATTACTAATTTTTTTTGCTTACGCCCTATTAGCATAGTATTATGATTATAATCATCATCACCACCATCATCGTCAACATCATCATCATCATTATCTCCATTATTGCCACTATCACCATTATCAATACCATCACTACCATCATCATCATCATCACATCATGATCACCATCACCGTCATTTTTCTTATCATTATCACCAATCATCATCATCATCATCATCACCACACCCATCATCATCATCATCATCCTCTCATTATCATAACCATCCCCACCACCACCCCCACCACTACCACCACCATATAATCATCTCCTTCATCACCATCATCACCACCCTCCTCCTCATCAATCATCATCCACCACCCCACCTCACCATACCACTACCACCACCCCCACCACTACCCCAAACCCCCCACCACCACCACTACCACACCACCACATTCATCTTTCGTCACCATCATCACCATCCCCCCTTTCCCTCCTCCTCCTTTTCCTCCTCATCAAACACCCTCCCCATCCCCACCACCACCACCGCAACCACCCCCACCACCCCCCCTCCACCTTCATCCCATCCTCATCCCCCTCCCCTCTCCTCTCATTCATCATCACCACCACCATCACCACCCCCATCATCATCATTACCATCATCACCATCATCACCACCTTATCTCACCTTCTTCCTCATTATCCCCACCACCACCATCACCACCACCACCACCACCCACTACCCCCACCACTATCCTCTCCTCTCCTCCTCCTCCTCCCATCTCATCACACCACCCCACACATCACCACCACCACCATCTCCCATCACCACCACCATCTCACTACCACCATCATCACTACCACCATCCCCACCACCTCCACCACCACCATCATCACTACCACCATCACCACCACCCCCCACCATCATCACCACCATCATCACCCACCACCCTCACCACCCCCATCACCTCATCCTCATCCTCATCATCTTAGCACCCCCATCACCCCCACCACCATCACCGCCACCGCCATCATCACCATCACCACCATCACCACCACCTTTCATCATCTTTTATCATCATCTCATCACCACCACCACCACCACAATCAAAATCATCCTCATCACCATCCTCCTCCTCCTCCTCCTCCCCCTCATCATCATCATCTTTCTCCCCACAACCACCACCACCACCATCACCATCACCCCACCACCACCACCACCTCACCACCACCACTACCACCACCCCACCAACCACCCCCACCATCCTCTCCTCCTCCTCCCTCCCTCCTCATCCTCCTCCTCCTCATCCTCCTCATCCTCATCCTCCTCATCCTCACTGTTATCGCTGCTACACTGTGTGCAGACGGGCGGAAGGAGGCGGTGACCTATGACAAGATCACCTCGCGGATCAAGAAGCTGTGCTTTGGCCTGGATGACAAATACGTGCTGCCGGTAATGCCCTCATGGCCCCAGGGAAAGAGAGACAGACAGAGACAGAGAGAGTGGGAGAGAGAGTGTGAAAGAGAGAGAGAGTGAAGGAAAGAGAGAGAGAGAGAGTTGAGAGAGAGAGAAAGAAAGAGAGTGAAAGAGAGAGAGTGAGAGTGAAAGAGAGAGAGAATGAGAGAGTGAAAGAGAGAGAGAGAGTGAAAGAGAGAGAGTGAAAGAGAGATAGAGAGAGAGAGAGTGAAAGAGAGAGAGAGAGTGAAAGAGAGAGAGAGTGAAAGAGAGAGAGTGAAAGAGAGATAGAGAGAGAGAGAGATAGAGAGAGAGAGTGAAAGAGAGAGAGAGTGAAAGAGAGAGAAGTGAGAGTGAAAGAGAGAGAGAATGGAGAGTGAAAGAGAGAGAGAGAGAGTGAAAGAGAGAGAGAGAGAGATTGAAAGAGAGAGAGAGAGAGGTGAAAGAGAGAGAGAGAGATGAGAGAGAGTGAAAGAGAGAGATGAGAGTGAAAGAGAGAGAAAATGAGAGAGTGAAAGAGAGAGAGAGAGTGAAAGAGAGAGAGTGAAAGAGAGATAGAGAGAGAGAGAGTGAAAGAGAGAGAGTGAAAGAGAGATAGAGAGAGAGAGAGTGAAAGAGAGAGAGAGTGAAGAGAGAGAGAGTGAAAGAGAGTGAAAGAGAGAGAGAGAGAGAGAGTGAAAGAGTGAAAGAGAGAGAGAGTGAAAAAGAGTGAAAAAGAGAGAGAGAGAGTGAAAGAGAAAGAGTGAGAGAGAGAGAGAGAGAGAGAGGAGAGAATGAAAGAGAGGGGAGAGTGAAAGAGAGAGAGTGAAAGAGAGAGAGAGAGAGTGAAAGAGAGAGAGGAAAGAGAGAGAGAGAAAGTGAAAGAGAGAGTGAAAGAGAGAGAGAGAGAAATGAAAGAGAGAGAGAGAGTGAAAGAGAGAGAGTGAAAGAGAGAGAGAGAGAGTGAAAGAGAGAGAGGTGGAAGAGAGAGAGTGAAAGAGAGTGAAGAGAGAGAGTGAAAGAGAGAGAGAGTGAAAGAGAGACAGACAGACAGACAGACAGA
>CM054141.1:28549823-28552323 GCA_028751875.1 Rapana venosa
AAAAACCGCACCCTCCCCCCCCCCCCCCCCCCCATCCCCACCCCCTCCGCCCGCCCCCTCCAAAAAACCAAAAAACCATCCCGGACACCTGTGTGTTTCAGAGGTGATAACGGCCTGTACACATGGGTGATATCCCAAAACTAAAATACACTGCCCATGGTGTCCCAGGAAACGTACGACATTGTCATGAGACATGAGGCGGTAAGAGGGGCTTGGTTTTTTGTTTTTAAGGGGATCATTGCGGAGGGGGGGGGGGGGGGGGTTTTTGGTAAGGGGATCATTGCGTTTCTTTTGTAAGGGGATCATTGTGAGTTTTTTTGTAAGGGGATCATTGTGGGGGGTTTTTGTGTAAGGGGATCCTTGCGTTTCTTTTGTAAGGGGATCCTTGCGTTTCTTTTGTAAGGGGATCATTGCGTTTCTGTTGTAAGGGGATCATTGCGTTTCTGTTGTAAGGGGATCATTGTGGGAGGGGTGGGTGGGTTGGTAAGGGGATCATTTTCGTTTCTTTTGTAAGGGAATCATTGTGTGTTTTTTTGTAAGGGAATCATTGTGTGTGTTTTTGTAAGGAATCATTGTGTGTGTTTTTGGGAGGAGATCAAATTTTGTTTTCTTTCATCATTTCGTTTCTTTTGTAAGTGGATCATTGTGTTTTGCAAGGGATCATTGTGGGTCTTTTGTGTAAGGGGATCATTGTTTCTTTTTGTAAGGGGATCATTGCGTTTCTTTTGTAAGGGGATCATTGCGTTTCTTTTTGTAAGGGGATCATTGCGTTTCTTTTGTAAGGGGATCATTGCGTTTCTTTTGTAAGGGGATCATTGTGTTTCTTTTGTAAGGGGATCATTGCGTTTCTTTTGTAAGGGGATCATTGCGTTTCTTTTGTAAGGGGATCATTGTGGGTCTTTTGTGTAAGGGGATCATTGTTTCTTTTTGTAAGGGGATCATTGCGTTTCTTTTGTAAGGGGATCATTGCGTTTCTTTTGTAAGGGGATCATTGCGTTTCTTTTGTAAGGGGATTCTTTTGTAAGGGGATCAGTCCCTCGGATGAGATTATAAACCGAGGCCCCGTGTGCGAACGCATGCAGAACATCTTGCGCACATGTTAATCCTGTTTCGCTTTTCGAAAGAGTAGGCCATTGTGTGCCGGTGGGAACAGATGACAAAATATATAAAACCGCATTATCCTCGATATATATATATATATATATATATATATATATATATATATATATATATATATATATATATATATATATATATATATCACGTCATCTGAGCGCTTTGATTTGTTGATTTACAAGATTCAGCGCTAAATAAATTCCATGCATTATTATTATTATTATTATTATTATTATTATTATTGCGTTTCGTTTGTATGGGGATCATTGTGTTTCTTTTGTAAGGGGATCATTGTGTTTCTTTTGTAAGGGGATCATTGTGTTTCTTTTGTAAGGGGATCAGTGTGTTTCTTTTGTAAGGGGATCATTGTTTATGATGTTGTTGCTTTTTCCTTCCTCGCGTTCCGCAAGCTACGGTTAATCACTAGCTTTTACCAAGCTAATGTTAAGCATCATTTAAGCACGGTTACCATTGGATGGGTGACCGTTCGCCCGCCTTGGTTTCAGTACAGTCCCCCAGTTCCCCCAGGTGTCAATGGGTACCTGCCCTCTTTAGGGTCAGGGAAGGTAAAGCAGCGAGGGAGAGGAGATGGGCGCCGCCCTCAATATGCTGGCCCTAGAGAAGTGAGGTCTCTGATGCCTCGCTCCCCTACGACCTTATAGGTTATGGGAACACGTTGACCTAAATGATGTTGGGGGGCGTTTTTAGTTTTTCATCTAGAACTCCCGAGGTTCACCAGTAGTGAGACTTTTTTCGAATGCGGACCTTTACCCAACATTAAGGTAGCCGCATTCTGATTTCGGGGAATGATATCTAAACACGCCATCAGTGTGCGTGCGTTTTTTTTTATTTTTAAATTGTCATCTGTTCCTACCTGCAGAACATCTTGCGCACACGTTAAATCCTGTTCCGCTTTTCGTAAGAGTAGGCCATTGTGTGCCGGTGGGAACAGATGATTTACAAAACTGCATACACACGGGGATTGGATGTAAAAGAAAAGCACATGAGTGCTTATACCATTATCCTCGATATAAAAGAATAAAATAAAAAATTGTAAAAACCTGCAAGAAACAGCATACTCTCGATTTTTCGAAAGGTAGAACGGGTTTTTAATATGTGTGCAAGATATTCAGCGTGTGTTTGCACACGGACCTAGTGTATAGTCTCATCCAAAGGACTTTTAAGGGTAGTGGAGGTGTTACTGATGCCAGCCCCAGATTAAAAAAAAAAAAAGTTTCCTCGAGCGAGTGTCTTGGTGGTAAGCTCGATCCCGAGCCGTCAGATCACAGTTCAACTCTCTAAGGCGTTTTGTTTCTTTTGTTTTGTTTGGTTGTTTGTAGGTGTTATTGGTGGTGGTTTTTATCGAGAAGTGGTGCTGAGAGTT
>CM054141.1:28554823-28572323 GCA_028751875.1 Rapana venosa
AGCCAAGTTAAGCAGCGTCGAGCGTGGTTACCAGTTGGATGGGTGACCGTTTGCGCGCCTTGGCTTCAGTACAGTTCCCCCAGTTCCCCCAGCTGTAAATGGGTACCTGCCCTCTTTAGGGTCAGGGGAGGTAAAGCAGCGAGAGAGAGGAGATGGGCGCCGCCCTCAATATGCTGGCCCTAGAGAAGTGAGGTCTCTGACGCCTCGCTCCCCTTCGACCTTATAGGTTATGGGACTCCTTTACCTTTTATTATTCGTTAGGAGCTGACGTCTCGTTGTTATTCTCAATAATTAAAATTTTGTTTCGTTTGTTTTCTGTCTTTCAGAAACTGAACTCGGCCATTGTGTATGACCGTGACTTCAGCTATCACTTCTTCGGCTTCAAGGTGAAAGGCAGCACGTGCACGCGCGAGCGTGTGCATGTGTGTGCATGTGTGTGTGCGTGTGTGTGTGTGTATGTGTGCATGTGTGGGTGTGGGTGTGTGTGAGGGGTGGGGGAGTGCATGTGTGTATGGGGGGGGGGGGGGCGTGGTGGATGGATGGGGGGGGGGGGGAGTGTAGGGTGTTGTATGTGCCTGTACGTGTATGTACGCACGAGTGAGCGCGCGCGCGCAAGTGAGAGCACGGGCGTGTGCTTGCACACACGTATTTACGTGCGCATATTATTATAATACTAATCATCATCATCATCATCTTAGCAATAATAATAGTAATAATAATAGTAGTATTGATAATAATGATAATAATAATAATAATAATGATGATGATGATGATGATAATGATAATAATAATAATAATAATTTAAAAAAAATAATGTATGGTATTTATATAGCGCTGAATCTTGTAATGCAAACAAAAAAAAAGCGCGAGCTCCCGTGTGCAAGAGAGTTGTCCTAGTCAAATTTCCGTAGAAAAAAGTCCACTCTGATAAGGAAGCAAATACGCTTGCAAACAGGGAAACCAAATTTTAAAAATATGGGTGGCGCTGCTCACGTGGCGACGCGCTCTCACCAAGGAGAGCAGCCCACATTGTATGCAGAGGAATCTTGCTGTGACTGAAAGTGGCATTCAAATTCAAGTTTGATTCAAATTAAATTCCTTACAAAACAGTCGAATGTGAGGCTGTACACGGAAAGAAGGAATCGCAAAGGTGACAAGTCAAAAACAAGACAAATGTATTTATTATTTGTTTTTTTTCTTTCTTTATTCATGTATCTATCTATTCTTTTATCCCGAGGATAATGGAATAAACACTCATGTGCTGCTTTTTTTACATTAAGTCCCCGTGTGCATGCAGTTTTGTCAATTTTGTCATCCGTTCCGACCGGCACACAATGGCCTACTCTTTTGAAAAGCGGAACAGGTTATAACGTGTGCGCAAGATGTTTTGCGTGCATTCCTACACGGGACCTCGGTTTATAGTCTCAGCTGAAGGACTTTGGAGGGGGGGGGGGGGTTGGTTGTTGTTTTTGGGGGGCTCTATTTGGGGTTTTGTTGTTGTTTTTTGTGGGGGGTTTTGGTGGTGGTGGTGGGGAAGGGTAGTTGAGTCGGATCAGCAGATAGCGTGTGCAAGTACGCAACATTCTAACCACCAGGCTATCCCGTCCCCCCGTGTTTAGGTAGGGAGGGAGAGAGATGAGCGAAGGAGGACGTGGTGAAGTACGTTGTTCCAATGTGTTCTGCTGGTCTTCTTTCAGACTCTGGAGAGATCCTATCTGCTGAAAATGGACGGCAAAGGTAAAGATTTTAATTTGGTGGGTGGGGGGGGGGGGGGGGGGGGGAAGGAAGGGAGAGAGAGAAGGGGTGGAGGAAGAGAGAGTGTATGTGTGTTCTTTAAATTAACATCTTTTCACATTCAGTGATATTAGACAAAATTGTGTGTGTGTTTCTCACCAGAGAGAGAAGAGAGAGAGAGGAAGAGAGAGAGAGAGAGAGAGAGGAGAGAGAGAGAGAGAGAGAGAGAGGAGAGAGGAGAAGAGAGAGAGAGAGAGAGAGTTCCTTAAATTAACATCTTTTCACATTCAGTGATATCAGACAAAATTGTGTATATGAGTGTGTGTGTGTTTCTCACCAGAAGAGAGAGAGAGAGAGGAGAGAGAGAGAGAGAGAAGAGAGAGAAGATGAGAGAGAGAGGAGAGAGAGAGGAGAGAGGAAGAGAGAGAGAGAGAGAGAGAGACGGAAGGGTGGGGGGGAGGATGGGTTAATAGTATGTGATGAAAATGCGTTGTTCTTGCTCTTGTTATAAGACTATCAATCTTACTTCAAAAGGAATTTACTCCCAACCAAGAGTGTTAGCAAATATAGTGACACAACCTACGTTTATCAATCTATAATTCAACCATCCATCCGTTCTTAGTTCTATTTTTCCGTTTTCGTAATGATTAGAGGGTGTGTTTTTTTAAGTGAAATAGCCTTGTCACCCTCTGAATTTTTTATTTCTAAGATTTTTTCCAACTTCATCTTAATTCATGGTTGTGGTTGTTTTTGTCAGAGTCATGTGTATGTGTTCTCTCCAACAAACATGGGTGGTAAAATAGTACGGGTTTTTTTACCGCCCCTAAGGGATTTTCTTACCACGCTCTTTGAAGTGAGAGGAGGCAGGAGCTCTAGAACATTTTTGGGGTTGGGACTCGAACCAGGAGGTCGCAGTCAGGGGCCCTGCTGCACTAACCACTGTAGCCACGTGGCTGTGACTTGAAAGGACTCTGGAGAAGGACGGGACAGTTGTGGGGACAGACCACCTCAGTGGTCTTCACAATGTACTCTGTCGTCTTCTACCAATCCACTCCAATCCTGTTGTTTATAGCCCCGCCGACCACAGAGGCCATAGTCATCAGGGCTGTCACCTCCTCGTCTTGTGAAATCTAACACAGTAGGCTCAGGCCAAAAGCTTCGTCAGTGACTGATGTGAAGCAAAGTGTTCGGGTCTACCTTACAATACTGAATGCTTGGGCATATTGTGCTGAGATTGTCTTCAGTCCTGACAAACTCTTAGCATAAAACCCTTTCGGTAAAAAGGGTTCTCATAAGCTATGCGGTCGTTGGGGAGCGAGATGTCGGAGACCTCAGCTTTTCTAGGAGCCAGCATATTGAGAGCCGTGCCCATCTCCTCTCCCTCTCGCTGCTTTTACCTCCCCTGACCCTAAATAGGGCAGGTACCCATTTACAGCTGAATAACTTGGAGGACTGTACTGAAACCAAAGCGCGCAAACGGTCACCCATCCACTTTGGTAACCACGCTCAATGCTGCTAAATCTTAGCTTGGGGAAAGCGAGTGCTCTGACCACTGAGCTAACCTGTCCCCTATACCCTCTCCTGGAAATATAATTTAAAAAATTTATTTAAACACGAAATAAAGCGACTGCCTAAAAATATGAGGAGGTCGAGATACTTAAGAAACAACAACACCACCACCACAGCCACACACACAAACTTCCCCTTCAGCGTGGGTCCCGTGTGTGATGATGAGTCAGAACATATAGACGGGTCTGGGTGAGCCTTAGGGGGTTAAACTGAAAAACGCCCAACAGCGAGCAGAGTGGCGGAGGTATAGGCAGACAGCCGGTGCTGGCTTTGTGTCTGTCCTGGCAGTGGTGGAACGACCTCAGCACATGCTGATGAGGGTGGCTGTGGGCATCCATGGAGACGATGTGGACGCCGCCATTGAGGTCAGCTACCACATCTTGAACAACGTTGTTTTTTTTGTGGTCCGGGTATTTACATTATAGCTCACATATACACTCTCTCTCTCTCTCTCTCGCTCTCTCTCTCGCTCTCTCTCTCTCGCTCTCTCTCGCTCTCTCTCGCTCTCTCGCTCTCTCTCTCTTTCTCTCTCTCGCTCTTCTCGCTCTCTCTCTCTCTCTCTCCTCTCTCGCTCTCTCCTCTCTCTCTCTCTCTCTCTCTCTCTCGCTCTCTCTCGTCTCTCCTCTCTCCGCTCTCTCTCTCGCTCCTCCTCTCTCTCTCTCTCTCTCTCTCTCTCTCTCTCTCTCTCTCTCTCTCTCTCTCTTCTCTCTCTCTCCTCCTCTCCCTCTCTCCTCTCTCTCTCTCTCTCGCTCTCTCTCTCCTCTCTCTCTCTTTCTCTCTCTCGCTCTCTCGCTCTCTCGCTCTCTCGCTCTCTCTCTCTCTATCGCTCTCTCAACACACACACACACACACACACACACACGTTGTGCGAACGCATGCAGAACATCTTGCGCACACGATAAATCCTGTCCCGCTTTTCGAAAGAGTAGGCCATTGTGTGCCGGTAGGAACGAATGACACACATTTACAAAACCGCATACACACGGGGACTGGATGTAAAAAAGCACATAAGTGCTTATTCCATTATCCTCGATATAAAAGAATAAATGAATAAATAAATAAACACATACACACTCACACAAGCTCGAAATAAGTAAAAGAATAAAACTTTTGGCTTACACCATGATATAAACGTGCAAGGCGATAACGCATTAACCGCGGGGGATACCCTTTTAAAACACCCAAAGAACACAAAACCACACACACACAATCACAACGCACACCCCCAAAACCCACCCCCCCCCCCCACCTCACCTCACACACACACCCCCAAGATACCACTCGCAAAACCCTTTATCCCCTAACCCTCACTCACTCTCAACTACCCCCCCCCCCAAACCCCCAACACACCTACACACTTTTCACCCCAACCCGTACACACAAATTTTGTTAATATCAGTAATGTGAAAAAAAAGGCTTTTAAAAAAAAGAAGGGTCGCTCCAAAACCATAACACACTCTCCTACCCACTCCTGCTTCACACCTACCCCCCTCAACCCCTCAAATTTAAAAACAACACACCATTCCCCACACCCCAACCCCCAACCCAACCATCCCCAGCCCCACCCCACCCCTACTACCTACCCCTTGCCGGGGAGACCTACAACCTGTGCCGGGAAGTTTTTGGGTTTACCCACGCCCGCCCCCCCCTGTTCAACGCGGGTACCTGCAGCCCCAGTTCCAGGTACAGTGGCCAGGAATTCCCCTCTTCCTTTACCGTCCTTGTATGCACAAAACGCCATTTTTTGTATGTTGTCCCCTCGTGTCCGGGACGATGACCTCCAAAACAGAGAGGAGGCAGCTGCGTTTTGGAAATGGGAGAAAATTTGATTATAGTGGAGTTCCCTTTCCCCAGTACGCCCCCACCTCTCGGCAAGTGGGCATAAGGACAGTCAGGTTGGAGATGTTCTCCAAAGGCCAACCAGCCCCCCGGGCTGCGAACATTTTAAAGGGCTGTGCGAGTCAAACCTCCTAGTAGAGAGTCATAGTGTCACTAAGACTAAACGTAAAGTGACTCCCCCAAAACCCCCCCCCCTTTTCCCCCCAAAAAAACCCCCCAAAACCCCCCCCGAGGGAAAGGGAAAAAGGGGGCCCCAAAAACCCAACCCCCAAATTTTTTCCCCCCAAAAACCCCCCCCCCAAACAACCCCCCAAAAACCCCAAAAACCCCCCCCAAAACCCCCCCCAAAACCCCCCCTCCCGTTTTCCGGGAAATTTTTTTCCCGGGGTGGGTTTTTTAACCCCCCCCCCCCCCGGGAAGCGGGGGCCTCAACCCCCCCCGGTTTTGGCCGGCCCCCCCTTGGCCGTTTTTTCCCCACCGCCGGATGGTGCGGTGGGCGTGCCTCCCCCGCGGGGGCGCGTTTTTTTAAAAAAAGGGGGGGAAAAGGGGGTTCTTGCCCCCCGCGCCCCCCCCGGGGGGCTGGCAGTAGGGGGGGGGGTTTTCCGGCCCCAGCCCCGGGTCCCCGGGGGGGGGCGGTCGGCCCTTTGGGGCGGGGCCCAAAACAAGGAAAATGAAAAATTCCAGGGGGAAAGCCTGGTCCTACCCCTCCCCCCCCCCCTAAATGGTTTTTTTTAAAACCCGGGGTTGATTTGGGCAGACGCTTTCCCAATTTCTTTTTTTCTCACCCCCCCTTTTTTTGGAAAAAAGGGGAAACCGGGGTTTTAAGGGGAACTCTTGAGAATTTTTTGCCTTCCCCTTCCTTCCCTTCCCCGCCTTTTATTTTTTCAAAACATACCCAAAAAAAAAATTGGGCAAAAACCCAAAAACCGGGCCCCCCCTTTTATCGGCCAACCTGCCAAAAGTTTTTTAGGGGGGAAAAAGTGCTCGTGTTTTTTTTCCGTGGCTTTGCAGCTCTAGGCTTTTTAAAGGGACGAATAGGCTAAATCGCGCCAAAACAAAGCAAAAAACCCCCCCCCCAAAAAAAAAAAAACCCCAAAAAAAAAAAAATTTTGAAAATTTTAAAAAACCCGGGGGTTTTTTTCCTTAAAGGGAGATTTTGTGCTGCAACCCTTTTTGGGGTTTAGTTTGGCGTTTGAGTGAAGGAAAAGAGCCACCCCCCCCCCCACCCCCACCCCCACCCTTTCCCCCCCAAAAAATGTTCAGGCGTACAGTTTTCAATAGGCCCGCACTTTTGGTCTTTGATACTTGTGAAGGTTTTACTCGTGTGTGGCGCGCGCGCGCGTGCGTGCGTGCCCCCGTGGTCGGTGTTGTGGTGTGGTGTGTGTGTGTGTGGGTTGTGTGTGGTGGGTTTTCCCTTTTTGGGTGTGTATTAAGTGTTGTGGGTGGTGTTGTTTGAGCGCGCGCGTGGGCGAATGTGCGTTTCTTTGGGTGTGCGGGGCTTGCGGGGCGCGCGCGATTTTTTTTTTGGGGATTTTTTTTTGTGTGTGGGGTGTGTGTTTTTGTGTGTGTGTTTTGTGTGTTTGTGTTTTGTGTGTTTTTTTTTTTTGGTCTGTGTGCATGCGTATAAGTGTATTCACATGCTGTGAGGTGTGTGCGCGCGGTGTTTTTGCGGGTGTGCGGGTGCGTGTTGCGCGTTTTTTGTTTGGCGTGCGTGCAGTGTGTGTGTGGTTTTTCACTGTGTGAGTTTTTTGCGCGCGATTTTTTGTTGGTGTGTTTTGCGTGGGTTGTGGCGCCGATTGTGGTTTGTGTGGGGCGTGCGTTTGGGGCGCGATTGTGGTTTCGTCGGCGTTTTTTCCTGGTTTTTTTCGTCGGTGGCGCGCGTGTGGTGCGTGGGCGGTTTGTGGTGCTTGTGCGTGCGCGTGCGTTTGTGTTTGTGTGTTTTGTGTGGTGTGTGGGTTTTGTGTGTGTGTGTGTGTGTGTGTGTGTTGTGACAGCTTTTTTTATGAGCTGCTTCCCGGGCAGCATTGAAGGCATCTTTTGGCACGTGAAGGCTGTTTCCCCTCTCCAAGAGTGCCGGGGCTTCGGCTGGGTTTCACGCTTGGGCCCCGGGAGTACATTTAACCCCCGGGGTCAGCGGTTTGTTCCCTCTGCCCCCCCCCCCCCCCCCCCCCCCCCCCCCCGCCCCTTCATTTTTTTTTTTTTAATGTGAAAAAAATAATTTTTTTGAAAAAGAGGGAAAAATTTGGGGGAAATGATTTTTGTGTGATGATGATGTGTGTAAAAAAAAAAAGGAAAATTTTTTTTTTTTTTAAATTTGTGAAAAAAAGAGGGAATGTTTTTGTGAATTGTTTATTGAAAATTTTTTGATGTTTTTTTTTTTTTTTGGGCCCAAAACCCCCGGGGAGGAGAGGACGCGATGATTTTTTTTAAATAATAAAAATATATGTAAAAAAAACGTTTTGGAGATAGGGAATTGAAAAATTTTAAAAAAAAGGGAAAGAAAAAAAAGAAAGCGTTCATTCGAATCATTCACCATATGGATGTTCACAAAAGATTTGGGCGACATAAACAAGAACCCTTTAAGGGAAACGCAAAGCCCGTTAGAAAAATTCGTTTTTCAAAAAATAGTTTTTTTTGGAAAATATTTTTGTTTAAAAAAAAAAGGAAAAAGAAAATAGACATTTTTTAAGGGGTTCATATTTTTTTTTCTAAATCTTACTTAAAAAAAAAGTATGTTTGTTTTTCAAATAAACCCCCCCCTTCCCCCCCCCCCCCCCCGGGTTTTAAAAAGGGCACCCCAATTTCCGGCAAGAAATCTCCCCGGGGCCTTAAAAAATTTTGGTTTTTTAAAAAAATTTTAAAAAAATAAAAAAAAAATGTTTTAAAATAAGTGGTGGTGTCGGTGTTCATTGAAACTTTTTTGATAACGTGGCAACCAGTTTTTTACCATGCCCATTCAATCGTGTTTCAATCTTTTTGAAACACCTGAAGGTGTTTTTTTTACACTTGGATTTAGGGTAAATATATATTATGTATATATATATATATATTTACTGTATATATCTATATCTTTATTATCTATCTATCTTTTAGACAGACAGACAGCGAAAAGATAATAGTAAATAATAATACAACATACATAAAAAATTTTCACCCCCACAACATCTTCACTGATGTGAAAGAGTTTTCTCCACAACCCAGGCACTTGCCACAACCGCCACAATTTGGGGCAACTGATGCCGTTGTCACTGCTGTGCTCCTTCGACCCGGAGGGGGTGGGGGGGGGGGGGGGGGCGGCTTTTAACGAGAGCAGATGAGATGAGACAACATGACAATATGTGTTCTCATGTGCAGACTAACGGGACGTCCAACGGACTGGTTCCTATGCTGCGTATTTTCAACGAGACAGCCCGTTACGTGGACCAAGGGGGAAATAAGGTAGTGTACTGAGACTATAGACCGAGGCCCCGTCCGTGTTCGAACGCATGCAGAACATCTTGCGCACACGTTAAATCCTGTTCCGCTTGTCGGAAGAGTAGGCCATTGTGTGCCGGTGGAAAGAGATGACAAAATTGACAAAACCGCATACACACGGGGACTGGATGTAAAAAAAAAAGCACATGAGTGCTTATTCCATTATCCTCGATATAAAAGAGTAAATAAATAAATAAAATGGACAGGACGGGATAGCTCAGCGGTCAGAGCACTCGCTTTACTCAAGGTAAGGTTAAGCGGCGTTGAGCGTGGTTACCAAGTGGATGGGTGACCCGTTTGTGTGTTCAAGGCTTCAGTATAGTCCACGGAACCTCGGGTTTATAATTTCATCCAAAAGACATTATTTTCAGGCTACTTTTGACGCCTCTATGTTATTTAAAACTGTGATTCTTCTCCTGTCTGTCTTGTCTTGTCTGGCTGTCTGTCTGGCTGTCTGCCTTGTCTTGTCCATCTGATGTCTGTCTGTCTCTCATCCTTTACGTATGGTACATCAATGACCAATAAATCCATTCTGTTTTTCTGTCTCACTCTGTCTCTCTCTCCGTGTCTTGTCTATCTCTCTCTCATGTAGTTATTGGAGATTCCTTTTCTTCTTCCACTTTTCATTATTTCTTTGTTGCCCAAAACATATTGCTTAAATTGTGTTCACATACTGTGCTCCTTGCCAAAAAGACTATTGTTAATAGAAATTAAGCATAAAATCTCCACAAATCTGCACCCTCTTATCCCTGTGTAACAGAGTGTGGATAGTTGATCTACCACAGTACTGCAAAACTTTTCAGCAACAGGGAGGGAGGATATGGCCTCTATGAAAGAGGCTGCATAAATATTACATTTGACCTCCAAGGCAAAAGTGTATGCAACAGGTAGGTTTCAGGAAACGGAGCGCTGCAGGTGTGTCCCAAAATAGTAACACGTCGCTCTGATCGAATGGCAGGTAGTCTACTATGACCACTCTGTTAGAAATGGCGTCAAAAGTAGGATTAACTACTCGAGATTGTGCAGAGAAGGGATATCATATATGTCAACTCTGATACAATTGGTAGTACGGGTGGGGTCAAATACCCCAGTGTGATTGTCACCAGATTGGTGGGTGGTGATTGTTAGGGGGCTACTGGCTTAAACATCAAATATGCTGGTCGGGTAGCATACCTCGGGACGAGGTACAGTTGAGCTGGATGTGATGGTGGAGTAAAGTAGATTACCTCCCATGTGATCAGTGTGACGTGCTATTATTTTGGGTCACACCTGCAAATTGTGCAGCGCTGTTTCCTTGGGTGCAACTACCCGTTGGGGTAAAATGTAATATGTATGCAGCCTCTTTCTTAGAGGCCACAGCCTCCCTGTTCATGCTGTGCTGTCGTAGCCGAGAAGTTGTACAGAGTCGTGGCAGATCAAAAATCTCCACTCTGTTACAAATTGGCGCTGCAAGCAGGATAGTGAAAGAACTTGGAGACACTGGCTGGAGCATCAAATATGCTAGTCAATGGCTCACGATTGTACATCGGGACGCGGTACAGTTGTTCCATCTCTGCATAATCCCCAGATATAAGGTACAGTCGTACAGTTAGGGTGTGGCCTCTATAAAGAGGCTGCATGTAAACTATCCTCATCGTGTAGGCAAAGTGCATACAAGTGACGATTACCAACCACCACCCAAGGAAACAGAGCGCTGCACAATTTACAGGTGTGTCCCAAAATAGTAACACGTCGCTCTGATCGGATAGGAGGTAATCTACTTACCACACCATCACATCTGTAACTTTCTTCACCTGTACACTCCATCCCTTTCCCTTCGTTCAGCTGCAGATACTTTGTGCTTTCGAACACCCGGATTTAAACAAACCACTGTTGGCCGTCGCTCTTCCTCTGTTTCTGGTCCGTCCACGTGGAAAGACCTCCCTCTCCCACTTCGCCAAAAACCTTCATTTGATTCTTTCAAATCTAGCCTCAAAGCGCACTTATTTTCTACTTGAGATCTTCCCCCGTTATCTGTTCCTACTTTTCAATAGCTACCTTCACCTCCACCACCCCCACCTAAGCGTCTTGTGTGTATAAATTTATTTGTGTAACCCGATATTTGCGGATGGCTGCATACATGTGAATGGTTTGAATGCAAGCGATGCTTCGATTTGTTTACTCTACAAGATTCATCGCTTTATAAAACCCATACATTATTTATTATTATTATTATTATTATCATCATTATTAAAGTACTTTTTAGTTTCAGTATCTATCTATCTGTCTGTCTGTCTGTCTGTCTGTATCTGTCTGTCTGTCTGATCCCCCCTCTCTCTCTTTCTCCCTCCCTACCTCTCCCTCTCCCTCCCTCTTCTTCCCTCTCTCCTCCCTCTCTCTCCCTCTCCTCCCTCCCTCTCTCTCCCTCTCTCCCTCCCTCCCTCCCTCTCTCTTCCTCTCTCCCTCCCTCTCCCCCTCCCTCCCTCCCTCTCTATTTCTCCCTCCCTCTCTATTTCTCCCTCCCTCCGTCCCTCCTCTCTCTTCTCTCCCCCCTCCCTGTCTTCCACCTTCTCTCTCTATCTCCCTCCCTCCCTCTCTCCTTCTCTCCCCTCCCTCCCTCCCTTCCCCCCTCCTCTCATCTTCTCTCTCCCTCCTTCCCTCCCTTCCTCTCTCCTCCCCCTCTCTTTCTCTCCTCCCTCCCTCCTCCCTCTCCCTCCCTCCTTCCCTTCTCCATCCTCTCCCCCTCTGTCTCTCTTTCTATCTCCTCTCCCCTCCCTCCCTCTCTCCCTCCCTCCCTCCCTCTCTCCCCCTCCCTCCATCTCTCCCTCTCTCCCTCCTCTCTCCCTTCCTCCCTCCTTCTCTCCCTCCTCCCTCCTCCCTCTCCCCCCCTCTCCTACCCCTCCCCCCCCCTCCCTCCTCCTCTCCCTCTCTCCTCTCCCTCTCTCCCACCCTCCTTCTCCCCTCCCTCCCTCCCTCTCCCTCCCTCTCTCTCCCTCTCTCTCCCTCCCTCCCCCTCTCCCTCCCCCTCTCCCTCCCTCCCTCTCTAACCCCCCC
Source organism: Rapana venosa (assembly GCA_028751875.1). Classification (NCBI taxonomy): domain Eukaryota; kingdom Metazoa; phylum Mollusca; class Gastropoda; order Neogastropoda; family Muricidae; genus Rapana; species Rapana venosa. The sequence goes on from CM054141.1 coordinate 28,566,473, forward strand.
TCCCCCCTCCCTCCCTCTCTCCCTCCCTCCCTCCTCTCCCTCCCTCCCTCTCTCCCCTCTCCCTCCTCCCTCTCTCTCTCTCTCCCTTTCTCCTCTCTCCTCCCTCTCCCTCCCTCTCTCTCCGACTTGTCTGGTTGAATTCAATGATAAAAGATGCAATAATGTAGTATTTCAGTATAATCATTAAGAAATTATGTTCTTAGATAGATGGCTTGATGGAAAAAAAAAAAGCAAATGCATTGCTTATTCAATGTACCGTCTGGAAATAAAATCTTGACTTGACTCTGCCTTGTCTACCCACCACCCACACACACCCACACACACACACCAGAGGCCTGGCGCTTTCGCCATTTACCTGGAGCCCTGGCACGCCGACATCTTCGACTTTCTGGAGCTGAGGAAGAACACGGGCAAGGCGGAGGCCAGGGCCCGGGACCTCTTCTACGCCCTGTGGGTGCCCGACCTCTTCATGAGGCGCGTGGAGGAGGACGCCCACTGGACCCTCATGTGCCCGGCGGAGTGTCCCGGCCTGTCCGACGTCTTCGGGGAACAGTTTGAGGCGCTGTACATCCAGTGAGTCCGCAGGTCTGGGGCTGGTGGTGTAGGGGTTGGTTGGGTTGTTGGGTTTTTTTTGGTTGGTTGGTTTGGTTTGTTTTGTCTTGAGGTTTGGTTGTGTGGGGTTTTGGGTTTTTACAGGATTTGGCGCTGTTGAGATGTTATACATCATCATCAGCAGCAGCAGCAGCAGCAGCAGCAGCAGCAGCAGCAGCAGCAGCAGCAGCAGCAGCAGCAGCAGCATCATCATCATCATCATCATCATCATCATCATCATCAGCAGCAGCAGCAGCAGCAGCAGCAGCAGCAGCAGCAGCAGTATCGTCATCATCATCATCAGCAGCAGCAGCAGCAGTATCGTCATCATCAGCAGCAGCAGCAGCAGCAGCAGCAGCATCAGCATCAGCATCATCATCATCAGCAGCAGCAGCAGCAGCAGCAGCAGCAGCAGCAGCAGCATCATCAACATCATCAGCATCATCAGCAGCATCATCATCATCATCAGCAGCAGCAGCAGCAGCAGCAGCAGCAGCAGCAGCAGCAGCAGCATCATCAGCATCATCATCATCATCAGCAGCAGCAGCAGCAGCAGCAGCAGCACCATCATCATCATTATTCTTCTTCCTCTTATTATCATTATTGTTGTTTGTGTTGATGTTGCGGGTCGTGATGATGATGATGATGATGATGATGATGATGATGATGATGATGTTGTTGTCGTCGTCGTTGTCAACGTCGTCGTCGTTGTTGTTATTATTATTTTATTATTATAATCCTCCTTCTCCTCCTCCTCCTCCTATCATCATCATCATCATCATCATCATCATCATCATCATCATCATCATTATTGTGACACTCTTCTTAAATACATTTTGTTTCAACCCCCCTCCCCCACCCCCTCCCCCCACCCCCAAAAAAACAACCACCAACAACCTCCACTTTTTATCTAATCCGCTCGACTTAATGATTGAAACTGTAACTGTTCACATATTATCCTTAGTGGCTGTTGTTGGTTTTTTTCCCCCCAACATCCCATCATACTACTACAGTTACCAAATCATCAAAAACACGCTTATGTATGCTCATAGCCCTAACTCGCTCAGGTGACCCACAAACACCGCGTGCAAGTCCTTCGGATGAGACTATATATAAACCGAGGTCTCCCGTGTTGTGTGCGAACGCATGCAGAACATCTTTGCGCACACATTAAATCCTGTTCCGCTTTTCGAAAAAGTAGGCCATTGTGTGCCCGGTGGGAACAGATGATGTGCGCTTCGATTTGTTGCTTTACAAGATTCAGCGCTATATAAATTCCATACATTATTATTATTATTATTATTATTATTATTATTATTATTATTATTATGACAAAATTGACAAAACGGCATACACATGGGGACTGGATATTTTATTTTTTTTTAAAAACACATGAGTGTTGATTCCATTATCTTCGAGAGAGAGAGAGAGAGAGAGAGAGAGAGAGAGAGAGAGAGAGAGAGAGAGAGAGAGAGAGAGAGGAGAGAGAGAGAGAGAGAGGAGAGAGAGAGAGACAAAGACAGAGACAGACAGACAGAGAGAGAGAAAACAAAATTGTCACACCCACACACACAAAAAATATATCTATATTATCACTGCCCTTGTTCGTGCAGTTACGAGAAAGAAGGCAGGGGCAGGCAGACGGTGGAAGCGCAGAGCCTGTGGAAAGCCATCATCTCCGCGCAGACGGAGACTGGAACCCCGTACATGCTGTACAAGGATTCCTGCAACCGCAAGTCCAACCACAGCCACCTGGGCACCATCAAGTGCAGCAACCTGTGCACGGAGATCGTCCAGTACACCAGCCAGGAGGAGGTGCCGGCAGGGTGCTTCGGGGGAGGGAGGGAAAACTTGGGGTGGCGGTTTGTTGGTTTGGGTTGGGTTTGGGTTTGGGTTTGGTTTGGGTTGGGATGGGTGTTGGGTTGGGTTTGGGTTGGGTTTGGGGTTGGGTGGTTTTGGTTTTGGTTTGGTTTTGGGTGGGTTGGGTTGGGTTGGGTTTGGTGGGTGGGTTGGTTAGGTGGGTTTTGGGTGGGTTGGGTTGGTTTGGTTTGGGTTGGGTTGGGTTGGGTTGGGTTGGGTTTTGGTTTTGGTTTGGTTTGGGTTGGTTTTCGGTGGGTTGGTTTTCGGTGGGTTGGTTTGTTGGTTTGGGGTTGGTTGGGTTGGTTTGGTTTGGGTTGGTTTGGTTTGGGTTTGGTTTGGGTGGGTTTGGTTTGGGTTGGGTTTGGGTTGGTTTGGTTTGTTGGGTTGGTTTGTTTGCTTGGGTTTGTTTGGTTGGGTGGGTGGTTGGATTGGTTGGGTTGGTTGGTTGGGTGGGTGGGTGGATGGGTGGGTGGGTTGGTTTGGTTGGGTTGGTTGGTTTGGTTGGTTTTGATTGGATTGGTTGGGTTGGGTTGGTTTGGTTTGGATGGGTAGGTGGGTTGGGTTGGGTTGGCTGGTTGTAAAACCCTAGCTCAGTGGTCAGAGCACTCGCTTTCCTCAAGCTAAGGTTAAGCAGCACTGAGCTTGGTTACCAAGGGGATGGGTGACCGTTTGCGCGCCTTGGCTTTAATACATTCTCCCCCAGTTCCCCCAGCTGTAAATGGGTACCTGCCCTCTTTAGGGTCAGGGAAGGTAAAGCAGCGAGGGAGAGGAGATGGGCGCCGCCGTTCTCAGTATGCTGGCCCCTAGAGAAGCTGAGGTCTCTGACGCCTCGATCCCCATGTGGAATGGAGGGCTTTAGAACAAAGCATGTGTGTGAATGATTCGAATGCAAGCGTTTTTGATTTATTTGTTTCACAAGATGCAGCGCTCTAAAATTTCCTTATGATGTTGTTATTGCTATTACTATCATTATTCTCATTTTTATTATTATCATCAGCAGCAGTAGCAGTGGTGATGGTGGTGATGGTGGTGATGGTGGTGGTGGTAGTGGTAGGTGGAGGAGGAGGAGTAGTAGTAGTAGTAGCAGCAGCAGCAGCAGCAGCAGCAGCAGCAGCAGCAGTAACAGCAACAGTTGCAGCAGCAGCAGTAGCAGCAGCAGTAGCAGCAGTAGTAGCAGTAGTAATGTACTTGTTTACAGCTGGGTGAACTTGAGCTGAACTGTACTGAAGCCAAGGCCCACCAACAGTCACCCATCCACTTTGATAACCACGCTCGATGCTGCTTAACCTTAGCTTGGGGGAAAAGCGCGTGCTATAACCACTGAGCAATCCCGTCCCTCACCTACTTTAACTGTAAGCCTGTAGAAACAAGACGAAGCATTTCCAATCAACTTCCCCCCCTCCCCCACGTTTTTAATGATGGTTTTCTGTTTTCTCTGGGCAGATAGCGGTGTGCAACCTGGCCTCCGTGGCTCTGAATAGATTCGTGGACCGAAAGAGGAGAGCGTTCGACTTTGAGCAGTTCCACAAAGTGATCGGGGTGATGGTTCGAAACCTCAACAAGATCATCGACATCAACTACTACCCTGTGGAACAGGTGAGGAGGAGTCGTCTAGCGTCGAATATGTCTTACCTTTATTCAGGTGTGTGGGCAGGTCTGCACGCTTGTGTGCGAGATTTCTGATGGCTGATTTAGTGTGTGTCAAGTCAAATCAAGTCAAATTTTTATTTCCAGATGAAACATTGAATAAGCAATGCATTTGCTTTTTTCATCAAGCCATCTATCTAAGAAAAAATTTCTTAATGATTATACTGAAATACTACATTATTGCATCCTTTACCATTAAATTCAACAAGTAAAAAGAGGAAAATCGTGTGTGTGTGTGTGTGTGTGTGTGTGTGTGTGTGTGTGTGTGTGTGTGTGTGTGTGTGGTGTGTGTGTGTGTGTGTGTGTGTGTGTGTGTGTGTGTGTGTGTGTGTGTGTGTGTTGTGTGTGTGAGAGAGAGAATGTATTCCTGTTTATGATCCTGGAATTGAACTCTCTGTCTGTCTGTCTGTCTGTCTGTCTGTCTCTCTCTCTCTCTCTCTCTCTCTCTCTCTCTCTCTCTCTCACTCTTTCTCTATATCTATCTATCTATCTATGCGCGTAAGCATTCATGCACAGGTTGTTTTTTACCAAAGTTATTAAATTCCTGTTAGAAGCACGCAGAAGATGGTTTTGTTGTTCTAAATTTCTGCCAACAAATGTGACGCGTGTTAAAGACATTATGGAGATAAGATTTTCTTTTACTCTGTCCTCTGGCTTTACGCTAACATGCTTTACATCTGTGCAGTGTTGTCGCTATTGTTTGTGTTCCGAGTTAAAATCATCTTCTTCTTGTATCTCAATTTGCCTTGATGGTGTTTCAGGGGAAAATGTGCTGTACAATAAATTCTTGTGGATGTAATCACGGGTGGGGTTTTTTGGTCATTTGTGATAGGGGCGTTGCTGTTTTGTTGTTGTTGTTGTGATTTCACATGTGCTGGATGCTCCCAATATAACCTTTGGAAACGGGAAAGAAATGAATAGGAATAACAATGGTTATAATAGGTGTCATCACCATCCTTGTGTCATCATCATCATCATTATCACTATCACCATCATTATCACCATCATCACCATCATCATCACCATCATCACCATCACCATCATCATCAACATCACCCCCATTATCACTATCATTGCCAGCAGCAGCAGCAGCAGCATCAACAACAACATCAGCATCATTTTTAGTGTTATTAGTATTATTGTTATCATCCTCATCATCATCGTCATTATCAGTAGTAGTAGTAGTAGGAGTAGGAGTAGGAGCAGCAGCAGGAGCAGCAGCAGCAGCAGCAGCAGCAGCAGCGGCAGTAGTGGCAGTAGTGGCAGTTGTGGCAGTTGTGGCAGCAGCAGCAGCAGCAGCAGCAGTAGTAGCAGTAGCAGTAGTAGTAGCAGCAGTAGTAGTAGCAGCAGTAGTAGTAGCAGTAGTAGTAGTAGTAGTAGTAGAAGCAGCAGTAGCAGCAGTAGTAGTAGCAGTAGTAGTAGTAGAAGCAGTAGCAGCAGTAGTAGCAGCAGTAGCAGCAGTAATAGTAGTAGCAGCAGTAGCAGCAGTAATAGTAGTAGTAGTAGTAGCAGCAGCAGCAGTAGCAGTAGTAGCAGCAGCAGCAGCAGCAGCAGCAGCAGCAGCAGCAGCAGTAGTAGTAGTAGTGGCCTCGTGATGCTATCATCAAAATTATCATTAATGTTATCATCATCATCATCATCATCATCATCATCATCATCATCAGTATCATCATCATCTTTGGACGTTCTACAATGCCTTTTCGCACACGAATTAATCTGCACATGTTCAACACTCTCACAAACCTTCTTTCCC
>CM054141.1:28582323-28584823 GCA_028751875.1 Rapana venosa
TGCGTTCGCACACGGGACCTCGGTTTATAGTCTCATCCGGAGGTTTACGTGTATGAGCGCTGTCAAATACCACAACATACTGGAAGCCAAACCTTAAGAGAATTTCTTTTCTTTTTTTTTCTTTTTGTGATTGACAAAACAGTTCTGCCAGGAACGTACTATGAATAACGCACTGAAGTTATCGTGTATAGGTGCTCTCAAATACCACAACATGCTGAAAACCAAACTTTGATTTAGGATAATTTGTTTTTCTCTTTTTGATTAAGAAAACATTTACGCCAGAAGCGTATTATGAATAAAGACGGTGTCCACATTACCATTCTTCTTCTTCTTCTTCTTCTTCTTCTTCTTCTTCTCCTCCTCCTCCTCCTCCTCCTTCTCTTCTTCTTCTTCTCTTCTTCTCTCTTCTTCTCTTCTTCTTCTTCTTCTTCTTCTTCTTCTTTTTTTCAATTGCGCCTTGCTATTCTGTTTATATTATCAACTGACAACGCATTGGGCGTGGGTCAGTTTTTATGTTCCAGATGTTACACACACGCCTAGTGGTCAGAACATTGCGCTCGCAATCTGACGACCCAGGGTTCGATTCCCGTTCAAGGGGATATATTTTCCTCTGGAGTTAACATCAGTGCAGACTCTTCTCTCCCCCAAAGTCCTTCGGATGAGACTATAAACCGAGGCCCCGTGTGCGAACGCACGCAGAACATCTTGCGCACACGTTAAATCTTGTTCCGCTTTTCGTAAGAGTAGGCCATTGTGTGCTGGTGGGAACAGATGACAGAATTCACAAATCCGCATACACACGGGGACTGGATATAAAAAAGCACATAAGTGCTTATTCCATTATCCTCGATATAAAAGAATTTTTTTTAAAAAATAGAAATAAATAAATAAAATCAAGCGGATTTTTTTGTCTTCCTGTCACCCCCTTCATGTTTATTTTTCTGCCCTCTTCGTTCGTTCGTTCGTTCTCCCGCTTGTTTTTCTAGAGGGTCTTGGAATATGACAGTTCTCTCCCACTCTGAAGTCGAATGCGCTGGGCCTGACTTGCTGGGCGTTTATTGGCAGCACGAAGCATTTTTGCTCACATGACAGATCAGAGAACGATAGCTGCTGTCTGAGCCTTCGAGGATGATGATGATGATGATGATGAGGAGGAGGAGGAGGAGGAGGAGGAGGAAGAGGAAGAGGAAGAAGAAGAAGAAGAGGAAGAAGAGGAAGAAGAAATAAAAAATTGGCATCGGGTATACTTTGCATCAGAGAATGTTTTTTTCCCAGATGCGTGGACTGCATGCTTAGTCATGCTCATGTGCAGGTGTGTGTGTGTGTGTGTGTGGGTGTGTGTGTGTGTGTGTGTGTGTGTGTGTGTGTGTGTGTGTGTGTGTGTGTGTGTGTGTGTGGATGTGTGTGTGTGTGTGTGTGGATGTCTGGATGTGTGTGCATGGCTTATGCCTGTGTGTGTATGTGTGTGTGTGCGCGCGCTTGCTTATGATATACCTGTGCGTGTGCGGTGTGCGTGTGCGCTCGCGCACTTACGCAAATGTGTGCGCTTATTTATTTATCTATTTTTATTCTTTTATATAGAGGATAGTGGAATAAGCACTTATGTGCTTTTTTACATCATTATGCATGTGTATGTGTGCTTATGCATGCATGCATGTGTATGTGTGTGCGCGCTGATAATAATAATAATAATAATAATAATAATAAATAATAATAATAAATAATAATAATAAACTAATAATAATAATAATAATAATAATAATAATAATAACAACAATAATAATAATTTTAAAAAAAAAATAATGTATGGAATTTATATAGCGCTACATGTGTATCTGTGCGCTTGCTTGCTTGCTTGTGCAAATGCCTGTGCACGTCTCCGCGTGCGTGTGTGTGTGTGCGTGCGTGCGCGCGTGTACGTGCGCACGCGTATGTGTGCGCGCGCGTGCGCGTGTATGCGCGCATCGGCGCGCGCGCGTGTGTGTTTTCGTTGCAGGATATCCCGGGCATTCCGGCCGACCTGAAGGCACTGTACCGGACGGTGTGGGAGCTCTCTCAGAGGGACGTGCTGATCATGGCTGCAGACCGGGGCGCCTTCATCGACCAGAGCCAGTCTCTCAACATCCACATCGCCGAGCCCAGCTACCAGAAGCTCTCCAGCATGCACTTCTTCGCCTGGAGAGCCGTCCGTATCCGTCTTTTGTTTGTTGTTGTTTTTTTTAATTTATTTATTTTATTTTATCTATTTACTTTCTTTATTTTTTTAAAAGATTTATTTTATTGTTATTTATTTCATTTTTTTTCTTTTCTATATATCGAGGATAATGGAATAAGCACTTTTTTTTTAAATGTGGGGTGGTGGTGTTTTATTTTGGTGTAACAGCCAGTCCCCCGTGTGTATGGGGTTTTGTAAAAAAAAATTTGTCGTCTGTTCCCAGGTCTTTAATAATAATAATAATAATGTATGGAATTTATATAGCGCTGAATCTCGTAAAGCAAC
>CM054141.1:28589823-28592323 GCA_028751875.1 Rapana venosa
CGCCTGGTCTTTGTTGTCAAGTCTGGAGGCAACTGAACAGTATTCTGCAATGCTTATAAGCTAAATTACGTTAAACTATGGTCTAGCATGTCATTGAATTTGTTTTTTGTTTTATATTTACAGAACTGTAGCGATTTCTAGGGTGAGAGTTATAAATCTTTAAAAAAATAATATATATGTGTATATATACTTCACTGGATAAGGTTTAAGCATGTCATTGAATTTGTGTTTTGTTGGTAACTAGAGGACTACAGTGATCTCTGAGGTGAAAAGAGTTAGTCATAAATTTTTCAAACTGTGCTTCACTTGATAAAGTTCAGCATGTCTTGAAATTTGGTGTTATTTTTTGTATTTAAATGACTATAGTGATCTCTAGACTGAAAAGAATTACACATTTTCAAAAATCATTTTACAGGACTCTATTTGTGTTTTCTTCTTATTTGGGTCTACTAAAGCAAGGGTGTATCACGCAATTGTATCACTGTAGACTTTTACGGTCTGTTTCATTTGTTGACCTGGTTAAACCGTTATGAGGGACTGCAATGATTTTCTTTAAAAATCATGTAAATGTGCGACAGACAGCAAGTGAGAGAGAGAGAGAGAGAGAGAGAGAGTGTGTGTGTGTGTGTGTGTGTGTGTGTGTGCGTGCGTGTGAAGTACTTTTTGCATGACCACTTGGAGGCCAAAACAATTAGCATAATTATATTTACAGAAGTAAATGTCTACCACGGACTCGGATGATCTCCCTTAGTTTACAGTCTCTAGCTGTCGACAGGACTGTAAAGTATTAACTATGATTGAATGTCTTCCTTTGGCTCCTAACGCTGTATCAGAATGTGACAAGTATCGAAGTGCTGTTGTCACTGTACATGCCAGTGAATTCATATTGTTTTGAAAAATCCACATCTATAACGGCTTCAATTGTTTTTGACGTTGGCGTCTAAATTGTTCATATTTGATTATTCATCCATTATTTATCAACTATGGAATCTAATTGTCAAAACTTAAAAGTTGTGCCTTGACCCCCAGTGCCCTTAAAACTTGTTTTTCTCAATTCAATGACAACATAGCGTTAGAATGTAGAGGCAGTTCAAATGACCGGATTAAGATGCTTGCAAATTGCACAAATGAAGCAAAACAAGCGGGGTAGGCTTGTATGTTTGTTATTCTTCAACATGAAATACACAATCTTTTCACGAAATTGATGTTCAGTGTAAATTTTATAGGATTTAAAAAAAATTCTCTATTTCAATACATATAACAATGTACAACATGATGAAACTGAATAAAAATGGTTTAAAAAAGAAAAAAATTCTCACCCACCATACCGTGAAATCTGTTGATGTACATACATGATGAACAGAATTGTTGGTGATTTTTTTCCATAAGAAGATGATCTTACAGCGTCTCCCTTAGTTTTTGCCAGTGAACACACACAACACATTAGAGTCTTCACAGAAGTCCTGAACCAAGGGAACAACGGTTAAAACGATTAACAAAGAAATTTGTTGTTCTTGTACATATTTGAAAGCATTTTTCTGCCTGTCAAACGACTACAAATTCGTAGAGTTAAAGAACCCGTAAGCTCTACATATCTTGTGAATACATTTTTATGGATTTAAAAGCTGGCTGAAGACTATATTACTATTACAGGCTGATACTTGTGCATTGCAATTGTGTATTATGTATCACTGTGGCCTCTACAGCTCTTAGCTTTAATGAGAAATGTGATTGTGATAGTTATGAGAAATGTGATTGTGATAGTTATGTTAATTTGACGAACTTGTTTAATACAGTGGTTAATATATTCTCTATGAAAGGAGAAGTCAAAAACTATGTCCTGTCTGCATTAAATGTTAGCAAAAAGAAACAGATTGTTTGATTTGTTGCTGTCAGGAATGCGAAATTTGCCCCCAAAAATGTTTTTCTTGGATGTTTACATTTGTACAGAGAAACTTTCTGTATCTCGAAGATCTTCCATTACCCCAACAATTGTGACAAGCTCAATATATAAGCTTTACAAGTGGTATTTCTGATTCGCTGTACCAAGTGGTATTTCTGATTTGCTGTACCAAGTGGTATTTCTGATTCGCTGTACCAAGTGGTATTTGATTTGCTGTACCAAGTGGTATTTCTGATTCGCTGTACCAAGTGGTATTTCTGATTTGCTGTATAAGTGGTATTTCTGATTTGCTGTACCAAGTGGTATTTCTGATTTGCTGTACCAAGTGGTATTTCTGATTTGCTGTACCAAGTGGTATTTCTGATTTGCTGTACCAAGTGGTATTTCTGATTCGCTGTACCAAGTGGTATTTCTGATTTGCTTTATCAAGTGGTATTTCTGATTTGCTGTACCAAGTGGTATTTCTGATTTGCTGTACCAAGTGGTATTTCTGATTTGCTGTACCAAGTGGTATTTCTGATTCGCTGTACCAAGTGGTATTTCTGATTCGCTGTATCAAGTGGTATTTCTGATTTGCTGTACCAAGTGGTATTTCTG
>CM054141.1:28597323-28599823 GCA_028751875.1 Rapana venosa
TGATACGCTTAAATGATCATTCGTTGGGTATTAAAAAAATATCTCCTTCAAAATCAAGCCAGCTTTCTTTTTCTTTAGTAGTGGTATGATCATAACAAACATCCCGTTCCTTTGAAAGTAAGCTCTCTACCGATATCAACATAACCAACCATAACGTATCACTGACATTATCCATTTTTTGACTCAAGTTCTGTGCTACATACAGCTATATTTTCGCAGAAATCTACTTGGTTTTTTAACTTAGGCAACGATGCAAGACCAGAACTGCTCCATGAAAAAGATCAAAAACGCTGAAAGCCAGAGTGCTTTTTCCCTTTACGTGATGATTACTTAACAACAACCACATATAATTATATCAACCCAAGCTTACTCTTTGTTAAGCGCTTGTGTTAAAATTCAAAGCAGCTTTGCACAATTGTATTCAGACGAATATTCCCACAATAACCTTTCTCAAGTGAGGGGAATACACCCATCAAAGTAGTATAAGCGTACCCTTGTTTTTCACGCAGACATATCCGAATAAAGCGTTGCAGTCAACGTCAATCCAGCGACCACTCCAGGGAGTTAACTGCGCACAACTCAGACTGGTTCCATCTCCATTGCTTCCCTTCGGAAAACCGGTGTCCCAGTTGGTAAAGTCCACCCGCGATTGATCCCTCCAGACGTACCCCCCTGGAACAGGAAATAAACAGTGATGGATATATATATATATATATATATATGTGTGTGTGTGTATATATATATATATATATATATATATATATATATATATATATATATATATATATAAAACAAGGGAAGAAAATGAACAAATTATGCAGTTAGATTCTCGAACGTTTCAGTTTATTCAACCTTCCTCAGAGAGGTTCTCTGAAAGACAAACACAGCCAGATTATCTATCTATGAACTGCAGAAATGGGAGCTGCTAAAGACATCTTGGTAGATACCAAATATGGAGTGACTATAGTCACTATCTCACTGGGAACAAAAGACATGATCAAAAGATGTAAAGTATAATCACACCTAAATAAAGAATAAATATACATACGTTTACTGTGTGATGTTTACCAGTATAATCACACACACATTATATATATATATATATATATATATATATATATATATATATATATATATATATATATGTGTGTGTGTGTGTTTACTGAGTGATGTTTACCATAGAATTCATTTCCTCTTGTCATGATTGTGATCTCGAAGTCAAGGGTTTTCTATTGGGGTCTGATTGTTCATAGCAAGTTCTCAGTTTATTTCAAAACGTCCACTGTGGGGATGCCGGGTTCTGGTCAGTATAAATAGCATCTCCATCTTCTCGAAAATCCGATAGGATTTCCCTATTTTCTATCCCTCTCATTCTTTTTGCCTTGTTCCTTTTCTTCCTGTCACGTCCTTGTCTATTTTCTGCCTTCTTGGTCCATTCTCCTGCCTTTTTTCAGAAAGATTTAAAAGATAACGATTCTCTCCTACACCAAAGTCGGATGCACTTGGCTGACTTGTCAGGCGCTTAACGGCAGCGCTCCGCATTTTCACCCAAATCACAGAGAATAATAGTTGCTGTCTGAGCGTCTAAACAAAGAAGAAGTAGAAAGAATTCCAAAATACAATGAAAGATCAGATCGTCTCCCTTTATATTGGTCTTGATTCAGTCAGTACAGATACAGTTATTAATCGCAAACCATTAACCAGGAACACTTAATCAAGAATTTCCCAGGTTCACGTTTGGATTAAAAAAACAAAAAAACAAACAGTTCATACTTTTTGTTTATTTGCCCTGAAATACTTTTTTTCCAAATTGTCCATCAGTCAGCCTCTGTCTGTCTGTCTGTCTGTCTGTCTGTCTGTCCGTCTGCCTGCCTGCCTCTGTCTGTCTATCTGTCCCCCCCCTCTCTCTCTCTCTCTCTGTCAGCTTCACACACACACACACACACACACACATATATATATATATATATATACACACTCACTCTCTCTCTCTCTCTCTCTCTCTCTCTCTCTCTTCTCGCTCGCTCGCTCGCTCGCTCTCTCACTGACAGAAGGAAAAATCGTTGGAAGTAATTATCTGGATTGGTGTCCAACACTACATGTCAAAGACTATGTAAGTCTACACTGATGTGGCCGAATCAATTTTGTAATTCGTTTACACCACATTTACATCACCACAATACTGAACCGGAGCAGGACCTGGTTACTTTATCTTACCAAAGCATCCCATTTTCGCAACTAACTTGCCAACACATCCTCCTAACAAACAGCTCTAGGCAATACATTGTTAAAGCTTTTTCATTGTTACAAAAATATTGCGATGTACCTTGGAAGAACGAAGGGCGAGGACAATAAGAACAGAATTGACAAAGTCTGTGCTTGGGCATATTCTAGAAAATGATAATAGTTAAGAACTTTTATTTTTACAATTATTGACACCGATACTGAATATATCAATACATGGGGAAAAACGTCCGTGTTCTCTGAAATTTCATTGAAA
>CM054141.1:28607323-28619823 GCA_028751875.1 Rapana venosa
CACTACACCATACCACACTACACACATACCACACTACACCATACTACACCACACCACACCACACTACAACATACCACACCACCAACACAACACCACAATCCACACCACACACCACCACACTACAACATACCACACCACACCACACCACACCATACCACACCATACTGCACCACACCACGCCACACTACACCATACCACACCATACCACACTACACCATACCACACCACACTACAACACAACATACCACACCACACCACACTACAACATACCACACAACACCACACTACAACACACCACACACACCACACACCACCGGCACCACCTCACACCACACCACCCCACACTGACCTGTTTTCCGCCGTTAGGCTCGCCAGTGTCCCAGTTCGTGTAAGTGACGTCGTCTTCATCTACCCAGAGGAAGGTCATGTTGACCCTACGAAGGCCTACCCAGGCCAGCATACCCGCTTTGTACAGCTGTGTCGTCAGGAAAGCTGAAAGATATGGACACTTTTTTTTTCGATGCCTTTAAGGGTCGGACAAACATTGAGAGAAAAAAGAGGTAAAAGTGTTCTCATATTATCCAATGCGGTCGTTGGGGAGCGAGGTGTCCGAGACCTCATCTTCTCCAGGGGCCAGCGTGTTGATGGCGGCGCCCATCTCCTCTCCTTCGCTGCTTTACCTTCCCTGACCCTAAAAAGGGAAGGTGCGCATTTGCAGCTGGGTGAACTGGGGGATTGTACTGAAGGCAAGGCACATGAAGGGTTACCTGTCCCCTTGGTCTGCACGTTCAATGATGCTTAACCTTATCTTGGGGAAGGCGAGTGCTCTGATCTCTGAGCTATCCCGTCTCTAGAGATATAGTATTAGTGCAAATCAACCCCTGGAATTTAAATGGGATAGATCTTTTGCAAACGCAGTCACTTAGTAAGCTAGATCAGTAAAACAAACTGATCCATTTTTTATGTATGAATAGGAATAAAAATACTTAACCATCATTTCAAAAACCAAAAGATGAGTGCATAAATGCTAGACAAAACGGTTTAACCGTCTGTCTGTCTGTCTGTCAGTGTGTGTGTCTGTCTATCTGTGTGTGTGTCTGTGTGTCTGTTTCTGTCTGTCTGTCTGTCTGTCTGTCTGTCTCTCTCTCTCTCTCTCTCTCTCTTCTCTCTCTCTCTCTATATATATATATATATAATATATATATATATATATATATATATATCTCTCTCTCTCTCTTCTCTCTTTTCTTCATCTCTCTCTCTTATATATATATATATAATATATATGTGTGTGTGTATAGTATGTACATATATATACATATATATATATATATTATATTATATATATATATTATATATAATATAATATATAATAATATATAAAATATTAATATCTCTGTGTGTTGTTGTGTGTGTATGTGTGTTGTGTAGTATACATACGTAGCATGTATACATCATACATCACACATAGTTTACTCATCAAACATACCATATGGCGGTTCGTATCCGTTTGGACCGGAAATTTTCCCCCATCCATTAGATCATGAGTGGTTCGGCGCTAGTCCTTTCGGATAGAACAATAAACCGAGGTCCCGTGTGTTACACATAATTATTTAGCGCACTAAAAAAACCCACGGCAACAAGAGAGTTGTCCCTGGCAAATCTTAGAAAAAGCCACTCTGATAGGGAAACAAATACAGCTGCAGAAAAAAAAAAAAAAAAAAAAAAGGGTGAAAGGGTGGCGCAGCGCTAAGTGGCGACGCGTTCTCCCGCCTCCCCCGGGGAGCGAGCCCGAATTTCACGGAGAGAAATCTGCCGTGACTTAAAGTGGTATGAAATAAAATCTGAGCGCTTTGATTTGTTGCTTTACAAGATTCAGCGCTATATAAATTCCATACATTATTATTATTATTATTATTATACCGAGTGTGTGTGCGTGTGTGCACTTGTGCGCACGCGCACGTCTGTGTGTATGTGTGCGCGCGTATGCGTCTGCCTGTATGTGCTCGCACACACACACACGCGCGCGTGTGTGTGAGTATATATGTGCGCGCGCACTCTCACGTACACGCACCTGCGCGTATGTAAGCGTGTGTTTACACAGACAGATACAGAACCCCCCCCCCCCCAAAAAAAAAACCAACCACACACACACACACACACACCAACAGACAATCCCTCACCATTTTCCCTAGGACCCCGAGCAGAAGCCAGAGTCACCCTGGCATAGGGCGTGGTCTTGCTGCGACAGTCCTGAAATGCCTCCTGCCACGTCTTCCCCCGCTGCTGGCCCTGCAGCAGGTAGCACCGGGATCCGAACAGCACCCACCCCGCGCCCCCACACCCCCCTGAGCTGGGCAGCCGGGTGGTGGGGGTGGTGGGAGGGAAGGGGGACATGTTCCGCTTGCAGACGTAGGCTTGGGGCAAGGCGCAGTGATTGTCGTTCCACTTGCCTAGGTGGGTGGGGTGGGTTGACGGAGGAGGAGGAGGAGGGAGTCAGGAATGAATGAACACACGAAAAGAGAACAAACGCTTTTGTCAGGTTTATTTCTGTTTAATGTCATTTATTTCATTTAATTTATTTCATTTATACCACTTTAAGTCACGAGATTTCTCTGCGTGAAATTCGGGCTGCTCTCAGTAGATTGCCGTTTACTTATTTCTTATGCTTTGATATGTTATACAGTGAGACAGGTTTCCATCTTTTTTTTAAAACTTTATTTGTATTTTATTTATTTAATACCGCTTTTAAGTCACGGCAGATTTCTCTGCGTGAAATTCGGGGCTGCTCTCCCTTGGGGGAGAGCGCGTCGCCACAAGAACAGCGCCACCCATTATTTTTTTTCTTTTCCATTCTGCAACTGTATTCGTTTCCCTACCAGAGTGGCTTTTTCATACATACTTTTTTTTTCCCAGGGACAACTCTCTTGTTGCCATGGGTTCTTTTACATGCGCTAAATAATTTTGTGTAGGACACGGGAACCTTGTTTTATCGTTTCATCCGAAAGACTAGCCCTCAGACATCAGTTATGGTGTAATGGATGGGGGAAAAGTTTCGGTCCCAAACTGGGATCTAACCACCGCACAGTTCCGATACGGACTTTTTTAAATTTCTAGGCAGGCGCGTTACCTCTAGACAACCGATCTATGACAAGCACTTCGTATGACAACGTGTGTGTGCTTCGTTTAGAAAGGTCACATCAAACGTCTAAGTCGGGAGTGCAGCTGCCTCTGTTGCGATGTAGTTAAAAAAAACAAGTCATATACCCTCCGGCATGTTTTCTTTTATCCAGGGCGACTGCATGCCTCGGCACAGGTTGATTCCTAAGCTTGGTGAATGAGACTACGTAATAATAATAATAATAATAATAATAAATAATTAATGTATGGAATTTATATAGCGCTGAATCTTGTAAAGCAACAAATCAAAATGCTCAGATAGTTTTTTTAATCGAGGATAATGGAATAAGCACTCGTGTGCTTTTTTTACATCCAGTCCCCGTGTGTATGCAGTTTTGTCAATTTTGTCATCTGTTCCCACCGGCACACAATGGCCTACTCTTTCGAAAAGCGGAACAGGATTTAACGTGTGCGCAAGATGTTCTGCATGCGTTCGCACACGGGGCCTCGGTTTATAGTCTCATCCGAAGGACTGACATTCAGTTCGATTTTTTTGTCAAACTGGGAAGAAAGGGCGATGCTGGGAATCGAACCCAGAGCCTCACGGTTTACTTGTTGGCAGGCAAACGTCTTAACCATCCTGCCACCTTTCTTCTGAGTATTCTGAGTGAACCTCCAGGCCAGGGTGTTAAGCTGGGTAACGCCTAAAACAAATGCAACACCCACTGACAACATAGCATCCAATAAAAAAAATATATATATGTATGGCACCCAATAGTAATATAACGCCTAATAATAATAATACAATAATATATCATCCAATATCGTTATAATGCTCAATAACAATATAACGCTTAATAACAATGCAAATGAAATAACAGTATTATATCCAATATTGATATAATACAGTATTGATATAATAACATCCAATGAAAAATATATGGCACCCCATAGTAATATAACGTCTAATAACAGTACAAACAGTATAGAATCCAATATCGTTATAATGCACAATAACAATATAACGCCTAATAACCATGCAAATGAAAAAAAACATTATTACATTCAATATTGATACAATACGACATTGATATAATAACATCCAATGAAAAATATATGGCCCCCAATAGTAATATAACGTCTAATAACAATACAAACGATATAATATCCAATATCGTTATAATGCACAATAACAATATAACGCTTAATAACAATGCAAATGAAAAAACAGTATTACATCTAATATTGATAAATACACAATAACAATATTAAGCCCTATAGAATACAACGCTCAATAAATGGTAAGAAAAGTGGCTTTTTTTGGTTTGGTTTTGTTTGGTTTTGACTACTTACCTTACTAAGCAGAGTGAAGATTTTTTTGTTGTTGCTTGAAGTTCAATGTGTGTGTGTGTGTGTGTGTGTGTGTGTGTGTGTGTGTGTGTGTGTGTGTGTGTGTGTGTGTGTGTGTGTGTGTGTGTGTGTGTGTGTGTGTGTGTGTGTGAGTGTATGTGTATGTGTGTTTTCTGTGTTTATGTGTTATATGTGTGTGTGTGTGTCTGTGTCTGTGTCTGTGACTGTGTCTCTGTGTGTGCGCACACACGTGTGGGGGGGGGGGGGGGCGGGGGGGAAGGGAGGGGTGTGTGTGTGTGTTTTTGTGTCTGTCTGTGTCTGTGTATAAGCACATACTGTGTGCAGTTGCTAGTACGAATGTATGTATGTATGTATGTATGTATGTATGTATGTATGTAATGTATGTATTTATGTATAAATGTATATATGTATGTATGTATACATACATGCATGCATGTATGTATGGGTTTTTTATTTATATCGAGGATAATGGAATAAGCACTTATGTGCTTTTTTACATCTAGTCCCCGTGTATATGCGGTTTCGTAAATTTTGTCATCCGTTCCCACCGGCACACAATGGCCTACTCTTACGAAAAGCGGAACAGAATTTGACGCGTGCGCAAGATGTTCTGCGTGCGTTCGCACACGGGACCTCGGTTTATAGTCTCATCCGGAGGACTTTTGGGGAGAGTGGAGTCTGCACTGATGTTAACTCCAGGGCAAAATATCTCCCTTCAACGGGAATCGAACCCGGGTCGTCAGATTGCGAGTGCAATGTTCTAACCACCTAGGCTATCCCGTCCCCCTTGTGTCTGTGTGCGCGCAGACATGTGTGTGTGTGTGTGTGTGCGTGTGTGCGCGCATGTGTGTGTGTGTGTGTGTGTTTATCTGTTTGTCTGTGTCTGTTTGTATAAGCACACATATGTGTATAACCCCACCACCCTGCTAAAGTGTACATCTGTGTGTGTGTGTGCGTGCTTGCGTGCAAGCGCGTGTGTGTATACATTTCATTTTGTAAACACTATTAATTTTAACTTGTTGCATGTGTTAGAGTAGGATGAATGCAAGCGCTTTGATTTGTTTTTTCAAGATATAGCGCTATATAAGTTCCAATTATTATTACTATTATAATTATTATCATATTGTGTGCATGTTGCAGGTCTGTATTATATTTATATATATATATATATATATATATATATATATATATATATATATAATATATATAATATATAAATAAATATATAATATACATATATACGATATCCTGGCTGGTGAGGAAGGTGGCAAAATTATGACACAGGTGATAATGACTCACTGACCTGTTCTGACCAGCATTTCAGCACAGGACTCCTGACCGTCAGCATCGTCAGGACCGTCCCCATCCCAGTTGACAAAGCTCACCCTGGACCCGTCACTCCAACTGTCCACCCACACACACGCACACACACACACACACACACACACACACACACACACACACACACACACACGCGCGCACGCACGCACACACACATGCATGCAAGCATACACACATATTCCCCTGGAGTTAACATCAGTGCCGACTCCACTCTCCCCAAAAGTCCTTCCGATGAGACTATAAACCGAGGCCCCGTGTGCGAACGCACGCAGAACATCTTGGCACACGTTAAATCCTGTTCCGCTTTTCGTAAGAGTAGGCCATTGTTTGCCGGTGGGAACAGATAACAGAATTTACAAAACTGCATACGAACGGGGATTGGATGTAAAAAAAGCACATAAGTGCTTATTCCATTACCCTCGATATAAAAGAATAAAATAAAATTAAAATTAAAATAAAACATATCAATATATACACACATATGTACACACACGTACACATACATAATACACATACATATACATTAACAGCCACGTACACACAGACACACACACAAACACAACACCACACGCGCTCACACACACACACACCAGTCGCCACACACACCACCACACACACACACACAACACACACGACATCCCACACATACAGAGTCACGACCTCTGCATCATCACCACCATCGCTTCCACTATACTCATCAGAACTCTCACAACCACCACCAATTCAAACCAAAAAAACCCAGCAACAACAATACCAACAAAAGCATTGTGTGCCGGTGGGAACAGATGACAAAATTTACAAAACCGCATACACACGGGGACTAGATGTAAAAAAAAAAAGCACATGAGTGCTTATTCCATTATCCTCGATATAAAAAAGTAAATAAACAAATAAAAAATAAGAGCAACAACCTCAACATCATCAAGACCTGCTCTACAGACACCACAGCTGCTCTACAACTGACAAACGCTAGACACGAGTTCCTAAGACAATCCGATTTCAGTCCTATGCATCCATGAAGTCGAAGGTTTGAATCTCAGTGGCATCTGGTGAATTAAGTGGGAGAAATTTTTACGATCTCCCAGGTCAACTTCAAGTGCAGACCTCATAGTGCCTTGATTCATTTTGTGTGTATACACATGCAGAAGATCAAATACACACGTTAAAGATCCCGTCATTCATGTCCGCATTCGGTGGGTTACGGAAACACAAACATACCCAGCATACATCCCCGAAGTCGGAATGTGGCTACCTTCATGGTGGGTCAAAAATCAGCTGCATACGCAAAACCTCACAATTCGTGAACCTTAGACCTTTAGCCGAGGAATGAAGAAAAAAAATATTATTCACAACAACTTCTTCATTAAACGCTCATACAGCAACTATTGCTGTCTACTCTATGAGCGAAAATGCGTCACGCTGCCGTTAAGTGCCTGACAAGTCAGGCCCAGCGCATCCGATTTCGGCATAATTCACAACTAGCTGTGTACTGACCCATAGTATCCGCGGGGCGACATGAGCTCGTTCAGCCCTAGCCACACCTTCTGCTGGGGGGTCTTTTGGGCCTGCAAGAATAAAAAATCAATATAATACTCTACATAATACAATATAGTACACACATCTATACAATACTTTGACTCCTTCTGGGGCACGCACGCACGCACTCGCGTACGCGTACACACACATATCTACACATACACACACACACTTCTCCTTAATGCTCTTCTTCTTCCCTCTCTTTTTCCGCTCTCTTCTCTTCTTCTCCCTCTTCTTTTTCCCCCTCTTCTTTTTCTCCCTCTTCTTTTTCTCTTCTTTTTCTCCCTCTTCTGCTTCTTCTTCTCCCTCTTCTTCTGCTTCTTCTTCTCCCTCTTCTTCTTCCTCTTGTTCTTCTTCTTCTTCTTCTTCTTCCTCTTTTTCTTCTTTTTCTGCTTCTTCTTCTCTTCTTCTTTTCATTCCTGTCTTATCCTCTTCCCCCTTTTTTTATATTCCGCTTTCCCCCTCTTCTTCCCCTTCTTCTCTTCCCTCTTCTTTAACCCCTCCTTCTCTTCTTCCCCCTCTTTTCCGAAGGCAGCCGTAAACCGTCTTCACACAGTCATACGATAGCCGCTTTACTCGTTCCCACGTGTCTTCTGTTTGTCATTGTTATGTAAACGTTGAAATCGACACTGGCGTCTTCTTTAAGAAGGCAAAACTGCTAGTTTCATTTGTCTTTATGAAATCTAAAGTAACGGTAAAGGTGTTCCAATAACCTCTGTGGTCGTTGGGGAGCTAGGCATCAGAGACCTCAACTTCTCAAGGGGCCAGCATATTGAGGGCGGCGCCTATCTCCTCTCCCTCGCTGCTTGACCTTCCCCGACCCTAAAGAGGGCAAGTACCCATTTACAGCTGGGTGAACTGGGGGACTGTACTGAAGCCAAGACGCGCAAACGGTCACCCATGCAAGTGGTAACCACGCTCGATGCTTCCTAACCTTAGCTGGAGAAAAGCGAGTACTCTGAAACCCATTTCCTTTAACAGAGAGAAAAGACGCGGCGGTTTTAACGAGAAAAGGCAGACCTACATACCAGAGCCAAAACGAAGGCGTTTTCCTTTACATCGGTGACCGAGGCCAAGTCAGCGTTGTCCTGTTGACAGGCCTGTCTGGCCTGACGCCATGTGGCCGGCTGCTGGCTGACCACCCGGTAGCAGAAGTCCCCGTACCGCTTCCACGTGTCGTCCAGGGGTAAACAGCTGCCCGCTGTTCTCATAATGAACAACAACATTATTTTTTGTTAAACTGCGATTTTTCTTTCTATTTTTTTTCATAATCTTTCAGTGGCAGCTTTAAAAGGTCACAGGAATATCAAAATGGTCTTGTGAATGCGATTAACACATGAGTGCTTATTCCATTATCCTCGATAGAACAGAATAAATAAATAAATAAAATAAATAAATAATTTCTGAAAAGTGTAAGGTTCCACCGAGGATGAAGCATCAATCGCCACCGGGACCTCTGACGAAGGCTCATTCAGGAGCCGAAACTCGAGTTAGGTCAGGCCAAAGGCGTGGTTCTTACTAAAAATAAAATCCTGAAATGCTGTCATTGAAAGATTTTACTTTCTAGAGGTTAGGGGGGTGGGGAGTTCTGGGTGTTTTTTGTTATTGATCTTTGAAAAATCATTTTCAAAATGATGGAGAAGTTGTAAGTGGTTTCCTGCACTTGTTTTCCTCCACTACTACTTCTGCATTACCACGATTTTTCTTTCTAAACGTTTTCAGAGAGAGGGCATGTTGGTGCTTGGTATGTTTACTTGACTTTCACTGATTGTTCTCTTCGCTCAATAACAAGTCGTTGAATGAATGAGCCGATTTTGTGTTTTCAGGCAGTTGTTGTTGTTGCGCGTTCCCCAGCTTAACTCTCTGGGGGTCACCCAGAATGTGCACTCTGACTCACCCATCCCGCCTGGGAATCACTGTGCGACTGAAATTGCACACCGATTGAGAAGTTTGCGTGTATGACTGTTTTAAGTACCTCGCCATATAGCCAGCCATACTCCGACTTCAGGACTTTTTTCTCCTTTAAAGGAGAGTGCAGGTTGTTACGTTAATAACTTATCATGGCTAAGGTCAATCTCAATACAACATAATGACATTTTAGTGTAGGCCTTGGAAATTAGCTGACATCAATAACTGACGCAGCTTTTGGCCTGGGTCAGTTTTTCAGGTAATGCGCTGAGGGCAAGTTAAACCTGGCGGAGTCTACTCTCATCCTGTAGCAGTCTGCATGCTGGGTATTCCGTCTTATCTTTATTTATTTTTATTTATTCATTCTTTTATATCGAGGATAATCGAATAAGCATTCATGTGTTTTTTTACATCTAGTCCCCGTGTGTATGCGGTTTTGTAAATTTTGTCATCTGTTTCCACCGGTACACAATGGCCCACTCTTCCGAAAAGGGGAACAGGATTTAACGTGTGCGCAAGATGTTCTGCATCCGTTCGAACACGGGGCCTCAGTTAATAGTCTCATCCGAAGGACTTTGACATTCAGTTCGATTTTTTTGTCAAACTGGGAAGAAAGGGCGAGGCTGGGAATCGAACCCACAACCTCACGGTTTACTTGTTGGCAGGCGAACGTCTTAACCATCCTGCCACCTTCGTTCCTTCCTATTAGCCACAGCTGACGGAGGACAGGACTGTCTGGTGGTTAGAGCGTTGTGCTCGCCATCTGACAGCTCGGGTTGGAGCCACCACCGAGAGGTCCGTTCAAGGGGATATCCCCCCTGCAGTTAACATCAGTAGTCACTCCACACACCCGAAAGTCGCTTGGATGGATGACGATGTCCCGTGTGTGAACACACGCAGAACATAGCCATTGTGTGTCGGTGGAGAAGGATTACACAATTTACATAATCACATCTACTAGGAGATTGAATATAAAAAAGCACACGGGGGAGGGATATTCTGAGGGCAGTTGAATATAAAAGATAAGCACACGAGTGCTTATTTATTGCTCTCAAAATAACCCACCTGTGAAGATGCCGGGATAGGGAGAGGAAGGAGGGTGTCATAATAACATCCCCCCCCCCACACACACAACACGCCACACACACACACACACACACACACACACACACACACACACACACACACACAAACACACACATATTTCCTTCGCTTCCAGACTCTACCGTAACATTAGGGCAAGAGATTATGCAATGACATCTCAAATACCACCACCCCCACCCTAAAACACACACACACACAGTCCACACACACACACACACACACACACACAGTCCCACACACACACAAACACACACACACACAAACACACACACACAGTCCACACAAAGACACACAAACACAGTCCACACACACACACACACACACACAGTCCACACACACACACACACACACACACACAACACACACACACACACAAACACACACACACACACACACAGTCCACACACACACACACAAACACACAAACCACACACAGAGTCCACACACACACACACAGTCCACACACACACACACACACAGTCCACACACACACACACACACAAACCCCAGAGTCCACACACACACACACAGTCCACACACACACACACACACACACACACTCCCCACACACACTCACACACAGTCCACACACACAGTCCACACACACACACACACTCCACACACACACACACACACACAGTCCACACACACACACACACACACACACACACAAACACACACACACACAGTCCACACACACACTCACACAGAGTCCACACACACACACACACACACACACACACACCACACACACACACACACACACACACACACACACACACACACACACAGAGTCCACACACACACACACAGTCCACACACACACACACACAGTCCACACACACACACACACACACACAGAGTCCCACACACACACACACACACACACAGTCCACACACACACACACACAGTCCACACACACACACACACACAGTGCACACACACACACACACACACAGTCCACACACACACACACAGTCCACACACACACACACAGTCCAACACACACACACAACACACACAGTCCACACACACACACACACACACACACACACACACACAGTCAACACACACACACACACACACACCACAAACACACAGTCCACACACACACACACAGTCCACACACCACACACACACACACAAAACTCCAACACACACACACAAACACACACCACACCCACACACACACACACAGTCCACACACACACCCCACACACAACTCACACACAAAACACACACACACACACATACACACACAGTCCACCCCACACACAACACACACACACACACACACCAGTCACACCACACACAAAACACACAGTCCACACACACACACACACACACACACAACACACACACACACACACACACCACACACACACACACACACACACACAGTCCACAAAACACACACTCCACACACACACTCCACACACCACACACAGTCCACACACACACACACACTCACACACACACACAGTCCTCACACACACACAAACACCACAACACACAGTCCACACCACACACACACACACACAAGAGTTCACACACACACAGTCCACACACACACACACACACTCCAACACACCACAACACACAGTCCACACACACACACACACACACACACAGTCCACACACACACACACACCAAAAACACACACACACACACAGTCCACACACACGCACACAGTCCACACACACACACACACATACAGTCCACACTCACACACACACACACAAACACACACGCGCACACACACACACACGCGCACACACACACACACACAGTCCACACAAACCCTTACCTGGTCCTGCTGTTGGCACTAATCGCTCCGACAAGCGTGGAAAGGGCGTAACACCTGAAACCATGCACAGCTAGCAAGCACTCACTACTTGACATAACCCCACCCCCATCAATCAGTCATATTCATCAGGCTATGGCTATGCATAATGGTCACTAAGAGGGAGGACAGCTCAGTGGTCACAGCACTCACTTTCCCCAAGCTAATGGTTAAGCAGCATTGAGCGTGGTTACCAAGTGGATGGGTGACCTTTCGCGCCTTGGCTTTAGGGGGGACGGGATAGCCTAGTGGCTAGAACATTGCGCTCGCAATCT
>CM054141.1:28629823-28664823 GCA_028751875.1 Rapana venosa
AATGAGGAACCAAGAGGGGATTGTTAGCATTCTGCAGGAAAAGGGGCACACATATATGTTTTGAATTAACAGAGCGCTTTGGTTTGTTGCTTTACCAGATTCAGTGCTATATAAATTCCATACATTATTATTATTATTATTATTACTATCATTATTATTATTTTCATATTATTATTATTATTATTATTATTATCATCATTATTATTATTATTATTATTATTATTTTTATTTTATTTTTAATTATTATTATTATTATTATTAAAACAGGGGGCAAAATGAATGAAATCTCCAGCGAAACCTTGCTTCTTCCTTCCTTTCTGACCTGGTAGCAGAGAGAGGAGTTGGTGGCCACCCAGTTGAGGGAGCAGTTGCTGTGGTGGCGGATGACGGGGATGGCCGGCTGGGGGTAGTTGTCTCGCAGCAGTCTGCAGATGGCTTTAGCCGGCTGGCCACAGGCCACGTTCCGCCACAGCCCCGCCCTGCTTCCCGACCCAAGGGCCACACAGTGACCGTACCGGTGACTGTCTGTTTCACAGATGTACGCCCGCGCGTGTATATACATATATGCACATATGTACGTACATACACGTAGATGTGTGAGCGCGCGCGCACACACACATACACATATACGATCGCGAACATATGTTGTACACACACATACACTCTCACACACACACCACACACACACACACACACACACACACACACCAACACACACACACACAACACACACACAATCGCGAACAATGTGTACACACACATACACTTTCTCACACACACCACGCACACATACATACATACATACATACATACATACATACATACACGCACACATACACACACATACATACTCACAATCGTGATCACATGCACACACGCGCGCGCACATACACACACATACATAACACAATCGTCAAAACACTTACACACACACTATACACACACACTTACACACACATACACACACACTTACATACACACACATACACTTACACTTACACACACACACACACACTCTCTCTCTCTCTCTCTCTCTCCTCTCCTCTCTCTCACGCACACACACACACAAACACACGCACACGTACATACACACACACACAATAGTGAACACCACACATACGCACACGACACATCCACACACACTAAACACACACATACACACATCACACACACACACACACACACACACAACTTCGGATGAGACTATAAACCGAGGCCCCGTGTGCGAACGCACGCAGAACATCTTGCGCACACGTTAAAATCCTGTTCCGCTTTTCGTAAGAGTAGGCCATTGCGTGCCGGTGGGAACAGATGACAATTTACAAAACCGCATACACACGGGGACTGGGTGTAAAAAGCACATAAGTGCTTATTCCATTATCCTCGATATAAAAGACTAAAATATAAAAAAAATTAAAAATCACAACACACACACACACACACACACACACACACACACTTGGGTCAGAGACAAAGGTGGGGTAGGAGATCAGAATTGTCATCTAAAACCTGATCACAAACACTAGACTGTAATTATACCACCACAATAACTTAGCGTATTCGTGTCTTCAAAACCTAAAATTAACAACTCAGTTCCATACGTCTATGGCGCTCTTTGTTGCTGTTGTTGCTTTTTGAGTCGTTGATGTTGTTTTTGTTGTTGTTTTTGTGTCGTTGTCGTTGTTTTTGTGTCGTCGTCGTTGCTGTTGTTGTTGTTGTTGTTGTTGTTGCCCCAGCCGCAGACTTCATTTTAAAAAAAATTGTCGTTCCAGGTCAGTTGTCAGTATAAATAGCATCTCCACCTTGTGGAAATTCTGTGCTAGGGATTCCCTCTTTTCTTTCCCTCTCTCTATATATTTCTGCCTTGTTTTCCTTTCTTCTTGTCACCTCGTTAATGTGTATGTTCCGCCTCCTTCGTCCATTCTCTTACCCCCTTCTTTTCTATCTAGAAAGACTTTTAAAAAAACAACAATGCTCTCCGAAATGGGATGCGCTGGGCTTAACCTAACAGGGGCTTAACAGCAGCACAACGCAGTTTTGCTCTTTTTTTATTTTTCTTTTCTTTTCTTTTTCTTTTTCTTTTTGAAGATTACGGCACTCATTTGCTAGTTTACATCCAGTACCCGTGTGTATGCAGTTTTGTCGAATTTTGTCATCCGTTGCCACTGGCACACAATGGCTTACTCACTCTTCCGAAAAGTAGAACGGGTTTTTTACCGTGTGCGCAAGACAGATGTTCTGACACAATTGTATGACAGACAACAATAGGTGCTGTCTGAGCGTTCGATGAAGAAGAGGAAGGAGGAGGGGGAGGAGGGGGAGAAGAAGAAGAAGAAGAAGAAGAAGAGAAGAAGAAGAAGAAGAAGGAGAGAGGAGGAAGGAGGGAGGAGGAGGAGGAGGAGGAGGAGGAGGAGGAGGAGGGAGGAGGAGGAGGAGGAGGAGGAGGAGGAGGAGGAGGAGGAGGAGGAGGGAGAGGAGGAGGAGGAGGAGGAGGAGGAGGAGGAGGAGGAGGAGGAGGAAGGAGAAGAAGGAGAGAAGAAGAAAAGAGAGAGGAAGAGAAGAGAAGAGAAAAAAGAAGAAGAAGAAGAAGAAGAAGAAGAAGAAAAAGAAGAAGAAGAAGAAGAAGAAGAAGAGAAGAAGAAAGAAGAAGAAGAAGAAGAAAAGAAAAGGAAAGAAGAAGAAGAAGAAGAGAAGAAGAAGAAGAAGAAGAAGAAGAGAAGAAGAAGAAGAAGAAGGAAGAAGAAGAAGAGGAAGAAGAGAGAAGGAAGAAGAGAAGGAAGAAGAGAGAAGAAGAAGAAGGAAGAAGAAGAGGAAGAAGAAGAAGAGAGGAGGAGGAGGAGAGAGGAGGAGAGAAGAAGAAGAAGAAGAAAGAAGAGAAGAAGAAGAAGAAGAAGAAGAAGAAGAAGAAGAAGAAGAAGAGAAAGAAAAGAGAAAGAAAAGAAAGAAGAAAAGGAGAGGAGAAAGAGAGGAAGGAGAAGGAGGAGGAGGAGGAGGAAGGAAGAAGAAGAAAGAAGAAGAAGAGAAGAAGAGAGAGAAGGAAGAAGAAGAAGAAGAAAAGAAGAAGAATAGAAAGAAGAAGAACAAGAAAAGAACAAGAGAAGAAAAGGCGAAGAGAAGAAGAGGAGAGGGAGGAGGAGGAGGAGGAGAAGGAGAGGAGAAGAAGAGAAGAGGAGAAGGAGAAGAAGAAAGAAGAAGAGAAGAAGAAGAAGAAGAAGAAGAAGAAGAAGAAGAAGAAGAAGAAGAAGAAGAAGAAGAAGAAGAAGAAGAAGAAAAGAAAGAAGAAGAAGAAGAAAGAAGAAGAAGAAGAAGAAGAAGAGAAGAAAGAAGAAGAAGAAGAAGAAGAACAACAACAAACAACAACAACAACAACAACAAGAAAAAGAACAAGAAAGGAGGAGGGAGGAGGAGAGCTGGTATGACGAAGCACCAAACCAACGTCCCTCCATTCCCTTTGTCTGCCTGAAGACTGACCAGGCATTCCAGAGTCCCAGTTGGTGTACATGATGTCATACTGGCCACCAGAGTAGGTGAAGACGCCGGGGTCATGCACGTCACTGACGTCAGTCCAGTACAGGCCGCTGCGTCCTGACAGCAGTGACGTCACGAAGGCCTGCTCAAACCTGCATACACACACACGCACACGCACGCAAGCACGCGCGTCCGCGCGCACACTCACATAATAATAATAATTATTATTATTATTATTATTATTATAAATAGAATTTATATAGCGCTATATCTTGCAAAGACAAATCAAAGCGCATTATATATACATACATACATACATACATACATACATACATACATACATACATACATACATACATACATACATACATACATACATACATACTCACATACTTATTTTGTCTGATATCACTTCATGTGTAAAGACTTAAATCAAAGAAATACACACACACACACACACTCAACCCCACCCGCCTCACACACACTTAACCCAACCCCACCCCACCCCACCCACCCGCCTCACACACACTCAACCCAACCCAACCCCACTCCACCCCAAACACACACACACACACACACACACACACACACACACACACACACACACACACGTTCTTCGGATGAGACTATAAACCGAGGCCCCGTGTGGGAACGCACGCACAATATCTTTCCCACTCGTTAAAACCCGTTCCGCTTTTCGTAAGAGAAGGCCATTGTGTGCCTGTGGGAACGGATGACAAAATTTACAAACTGGACACACGTGGGGACCGGATGTAAAAAAAAAAGCACATGAGCGCTTATTTCATTATCCTCGAAATAAAAGAATAAAATACAATAATACATTTTAAAAAAAACATACACACAAATCGCGCACACCCACCCACCCCACACCCCCGTCCACACACCACACCCCCACCTTCCATCCACCCACCCACCTCCACTCCCCCCATTCGGCCCCACCCCCACCCCACCCCCACACACACACACACCCCACCCACCCACACACACACCCACACCCATACACACACACCACCCACACAAACACACCCCCACACACAAACACACACACACACACACACACACACACCCGTGGGAACGGATGACAAAATTATAAAACCGCATACAAACGGGGACTGGGTGTAAAAAAGCACATAAGTGCTTATTCCATTATCCTCGATATAAAATAATAAATAAAAGAATAAATTTTAAAAAATAATAAAAGACCCACACTCACACACACATACACCCACACACACACACACACACACACACACACACACACCACACATACACCCACACACAAACACACACACAAACACACACACACAAACACACACACACACACAAACAACACTCCTCCACACACACACCACACACCCACACACACCCACACACCCACACACAAACACACACACACACAACACACCACACACCCTCCACACACACCCTCACACACACACACACACCCTCACACACACACACACACACACACACACAACACCACACAACACACACCTCACACACACACACACACACACACACACACACCTCACACACAACACCCACCCACCCACCCCACATACACATACCCACACACACCAAAGAACACCTCCCCACACACGCACACCCACACACAACACATCACCCCATGCTGATCCACATCCCACTCACACATCCCTACCCCTCCACCCCCCCACCCCACAACCCACACCGCCTGGGGTTAATTATCATCTACCACCTGTGTTGATGACAGCGTCAGCCATAGTGTGCATCATCCTGCGGTCATCGGTTCGATCATTCTCCTCACTCACAGTTACAGCGTCGGTATGCACGTCCTGCGTGAGTGTATCGTCATCATCGTTATCATCGTCGTTGTCGTCGTCATCATCAGTGTCATTGTTGTCATTGTCGTCGTCGTTTCATCATCGTCGTCGTCATCGTCATCATTATCGTCGTCGTCATCATCTTTGTCATTGTCGTCGTAGTCATCATCATAATCATCGTAATCGTCGTCCTCCTCGTCGTCATCATCGTTGTCATCATAGTGGTCATCATCATCCTCGGTGTCATTATCATCATTGTCTTCGTCATCAACGTCGTCGTGTTCGTCATCATCATCGTTATCATCATTGTCGTCATCATCGTCGTCGTAGTCATCATCATTGTCGTCATCATCGTCGTCCTCTTCGTAATCATCATCGTTTTCATCATTGTCGTCATCTTCTTCTTCATCGTCGTCGTCGTCATCATCACCATCGTCATCATCATCATCATCATCATCATCAAGACTATCAGCATAATCAATCCAACGGCGACATATACAACAACAACAACAAACATTCTCACCGTTGGTATACATTTGATCTGTAGCCGAGGAACGAAACGAGTCGTAGCTAACATCAATGATGCCACCAGCAGCAGCAGCATCTTTTGTTCGAAATATAATTGTCAACGGCAACAACCGTAAAATTTGGGGGTATTTGAGGAGTTTTGTTCTTGTTTTTGGGGTTTGGTTTGGTTTTGTCTTTGGGGGCAGGGGATTTTTTTGGTTTTGTTTTGGTGTGTGTGCGTGTATGAGTGTGTGTGCGTGTGTGCGTGTGTGCGTGTGTGTGTGTGGTGTGTGTGTGTGTGTGTGTGTGTGTGTGTGTGTGTGTGTGTGTGTGTGTGTGTGTGTGTGAGAGTGTGTGTGTGTGTGCGTGCGTGTGCTTGTGCGTGTGTATGTGTGTGCTTACGTGCGTGCGTGTGTGTGTGTATGTGTGCGTGTGTATGCATGTGTGTATGCATGTGTGCGTGCGTGTGCGCGAGTATGTGTGTATATGTGTGTGCGTGCGTGCGTGTATACGTGTATGTGTGAGCGAGCGCGCGCGTGCATGCGCCTGTGCATGTGCATGTGTGTGTGTGTGAATTATTGTTAACACTAAAAGTTACTGAGAAGACATAGATAACAATCATGTGGAGTGCTACCTGAGGACAGCCTGCAGGGGTGGCTGTGATGTTGGGTTGCTGGGCTGAGGGGTGGGGGTTGGTCATACACAGGTAAGGCAATCGTCTGCTGCAGTCCTCTGTTCTCCAGCCCCCCGTCTGATTGACAGAGCACACACACACACACACACACACACACACACACCACACACACAGGCGCGCGTACACGCAAACAACACACGCACACACACATACACACACACATACACGCACACAAGTTCATCAGACAGTACTGGCACATATCTACCAAACTATTTTCGCACGCACGCACGCACACGCGCACACACACACACACACACACACACACACACACAAAGAGAAAAAAGAGAAAAAGAGAAGTAGAATGCAACATGGTTTTTTTTTAGTGTACATTACTTTTAGCCAAAATAGATGATAATTATAATTGATGTTTTCGTTGTGTCAAATAAGTCTACATGACTTAAATGGCAATGAAATATTCTGAATCTGAATCACACTCACTCACTCACACATACACCACACACACACACACACACACACACACACACACACACACACACACTCACTCACTCACACACACACACCATACACACACACACACTCACACACACACACACTCACACACACTCAATCACACACACACCACAAACACACACACTCATTCACTCATTCACTCACACACACACACCACACACACACACACACACACTCACTCACTCACGCACCCCCCCCCCCACACACACACACACACACACACAAGCACACACACATTTAAAAGAAAAATAAAAAAAACTGCCCCGCAATACATTTTTCATTAATCTAACACCCCGGATAGACTTGTCTTCAACCCATGCATGAAGAACATCTTGCGAACACGCTAAATCCTGTCCCGCTTTTCGGAAGTCTAGGCCATTGTGTACCGGTGGAAACAGATGACAAAATTTATAAAACCGCATACACACGGGGACTGGATGTAAAAAAGTACATGAGTGCTTATTCCATTATCCTCGATATAAAAGAATAAATAAATTAATCGGAAAAGGAACGAACAAGGTAGAAATAAAGAGAAGAATGGAAAAAGAGGGAATTCGTAGCATAGAATTTCCGCCAGGTGAGTGATGCTATTGATACTTTTAGCAGCAGCAGCATCATAATCATCATCTCTATCATTACTATAATTTTTTTAGCTACAGCAGCAGCACTAGTAGTAGTTGTAGTTGTAGTAGTAGTAGATATTGCTGTTGCTCTTGTTGCTGTAGTAGTAGTAGTAGTAGTAGTAGTAGTAGTAGTAGTAGTAGTAGTAGTAGTAGTAGTAGTAGTAGTAGTAGTAGTAGTAGTAGTAGTAGTAGATGTGGTAGTGGTAGTAGTACTAGTAGTAGTAGTAGTAGTAGTAGTAGTAGTAGTAGTAGTAGTAGTAGTAGTAGTAGTAGTAGAAGATGTTGTTGTTGTTGTTGTTGTAGTAGTAGTAGTAATAATAATAATAATAAATGGAATTTATATAGCGCTATATCTTGCAGAGACAAATCAAAGCGCTTGCACTCAACTCATTCTTACACAGTCATACAACCAGTGACAAGCAATAGTTCCATCAAGTCCAAATGTGTGCACACACACACACACACACACACACACACACACAGGTCACACACCCTGGCAGGGCAATAGAATCTTGGCTGTTGAAGGCAGGGAAAAACTATGATGTGAGGCAGTAGAGGAAAATCTTAGGTTTGAAATAAATATGTCTTGAGACTGGATTTAAAAGTGTCATAGTAGTAGTAGTAGTAGTAGTAGTAGTAGTAGTAGTAGTAGTAGTAGTAGTAGTAGTAGTAGTAGTAGTAGTAGCGGCGGCGGCGGCGGCGGCGGTGGTGGTGGTGGTAGCAGTAGCATAATTATTATCATTATTATTATCATTATCATTAAGACTACCACTATCATCATCATCATCATCATCATCATCATTATAAATATCATTATCCTCACTTATTATTGCCAGCACCACCACCACCATGACCACCACCACCAGCAGTTGCAGTAGTATCAGCACTAATGA
The DNA here is from genome assembly GCA_028751875.1 of Rapana venosa. Lineage (NCBI taxonomy): Eukaryota > Metazoa > Mollusca > Gastropoda > Neogastropoda > Muricidae > Rapana > Rapana venosa. Next base: position 28,638,303 of record CM054141.1, read on the forward strand.
CATCGCTATCTCTATACAGTAAACACTACTACAGTGCCCTGACCACTTCACCACACCTGGTTATTCACGGCAACACAATGGCGACTCTCCCCAGTGACTGAAGGAGCAGGCTGGCGTAAATCCCACTCTGTGTAGACCACCTCTTCTTCGTTGCTCCACTCGAAGTAACGCTCTTCTCTTATATCGTTCAGACCTATCCAGGCCAGGTTTTTCACTTTAAAAAAAAAAGAAATGAAACATTTTTATTAACCAAATACACACACCAAAATAACCATCTCAAAAGTCTTTGACAAAAATGGGTTTGTTTTTTTCTCAGCTAAAACATTGTTATTGTGACTTGTGGTTTTCCTTTTTTTGTGGCATTAAACTTGAATGGTGTGCTTCCGAAAGTCTGGAATGGTAAGATCCACGGTAGCCTTGCTGTTAGCTATATCAACCATGCACTTTTGGTTAGAAGTAATTCCTCTTGCACAGCAATACTATGGACCATAGCAATTATTTATAGAAAGGGAAACGCGATCAAAGCACCCTATGTTAGGCGCAGTGATCCATAGTCGATTTCAATCATTGCAATTCTGATACCATGGGTACACCTTAGCTGTAGCTTGAACGCCACGCGAGACTTGTCAAGCCAGGGAATGTAGATGGAACAAAAACAGACGCTGAAAGGGGAGACAGAGGCTTCTACTTGCTTTGGGAGTGGAGATGTACACACACACTACACACTACACACAAACTCCAAACACACAAACTAGACACACACTACACACACACACACACACTACACACTACACACACACAACACACCACACACCACACAAATCCCACCCCACCACACCCCCTCACACACTGTTTACTTGGAAGCCTAAAATCTCTCCCTTTGACATAAAAAGAAGGCCATAGAACACGCAGACACACACGCACACAGACACACACACACACACACACACACCTTCACAGACACACACACACACACACACACACACCCTTCACAGACACAACACACACACTCCACACCCTCACACACCCACACACACACACACCACACACACACACCCTTCACAGACAACACACACCCCTTCACACACACACACACACACACACCACACACACACCACACACACACCAACACACACACCCACACACACACTCACACACACAACACACTCAAGCACACACCTCACACCACACACACACCTCACAGCACAACTTACGACACCACACCAAAAAACACCAACCTTCCACAGACAACACACACACACACACTTCACAACACACCACACCTACACACACACTAGACACACCTACACACACACACAACACACTACACACACACACACACACAACACACAACACACACACACCTTCACAACCACACACACCCACACAACACCTTACGACACACACTTCACACACACACACACTCACACACACACACACACTCCACACACACACACACACAACACAACACACCTTCACAGACACACACACACACTCACACAACCACAACACACACACACAACACACACCCTTCACAACACCACACAACCACACACACACAACACCTCACAGCACACACACACACAACACCACACACACACACACACACACACCTTCACGACACACAAACCAACACACACACCTACAAACACACCACAACCTCACAGCACACACCTTCACACACACACAACACACACTTCACACAACACACACACCAACACACACACACCTTCACAACACCACACACTTCACACACACACACACACCTCACAACACACACACACACACCCAAACATCACGACACAACACACACACCACACACACACACACAACACACACACCTTCACAGACACAACACCAACAACACACTTCCAACAACCACACACCATACACACACCCACACACACACACCTATCACACACACCAACACAACACACCCACACACACACATTCACACAAACACATACACACACCAAACACACACACCCTTCACAGACCACACACACACACACACACACACACACCTCACACACACACACACACAACAACCACACACACTCACAACACACACACACCACCCACCACCCCACCACAACCACCCACACACACAACACCAACACAACACACACCTTCACAGACACACACACACCCACAACAAACACACACACAACACACCACCCACCTTCACAACACACACCACAACACACAAAACAAACACACCTTAACACAACACACACACACCACCACACACACACACCTTCACAGACACACACACCCACAGACACCACACACACACACACACACACCCACCACACACACACACCTTCACAGACACACAACACCAACACACCTTCACAACACACCACAACCACACACACCACACACACACACACACACACCACAACACACCTTCACAACACACACACACACACTTCCACAGACACACACACACAACCTTCACAGCAACACAACACTCACGAAAACACACACCAACACACAACAACACACAACACACACCACACACACCCACAACACACCACACACACACCACCTCACAACACACCACCTAACAACACACACACACACACACACACACACCACACACACACACACACCACACACACACCCACAACCACACCTTCACAACCCACACACCACACACACACACACACACACACACACACACACATTCACAACACACACCACCTTCACAACACCCACCACAACACACAACACACACACACACACCTTCACACAGACCACACACACACACTCACAAACCACACACACACACACACACACACACACACACCACACACACACACACACACCTTCACACACACACACATTCACACACACACACCACACACACACACAACACACCCTTCACAACACACCACCCACACACACACACATCACCTCACCCACACACACACACACACACACACCACACACCTTCACACCACACACTCAGACACCAACACACACCTCACAGACAAAACACACACACACACACACACAGCACACACACAACCTTCACAGACACACACAACACCTTCACAGACACACACACACACACACACACCACAGACACACACCACCTTCACAGACAACCACACAGACACACACCACACACACTCAAAACACACACACACCTTCACAGACACCACACACACACACACTTCACAGACACACACACACACACACACACACACACACCTTCACAGATACACACACCTTCACAGACACCCACACACACCTTCACAGACACACACACACCTTCACAGACACACACCTTCACAGACACACACACCTAACACACACCTTCACACAGACACACACACACCTTCACACAGACACACACACACCTTCACACACACACACACCTTCACACACACACCTCACACAACACACACACACCTTGAGACACACACACACACAAATTCCTTCTCCTGCACAGTACCAAACTACGCCTCCTCCTTGACACTCATACACCCTCCTTCTGCCCCCGCTGCCCCCCCCCCCCCCCCTCCGCCCCCACCCGGTCTAATATCACAACTGTGAAAGACGTTAAATGAATTTGACACACACACACACACACACACCCACACACACACACACACCTACACACACACACACACCTTACACACACACACACACTACACACACACACACACAGACACACACTTACACCTTCACAGCACACACACACCTCACACACACACACCAACCCTTCACAACACACACACACACACACACACACACACCACAACACACAACCTACAACACACACACCTACAACCAACCTACGTGGCAGTGCCATCAAGCTGTACAGCAGCAGGTTGACAGAGTGGTCGGGCACAGAGGCCAGGTGAGCGCTGTAGGAGCCACAGGCTGCACGTGCGCTGGCCCAGGAACTGAGAGTGCTGAAGTGCTGGTAACACTGCCCCTGCAGCCTTCTCCACCCCGTTGGACACACACTGAACCCCGCGGCTGCAAGTGCAACACACACACACAAACATATACACACATATACACACACGCACGCGCATACACGTGTACACACGCACTCACATGCACAATATACCCAGAGAGGACAGAAAATGTAGACACTGTAACAAAATAGAAGATGAATTTCATTTACTCGATGAATGTATTTTATATGGTGAACTCAGAAATAATTTGTTATTAAAAATCAAAACGAAAGACAAAGAACGCAAAAGCTGTGTACATAAATTAAGTGGCATATTCACAGTTGATATATATCAAGCAGATATCATCAGATATGTGTATGAGTGTTTGAGTGTTTTGAAAAAAGAGAAGTAGAATGGAACATGTTTTTAGTGTACATCACTTTTAGCCAAAATAGATAATAATTATAATTGATGTTTTTGTTGTGTCAAATAAGTCTATATGACTTAAATGGCAATAAAATATTCTGAATCTGAATCTGAATCTGAATCTGCGCACGCGCATACACATACACACACATTTTGGATCTACCAGAAGAAAGAGTTTGCAAAACTAAAAATCTATGATTTAGCTACCAAAGAACACAGACCGGAACCATATCTAATATACTATGAAAATAGAACCCATAAAATAAACTTTTGGGGGGGTAAATTTCACATAAGATGTCCCGAATTCATGATAGAGAAAGGCAGATACCAAACTATATACTGGGAATTTTCTTGTCATCTCATCTCATCTAGTTTTCTCATGAGGAAAGGATAATATTGCACCAAAAGGAAGACGCAGTTAGTACTTAATAGGTAATTAATGATAATCCAGAAGAGCACCAAACATGCACACACATGAACGCAACTATCGAACAACTTGTCCACGATAGTCAATATTCCCTACGTTTACATTTCCTTCACTTTCTACAGAAATTCCATATACATTTCTTTGACCAAGTTTCCATGCAGAACTTAACAAGGGTCAACCATTTTGAAAATGTTTCTTTACTCAGATGCTTAACATAACCCTCCATCGTCAAGGTCTTTGATTAACACAGTCACCATAGCTCACGGCTTTGCCATAAAACACAACAACATATAATATACCATGCCACACACAGAGACACAGACACACAGACACAACACACACACAACACACACAACAACACACACACACACACACAACACAACACAACACACACACACACACACACACACACACACACACACAACACACATACACACACAAAACACACACACCCACACACACACAACACACCACACACACACACACACACCACACACAACACACACACACACACACACACACACACAACACACACACACACACACACACACACACACACACACACACACACACACACACACACACACACACAACACACACACAACACACACACACAAACACACACACAACACACACACACACACACAACACAACACACACATACGCAACACACACACAAACACACACACACACACACACACACACACACACACACACACCAACATTCCAGCACTCACTGAGTCCTGTGGAGTAGACAAAGTTGGCGGTCATCCCTCCACAGTTGAACTGCTTTTGAGGGAAGCACTGGATGTTGCAGTCAGGAGACATCCCGTAACGGCCGTAACTGTTACCGCAGAAACACTTGTCCCGGGCCTGTAACCCTGCGTAGCTGTAACCCTGTTGAAGGCAGAAAAACAAACGGTAGTGAAGTTACTCCACCACAACACACTCCTACACTTCAGATCAAACTAGTGTCCAGCAGAATCCTGTGGCTATTGTCACTACCTGCTAACAACTGCACTACAAAGTCGCCTAGGCCGCGCTAGACACTCGATATATTATAACCCTGTCGTATTTCTCTCTTATGGTGGGACTGAAAATTAATGGTGTTGGGCCTATTATGGCGAAGTACTTTAAAAACAGTCATACACAACAAAAACTTCAGTCAGTCTTCTTCTTCTTCCTTTTTTGTGATGTTTCTCCCAGGGGAGGTTTGACATTGATGAGCCTTCATCTCTCTCTCTGTTTTGAGTTTCCTCTTTATTTATGCCCCTTTCTCTAAGATCATCTGCAATACAGGCAGCCCAGGTTTTGCTAGGTCTTCGCTTTGGTCTCTTTCCATTCACTACAAAGTTCATTGCTCTTTTCATGATGTGGTGGTCTGCTTTCCGTTGAACGTGCCCATCTCACAGTGATTCCCAGTTGGGATGAGTGAGTCCGAGTGCACATTTTGGGCTAACCCCAGAGTGTTGAGCTGGGGAACGCACAACAACAACAGCAACAACAACAAAAAATAGTGCTAGGTACTTTTATAGATTATGAATGATGAAATAGTCTGGAAACACTGAAACAACAGTAACATTAACAACAACAACAACAACAACAAATGGTGCTGGGTACTTATTTGATTTATGAATGATGAAACAATCTGGAAACACTGAACGCATGTTGCAGTATGTCAACTCCGATATTGGGTTTTTTGTCTATTCCTTGATCCTTTATTTTGTCTGACGTGTACGAGACTTCTGGATGAAGCCCTCACTGGTAAGGATAAACAGAAAGCTCCATGAGAAGGTAAAAGTGTTCCCATAACCTATGTGGTCGTAGGGGAGCGAGGTATCAGAGTCCTCGGCTTGTTAGTGGCCAGCATATTAATGGCGACGCCCATCTCCTCGCCTTCGCCGCTTTACCTTCCCTGACCCTAAAGAGGGCAGGTACCCATTTACAGCTGGGTGAAGTGGGGGAACTGTACTGAAGCCAAGGCGCGCAAACGGTCACCCATCCAACTGGTAACCACGCTCAATGCTGCTAAACCTTAGCTTGGGGTAGGAGAGATTATATCCTATTAAATAGGGGCGGCATACCCTACTGGTTAGAGCATTGTACTCGTGGTCTGACGGCCTGGGTTTGAGCTACCACCAAGGCGCTCATTCAACGAGATTTTTCTCCTGGAGATCTGTACTGACCCCGCTTCACACAAAAAAACAGTCTTTCTGATGAGACTCTGAACCAAGCTCCCCGTGTGCAAACGCAATCAGAACATCTTGCAAACACGTTAAAACCCGCTGAAGAGAAGCTCATTGCTTGCCAAATGGCAACATCCATAAAACTGCAGACGCATTGGTGTCATGTTTTAGCCGTCATCCTCCAAGTCGGCATGCACTTACTTCAATGGAGGTTAAACAGTCAGATGTGCAAAATCTCACCATTTGGTGATGCTCGTGGGGGAGGGGATAGCCTAGTGGTTAGAACATTGCACTCGCAATCTGACGACCCGGGTTCGATTCCCGTTCAAGGGAATATTTTCCCCTGGAGTTAACATCGGTGTAGACTCCACTCTCCCCAAAAAGTCCTCCGGATGAGACTATAAACCGAGGCCCCGTGTGCGAACGACATCTTGCGCACGCGTTAAATCCTGTTCCGCTTTTCGTAAGAGTCGGCCATTGCGTGCCGGTGGGAACAGATGGCAGAATTTACAAAACCGCATACACACGGGGACTGGATGTAAGAAAAAGCACGTAAGTGCTTATTCCATTATCCTCGATATAAAAGAATGAAATAAAAAATTTTTTAAAAATAATAATAGAATTAAACCTCGGAGCTCTAGCCGAGGAACGAAAAAAAATAAATCCTTTACGTGAAACGAAAAAAGTTCATTCTATGCAAAAGACTACCAATCCAACACCCAACCAACCAACCAACCAACAAAAACAAACCAAGCAAGGAAGCAGCCAGGCAGGCAGCCTCCTCCCCTCCTCCCCACCCCCACCCCCCCCCCCAACACACACCTACCTTGCCGAAGCAATGTCTGGAGCAGAGGATGGGGTCCATGCCATCCAGGCGGTCAGTGTAGGGCTCATAGGCCAGGTCTCTGTCCGAGGAATGGTCAGCGAAGCAGCCGATAGACTGAAAGGCGTTTTTGCCTGCCAAACAGTGGGAAATACTTTTATTGTTGTTGTTGTTGTTGTTGTTGTTGGGGAGGACTGTACAATAAACGCGAAACGAAGTAATGGATTATGGTGGTGGTGGTGATGATGACGACGGCGGTGGTGATGGTGTTGGGCAAGAGATGATGATGATGATGATGATGATGATGATGATGATGATGATGATGATGATGATGATGATGATGATGATGGTGGTGGTGGTGGTGGGGGTGGGGGTGGTGGTGGATGACGATGATGACGATGATGGTGGTGGTGGTGGTGGTGGTGGTGGTGGTGGTGGTGGTGGTGGTGGTGGTGGTGGTGGTGGTGGTGGTAATGATGACGATGACGATGATGATGATGATGACGAGATGACAACAACGATGACGAAAATAGCAGCGGTGCTGACATTGTCACTGCCGTTGTCTCGATTTGCAGAACAGGGCAGAAACATTGCATTTTATTGTTTACCATGTTAAGTAACGGAAAATTTCTCTACATCAAATTCAGGCTTCTCTTCCCAAGGAGAGCGTGTCACCACAAGACCAGCGCCACCCATCACCATTCTGTTTTCTCTTTCTGTCTGCATGCGTATTTGCTTCCCTACAAGAGTGGGGGGTTTTCTACAGAATTTTACCAGGTACAACTCTTCTTGTTGCTTTGAAGTTTCTAATGTGCGCTAAATACATGTAGCACACGGGACCTCAGTTTATGACCTCATCCAAACGACTAGCACCCAGACCACCACTCGCTGTCAAGTGAATGAGGTAAAAGTTTCAGACACAACTGGGGATCGAAACACCAACACACCCTCCGCTTTCTAGGCAGGTGCGTTACCTCTACAACACCGATCCACTACTACAGACAGATAGACAAGTCACCGGGCTATGTACTATCCACACTTACATACATGCATGTAGCCGCTTGAACGCACGTATACACGTATAAAAGTCCTTCGGATGAGACTATAAACCGAGGTCCCGTGTGCGAACGCACGCAGAACATCTTGCGCACACGTTAAATCCTGTTCCGCTTTTCGTAAGAGTAGTGGGCCATTGTGTGCCGGTGGGAACAGATGACAGAATTTACCAAACCACATACACACAGGGGACTGGATGTAAGAAAAGCACATGTGTGCTTATTCCATTATCCTCGATATAAAAAAAATTAAACATAAAAAAAAAAAATTGAAGATAACCACGGATAGACAGACAGAGAGAGAGACGGTCGGACAGACAGACACACACACACAAACAGACAGACACAAACACAGACAAACAGATAAAAAGATTGCTGTTTTACCTGGACAGCCATAGAGCTCCCAGCTAAGGGCAATGGAGGTTGACCAGTGGGTGGGGTGTAAACGGACATACTGGGCCATGAAAGGGGTCAACTCATGCCTCCGCACAGTCACCGGGTTAGAGTTGCCTGAAAACGTCTGCACACAGCATCGCCACAATGATGGAAGAGGACGTGGAGGAGGAGGGAAGGAAGGAGGAGGAAGAGGAGAGGAGGAGGAAGAGGAGGAGGAGGAGAAGAGGAAGAGGAGGAGGAGGAGGAGGAGGAAGAGGAGGAGGAGGAGGAAGAGGAAGAGGAGGAGGGAGGGAGGAGAGAGGAGGAGGAAGAGGGAGGAGGAGGGAGAGGAGGAGGAAGAGGAAGAGAGAGGAGGAGGAGGGAGAGGAGGAGGAGAGAGGAGGAGGAGAGGAGGGAGAGGAAGAAAGAGGAGGAGGAGGGAGAGGAGGAGGAGGGAGAGGAGAGGAGGAGGAAGAGGGGGATGAAAGGAAGAGAGGAGGAGGAGTAGGAAGGAGGAGGAGGAAGAGGAGAAAGAGGAGAGGAGGAGAAAGAGGAGGAGGAGGAAGAGGAGGAGGAGGAAGAGGAGAGGAGGAGAGAAGAGGAGGGGAGGAGGAGGAGGAGGAGAGAAGAAGGAGGAGGAGGAAGAGGAGGAGGAGGAGGAAGAGGAGGAGGAGGAGGAGGAAGAGGAGGAGGAAGAGGAGGGAGGAGGAGAGGAGAGGAGGAGGAAGGAGGAGGAGGAGGAGAGGAAGAGGAGGAGGAGAAGGGAAGAGGAGGAAGAGGAGAGGAGGAGAAGGAGAGGAAGAGGAGGAGGAAGGAGAGAGAGAGAGAGAAGATGAGGGAAAGGGAGGAAGACGGAGGAGTAATGTGAAAATGAGAGAGAAAGTGAAGGTAGTTAGATGTACTAAAGATAACGACGAGGTTTTTTTCACACTTGTGTAAACTGGGAATTTCTTGCTTTGTTTTCTTGTTGCTCTTGAAGATAATGAAGGTGTGGTTTCTTTAATTGTATAAAGCTGGGAATTCCTTGTTTTGTTTCATTTTCCCTCTTGATTCATTTGCCTGCCTGTGTGTATGTATGTATAACCCCCAGTTCACTGGCACTCCTCTCTTTTCCTTCCATCCCACAAGTGAAAAAGAAATCATGACAATTCTGAAGGAAATGACTATAAAATCATGCGACCTTGATCCCATACCTGCTCCTGTTTTCTCACAATGCCTTCCACAACTTGTGCCTATTATCACTAAAATAGTAAACTCATCTCTTCAGTCAGGAAATTTTCCATCAGCTCTTAAAACAGCAATAGTCACACCTCTACTGAAAAAGCACGACCTCGATCCCAACATTCTGAAGAATTATAGGCCTGTCTCAAACTTACCCTTTGTCTCTAAAGTACTAGAAAAAGTTGTTCTCAAACAGCTCAACAGTCACCTTCATTCCAATGATCTTCTTCCCACTTTTCAGTCTGCCTATCGCCCCAACCACAGCACCGAAACCACCCTAGTCCATACTTTGGATACACTTCTACTTGCTTCTGATGCAGGAAAAATCTCCATCCTCACTCTTCTTGACTTATCTGCAGCCTTTGATACCATAGATCACTCAATTCTTCTTTCTCGCCTCCAAAATACGTTTGGTATTAATGGCACATCCCTCACCTGGTTTACTTCATACCTCACAGACCGGTTCCAGAAAGTTATTGTAAACAAAATTCAATCAAAACCTGTTAAAATGGAATGTGGAGTCCCGCAGGGATCAGTCCTGGGCCCTGTTCTCTTTACTCTCTACACTGCTCCACTCTCACATATAATAAACAACCACCCTATTGATCATCATTTCTACGCCGATGGTACTCAGCTTCAGTGCAGCGATACTGTTGAAAACTTGCCTTCCCTCCTGACAAATATGTCCTACTGCCTTCAAGACATTCAAAACTGGATGACTCAGAACAAGTTACAACTTAATGCCGATAAAACCGAAGCCATGCTCATAGGGACCCAACATAAACTTTCCTCTATCACAAAAACTTCAATAGAATTCGGCAATACGTCAGTTCCTTTGTCCAACTCTGTGAAGTATTTAGGAGTAGTTCTTGACAACACACTCTCTATGAAAAAATTCATCACCCTGACCTGCCAGTCTTGCTACTATCAATTACGGCGCATAAGCGCGATTCGCAAGTATCTGTCCACTGATGCAACTTCCAAGCTTGTCACATCTCTCATTCTTTCACGTTTAGACTACTGTAATTCTCTTTTGGCTGGCCTACCAGCATCATCTATCCACTCTCTTCAACGCATACAAAACTCTGCAGCTCGACTGGTCCTAAGAAAGAAAAAATCTGAACACATCACTCCTCTTCTGCGATCTCTTCACTGGCTGCCTGTCTCACAAAGACTGGAGTATAAAATCAATACCCTCTGTTTCAAATGTCTCCACAAATCTGCACCCTCTTATCTCTGTAACTGTCTTCACCCGTACACTCCATCCCGTTCCCTTCGTTCAGCCGCAGATACTTTGTGCTTTCGAACACCCAGATTCAAACAAACCACTGTTGGCCGGCGCTCCTTCTCTGTTTCTGGTCCATCCACCTGGAATGACCTCCCTCTTTCACTTCGTCAAAAGCCTTCACTTGATTCCTTCAAATCCAGCCTCAAAACACACTTATTTCCTACCTGAGACTTTCCCCCCACATATCTGTCCCTAATTTTCAACAGCATCTTTCACCTTCTAAGTGTTGTTCCGTGTGTGTGTGCGTGCGTGCGTGCGTGCGTGTGCGTGTGTGTGAGAGCGCTTCGATTTGTTTGTTTTTTACAAGATTCAGCGCTATATAAATTCCATATATTATTATTATTATAACTGTACATGTGCTTCTTTGTATGTTAGTTGTTTTCTTAGAAATCACTTCTTTTAAAACTAAATTTGGCAGGTCAATAGGTATAACTTTTTATTAACTATTTCTGTCTATCTTAAATTCAAGAGCAATGAACGTCTGAACAATGGGAGATAATCTTCCTGTGGTAAAAAGTATTGGCAAATTATTCTTCGTTGATGTTTAAGTTTAACAACATTCTGGCAATTTGCCTGCATCACTGACCCACAAAGCTTGGGTTATGTTTAAGAAAATCATCGTCTAGAAAGCAAACTTATTTCCCTGGCAAAATAAACGCAAAGAAAAAAAAAAAGAACGCAGTCTCTATTTTGGTGATAATTTATTTAGAGATAACTTCGCTTTTAAGTCGATCAAGTGCGCCCCAAAGCTCCAAAGTTCTCCATCGGTGAGATTTTGCGTATGAGGCCGTTTTTGCCAACCATTAAGGTAGCTGCACTTCGACGTCGGGGATGATGTCTAAACATGACATCAGTGTGCATGTTTTAACTTTTGTTATTCACTCCAACTGGGGTACAGAGTGGCTTACTCTTCCAAAAGGCAGAACAGGTGTAACGTGTGCGCAAGATGTTCTACGTGTGTTTCCTCACAGAACCTAAGTTTATGGTCTCATCAAAAAGACTTTCAAGGGGGGATGGAGTCAGTACTAATGTTAACTCCAGAGAGGGTGGGGGGGGGGAGATCTCCTTGAATGGATGTATCTGTGGTGACGCTTAACTGGGCCATTAGATCAGGAGCCCAAGCCTCTAACCACTCGGCTACCCCCTTCCCTACCCCCAAACAATAGTAGGATTTCACTTAACGCATCATCCCCGTGGGGATGCTGGGGACCTGACAGTATAGATAGCATCCCCCACCTTCTGCAAACTCTGTGATCAAAATTCCCTCTTTTCTATCCCTCTCCTTGTTTCTGCCTTGTTCCTTTTCTTTCCTGTCCCCTCCTTCTTGTCTATTTACTGCCCTGTTAATCCATTCTCCTGCTTTTTTTTCCAGAACTACCTAAAACATAACAATTCTCTCCCATGTCGAAGTCGGATGAGCTGGGTCTGACTTGTCAGGGGCTTAAGGGCAGCGCAACGCATTTTCGCTCATATGAGAGGACAACAAAAGTTTCTGTCTGAACATTCGACGACAACGAAGAAGATGATGATGATACTGAAGAAGAAGAAGAAGAAGAAGAAGAGAAGAAGAAGAAGAAGAAGAAAAGAAGAAGAAGAAGAAGAAGAAGAAGAAGAAGATGATGATGATGATGATGATGATGATGATGATGATGATGATGATGTATGATGCATGAAGAAGAAGAGAAGAAGAAGAAGAAGAAGAAGAAGAAGAAAGAAGAAGAAGAAGAAAACAACAACAACAACAACAACAACAACAAAACAAGGAGCAGAAGAAGAAGAAGAAGAAGAAAACAACAACAACAACAACAACAACAATAACAACAACAAGAGCAACAACAACAAGAACAAGTATTGATTTCTTTTTGATCTTGTTTTATATCAAGGATAATGGAATAAGCACTCAGGTGGTTTTTTTACATCCAGTCCCCGTGTGTATGCGGTTTTGTAAATTCTGTCATCTGTTCCCATCGGCACACAATGGCCTACTCTTTCGAAAAGCGGAACAGGATTTAACATGTGCACAAGATGATCTGCATGCGTTCGCACACGGAGCCTCCTCAGGTTTATAGTCTCATCCGAAGGCCTTTAACATTCAGTTCGATTTTTTTTTTGGTGGTCAAACTGGGAAAAAGAAAGGGCGTGGCTGGGTGGAAATCGAACCCAGAACCTCACGGTTTACTTGTTGGCAGGGCAAATGTCTTAACCCTCCTGCCACCTTCTTTTTCCCCTATCCTGATAAATGCAGGTGCCTACCTGCACGTGTCCATTGTCGGTGTAGTTGGTCCAGTTCTTGGCATCCAGGGACCAGGCCAGGTAGTAGTCCTTCACCCAGCTGTTGGACCTCCGGCTACCCTGGGTGGCCACGGCTCTCACCTCCTGGGGCACGTTCAGGCTGACCTGCCCACCCAGTTTACGGTGTGCTGGGTCAGTGTGCTGGTCATAGGTTGCACGTTGCAGTTCTCTGCTTTCGCTTTTGCTTCATTGGTACGTTAAGGAGCTGGAGCATATGGGATGGAGGTGAGCTCGGAGAAAAGTAAAGTACTTGTGAACAGCACGAGCAACGCCACTGCTAAAATTTACATGAACGGCCAGCAACTGGAGAAGGTAGACGCTATTAAATACCTTGGCGCTACACTCACAAAGGACGGGCGATCGACGACAGAAATCAAAGTCAAACTAGCCATGGCAACATCTTCCATGACAAAACTCACCACCATGTGAAAAAGTAAAGAGATCAGTTTCCCAATCAAACTAAAGCTCTACAAAGCCCTAATTCAGACTACCCTGCTGTACGGAAGTGAAACCTGGACATTGACTGCTGAAACAGCAAAGCGAATCCAGTCATTTGAAACAAAATGCCATAGAAAACTTCTGGGAATATCCTGGAGAGAACGAAAGACCAATGAATTTGTCAAGAGCCAAATAACACGGCTGGCAGGTCCACAGGAACCCCTTCTCACGTGTCTCCCCCACGACCGCCAAGGTCACGGGACTGATGATGATGATGATGAAAGGTGCTGGGTTTGTTTCGGTATATTAAGTATGTTGATAGTCCCCGCAGGCGTGTACATAATACTTTATAACATGCATAATATGCGCTCACACGCACATGCTCTCTCTGCCTCTGTCTCTCTGTCTGTATGTCTCTCTCTCTCTCTCTCTCTCTCTCTCTCTCTCTCTCTCTCTCTCTCTTTCCCTCACCCTCTCTCTCTCTTTCTCTCTCTCTCTCTCAACACAATCGTTGATATTACCTTTGTACTTTTATCACTGTGCAACATGCAAAATTTGAAGAAAAGAGTTTGAAACAAAATAGGATTTTTTTAAAAATATAAGCACAACATAATACCCACCTGGATAAACTAACTAGGACAGATAAACAACACATACACACCTGGATGTACTATGGCAGATAAGTACCATATAATTATACACACCTGGATGTACTACTCAGGACAGATAAATACAATATATACACATATGGATGCACTGTACATACACACCTGGATGTACCATACACACACACCTAGATGTACTACACACCCACCCACACCTGGATGTACTACATATACACGCCTGGATGTACTACACACACACCTGTATGTACTACACACACCTGGATGTACTGGTCAGGGCAGATTAACACTATACAAACACACCTGGATGCACTATACACACACATATCTGGATGCACTACACACACACCTGTATGTACCACACACACACACACACCTGTATGTGCTACACACACACACCTGTATGCACCATACACACACACCTGTGTGTACCACACACACACACCTGTATGTACCATACACACACACCTGTATGTACCACACACACGCACACACCTGGATGTACCACACACACACACCTGTATGTACCCCACACACACACGCACCTGGATGTACTGGTCAGGTCTGGAGAAGTGGGCCTGCCACCCCCCTGTACTGGGGTGTCCGGTGCCCCCTGCCCTCTTGCCCCCTGACAGCCGGGATGCCTCAGGTCCGTGCTGACCCAGGGAGGATGTGGCAGTCAGCTGTTCGTCACTGACAGCCGCCAGCAGAGGCTGTTCCTGACAGCCTGGCCACAGTACACAAAACCTGATGCATCCTCCACAAATGTTACAAAACCGCATACACACGGGGACAGGGTGTGAAAGAAAATAAAGGGGCACGTGAGGGCTTATTCCATTATCCTCAATGTAGCTGTAAATGGGTACCTGCCCTCTTTAGGGTCAGGAAAGGTAAAGCAGCGAGGGAGAGGAGATGGGCGTTGCCGCCCTCAATATGCTGGCCCTAGAGAAGTGAGGTCTCTGACGCCTCGCTCCCCTACGACCTTATAGGTTATGGGTCTCCTTTACCTATCCTTATCTAAATAAGTAAGTAAATGAATAAATAAAGATGAATAAACCACTTTACGGAGGAATATCTTGCGCACACGTTGAATCCTGTTCCGCTTTTCGTAAGAGTAGTAGGTCATTGTGTCCCGGTGGGAACAGGATGACAGAATTTACAAAACCGCATATATACAGGGACTGGATGTACAAAAAAAGCACATGAGTGCTTATTCCATTATCCTCGATATAAAAGAATAAAATTAAAATAAAATAAAATGGTATTGCCGAATTGTTAAGGCATATGATCTCAGTCCTGTGGAGGTTTATGACCGATTGGTCAAGACAATTAAGACTTCAGTCTTATAGGTCCAATAAGTCGTGACTATGAATTTTGGCAGCAGCGTCTGATGTCTTAAGGTTAGGGATGTTTATGGCTTACCAGGCCAACTTAACGTGCAGTTTTGCCAGTGTTTTATTTCCCTTCGTGTATGTAATAATAATAATAATAACAATAATGATAATAATAATAATAATAATCATAATAATAATAACAATAATGATAGTAATAATAATAATAATAATAATAATAATAATAATAATGATAATAATGATAATGATAATTTTTAAAAATAACTATAATAATGTATCGAATTTATATAGCGCCGAATCTTGTAAAGCAACAAATCAAAGCGCTCAGATGACTTTTTTTTTTATCAAGGATAATGGAATAAGCACTCATGTGCTTTTTTATTACATCCAGTCCCCGTGTGTATGCGGTTTTGTAAATTCTGTCATCTGTTCCCACCGGCACACAATGGTCTACTCTTTCGAAAAGCGGAACAGGATTTAACGTGTGCGCAAGATGTTCTGCATGCGTTCGCACACGAGGCCTCGGTTTATAGTCTCATCCAACAGTTCATGAACATTTTTTAATGGTTCATAACTGAGGGAGGGGTAGCTTAGTGGTTAGGGTGTAGCGCTCGCAATTTGATAGCCTCGGATCGAGTCCGGTTCGAGCCACCATCTAGACGCTCGTTCAAGGTGAATTTCCCCCCCCCCTCCCCCCTCCCGCCCCTGATGTTACCATCAGTACTGACTCCACTCCCCCCTAAAGGCCTTCGGATAAGATTATAAACTGAGGCCTCATATATGTGCGTATGCACGCAGAACATCTTGCGCACAGAATAGAACCCATTCTTCTCTTTGGAAGAAAAGATCAATTATTCTGGTAAGAACGCAGGATAAAAGATCTATTTATATTTTTGAAAGTTGAATAATAAAAAAAAAACACCACATGCACGCTATTGTGTAAACGCGCGCGCGCGCACACACACGCACACACACACACACACACACACACACACACACACACACACTGTATAATAATAATAATAATAATAATAATAATAATAATAATAATAATAATAATAATAATAATAATGTATGGAATTTATATAGCGCTGAATCTTGTAAAGCAACAAATCAAAGCGCTCAGATGACATTTTTAAAAATAATTATTTATGTGTGTGTATGCAGTTTTTTAATTTTGTCATCTGTTCCCACCGGCACACAATGGCCTACTCTTTCGAACAGCGGAACAGGATTTAACGTGTGCGTAAGATGTTCTGCATGCGTTCGCACACGGGG
This sequence comes from Rapana venosa, assembly GCA_028751875.1. NCBI lineage: Eukaryota > Metazoa > Mollusca > Gastropoda > Neogastropoda > Muricidae > Rapana > Rapana venosa. The sequence continues at coordinate 28,656,001 of CM054141.1, forward strand.
CCTCGGTTTATAGTCTCATCCGAAGGACTTTGACATTCAGTTCGATTTTTTGTCAAACTGTGAAGAAAGGGCGAGGCTGGGAATCGAACCCAGAACCTCACGGTTTACTTGTTGGCAGGCGAACGTCTTAACCATCCTGCCACCTTCCTTCCTTATACACAAACGGGGAGGCGGGGTAGCCTAGTGGTCAGAACATTGCGCTCGCAATCTGATGACCCGGATTCGATTCCCGTTCAAGAGGATATTTTTCCCTGGAGTTAACATCAGTGCAGACTCCACTCTCCCCAAAAATCCTTCGGATGAGACTATAAACCGAGGTCCCGTGTGCGAACGCGCGCAGAACATCTTGCGCACACGTTAAATCCTGTTCCGCTTTTCGTAAGAGTAGTCCATTGTGTGCCGGTGGGAACAGATGACAAAATTCACAAAACTGCATACAAACGGGGACTGGATGTAAAAAAAAGCACACAATGCTTATTCCATTATCCGCGATATAAAAGAATATATGAAAAGAAATATATATGAATATATATATATATATATATATATATATATATATATATATATATATATATATATATATATATATATATATATGTATGGACGCATACAGGCACCCCCCACCCCCACCTGCACCCCCAGACACACACCCACCCACAAACACACACACACCCTCGCCCCCCCCCCCCCCACACACACACACCCTCCTCCCCCTCCACACACACACACACAGAAGCCACAAGCCAGCATACCTGTCTGGCAGACCAGGAGGTCTAACTGCAGGGCAACGTGGTTCTGCCAGGTCTGGGGCTGCAGCCGGACCCTCCGTGTGGGGATGTAGCTCTTCAGGTAGGTGGTCACTGTGGTGTTGCTGTCCACGTTACCTGTGAACACCTGACACACCCATCAACACCTGACACACCCACCAACACCTGACACACCCACCAACACCTGACACACCCACCAACACCTGACACACCAAACAACACCTGACACACCAAACAACACCTGACACATCAAACAACACCTGACACATCAAACAACACCTGACACATCAAACATCACCTGACACACCCACCAACACCTGACACACCATACAATACCTGACACATCAAACAACCCCTGACACATCAAACAACCCCTGACACATCAAACATCACCTGACACACCCAGCTTCTTCTTCATCTTCTTCTTCCAACGCAACTATTGTTGTCTGTCATACGAGCATACGGGGGACGGAATGGCCTAGTGGTCAGAACATTGCACTCGCAATCTGACGACCCGGGTTCGATTCCCGTTCAAGGGGATATTTTCCCCTGGAGCTGACATCAGTGCAGACTCCACTCTCCCCAAAAGTCCTTCGGATGAGACTATAAACTGAGGCCCCGTGTGCAAACGCACGCAGAATATCTTGCACACACGTTAAATCCTGTTCCTCTTTTCGTAAGAGTAGGTCATTGTGTGCCGGTGAGAACGGATGACAGAATTTACAAAACCGCATACACACTGGGACTGGATGTAAAAAAGCACATAAGTGCTTATTCCATTATCCTGCGGTTAAGCGCTTGCCAAGTCCGGTCCAATAAATCTGACTTCGGCATGGGAGAGAAATGTTTATCTTTTCAGTCTCTCTTGGCAAAAAAAGGCAGGACAATGGAGCAAGGAGGCAGAAAACAGACTATAAGGAGATGACAGGAAGAAAAAGGAACGAGTCAGAAACAAAGAGAGTGGTAGAAAAGAGGGAAATCTTAGCACAGAATCTCCAGCATGTGGGGATGCTGTTTATCCTGACAGGCCGTGGGCATGCACACGTAGGAAACACACTCAGTAACACTTGACATACCCAACAACACCTGACGTAACAAACAACACCTGACACACCCACCAACACCAGACACACCCAACAACACCTGATACACCCAACAACACCTGACACATCCACCAACACCAGACACACCCAACAACACCTGATACACCCAACAACACCTGACGTACCAAACAATACCTGATACACCCAACAACACCTGACGTACCAAACAATACCTGATACACCCAACAACACCTGACGTACCAAACAATACCTGATACACCCAACAACACCTGACGTACCAAACAATACCTGATACACCCAACAACACCTGACGTACCAAACAATACCTGATACACCCAACAACACCTGACGTACCAAACAATACCTGATACACCCAACAACACCTGACGTACCAAACAATACCTGATACACCCAACAACACCTGACGTACCAAACAATACCTGATACACCCAACAACACCTGACGTACCAAACAATACCTGATACACCCAACACACTGACGTACCAAACAATACCTGATACACCCAACAACACCTGACGTACCAAACAATACACCCTGATACACCCAACAACATCTGACGTACCAAACAATACCTGATACCCCAGAAACACCTGATACACCAGAAAACACCTGACACACCAACAAACACCTGACACACCAAACACAACACCTGTCACACTCAAAACAGCACCTGACAACCAACCAACACCTGTCACACCAAACAGCACCTGACACACCAAACAACACCTGACACACCAAACAACACCTGACACACCAAACAACACCTGACACACCAACCAACACCTGACACACCCAGAAAACACCTGACACACCCACCAACACCTGACACACCACCAACACCTGACACACCCACCAACATCTGACACATCCACCAACACCTTGACACATCAAACAACACCAGACACACACAAAAACACCTGACACACCAAACAACACCTGACACACAAAGAACACCAGACACACCCAGCAACATCTGACACACCAAACAACACCAGACACACTAAACAACACCTGACACACCAAACAACACCTGACACACCCAACAACACCTGACACACCAAACACCACCTGACACATCCACCAACACCTAGATGGCTTGATGAAAAAAAGCAAATGCATTGCTTATTCAATGTACCATGTGGAAATAAAATTTTAACTTGACTTGACTTAATAATAATAATAATAATAATAATAATAATAATAATAATAATAATAATGTATGGAATTTATATAGCGCTGAATCTTGTAAAGCAACAAATCAAAGCGCTCAGATGACTTTTTTTATATCGAGGATAATGGAATAAGCACTCGTGTGCTTTTTACATCCAGTCCCCGTGTGTAGCGTTCGGACTTGACACCTGACACATCAAACAACACCTGACACACCAAACAAACAGTCCCCGTGTGTATGCAGTTTTGTAAATTCTGTCGTCTGTTCCCACCAGCACACAATGGCCTATTCTTCCAAAAAGCGGAACCGGTTTTTACGTGTGAGCGAGATGTTCTGCGTGTATGCGCTCGCACACGGAGCTTCAATTTATACTCCCATCCGAAGGAATTTTGGAGAGAATGGAATCGACACTGATGTTAACTCCAGTGGAGACATATCCCTTTGAATGGGATTCGAACTTGGTCGGCAGATCAAACGCAATGCGCAATGCTCTAACCACCAGGCTATCCCGTTCCCCAAGCTGACATCTCTATAACTATGTCCGGAATGTGGAGATTTGTTTGTTTATTTATTTATTTTTTCTTTTATAACGAGGATAATGGGATAAGCACTTACGTGCTTTTTTTACATCCAGTCCCCGTGTGTATGCGTTTTGTAAATTGTGTCGTCTGTTCCCACCGGCACACAATGGCCTACTCTTACGAAAAGCGGAACAGGATTTAACGTGTGCGCAAGATGTTCTGAAGGCGTTTGCACACGGGGCCTCGGTTTATAGGCTCATCCGAAGGACGTTTGGGGAGAGTGGAATCTGCACTGATGTCAACTCCAGGGGAAAATATCCCCTTGAACGTGAATCGAACCCGGGTCTTCAGATTGCGAGCGCAATGTTCTGACCACTAGGCTATCCCGTCCCCCGAGAGAGAGAGAGAGAGAGAGAGAGAGAGAGAGAGAGAGAGAGAGAAGAGAGAGAAAGAGAGACAGAGAGAGAGACAGAGAGAGAGACAGAGAGAGACAGGAGGAGAGAAAGAGAGAGAGAGAGAGAGAGAGAGAGAGAGAGAGAGAGAGAGAGAGAGAAGAGAGAGAGAGAGAGAGAGAGAGAGAGAGAGAGAGAGAGAGACACTCGAACTCGAACTCGAATGATTTATTCACAAAAAGGCCATTGGCCCATGCATGAAGGGGGTTGCCGAACTGCTTAGTATTTTGGTGGGGGTAAAAGCAATAGTAACGACAACATGTTACTGTACAACAAAAAGTCAGCTACAAAAATATAACTTAGGATAACAATATCGCTCTTATTCTGAAAGCTTTACACAAATATAAAGTGAGGCTGCGCACAACCTCAGGATGACTTGATGCCAGGAGTAAACAGAGTGTAAATGAATTAGGCTGTCTACTATATTGAACAGGGATGTAGTTCTGCCTAACATCCTCTAATACTGGACAGCACAACACAAAATGTACTTCATCCTCCGGTGCTTGCTTACATAATGTGCATAGCCCCCTGAGGTCATCATCATGTTCTCTGTATCTGAATTTATGAACATTTATATCTGATACAACAAGTCTAAAGAGAGAGAGAGAGAGGGGGGGGGAGAGAGAGAGGGAGAGAGAAGAGAGAGAGGGGAGAGAGAGAGAGAGAGAGAGAGACAGAAAGACAGACAGACAGACAGACATACAGACAGACAGACAGACAGACAGAGGGAGAGAACCACACAGGAGCCTATTATCGTACTTTGGCGGTGCCGTAGGGTTCTTCGTATGGTTTCCAGGACTGGTCGGTGGGAGGCAGGCCATCAGGGTGGTACAGCAGCACAAACGTCCTCACCCACTCCGCTGCCGCTGGGTTACCCCGGGTAGACACACCCCGCAGCACTTGCACCCGCTCAAAGTCCACCTGCCAGGCAAAGCACTGAGCGGTGTGTTTGTACAGATATGGGGGTTTAAACAATGGTTTGTTTCAAACAATCGTACGTATACACACTTTACAGTAGGTAAAGGTAAAGGAGTCCCATAACCTATAAGGTCGTAGGGGAGCGAGGCGTCAGAGACCTCACTTCTCTAGGGCCAGCATATTGAGGGCGGCGCCCATCTCCTCTCCCTCGCTGCTTTACCTTCCCTGACCCTAAAGAGGGCAGGTACCCATTTACAGCTGGGTGAACTGGGGGAACTGTACTGAAGCCAAGGCGCGCAAACGGTCACCCATCCAACTGGTAACCACGCTCGACGCTGCTTAACTTGACTGGGGGAAAGCGAGTGCTCCGACCACTGAGCTATCCCGTCCCCTTTGCAGTAGAGCAGCAAGTTAAGAGCTTACAGTATTGTCCTCAACAGCAATGAATGGTTCACTCTTTACATTTGGCAGCTGGTAGGCATCAAGTCGTGCAGACAGTACAAGTGGATTTTTTTTTTTGGGGGGGGGCGAACTACTTTCACAAAATTAATAGTTTAAATGTATCCTTTCAAAAGTCACTTCACTTAGACATTTTTAATGGAAAAGTAAGAACAAAATGTAGAAAAATATATAGACATACATTAGGCAGTAGGAAAAAACGAAAGTGCACAAAAGAATGATGGGTAAATAAAATAAAAAAGACATAAAGAGACTAAGGTCCTAAACACTATCTAAATTTCGTATCTGTTTGAAAGCACCAAGTATATTATAATAAGACACAAGGCAGCAGTTCACAAGTAAGCTAGTCATTAACATTTAGTACAAATGTTGAACTAAAGTAAAGATGGCTCTGTAACAGTATACAGTAAGCTCGAGTCTGCAATATCCTGACATCTACTTTCTTACTGTGGTGTTTAATAAAGTTTGGCGTGGGGGGAACGTGTGTGTGTGTGTGTTTTGTTGTGTGTGTGTGTGTGTGTGTGTGTGTGTGTGTGTGTGTGTGTGTGTGTGTGTGTGTGTGTGTGTGTGTGTGTGTGTGTGTGTGTGGTGTGTGTTTTCTTGAAGGGAACACACACACACACACAACACACACACATATATATATATATATATATTTATTATTTATTTATTATTTATTTATATCACTTTAAGTCACGGCATATTTCTCTGTGTGAAATTCGATATACATATATAACACTGTCCTGCACAATCCCACTTCGGCGTGAGAGAGAATTGTTATCTTTGAAGTCTCTGTAGAGAAAAAAAAAAGCCAGGAGAATAGACCAAGACGGCAAAAAACAGACAAGACGATGCTAACAGCAAAAAAAGGAACAAGGCAGAAACAAAGGTACAAAAAAGAAGAAATTCCTAGCGCATACTGTCCAGAAGGTGGGGATGCTAGCAAGAAAAGTAGCAACGAAGAAACAAGGATAGGTGGGATGGGGGGGGGGGGGGGGTTAAAGAGAAAATTCCGAGTACAAGCTTTCTAGAAGGTGGAGGTGCTATTTATAGTCATAGGCGCCCCGCCATCCCCGCAGGAGAGAGAATTTCATTACAGACAGGCAGTGTGAAAAAAAGGTAAAGGTGTGACATAACCTATGTGGTCGTAGGGCAGTGAGGCATCAGAGACCTCAACTTCTCAAAGGACAAGCATATCGAGGGCGGCGCCCATCTCCTCTCCTCCCTTCTGCTTTACCTTCCCTGACCCTAAAGAGGGCAGGTACCCATTTACAGCTAGGGTGAACTGGGGGGAACTGTACTGAACTCAAGACGCGCAAACGGCCACCCATCCTAGTGGTAAACCACGCTCGACGCTGCTTAACCTTAAGCTGGGGGTGGGGGGAGGAAAAGCGAGTGCTCCGACCACCGAGCTATCCCCGTCCCCACAGGCAGTGTAGGGCTACCTGAATCCACTGGCTGGACCCCTGGTCTGTAGGGATGGGTCTCCAGCAGCTGAGGGTCCCACCCGGGTTGAGGGGGGTCATCCTGACCCGGGGCGCGGTGTGGGAGGCGTCGGAGGAGGAGGAGGCTGTCAGGCCAGTGTCTGGCACCAGCAGAGGACCGCTGACAGCGTACTCCCCTCCACAGTCCTCTGCACAACACACGCGCGCGCGCGCGCGCGCGCGCATGTACACGCACGCGCACACACACACGCACGCGCGCATACACACACACACACGAAAGCACGCGCGCATACATACAGAGTCACAGAGGTTAGACCATCTGGCACACACGTTCAAAAACCTGTTGTTCTTCCGCTTTTCGGGAAGACAGGCTATCCATTACGTGCCAGTTGATACAAATTTGCCCAAAATATGCATACACACGGGGACTGGATATAAAAAAGAAGCGCATGGGTGTACTATTGCATTATTGTTTAAATAAAACAATCAGATAAAAACAAAAAGGATGAACTTTTTTATGAAAATGGGTACAGGCATTTTGCTGGGTAGCAATAGGTCGCGTGGGATTGAGTCTGTGTGTTTAGTGTGGTGTGGTACGGGTGTGGTGTGGAATGAGGGGGGGGGGGGTCAGTTAGGGTGGGGTGGGTGAGGTGATGTGGGATGGCATGGTGAGGTGTAGTGTTGTGTAGTGTGGTGGGGGGAGGGTGGGGGGTGCTTTGTGGTGTGGTGTGTAGTGGGGTGGTGTAGTTTGATTTGGATTGGGCGTTTTGTAGTGTGGTGTGTAGTGGGTGGTGCTTTGTGGTGTGGTGCTTTGTGGTGTGGTGTGTAGTGGGGTGGTGTAGAGTGATTTGGATTGGGTGTTTTTTAGTGTGGTGTGTAGTGGGTGATGTATTGTGGTGTGGTGCTTTGTGGTGTGGGATGTGGTGTGGGGTGTGGTTGGGTGGAATGGGGTGGGGAGTTGTGCACAATACTGGGAGGCATGGTGTATAAAGTATCAGCCTGTGAGACCTCGGATGGATGTTACACTTTCTTTGTGATGTTAAGGATCTGTGCGACGAAAAACAACGTAGTGAAGTTAAAGCTTCCAAAAGTTTTCTTGTCTATACAGTTTAAAACTCCCAGATTCAAGATATGAAAAAAGACTTGCACAAGTAAAGCGCAGTCTGATTTTAACTAACAGACGGATTTCAATAATACTGTTAAAAATTATTTTTTAAATTCCTTTGGTAGAATGCGCGTGTACAACTCAAATCATTCTGATAAAAAGATAAAAACTTTCGGTTATTATTTTTCCTTGTTCTTCTTCTTCTTCTTCTTCTTCTTTCTTTTCTTCTTCTCATTCCTTCTTCTTCTTCGTCGCGTCGTTGTCGAACTCTCAGAACGCCCATATAGCAACTATTGTTGTCCGTCATATAAGCAAAAAAATTGCCATGTGCTACCGTTAAGCGCCTGACAAATCAAGCCCAACGCATCCAACTCCAGTGCAGAGAAAGAATTTATTATCTTTCAAGTTTTTCTGAGGGAAAATGGGCAGGAGAATACACCAAGATAGCAGGAGAATAGACCAAGAAGGTGACAGGGCAAAAGGAAAAGGAGAAGAACAAAACAAGACAGAAATAAAGAGAAGGATAGAAAAGAAGGGAAATCCTAGCTCAGAATTTTCAAAGGTGGAGATGCTATTCATACTGACAGACCTCATTCTTGCATCCCTTCGGGAAGTTTCCAAATAAGAAACTGGGTTCTGTCAGGTCCATACTACAAGAGTGTGAGGGGAGGGGGGGGGGGGCTGAAGTTTTTTTATCTTCTTTTTTCTGTTCCTCGGCTACAGCTCCCGAGGTTCATCAATGGTGAAATTTTTGCGCGTGCTACCTTTTTTCCTCTCTCCACTGTTTAGGTAGCCGCATTCCGACTTCGGGTATATCTTTTTTTGGAAAAAGGAAGCAGGGTGGTCTCTGTGAGGCCAATAGAGTGTAGTGAGGGTACCGGGTGGGTGGATGGATGGATG
>CM054141.1:28672323-28694823 GCA_028751875.1 Rapana venosa
AGTCAACAACAACAGCAACAACAACACCAACAGTAACAACATGATAATTACAAACCTGGCTTTTCACAGATGTAGTTGTGAAGCTCATCACAGTCAACAACAACAACAACAACATCAGTAACAACATGATAATTATAAACCTGGCTTTTCACAGATGTAGTTGTGAAGTTAATCACAGTCAACAACAACAGTAACAACACGGTAATTACAAACCTGGTTTTCCACAGATGTTTTTGTGAAATTCATCACAGTCAACAACAACAACAGTAACAACATGGTAATTACAAATCTGGTTTTCCGCAGATGTAGTTGTGAAGCTTATCACCGTCAACAACAGTAACAGTAACAACATGATAATTATAAACCAGGTTTTTCACAGATGTAGTTGTGAAGCTCATCACAGACAACAACAACAGCAACAACAACACCAACAGTAACAACATGGTAATTACAAACCTGGTTTTTCGCAGATGTAGTTGTGAAGTTCATCACAGTCAACAACAACTACAACAACAATAACAACATGATAATTACAAACCTGGTTTTTCGCAGATGTAGTTGTGAAGTTCATCACAGTCAACAACAACTACAACAACAATAACAACAGTAACAACATGGTAATTACAAACCTGGTTTTTCACAGATTTAGTTGTGAAGCTTATCACAGTCAACAACAACAACAACAGTAACAACATGGTAATTACAAACCTGACTTTCCACAGCTGTAGTTGTGAAGCTTATCACAGTCAACAACAACAACAGTAAAAACATGGTAATTACAAACCTGTTTTTTCACAGATGTAGTTGTGAAGCTCATCACAGCCAACAACAACAACAACAACAGTAACAACATGATAATTACAAACCTGGTTTTTCACATATGTAGTTGTGAAGCTCATCACAATCAACAACAACACACAACACCAACAGTAGCAACATGGTAATTACAAACCTGGTTTTTCGCAGATGTAGTTGTGAAGCTCATCACAGTCAACAACAACAACAACAACAGTAACAACATGATAATTACAAATCTGGTTTTTCGCAGATGTAGTTGTGAAGCTCATCACAGCCAAAAACAACAACAACATCACCATCAATAACAACATGACAATTACAAACCTGGCTTTTCACAGATGTAGTTGTGAAGCTCATCACAGTCAACAACAACAACAACAACAACAACAGTAACAGAATGATATAAACCTGGTTTTTCACAGATGTAGTTGTGAAGCTCATCACAGTCAACAACAAAACAACAACACACAACACCAACAGTAACAACATGGTAATTATAAACCTGATTTTTCACAGATGTATTTGTGAAGCTCATCACAATCAACAACAACAACAGTAACAACAACAGTAACAGAATGACATAAACCTGGTTTTTCACATATTTAGTTGTGAATCTCATCACAGTCAACTACAACAACAATAACAACAGTAACAACATGATAATTATAAACCTGGTTTTTCACATATGTAGTTGTGAAGTTCATCACAGTCAACAACAACAACAACAACAGTAACAACATGATAATTATAAACCTGGTTTTTCACATATGTAGTTGTGAAGTTCATCACAGTCAACATCAACAGCAATAACAACAACAGCAACAACACCAACAGTAACAACATAATAATTATAAACATCGCTTTTCACATATGTAGTTGTGAAATTCATCACAGTCAACAACAACAACAACAACACCAACAGTAACAACATGATAATTATAAACCTGGTTTTTCACATATGTAGTTGTGAAGTTCATCACAGTCAACAACAACAACAACAGTAACAACATGATAATTATAAACCTGGTTTTTCACATATGTAGTTGTGAAGTTCATCACAGTCAACAACAACAACAACAACAGTAACAACATGATAATTATTAACCTGGTTTTTCACATATGTAGTTGTGAAGTTCATCACAGTCAACAACAACAACAACAACAGTAACAACATGATAATTACAAACCTGGTTTTTCGTAGATGTAGTTGTGAAGCTCGTCGCAGTCAACAACAATAACAACAACAATAACAACATGCATCACCATTAATAATAACATGGTAATTACAAACCTTGCTTTTCACAGATGTAGTTGTGAAGCTCATCACAGCCAACAACAACAACAACAATAACTACACCAACAGTAACAACATGGTAATTACAAACCTGGTTTTTCACAGATGTAGTTGTGAAGCTCATCACAGTCAACAACAACAGCAACAACAGTAACAGTAACAACATGATAATTACAAACCTGGTTTTTCGCGGATGTAGTTGTGAAGCTCATCACAGTCAACAACAACACACATCACCATCAATAACAACATGATAATTATAAACATGGTTTTTCGTAGATGTAGTTGTAAAGTTAATCACAGTCAACAAATACAGCAACAACAACAACACACATCACCATCAATAACAACATGATAATTACAAACCTGGTTTTTCGCAGATGTAGTTGTGAAGCTCATCGCAGTCAACAACAACAGCAACATCACCATCAATAACAACATGGTAATTACAAACCTGGTTTTTCACAGATGTAGTTGTAAAGTTAATCACAGTCAACAAATACAGCAGCAACAACAACAACACACATCACCAACAGTAACAACATGGTAATTACAAACCTGGCTTTTCGCAGATGTAGTTGTGAAGCTCATCGCAGTCACGGTCATCCCACAGCATGGACACAGCAGGCATGGCCACAGCACAGTCCTGCTCCTCCCCTCCCCACCCACGGTTATCCGGCTGCCCTGAACAACACACACCACACACACACACACACACACAACGGACACACGCGCACGCACGTATGCACACATACCGCATACATACATGCACGTAGCCCACACGTAGGTACGTACTACGTATACATGACACGCCACATACACACACACACAGAACAACACAAACACACCACACACACATACACACACACACTTTCAAATACCCATTTTAAAGTGAACAGACTTTAAAATTAAAGGGACACACACACACACACTCACACGCGCGCAGATACACAGTCACAGCAGACACAGGCACGCACGCGCACACCACTATTGCTTTCAACAACTACAATATTATTACTAAATTAGTTCACTTCCTTACTACAAATTTATAATTTATGATAGATAGGTAGTTTAGGTAGGTAGATAGATAGATAGATGGGATAGATAGATAGATTGATAGGTAGATAGATAGATAGATAGATAGATAGATAGATAGAGAGAGAGAGAGATAGATAGAGAGAGAGATAGATAGATAGAAGACAGACAGATAGATAGATAGATAGTAGATAGATAGATAGATAGTTAGATAGTTTAGATGATAGATAGATAGATAGATAGATAGATAGATAGATAGATAGATAGACATAGATATAGACATACAACACCAACACACACACCCCAACACAACACCAAAACAAAACCCAAACACAAATACCACCACATACTTTAACACACACCACACAACACAAAATATATATATATATATATATATAATATATATATATATATTATATATATATATATATATTAATATATTTTATATTTTATAAGGGGGGAGAGAGAGAGAGAGATGAGAGAGGAGAGAGAAGGTGAGAGAGAGGGGAGAGAGAGAGAGGAGAGGGGAGAGGAGAGCTCAGAACTCAGAAATTTATCCGGTTTTTGCCCACTCTGTGGCATTGTCAATTTCTCCTATAGAGAGAGACACAGAGAGAAAGATAGGTATAGATAGATAGATAGACAGACAGACAGACAGACGGACGGACGGACGGACGGACGGACGGACGGACTGACGGACGGACGGACGGACGGACGGACGGACGGACGGACGGACGGACGGGCGGGCGGCGGACGGACGGACGGACGGACGGACGGACGGACGGGACGGAGACGGACGAGGACGAGGGACAGACAGACAGACAGACAGACAGACAGACAGAAGACAGACAGACAGACAGACAGACAGACAGACAGATAGATAGATAGATAGATAGATAATGATAGATGCACCAATACACGCGCAAGAATACGCGCGTGCACACACACACACACACACACAAACACAACAAACATGCGCGCGCGTAGGCACACACACGCACACACGCATACGTGTGCATACACAAACACACTAACACACACACCTACAAACACACACAAGGAAGGAAGGTGGCCGGATGGTTAAGACGTTCGCCTGCCAACAAGTAAACCGTGAGGTTCTGGGTTCGATTCCCAGCCTCGCCCTTTCTTCCCAGTTGACAAAACATCAAACTGAATGTCAAAGTCCTTCGGATGAGACTATAAACCGAGGCACCGTGTTCGAACGCATGCAGAACATCTTGCGCACACGTTAAACCCTGTTCCGCTTTTCAGAAGAGTAGGCCATTGTGTGCCGGTGGAAACAGATGACAAAATTGACTAAACTGCATGCACACGGGGACTGGATGTAAAAAAGCACATGAGTGCTTGTTCCATTATCCTCGATATAAAACAATAAATAAATAAAATAAATAAAAAACACACACGCGTACAAAACACACATACCCACCTACCCACCCACACACATAACACACCACACCCCACCACATCAAAACCAACCAACAGACACACACAAACAACACCCATACCCACCTACCACAACAACCCATAACAAACACAAAACCACACAACACAACACACAAAACCACCCCCACCCCCAATCCCACACCAACAACAACAAAAACCCACTACACTAACACACCACCACACACACACAACACACACCACACACAACACTAACACAAACCCCCCACCCACAACACACACACAACACACCACACAACACACCCACCCCCACCCACCACAACCCCCCCCAACACACACAAAACCCCAAAACCTAACCCCCCCCCCCACCCCCACCACCCCCCCCCACCCCCCACCCACTCCACACACACCCACCCACACCCCCCCCCCCAACCCCCACAACCCCCCCCAACCCCACAAACCCCACCCACACACAACCCACCCACAACCCCCCCCAACCAACCCCCACCCCCCCCCCAACCCCCAACCTCCCCACCCACACACCTCACCCCCCCACCCACCCCCCCAACCCCCAACCCTCACCACCACACACACCACACCCCCAACCCCCCAACCCCCCCCCCCCACCCCAACCCCCCCCCCCATCCCCCCCCCTCCACCCCACACACACCCACGGACCTGCTGACCACTGGAGGAAGCGGAAGGGGGAGGAGTCTGCCCACTGCCAACCCCCCTCCCTGGAGTTGTCTGTGGCTCCTATCCACAGCCCTGACCACGCCCCTCCCCCCGCGGCCAAACCAGCGCTCCTCACCAGGGCTGGGACAGGAGGGAGGCATTCTTCATCATCGTCGTCCTTGTCGTCGTCATCGTCGTCGTTGTCGTCGTTGTCGTTGTTGTTATCGTCATCGTCGTTATTATCTTTACCGTCGTCGTCGTCGTCGTCGACGTTAGCGTCGTTGTTGTTGTCAGCGTTGTCTGCATCATCGTCGTCGTTGTCGTCGTCATCATCATCATAATCATTATCATGATTGTCGTTGTCGTCATCGACATCATCGCATCGTCGTCGTCGTCATCATCATCCTCGATCAGCATTATTATCATCCTCAATCAATATCATTATCATCATCACCCTCTATCATTATCGTCCTCAATCAACATCATTATCATCCTCAATCAACACCATTATCATCTTCAATCAACATCATTATCATCCTCAATCAACATCATTATCATCCTCATCAACATCATAATCATCATCACCCTCTATCATTGTCGTCCTCAATCAACATCATTATCGTCCTCAATCAACATCATTATCATCCTCAATCAACATCATTATCATCCTCATCAACATCATCATCATCATCATCATCATCCTCTATCATTATCGTCCTCAATCAACATCATTATCGTCCTCAATCAACATCATTATCATCCTCAATCAACATCATTATCATCCTCATCAACATCATCATCCTCTATCATTATCGTCCTCAATCAAGATCATTATCATCCTCAATCAGCATCATTAGCATCATCATCATCCTCTTCCTCTTTTACTTTTTCCCTTCTTCCTCATCACCTTCATCATCATCATCATCATCACCATCACCCCAAAACCATCATCCATCACCATCATCATCATCATCATCACCACCCCACACCACCTCCATCACCATCATCACCATCAACAACAACAACAACAACAACATCGAAACAGCCCTTGTATACATAACAAACAAAACAGGAAACAAGGCAGAAAGAAAAACAACAACTCCCCAACCCAACACCCCCCACCCCCCACCCCACACACCTCCTCCCCCCCTCACCCACCCTACCCCCACCCTACCCTACCCCCCACAACCCCCAACCCTACCCGCACGAGGGTCTGTTCCCGGTAGCTGCTGATGCTGACCAGGTCAGCTCCCTGACGTTGACACTGGGCACGTGCTGACGCCCAGGGCACGGTGACCTGAGTGACCATCAGGAAACAGCTGGACAGTGTAGGGGACAGAACCCAGCCCTCGCCACAGCGCCACGACCAGGGCTCTGTGAGATCAGAGCGACTGCGGGTGGTGATCGATCGGGTATGTTCCGTGTCATTGCAAGTCACAAGAGAGTAAAGTACGAGATCTGTACCCTCTGTTACAAATGTCTCCACCAAAACGTCACCTTCCTACCTCTGTGAATGTCTTGACCTGTACACTCTTTCTCGTTCCCTTCCGCTCTGCTGCAGATACCCTGTGCTTACGAATATCTATATTCAACCAGTCCACCGTTGGCCGTCGCTCTTTCTCTGTTTCTGGTCCGTCAATCTGGAATGACCTCCCTCTCTTCCTTCGCGAAAAGCCTACTTACGACACTTTTAAATCCAGCCTCAAGACATACCTGTTTCAAACCTAAGACTTTCCCCTACAGTTTCATCTCATAATTATCTGTCCTTGCCTTCAATGGCCTAAGTTCCCATCACCCTGCTGAAGCATATAACCTGTGTGTGTGTGTGTGTGTGTGTGTGTGTGTGCGTGCGTTCGTGCGTGGGGTGCGTGCGTGCGTGCGTGCGTGCGTGCGTGCGTGCGTGCGTGTGTGTGTGTGTGCGTGCGTGCGCGCGCGTGCATTTGTGTGTATTTGAATTTGTTAAACTGTTAATCATTGTTGGTTGCATGTGTGGGAGTGGCATAGATGCAAGCGCTTTGATTTGGTTTTTTAACAACATATAGCGCTATATAAATTCCATTTTTATTATTATTATTATTATTAATTAATTTTATTAAGTCTCTTCACAAATTATAACAGCAGACATTAAAAGAAGGATACATGCAATGGAGATGAGACGCTTTCGCAAATTCATTGGATTCTCAAACAGAGATCACATCACTTAATGAGGAAGGGAAAACCAGAATTAAAAACGCCATCGCACCATATGAAGAGCTCCTGATTTCAGTAGTAAAAAAAAACAAAAAACAACCAAAAAACACGCAAACGTCTGCCTGAAGAGAAAAGAGAGAGAGAGAGAGAGAGAGAGAGAGAGAGAGAGAGAGAGAGAGAGAGAGAGAGAGAGAGAGAGAGGAGAGAGAGGGGGAGAAAAGAGGGGAGAGAAAAGAGACAAACAGACAGACTGACAGAGACAGACAGACAGACAAACAGACAGACTAACAGACAGACAGACAGACAGACAGACAGACAGATTGACAGAGACAGAGAGAAGGAGATAGAGAGTCAGACAGAGAGAATAACTTAAAATGGTTAAGAGAGGTAGAGCACCTAAACTTTAAGTTTAAAGAGATGGGAAGAGTCCGATTCATTTCTCTCATAGACAATCGGTGGAGGGATTTTCCTAGCAACAGTTTAACTCCGTGGATTTTGATAAAAACAGATCTGAGCTTTAACACTGGAGCATTTAACGCCGTGGGTGTTCATAATACAGATCTGAGCTTAAACACTGGAGCATTTAACGCCGTGGGTGTTCATAATACAGATCTGAGCTTAAACACTGGAGCATTTAACGCCGTGGGTGTTCATAATACAGATCTGAGCTTAAACACTGGAGCATTTAACGCCGTGGGTGTTCATAATACAGATCTGAGCTTAAACACTGGAGCATTTAACGCCGTGGGTGTTCATAATACAGATCTGAGCTTAAAAACACGGGAGCGTTTAACGCCATGGGTGTTGATAAAAAAAAAAACCGTTCTTAGCTTAAAACACAGGAGAATTTACCGCTGTGGGATTTGATAAAACAGATCTGAGCTCAAACACTGGAGCATTTAACGCTGTGGGTGTTCATAAAACAGATCTGAGCTTAAACACTGGAGCATTTAACGCCGTGGATGTTCATAATACAGTGGAAAATCAGTGGAGGGATTTTCCTAGCAACAGTTTAACTCTTTGGATTTTGATCAAACAGATCTGAGCTTAAACACTGGAGCATTAAACTCCGTGGATTTTGATGAAACAGATCTGAGCTTAAACACTGGAGCATTTAACGCTTTGGATGTTCATATCACAGATCTGAGCTTAAACACTGGAGCATTTAACGCTATGGATTTCATAATACAGATCTGAGCTTAAAACACTGGAGCGCTTAACGCCTTGGATTTTTATAAAAACCGTTCTTAGCTTAAAACACTGGATAATTTACGGCTGTGGGATTTGATAAAACAGATCTGAGCTTTAAACACAGGAGCATTTACCGCTGTGGTTTTTTAAATTTAAAACAAACGGTTCTGGGTATATGAGCATCACCCATTAACGTCGGCGATAATCTAGGCCGGGGGAAGAGGAGAAAGACTACAGTCCGTACCTTGGTAGTTAAGTGACTAGAACATCTTGCGCACACGTTAAATCCTGTTCCGCATTTCGTAAGAGTAGGCCATTGTGTGCCGGTGGGAACGGATGACAGAATTTACAAAACCGCATACAAACGGGGACTGGATGTAAAAAAGCACAAAAGCACATAAGTGTTTATTCCATTATCCCCGATATAAAAGAATAAAATTAAAATAAATAAATTAAATAAACTACTACTGCTGCCCTTGATTGATGGTACAGGCTTACTTACGTGTTACTTGAGTGCCTGGCTGTGGGCTCACTACAGTTGATTTTCCTGCAACACACACACACACACACACACATACAACACGCGCACACACACACACACACACAACACTCACGCACGTACGCACACACACACACACACGTACGCACACACACACGCAATAAAATAAATTTTAAAAATAAAATAAACGCACGCATGCACACACACACACACACACACACACACGCACGCACACACACATACACACACACCCACAATAATTATAACATCATAATTACTCAATATTAGCACTTCAATCCCTGAATGTGGATAAAGCAAAAATGCCTAAATTAACAAATTATTATTACCCACCACAGTGTGACTGTGATACAAATTCTAAAGTAAAATCTGCCATATATGTCAGGCAGGGCTTAGAGTATGAAAAACTTGTGTTTTCTCCTATTATGCAACATACAGCAGATATATATCATGTAGGGGTGACAGTCAAATTTAACAAAGATGACATATTAAATATAGTCTCTGTATATTTACCTCAAGGTCCAAAAAATGACAACACTGACTGGTTAAAAAAACACAGACTTCACAAAACATAAATGGATTATTCTGGGCGATTTCAATTCTCATGCCCCTTTTTGGGATTCTGGGTGCTCTACTATCACCAGCAACCGTTTGGTAGAAAATATTGTGGATTCAAAGCTTTACTTATTGAATGATGGTAGAGTAACCAGAATTCCTGATATTTCTAGTCATAAACCAAGTGCTATTGATTTAACATTAATATCTCCAGGTTTAGCTATCAATTGCTATTGGAATGTTGAAGAGGATTGTTTTGGAAGTGATCATTGCCCTATTACGTTGTCATTTGAGGACCTTGCAATATCAGACCTAACACATATTGAGGATAAAATTCCTAAATTTCGATATAAATTGGCTGACTGGAGTTCTTTTCAATCATTCCTTCAGGCTACTGATATTGAAACGATCGAAGAGGATGATGTAGATCAGTTTTATTCCAATTTTGTGGCAAAGCTCATACATGCAGCTGAGTTTTCTATTCCCAAACACAAAAGCAACAAGAATGGAAAGCATACGGGCAATAGATGGTGGACTAAAACATGTGAGGATGCAGTAAACCATAAAAAAAGAACGATTCAAAATATGGTTAAAAGATCAATCAGAAGAAAACTTTATTTGTATGAAGTATGCTAAAACTAAATGTAAAAGAATAATTGCTCAGGCAAAAAACAAGTATTGGACAGAATTCTGTATAAATGAAGTATCAGAATTCAAGGATTTACATAAAGTTTGGAAGAAAGTTAGTGAAATGAAAAATGGATTTCAGCTTCCAACACATCCAATCAAATTTGAAAATAATAGATTTCCAAGCATAATTGAAAAAGCAGAAGCTTTTGTTTCAATGTTTTCAGATAATAGTTCATCAGTAAGAATACAATCAAATATCGAATTAGAAAAAGCAAATAAATTAAACAAATTGTCAGCTTATAATGCTGATTATTTAAATGCCCCCATTCAATATGATGAATTTAGTGAAACTTTAGATTCATTTACACATAACAAGACGGCTGTTGGTGCTGATGGTATATCTTATCAAATGCTGGCTCATATGCCTTTAAAATGGAAAAGGCTACTCTTTTCATTTTTCCAGAACTGTTGGATAAATGGCGCTCTTCCTCAAATCTGGAGGCAGTCGATTGTAGTCCCAATCCTGAAGAAAGGTAAACTGCGGTCATCGATAGATAGCTACAGGCCAATTGCTCTTACGTCTCATGTGGGTAAAGTAATGGAAAAAATTATACATAAGCGTTTATTTCATTTTTGTGAAAAGAATAATGTGATCCCAACAAATCAGGCTGGTTTTCGAAAGGGAAGATGTACTTCTGACCACTTAGTTAAACTGACACATCAAATTAAAAAGCAATTTTCCAAACGAAAAGTGTGTTAGCCACATTTTTTGATGTAAAGAAAGCCTATGATAGAGTTTGTCATGATCAATTGCTACATAAATTAAAATACATTGGTATTAATGGCATATTATATAAATATCTGCAAAATTTCTTGTCGGATAGATCAATTTGCACTAAATTAGGTTCAGTGTACTCATCTTTTAAAGCTATCGACTTGGGTATACCACAGGGATCAGTACTTGCACCTATCTTGTTTTCTATTCTTGTACATGATCTCCCTAGCTCTTTGTCACTAATACTCAAGTTGTTCAGTATGCAGATGATATTGCTATTTGGATAAATACGTCAGTTAGGAAAAAAAACGAAAAGGAGAGTGATCAATTATGTTGAAAAAATATATCAGGAAGAATTAGATAAATTCTGTAGTTATATGAAAGAAAACAGATTAGAATTATCAGCAGAAAAAACGTGTCTTGTGCTTTTTAATAACGGTGACAACGCATTAAAATTACCAATACTGAAATTAGAAGGAAAGGTGCTTCAATACAAACAAGATGTCAAATTCTTAGGTGTATTTTTAACTAGAAAGTTGAATTGGAAGATGCACATCAGCCAAATGATAACTGAAGCTAGGAAAAGACTTAATTTCCTAAAGATAATAAGTTCTCAGGCATGGAGTCAAGACACTACGACTCTGATACATCTGGCTCTGTCCTTGGTACGTTCAAAATTAATATACGGACAAGAAGTTTATTTTTCTGCTGCAGATTATCTACTTAAAAAATTACAAAGTCTAGACAGTAAAGCAGTAAAGATAGCTCTTGGTGTTCCGGCTCATGCAAATACAGCTAATACATATAAAGAAGCTCATTTACTATCTCTTTCTGATCAGCGAAAACTGGCAGTATCAAAATATGTGGTTCGTAGTATCTCTATTCCAAATTCAGTAAAAGAGGAAATATTTATTAATCAAGACACTGATTTTCCTAAACGGGCACGCAATATTTCATTTCTGCAGCCAATTAAAAATTATACAGACACATTTTTGAAAGAAAATGACATCGATATATCAACAATTCTAATTTTACCGATTGTTCCACAATTACCTCCTTGGGAACATATTTCAGCTAAATTTGACATTGACTACACGGAAATAAAGAAAAATGAAGATCAAAATCTTCTCACCGTTGATGTAAAAAGTCACTTAGAAAATAATTATTCTAATCACTTAAAAGTGTATACTGACGGATCTGTATTAGAAACAGCAAAAGTGGTGCTGCATAGTGATTCCGACTTTAAAAGTTCAAAAATCTTTTCATTTAGGACAACATTTTTCTATTTTTACTTCTGAATTATTTGCAATTCTTATGGCTTTGAATTTTTTGTCTGATACTGCTATTGATGTTTGCCAAATTCTGTTTTGCGTTGACTCAAAGGCAGTGTTAATGGCATTAAAGTCATGGCATGGTAAAATAAGGAATGATATTGTATTTGAGATAAAATTCCTGATACATTCTATTGCAAGCAGAGGCATCAGCATAACTTTTTGCTGGATCCCCTCTCATTGTGGAATTTATTCGAATGAGCTGGTTGATTCTTTGGCAAAACAAGGTGCCTCTGAATACAGTACTGAAGTGTTTGATTCTAATCTTGCATTGTCGTCTTATGAAATTCATTCTAAGTTAATGAAATGCATACATTCAAAGATTATAGAAAAACATTATCAGCAGTTTCCTTGCCCACGAAATTAGAAATTCTAATACATAAACTGAGATTAAATGCATGGAATACTAAATATTAAAAAATTGTAACATGCTGTTGTTCTATTCCCCTTTCAGTCCACCATTTGTTGTTTGATTGCCCAATTCTTTTTGACATGTATAAAAGGAGAGGTTTAGATATTCATAAGAAATATGCCACTAGTCAAGAAGTTTTATATGACTCTCAGCAATTCATAGTGTCAGTTGCTGAAGTCATATATTCTTCACCTGTAAAACCTTTACTGTAATTACATATATATATATATATTATATATATATATTTATATATGTGTACATACAATATATATATATATTTATATATATATATATGTATATATTTATATACCTATGTGTGTGTGGATGTGGGTGCGTGTAGGGGAGAGAAAGAGAGAGAGAGAGAGAGAGAGAGAGAGAGAGAGAGAGAGAGAGAGAGAGAGATGCGGTGTGTAATAATAGGTACTTTGGTATGAATGCGGGTGTGTCTAAATCACCATGTAGTGAATAGACATTAAACAAAACAAAACAAACAAAACACACACACCCGCACGCACGTACACACACATACACAAAACACACACACATACACACACACACACACACACACACACACACATACACACACACACATACACACACACGTACACATAACTGCATTGAAAATGCGTCAACCTTAGCCATCCTGACAACTTAACACGCGCTTATTAGCTGCTTCATTACATTAACATATCATTTACCTTGGAGATCAAGCCCTAATGTGCAAACTTGTTGTTGCACTATAAATCACCTTGTGAACTGTGCGAAGTATGTCTCTGTCTTTTTCTTCTTCGTCATCGAACGCTCCGATAGCAGCTATAACAATAATTATTATTCATGTCTGCCATATGAACGACAATGCGTTGCGCTTCCGTTAAGCACCTGACAAGTCAGGCCCAGCACATCCGACTTCGGCATAGGAGAGAATTGTTATCATTCAAGTCTTTCTGGAGTTAAAGAAAACAAAAACACACACACACACACATATACCACCAAAAAAAACCCACAGAAGACTGGACCAAGAAGTCAGAAAATAAACAAAGAACGAGGTGACAGGAAGAAAAGGAACAAGGCAGAAACAGAGAGACAGACATACAGACAGACAGACACAGAGAAAGAGAGACAGAGAGAGTGAGAGACAGACAGACAGAGACAGAGACAGAGAGAGACACAGAGAGACAGAGTGAGACACAGGGAAGTTCCTAGCACAGAATTTCCAGAAAGGTGGGGGATGCTATTTACGCTGACAGGGCCCCCCAACCCCACCCCTCATGGCATCCTCACAGTGGGGGAATGTCCTTGTGTGCAGAATGATGATGCTATCTGTAAACGGCTAGCCGACACCTACGTACGTGCAGGTAGCTGACAGAGAAAGGCAGACAACTGCCCACAGTCACACCTACGTACGTGCAGGTAGCTGACAGAGAAAGGCAGACAACTGCCCACAGTCACACCTACGTACGTGCAGGTAGCTGACAGAGAAAGGCAGACAACTGCCCACAGTCACACCTACGTACGTGCAGGATGCTGACAGAGAAAGGCAGACAACTGCCCACAGTCACACCTACGTACGTGCAGGTAGCTGACAGAGAAAGGCAGACAACTGCCCACAGTCACACCTACGTACGTGCAGGTAGCTGACAGAGAAAGGCAGACAACTGCCCACAGTCACACCTACGTACGTGCAGGATGCTGACAGAGAAAGGCAGACAACTGCCCACAGTCACACCTACGTACGTGCAGGTAGCTGACAGAGGAAGGCACTTAGGAAGGCAGTCAACTGCCCACAGTCACACCTACGTACGTGCAGGTAGCTGACAGATGAAGGCAGACGGCTGCCCACAGTCCTGGGTTCTCCAGGCTCCAGGCAAACTGTTGGTGCTGGAGGCGCCCAAGATTTGAACGCAGGACATCGCCGCTCCTCCTCCTGCAGTTCCGTTCTTGGGTTCCCCGGGCAGCCAGTTGCTCGTTGTCACCTGCATGTACACACAAACAGAAATTTACACACACGTAAGCATGCATGTACATACACACACACACGCGCGCGCTGGGGCGCGTACGCACAGATGCAGGGTCTCGTGCACACACACACACACACACACACACACACACACACACACACACAAGGGGGATATTTTCCCCTGGAGTTAACATCAGTGCAGACTCCACTCTCAGCTCCCCAAAAGTCCTTCGGATGAGACTATAAACCGAAGCCCCATGTGCGAACGCACGCAGAACATCTTGTACACACGTTAAGTCCTGTTCCGCTTTTCGTAAGAGTAGGCCATTGTGTTCCGGTGGAAACACATGACAGAATCTACAAAACCACATACACACGGGGACTGGATGTAAAAAAAATGCACACGTGTGGTTTTTCCATTATCCTCGATATAAAAGAATAAAATAAAATTTAAAACACACACACGTTAAATCCTGCTCCACCTTCCGCAAGAGTAGGCCACTGTGTGCCGGTGGGAACAGATGACAGAGTTTACAAAACCGCATACACGTGGGGACTGGATGTCAAAAAGCACATAAGTGTTTATTCCACTATCCTCGATATAAAAGAATAGAATTAAAAAATTAAAAAACACACACACAGAGGTGTGTTACACGTGTACTAATATCTGTCTTCGTTTTCTGACATACATGGTTGTAACGAGTATTGCCATGTGAAGGATTTTTTTTTTAATCTGTTTAACATCATGAATAGATACATGTTTTCTTTTTATGTATTGTTTTTATCATTTTGACAATACACACAATACCCCCCAACACACAAAACACACACACATACCCCCAACAAACACACACACACACACACACACACAACACATACACACACACCAACACACACACACATTCTTCTCCCACACACACACACACACACACACACACACACATACACCCCTCACCCTCGCACCCACATATACGCACATACACAATCCCCTCCCCCTTATACACACACATACCGCTCCCCCCTAACACACACACACACTCACAACACACACACACACCTTTCCCCCCTACACTCACACAACCACATCCAACACACACACATCCATACACACACACATACCCCTCCCACACACACACACACCACACACACACACACACACACACACACACACACACACACTAACACACACACACCCTCTCCCCCTACATTCACACACACATGCCACATCCACCACACACATACACACACACACACAAACACACACATACCACCCTCCCCCCCCCCCACTCACACACACACAAACCCCCATCCACCCACCCACCCCTCCCCATCCACCCCCACTCCCCCCCCCATCCACCCCCCCCACACACACACACACACACTAACCACAGTGCCATCATCCGCCCAGACGAAGTGTTTGCTGTTATCGGGTCTCTGTAGCCCAATCCAAGCCTCTGTCATCCCCGCCACCACCACTGTCGACAACAGCATTCACGTTCTTACAACTTTTGTACCGCTGACCATTGCAAAGGGTACACGCGGTATGTCAGAACGATACAGTTAGTTCCCCGTTGTCAGAGTACGGCTTTCGTAATGGTGGGTAAAAACAAAAACAAAATGGCCATATATATAAATTATACGCAAAATCTCACCAGTGTTGAACTGGAGCCTTGAAACGAAAGAAAATATAAGATATTTTTCTTTGTGTTCGGCTGAGATTGGATGGTAAGATTTTGCAAATGTGACCGGGTGTTTGTTTGGTTTTTCGCCCACCATGCAGTTAGCGGATTTCTGCCATTGGGGATGTATGCTGGGTATGTTCGTGTTTCCGTTGGCACGAATTACAGTATCTTGAACTTACATATTTGATTTTCTGCGTGTGTACCTCCACAAAGGAAATTAAGGCACTGGCAGGTCTGCACTTGAAGTTGACCTAGGAGCTTGTAAAAATCCCTTTATCCTTATTTCACAGACGTTGCCGAGATTCGAACCCACGACTTCATGGACCCGTGAGATTGGAATCGAACGGTCTTACCTACTCGGCTATCATATCGCTGTACGACAGACGCTGTAGCATACATATAAAAAGCCACTGAATTTAAGGGGAAGAAAAGAAAGCCAGAAGAGTGTGCCAAGAAGGTGGGAAAAAAGTAAGAGAGAGAGGATAGAAAGTCGAAAACAGAAACAACGAGAGTGATCGAAAAGGGGAATTCTCCAAACCGAAGATCTTTCCAGAAAGCGAGGATGTTAGTGATACTGGAAGAGCTTCTAGCATCCCCTTGGGGGGGGGGGGGGGGGGGAGGGCGGGGGTTCTTTTCCTCAGTGCGAACATTGATTTTCTCTTCTTGTTTCGCTAATCGTGATCACCTACCACATCTGGTCATCAAATCTGATCACATGCCACATCTGATCATTAAATCTGATCACATGCCACATCTGATCATTAAATATGACCACATACCACATCTGATCACATGCCACGTCTGATCACCAAATATGATCACATACTACATCTGATCATCAAATCTGACCACGTACCATATCTGATCAAATATCACATCTGATCATCAAACATGATCACATGCCACATCTGATGATCAAATCTGACCACATACCACATCTGATCACATGCCACATCTGATGATCAAATCTGACCACATACCACATCTGATGATCAAATCTGACCACATACCACATCTGATCATCAAATCTGACCACATACCACATCTGATCATCAAATATGATCACATACTACATCACGTCACACACCACATCCGATCACATACTACATCACGTCACACACCACATCCGATCACATACCACATCACGTCACACACCACATCCGATCACATAGCACATCACGTCACACATCACATCCGATCACATAGCACATCACGTCACACATCACATCCGATCACATAGCACATCACGTCACACATCACATCCGATCACATAGCACATCACGTCACACATCACATCCGATCACATACCACATCACGTCACACATCACATATGATCACATACCACATCACGTCACACATCACATATGATCACATACCACATCACGTCACACATCACATCTGATCACATACCACATCACGTCACACATCACATCGATCACATACCACATCACGTCACACATCACATCCGATCACATACCACATCACGTCACACATCACATATGATCACATACCACATCACGTCACACATCACATCCGATCACATACCACATCACGTCACACATCACATATGATCACATACCACATCACGTCACACATCACATCTGATCACACACCACATCACGTCACACATCACATCTGATCGCATACCACATCACACCTGATCACATACCACATCTGATCACATACCACACGTCACCTGATCGCATACCACATCTAACCACAAACCACATCACGTCACACATCACATCAGACCACATCACACACACACACACACACACACACACACACACACACACAACACACACACACACACATACACACCACATACTAAGCCTAGAAGCGCAGAAAGATGACATGATGACAAGAAGAAGAAGAAGAAGTACAGGCCACACAAAAACAACCAACCACCTACCAATGAAAACAGGGTTTGGCTGCGCTGCGATACATACAGGGGAAAAGCTTACCTGCCATGCGGGACATGTCCAGATTTCAAGATTTTATTTCAAGAAAAAACCCCAAGGGGAACATGAAATTTAACAAAAACCACAACTTGCGGATGTGAAAAATACTCACAACACAAATTCGCTCCAAAATGAAGAGTACAAATTATGGACATGAAAAGTGAAAGAGCATTCACAACACAGGAAAGGCACAACAAACTAAAATGATGCCTGAATACATTTCCCGCAACCAACTGCACTCTCTCTCTCTCTCTCTCTCTCTCTCTCTCTCTCTCTCTCTCTCCTCTCTCTCTCTCTCTCCTCTCTCTCTCTCTCTCTCTCTCTCTCTCCCAGCACACCACGCGCAACGCAAAGGCATCCACAAGCACACACACACACACACACACACACACACGCACGCGTGGAACATCAACACGCCAAGAACGTCAAAGGAGTGTGGACCACCACGGGCGAAAAACTTACCTGCCATGCGGGACATGTCCAGAGGAGAGTGGACCACCGGGGAAAACTTACCTGTGGACCACCACAGGGGAAAAACTTACCTGTGGACCACCACAGGGGGAAAACTTACCTGTTGACCACAAGGGGAAAACTTACCTGTGGACCACCACAGGGGAAAAACTTACCTGTGGACCACAGGGGAAAAACTTACCTGTGGACCACCACAGGGGGAAAAAACTTACCTGTGGACCACCACAGGGGAAAAACTTACCTGTGGATCACCACAGGGGGAAAAAACTTACCTGTGGACCACCACAGGGGAAAAAAACTTACCTGTGGATCACCACAGGGGAAAAAAACTTACCTGTGGACCACCACAGGGGAAAAAAACTTACCTGTGGACCACCACAGGGGAAAAACTTACCTGTTGACCACAGGGGAAAAACTTACCTGCAAGGTGGGCCATGTTTAGAGGAGTGTGGACCACCACAGGGGAAAAACTTACCTGCAAGGTGGGCCATGTTCAGAGGAGTGTGGACCACCACAGGGGAAAAACTTACCTGTGGACCACCAGAGGGGAAAAAAACTTACCTGTGGACCACCACAGGGGAAAAACTTACCTGTGGACCACCACAGGGGGAAAACTTACCTGTGGACCACCACAGGGGAAAAACTTACCTGCCAAGGTGGGACATGTCCAGAGGAGTGTGGACCACCACAGGGGAAAAAACTTACCTGTATACCACCACAAGGGGAAAAAAACTTACCTGTGGACCACCACAAGGTGAAAAAAAACTTACCTGCAAAGGTGGGCCATGTCCAGAGGAATGTGGACCACCACAGGGGAAAAACTTACCTGTATACCACCACAAGGTGAAAAAAAACTTACCTGTGGACCACCACAGGTAAAAAAAAAAAAAGCACCTTACCTGCCAGGTAGGACATGTCCAGAGGAGTGTGGACAGAAGCCAGAGTTCCCTTGTTGAAGCTGGCGCAGAAGGTTGCAGCATCGCTGTAGTCCTTGTTGCCTCCTGCATAGTAGCACTGACCCCCCGCCAGCTTCCATCCCACTTCGCAACTGTCTGAAGAGTTTCCTCCTCGGCGGGGGGGGGGGGGGGGGGGGGGGGGGGGGGGGGGGGGGGGGGGGGAGGGGGGGGGGGGGAGGGGTGGGAGGGGGGTGGGGGGGGGGGGTGGCTGCAGGAGGGTGTGTGGTTGTGGTTCGTGATGGTGTGGTGTGTGGTGTGGTGGTGGTGTGGGGGGGGTGGGGGGGGTGAGGGTGGTGGTGGTGGTGGTGGTGGTGGTGGTGTGGTGGGTGGTGGTGGTGGGGTGGTGGTGGTGGGGTGGAGACCCAAAGCGTTAGATGGTATGTGTGTGGTGGTGGTGGGGGGGGGGGTGGGGGTGGATGGTAGGTGTAGTCGGTGTAGAGTAGTAGTTGTGTGTTGGTTGTTGTGTGTGTGGTGGTGGTGGTGGTGTGGTGGTGGTGGTGTGTGGTGGTGGTGGTGGTGTTGGTGGTGGGTGGTGGTGGTGGTGGCAGACAGAAGGTTAGATGGTGTGTTCAGTGGTGGTGTGTGTGGTGGTGGTGGTGGTGGTGGTGGTGGTGGTTTTGGTGGTGGTGGTGGTGTGTGGTGGTGGTGGTGGTGGTGGTGGTGTGGTGGTGGTGGTGGTGGTGGTGGTGGTGGTGGTGGGGATGGTAGACCGTAGCGTTAGATGGTTGTGGTGGTGGGTGGTGGTGGTGGTGGTGTGGTGGTGGTGGTGGTGGTGGTGGTGGTGGTGGTGGTGGTGGTGGTGGTGGTGGTGGTGGTGATGGTGTGGTGGTGGTGGTGGTGGTGGTTTGGTGGTGTGTGGTTGGTTTGTGGTGGTGGTGGTGGTGTGGGTGGTGGTGGTGGTGGTGGTGTGGTGGTGGTGGTGGTGGTGGTGGTGGTGGTGGTGGTGGTGGGTGGTGGTGGGTTGGTGGTGGTGTGGTTGGTGGGGATGGTAGACCCTAGCGTTAGATGGTATGTTGTTTTTGGTGGTGGTGGTGGTGGTGGTGTGGTGGTGGTGGTGGTGGGGTATGGTAGACCCATAGCGTTAGATAGTATGGTGGTGGTGGTGGGTGGTGGTGGTTGGTGGTGGGGTGGGGATGGTAAACCCGTAGCGTTAGATGGTATGTTGTTGTTTTTGTTGTTGTTGTATTGTTTTGTTGTTTTGTGTTGCATTGTACTATTCTATACTCTACTACATGGCATTGTATTCTACTCTATTACATTAGATTATTTTGTATTGTATTCTACTGTATTCCATTATATGGGGGGAATAGCCTGGTGGTTAAAGGGTTGCGCACTGTGCCTTTGATCTGCTGACCCGGGATCGAATCCCGTTCAAGGGGATTTTCCCCCCTGGAGTTAAGATCAGTGCTGACTCCACTCCTCCCAAAAGTCCTTCTGATGAGACTATAAACTGAGATCCCGTGTGTGAACACATGCAGAACATCTTGTGCAAAGGTTAAAACCTTTTACACTTTTCGGAAGAGTAGGCCAGACAACCACATCGACAACATCAGACAAACACATAAACATCATCAGCAACATCAACAACAACATCAGATCACCACATCAACATCAAAAACAAAATCATCACAATCACACCAGCATCAACAACAACATCATACCACCACACGAACATCAACCACATCATCATCACACATAGATCAACAACAATGTCAAACCACTACATCAATATCAACGTCGTCATCATTATCATCATCATCACACCAACATCAACAACATCATACCACCACACAAACAGCAACAACGTCATCATCACACAAACATCAACAAAGACATCAGACCACCAACATCAACATCACATCAACAACAACAACATCGACTACCACATCATCATCATCAACAACAACAACATCAGACAACCACATAACCAACAACAACGCCACACAGACTGTAGACTACCATACCTGACTGGGTAATGTTGCGAACGTCGTCACTAAGGCTCATCTCACACACGAAAGGCAGACTCTTGTAGCAGTAGCCGTCGTACCAAAAGGCGTCCGTTCTCACTAAAACACACACACGGGGGTCGGGACAGCCTAGTGGTTAGAACATTGCGTTCGCAATCTGACAACCCGGGTTCGATTCCCGGTCAAGGGGATATTTCCCCCCTGGAGTTAACATCAGTACCGACTTCAGTGTCTCCCCAAAAGTCCTTCGGATGAGACTATAAACCGAGGTCCCGTGTGCGAACGCACGCAGAACATCTTGCGCACACGTTAAATCCTGTTCCGCTTTTCGTAAGAGTAGGCCATTGTGTGCCGGTGGGAACAGATGACAAAATTTACAAAACTGCATATATACGGGGACTGGTTGTAAAACAAAGCACATGAGTGCTTATTCCATTATCCTCGATATAAAAGAATAAGATAAAAAAATAAATAAATAAATAAACATCCCTCGACGTGTGTTCCAAACTGCAAGACTGCTGGCTTTTCCTTAAACCCTTAAAACAAACAATTATGTGTGAATGTGTGATGGCAGTAAAGAGAGGGGGTAGTTGGGTTGCCATTATTTTAGAAAGTGACTGGTGATGAAATCGCATTAGTAACTTAGCACTGTGTCCTTTTGTCCTTTAAGTTAATAATAAT
>CM054141.1:28697323-28704823 GCA_028751875.1 Rapana venosa
ATTTTATATCGAGGATAATGGAATAAGCACTTATGTGCTTTTTTTACATCCAGTCCCCGTGTGTATGCACTTTTGTAAATTCAGTCATCTGTTCCCACCGGCACACAATGGCCGACTCTTACGAAAAGCGGAACAGAATTCAACGTGTGCGCAAGATGTTCTGCGTGCGTTCGCACACGGGGCCTCGGTTTCTAGTCTCATCCGAAGGACTTTTTGGGGAGAGTGGAGTCTGCACTGATGTTAACTCCAGGGGAAAATATCCCCCTTGAACGGGAGTCGAACCCGGGTCGTCAGATTGCGAGCGCAATGTTCTGACCACTAGGCTATCCCGTCCCCCGTGGTCACGACTGTTGCGTTCGTGATCCGACGGCCCGGGATCGAGCCACCACCCAGGCACCCGTTGAAGAGGACTTTTCCCCCTGCTGGAGTTAACATCAGTACTGACTCCACTGCTCCGAAAATCCTTCAGAGAAAACTATAAATCGAGGACTCGAGTGCCAACGTACGCAGAACGTCTTATCCACACTTTAAAACCCGTTCCTCCTCTCAAAGAGTATTGCCTGTCGGTAGGAACAGATGATATTTCATATTAAAACGCATGCACTCAGGTTTCATGTTTAGACATCATCCCCAAAGCGGGATTGTGGATGTCTTAATGGTAGGCACAAACGGTCGCATACGCAAAATCTCACTGTTGGTGAACCTTGAAGCTCTAACTTAGGAACGAAAAATAAACACACACACACACACACACACCACAACACAACACAACATAACACAACACCAAAGACTGACAAAATAAATCTATATTTACAGCTGAACTAACTGCTATACTGTTGGCACTGTACTATGTTCTTGACTTTCCAAGACATTTTCAACATACTTATCTGTGTTGATTCGAAATCGGTTTTACATGCTTTAAAAAATTCTACTTGTAGAGTAAGAAAAGACCTTATCATTGAAATCAGGCATCTGATACACTTTTTTGATTTTAAGAGGTAGTACTGTTACTTTCTGTTGGGTTCCCTCACACACTGGTATATATTTTAATGAAAAAGTTGACAGCCTTGCAAAATATGGAGCGAGGTATAAAAATGCTTCCTGTGAAATAAATGTTGCCTTATCTCTGCATGAGGGATACAAATTGCTACAAAATTCTTGCTGGAAGCATTTCAGAAAAAAGATAAATGAGTCTGGCAATAGCTGTACAAGCAATGTGATTGATTTTCAAAATGCTTTTATTTCTAACAAAGTATGTGGTTGGTATAATCGTAGAAATATGTTATCCCTCATGTACAGGTTTAAGCTAAATGCTTTCAGGACAAAATACGTGAAAGATGTAAACTGCATTTGTGGGGAGAAGATCTCAAATAGTCATGTTATTTTTGATTGTGGACATTTAAAAGCATTTTTACCTGCTGTACCTAGTTTGTCAATGGATCAGATTCTGTCTGAACCATCGTTACTGTTGGACATTGTGTTAGGGTTGATAAAAAGTCCGATAACTCAGTTTTTGTAGTATGTTAAAGTTGGTTTTTATTCAGTACTATAATCTGACATTTTTCAGTTATCGTTTGCTTTTTCTTGTTAGATTTTTCCCGTCTAAAATCACTAAATGTGAATAGACGTTAAACTGAAGATATCACACACACACACACACACACACACACACACACACACACACACACACACACACACACACACATCAGACGTTCGCAGAACAGTGAACTATCTCAAGACAGTGCAGTGACAGGAATATCGCGACCATACTCATTATGCATGCATTCAGCAATCTGTTAAAGTCACACCACATTTCAAATTTATCATACTGATGATTTCACAGTGATTCTAGTGGTCTAGAGGTAACGCACCTGCCTAAAAAAAGCGAAAAGTCCGGGCTCAAAGTGTGTGATGGTTCGAACCTTGTTTATTCCCGAAACTTTTCCCCCCATCCACTAGACCGTGAGTGGTGGTATGGGTGCTAGTCTTTCCGGATAAGACGATAAACCGAGGTGCCGTGTGTAACACGCATTTAGCGCATGTAAAAGAAGCCACGGCAACAAGAGAGTTGTCCCAGGCAAAATTTTTTAGAAAAAGCCACTACTCTGATAGGGGAACAAGTACTGTTGCTGACAGGAAAAAATAAATAAATTAATGGGTCCCCGTGTGCATGCAGTTTTGTACATTTTGCCATCCGTTCCTACCGCGAACACAATGGCCCTACTCTTTCGAAAAGGGGATCATGTTTTAAAGTGTGCGCAAGATGTTCTGCGTGCATTCGCACACGGGGCCTCGGTTTATAGTCTCATTCGAAGGACTTTTCGGGAAAGTGGAGACGACACTGATGTTAACTCCAGAAGACAAATCCTCTCGAACGAGAAACGAACCCGGGTCAGCAGATCACGAATACATCACTGTAACCACCAGGCTATCCCGTCCCTAAGATCGTCAGATCGAGAGCGCGATTCGCAACTCTCTAACCACCAGGCTATCTTGTCCCCCCCTCCCCCCGCCCCCCCCCCCCCCCCCCCCCCCCCCCCCCACCCCTTCTCCCTCCTTGAAATGTACAGGAGGAACCTGCACGCTAGGAAAGCCATACTTTCTTTGAAAAAAAGGATTTTTCATTGTGAAACATGCTGAAGAAAAAGAGTACTTCTTCTTCGTTGTCGTCGAACGCTCAGACAGCAACTATTGTTGTCTCGAAAAATGCGTTGTGCTGCCGTTAAGCGCCTGACAAGTCAGGCCCAGCACATCCGACTTCGGCATGGAAGAGAGTTGTTAGCTTTTTAAGTTTTTCTTGCAAAAAAAAAAGGCAGGAGAATGGACCAAGAAGGCAGAAAATAGACCAGACGTAGGTGACAAGAAGAAAAGGAACAAGGCAGAAACAAAGAGAGGGATAGAAATGAGGGAAATCCAAGCACAGAATTTCCAGAAGGTGAGAATGCTTTTTTATACTGACAGGCCCGGGCATCACCACGGGGGGGAAAGGGATGCTACTTACCAGACAAGCCCAGCCATATCTGCTTGGCAAAACTGCCATAGATCATCTTTGTCTTGATGAAGTTTTCTTCTCCTAGGCTGAAAAACAAGGAAGAAAAAAATCAGATTGTAGGTTTTATACCATTATTCTTAAAAGTGTGTGTGTTGTGCGTGCGCGCGCGCGTGCGTGCGTGATTGCGTGTGTGTGTGTGTGTGTGTGTGTGTGTGTGTGTGTGTGTGTGTGTGTGTGTGTGTGTGTGTGTGTGTGTGTGTGTGTGTGTGTGTGTGTGAGTGTGTGCGTGCGTGCGTGTGTGTATGTGTGTTTGTGCGCGCGCGTGCGTGCGTGTATGTGTGTGTTTGTGTGCGCGCGCGCGCGCGCGTGTGTGTGTGTGTTAAGATCCTGAAGCAAACCAGTGGCGCCCATCTCCTCTACCTCGCTGCTTTACCTTCTCTGACCCTAAAGAGGGCAGGTACCCATTTACAGCTGGATGAACTGGGGAACTGTGCTGAAGCCAAGGTATGAAAACATACACCCATCCGCACGACAACCAGGCTCTCATCTCTGCCTAGATTTAGCTTGCGTAGAGCGAGTGGTCTGACCACTGAGCTATTCCGCCACTTTATTCATGTTACCTCTGGTCAGAAATGCCCAATTATATTAGGGTACAAATTCTTCGTCGTTGTCAAACGCTCAGACAGCAACTATTGTTTTTCTTTTTTATTAAATTCTATTATATCGAGGATAGTGGAATAAGCACTCATGTGCTTTTTTACAATCAGTCCCCGTGTGTATGCAGTTTTGTCAATTTTGTCATCTGCTCCCACCGGCACACAATGGCCTACTCTTACGAAAAGCGGAACACGATTTAACGTGTGCTCAAGATGTTCTGCGTGCGTTTGCACACGGGGCCTCGGTTTATAGTCTCATCTGAAGGACTTTTGGGGAGAGTGGAGTCTGCACTGATGTTAACTCCTGGGGAAAATATCCCCTTGAACGGGAATCGAACCCGGGTCGTCAGATTGCGAGCGCAATGTTCTAACCAATAGGCTATCCCGTCCCCTCCCGTCCCGTTGTCTGTCATATAAGTGATAATACGTTGCACTGCCGTTTAAGCATCTGACAAATCAGGCCCAACCTATCCGACTTCGGCGTGGAAAAGAATTATAATCTTGTAAGTGTGTTTTTTTCCTAGAAAAAAAGTCAGGAAAACGAACCAAGAAAGCAGACAAAAACAGACAAGAAGGAGGTGACAGGGAGGAATAGGTTTAGACAGAAACAAAGAGAGGGATTAAAGTTTTTTCAAGGGGAATTTCTAGCACAGAATTTCCAGAAGGGTGGGGATGCTATTGATACAGACAGGCTCCCGGCATCGCCCTGGGAGAAAGGTTACAAATGGGTCAGTGAGTCTGTAACAGAGAATGCTACAAACGAGTCAGCGAGTCTGTAACAGAGAATGTTACAAACGAGTCAGCGAGTCTGTAACAGAGAAGGTTATAAATGAGTCAGTGAGTCTGTAACAGTCACTGAGTCCGTAACAGAGAATGTTACAAACGAGTCGGTGAGTCTGTAACAGAGAAGGGTTACAAACGAGTCAGCGAGTCTGTAACAGAGAAGGGTTACAAACGAGTCGGTGAGTCTGTAACAGAGAAGGTTACAAACGAGTCAGTGAGTCTGCTGTAACTTACTCAGAAATCACCAGCAGGGCTGCCCCGAGGTTCTGGCAGCTCTGGGAGGCAGAGAACCAGGGGAGACTGGCAGAGGGCGAGCGGTAACACCTTCCTTCGTGACTCAGCCACCCCTCCGCACAGCTGCCTGGTCAAGCACACACAGCACGCTTTACTGCAACATGGCTGGCACAGCAGTCAGCTTCCCCCACTGTCAGCCACTCTCGGCTGCTATCGGTTTCACTCCTTCCCGGTCCAGCTGGGACCAGCTGATGCCAGTTATGGGAGGATTTGACCACACTTGGGTTTGGTAAAAAAGGAAGGAGCGCGCAAATTTTGACGTTGTGCCCTGGACCCTTGACCGAGTTGTGCTGGATTTCTGCACGGTAGGCTGTTAGTTGTGGTCACCATGGTCATGAGTATGTACATTGAAACACATCATCATCATCATAATGATGATGATGATAATAATAATAATAATAATAAATGGAATTTATATAGCGCTATATCTTGCCATTACAAATCAGAGCACTTGCATTCAATCCGCTCCTACACATGCAACCAACAATGATTAACAAATGTACACACACATACACATACACACACATACACACTCACACACACACACACACACACACACACACACACACACATAGGTTATACATTTCAGCAGGGTGATGGAATTTTGGCTGTTAAGGGCAGGGACAGATATGAGATAAAACAGGAGGGGAAAATCTTAGGTTTGAAACAGGTATGTTTTGAGGCTGGATTAAAAGCTGTCGTAAGTAGACTTTTCACGAAGGGAGAGAGGGAGGTCATTCGTAAGCACATGATGCATTCCCACGCAGCCTCATCATCATCATCATCAGTCCCGTGACCTTGGCGGTCGTGGAGGAGACACGAAAGACGATGCCGTGGTAAGCCTCCTCCATCCATCTCGGTCCTCGGCTCTGCGCAGTAGTGCCGAGTCATTCATCCTGGTCCATTCTCTGATGTTGTCCATCCATGACTTGTTCTGTCTTCCCCTCTTTCTGCCACCTTCGAGTGTTCCCTGCAGTACTGTTTTGGGCAGAGTGTTGTGGCGGGTGACGTGGCCGAACCATGTCAGCTTTTTTTTCTTGACGATGGTGAGAAGGGGTTCCTGTGGACCTGTCAGCCGTGTTATTTGACTCTTGACAAATTCATTGGTCTTTCGTTCTCTCCAGGATATGCCCAGCAGTTTTCTATGGCATTTTGTTTCAAATGACTGGATTCGCTTTGCTGTTTCAGCAGTCAATGTCCAGGTTTCACTTCCGTACAGCAGGACTGTCTGAATTAGGGCTTTGTAGAGCTTTAGTTTGATTGGGAAACTGATCTCTTTACTTTTCCATATGGTGGTGAGTTTTGTCATGGAAGATGTTGCCATGGCTAGTCTGACTGATTTCTGTCGTCGATCGCCCGTCCTTTGTGAGTGTAGCGCCAAGGTATTTAAAAGCGTCTACCTCCTCCAGTTGCTGGCCGTTCATGTAAATTTTAGCAGTGGCGTTGCTCGTGCTGTTCACAAGTACTTTACTTTTCTCCGAGCTCACCTCCATCCCATATGCTCCAGCTCTGTTCTCAAGTCTGGTCGTAAGATCTTGCAGCTCTATGTTACTTCCGCCCATGAGGTCAATGTCATCGGCAAACCGCAAGTTGTTGAGGGGTCTGCCGCCAATGGAGATGGTAGAGTGGAAGTCATGGAGGGTCTCTCTCATAATGTTTTCCAAGAACAGATTAAACAGGACTGGAGATAACAGGCATTCTTGTCGGACCCCAACTGTGGTTTTGAAGTAGTCTCCGACCTGATTGTTCAGAAGGACTGCACTGCTTGCGATGTTGTATAGTGCTTGAATGGTTTGCACTAGTCCTTCTTCAATGCCAAACATTCTGAGGACCTGCCACAGGCCTTCGTGCCATACTCTGTCGAAAGCCTTCTTGAAGTCGCAGCCTACTTACATTTAAAAAAAAAAGAAAACAACCCCCCACCCCTCCGAAAGCCCATCGCATTGAAGAAAAGTGATAGGCCTGTATTGTAATCCTCTGACAGTTTTATCAAATAAGAAGCTATGGTCACATTAAATTAAATTCGAATTAAGGCTGTCCCCAA
This sequence comes from Rapana venosa, assembly GCA_028751875.1. Lineage (NCBI taxonomy): Eukaryota > Metazoa > Mollusca > Gastropoda > Neogastropoda > Muricidae > Rapana > Rapana venosa. The sequence continues at coordinate 28,704,093 of CM054141.1, forward strand.
AGTCTGACCGCGCTGCCTAAATGGCGGGGAGGGGTGGGGGGGGGGCGGTCGCATTCGCAAAAATCTCACTTTAGGTGAAACTTGGAGCTCTAGCCGAGGACCGCAAAAACATAATTATAGTTAAAACTGTACTCCCAAAAGGGTAGTTTGTAACAGAAATCCCCGCTTTATGCTAAGGGTTGTGAATCTTGGGAAATATTTGGAGGACTCAAGACATACCTTGGTAAATATCTTTTTCTTCTTGCTTCGACGAACGCTTAGTGAGCAGTTGTTGTTTGTCTGTTATATGAGATCCAAAGGATAACAATTCTCTCCCACATCCGATACAATGGGCCCGACTTGTCAGGCGCTTAACGGCAGCGCAACGCATTTTCGCTCATAGAACAGTACAGCAATGATTGCTGTCTGAGCGTTTGATGAAGAAGAGGAAGGAGAGCTGCATGTTATGCAGACATCAAAACAAGAGAAGTAACTGGCAAGGTAAACGTAAATAAAAACAACAACGAACAAACAACAAAACAGAAAACAGTGCACATTATAGGAAGAAAAACACACGATATATAAACCAAAAAATCGATTATAACACATGAATTTTTATTAGCATATCACCGAAAAACAAGCCTCTGGCATCCCCAAGGACGACTACTCTTAAAGAATTTCTATCTGTTTATAGGTGAGATTGACTGTCCTTTAACATAACCATCTGGATTGTTTTGGAGCTGTTATAAGGG
>CM054141.1:28709823-28784823 GCA_028751875.1 Rapana venosa
TGTAGGGTAGGGTAGGGTAGGGTAGGGTAGGGAAGTGTAGTGTAGTGTAGTGTAGTGTAGTGCAGTGCAGTGCTGTGTAGGGTAGGGTAGGGTAGTGTAGTGTAGTGTAGTAGTGTAGAGTAGTGTAGTGTAGTGTAGTGTAGTGTAGTGTAGTGTAGTGTAGTGTTGTGTAGTGTAGTGTAGTGTAGTGTAGTGTAGTGTAGTGTAGTGTAGTCTAGCGTTGTCTAGTGTAGTTTAGTGTAGTGTATCCAGTACGCAGGCGAGCATTAATTCATATATCCATAATTCCTCCCACTTACCACAAAACAAACAAAAACCAAAAACAGAACAAAGCGAAATTTCAAACAAACAAAAAGTCAGATTTTTTTTTAACTAAAGATTGTGCCTGCACGCACGCAGTACTGACCAATTCAGCCGGGGTGGACAAAGAGACGAGGGAGGCCTCCCAGGAGGCACACACCCCTTGACCATCCTCGAAGGACATGGGCTGCTGACCAAGCCAGTAGCAGTGCATCCCTATCCGAAACCATCCGCCCGGACACTCCACACCAGCTGCCGTACCTGCACATGAATTGAAAGCTGCCACTTTTGTCCACAAAGCACTAAACATTAGAAAACGGAGCTTAATGATGTTATTAGAAAATATCGGGATTTTTGTTTAAATGTTGTAATTACGGAATGTTAATTTATTGTTTAATAGTGTGATTACGAATGTCATGGGTGGGGGGGGGGGGGGGGGGGGGGTTAACGCTGTGATTACATAATTACAGGTTTTGATCAATGTTGTAATCACGAAATGTTACGTTCATCCTGCTTGTAAAGGGCCAAGGCCTATACATTAAATCATCCGATCGAGTCCGAGTCGAGTCCGTTCTCTCTCTCTCTCTCTCTCTCTCTCTCTCTCTCTCTCTCTCTCTCTCTCTCTCTCTCTCTCTCTCTCTCTCTCTCTCTCTCTCTCTCTCTCTCCCAAAATATCATCATCAACGTCCTCTGAAGACAAAACCGAGATGCAAATAAAATCAGCTAACTGGTAATTCCTGAAGTCGGAGTGCGGCTACCAAAATGGTGGGAGAAAAAAAAAGAATGGTTGCATACGCAAAAAAATCTCACCATCGGTGAGCCTTGGAGCTTTAGCCGACATTTTTTTTCAAAAGCTAATTGATACAGCTTAGTCTTAAGTGATCGACTATGACTCTCTGACTAGGAGGCTTGACTCGCACAGTCCTTATGTGCTGCAGCCCTGGGGGCTAGTTGGCCTTTGGAGAACATCTCCAACGCTGACTGACCTTATGCCCACTTGGCCGAGAGAGTGGGGATGTGCTGTGGGCAAGGCATCTCCACTATAATCAAATTAATTTCTGCCCAGTTTCCAAAACAGCGGCTGCCTCCTCTGCTGTTTTGGAGGTCATCGTCGGACACGACGGACAAACATACAAAATTGATAATTTTCTTAACCTAGAATAATTGCCAATACAAGCATGCAGTGCTTAAACAAGGACAACAACAAAAACAAAAGCTGCTTTATACCTACACCATTAAGAAACGATTTAGGACAACATCATTGTGGCTTAATCAGCAAAACATTGAAAAGACGTTAGAAACAGATGGCAGCAGTGGACGAAATAGACAGAAACAAAGAAAGAGAAAAACAAAGAATAAGATCATAAACAACAGTTACAGACAAAGGGTGACATCGTCATGCTGAGAAAGAGCCCGACAAACTATAGTGAGGGAAATGAAAAGAAAACAAAAGCATACGTTACCAATCAATAGTAGCAGCTGTAAGGAAACCATCAAGAGTTTCCCTGCCATGACTCCTGCTTGCTGTAACACCATCGCTCGTAGCCGCTACCTAACTGGACCTGGTCAAATGGTCAAATCCTCAGACTGGTCTGTGGTGATGCACACACATACGCACACTCACGCATGCACGCACGCACACACACACACACACACACACACGCGCGCACGCACGCACACACACGCACGCACGCACGCACACACGCACGCACGCACACACACACACACACACGCACGCACACACACACACACACACACACACGCACAGCACGCACGCACGCACGCACGCTCGCACGCACACACATACATAATTAATCCACAAAGAAAAGGAACACACACATAATCTACAAAGAAAAAGAACACACACACATACATACATACATACATACATACATACATACATACATACAACATACATACATATACATACAGAGACAGAGAGAGAGAGAGGGAGAGAGAGAGAGAGAGAGAGAGAGAGAGTGAGAGAGAGAGAGATAGATAGATAGATAGATAGATAGATAGACAGACAGACAGATAGATAGATAGATAGATAGATAGATACATAGATAGATAGATAGATAGATAGATGGGTGGATGGATGGATAGAAACAAACAAAACAAAGCAAACAAAAATAGTAAATAAGGTCATCAATTGAGCACAAAACATATCAGAATAATACAGCAAATAAGTCAGTGTGTAAAAACTTTCGGTGACAACATTTCAAACAGACGCTTGTATCTATCATAGGTATGCACACCTATTATATCAGCTAACAGCTTTCGTAACCTCATTGATACCTTTGGATAACAAATCTCTAAACAACAACAACAGCCATAAAAATACAACTTTATACTTGGTATTACACCGATGGGTGTACGGTAATACCACACTACACAATTCTAATTCATAGAGAGAGAGGTGATAAACAATGATGCACCTACTCCTATAAAGTCGTTACAGCCCCTACGCTCCTAAAATCTATGGGAGTTTTTAAAAAATATATATTATGATTAGTACATTATTCTCAATGCAGTGCGTTTCAATGCAACACAAACGATACAGTCTCTAAACCAGACGAGAGAGCCGGCACAGAGTACTCACGTACAACAAGTAACGACGTGTATATGCAATGTGCAATGGAAGCGACTGAAGCCCCACGCACTGTGAGAAAGAGAAGTGAGTATGTATGTATGTATCCTGTCAAGAGATGGCCACTACCGAACCTTCTCACACAACACACGGCCTGTCCTCATAATCATGTATCACAACCATCCCATCTAGCAGGGTTTCCAATATCTTTTATCAGTGGCTTTTGCACGGAATGAACCGCTCTACACTCGCACAGACAGACAGACAGACAGACAAAGAGACAGACACACGCGCGCGCTCGCACGCACACGTGTACACACACACGCACACGTACACACACACGTACACACACACGTATACACACACACGCACGCGCACGCACGCACGCACGTTGAAGCCAACGGACACGGTTGATTCCATTCCATCTCCTTCTGACCTCTCTATAATATATCCATTAAATAAATAATTTTAAAAAACATTTGCGGGTACACACTATCCGACAGACTGACAAACAAGCCGTTAACAGAAAGTACAATAATATAGGATCGTCAAAGGAGATAATATCAGGCATATTGAACCAATGACTTGCTAGTTACACCTCTACACGGCTCTCTCTCTCTCTCTCTCTCTCTCTCTCTCTCCTTTATCACTATCTCTGATAACCTCGACTCAACACTGATGGCTCGCCACGTTTGGAAATAGCTGGGACTGCCTACTTGTCGAACATCAGATAATTACTTCGTAAAACTGACTGATCTGTGTTTTGAAATACCATCCCGGTACGACCTCGACTTATCAGCTTGCCTTTAAATCCTCCTGCCCACACTTCAGTCTCCTCCTCCACATCATCATCGTCGTCGTCGTCGTCATCATCGTCGTCGTCGTCGTCGTTATCATCATCATCACCATCATCATCATCATCATCATCATCATCATTATCACTAATATCATCGTCACTTAGTACTCATTGTCACTGTCATCGGTGCCATCATAGAGATCATCAGTATTATCGTCATCTGTACTCATCATCACTGTCATCGTCATCATCACTATCATCATCATTATCGTCATCATCACTATTATCATCATCACTGTCATCGTCGGGTGGGGCATTTCATATGAAAGCTAGTGCCAACAATTTTATAAAATCAAAGAGCGATAAAAGGACAAACAAAACAAAACGTGGAACAAAAATCAAAGTAATTATAAAAAAACAATCAAGTGGAGAGTGGGACATGTGTTCACGAGTGCCAGCACACACACTCTCTCTCTCTCTCTCTTCGTCGACTGGTTTTAAGTCTTTCCACACAAGTCATAGTGTAGGACTGTAATAAATGTATGAAGACTAAGCTGAAAGAGGGGGGTTAAAAGGGTTAAAAAAAACACACCTGTGAACAAAGGTAGAGTTATGTCCCTTTAAATTTGCCACAGAGATTCATGTTCTTTCTTTCTTTCTGTTTTTTCATTTTCATTTTTATTCTACTTTTAAGTCACGGCAGATTTCTCAGAGTGAAATTCGAGCTGCTCTCCCTGCGGAGAACGCTTCGCCACAAGAGCAGAGCCACCCATCAATTTTGTTTTCTTTTCATGTCTGCAACTGTGTTTGTTTCCCTATCAGAGTGGCTTTTATTATTTTCTACAGAATTTTGTCAGGGAGAACTGTCTTCTTGCCACGGGTTCTTTTACGTGCGCTAAATAATTGTGTGTAACACACGGGACCTCGGTTTATCGTCTCATCTGAAAGACTAGCGCCCAGACCACCACTCATGGTCTAATGGATGGGGGAAAAGTTTCGGGTCCAAACGGGATTCGAACCACCGCACACTTCCGACCCGGACTTCTCGCTTTCTAGACAGGCAGTTACCTCTAGACCACAGATCCACTCGACTGTTTACGGGGTATTTTAACAGGGTAACTGGGGGCTTCCAGTTTTAGTCAGTGTAGTGTAGTAGATCAGTTGCCTAGAGATAACGCGCCTGTCTAGTAAGCGAAAAGTCCAGGTTCGGGGTGTGCAGTGGTTTAATCCCCGTTTGAGCCCGAAACTTCTCCCCCATCCATTAGACCATATGTGGTGGTCTGGGCACTAGTCTATCGGATGAGACGATAAACCCAGGTCCCGTGTATTACACCAAATTATTTAGCGCATGTAAAAGAACCCGTGGCAGGAAGACAGTTCTCCCTGACAAAATTCTGTAGAAAATAATAAAAGCCACTCTGATAGGGAAACAAACACAGTTGCAGACATGAAAAGAAAACAAAATTGATGGGTGGCTCTGCTCTTGTGGGAAGCGTTCTCCGCAGGGAGAGCAGCTCGAATTTCACTCTGAGAAATCTGCCGTGACTTAAAAGTAGAATAAAAATGAAAATGAAAAAACAGAAAGAAAGAAAGAACATGAATCTCTGTGGCAAATTTAAAGGGACATAACTCTACCTTTGTTCACAGGTGTGTTTTTTTTAACCCTTTTAACCCCCCTCTTTCAGCTTAGTCTTCATACATTTATTACAGTCCTACACTATGACTTGTGTGGAAAGACTTAAAACCAGTCGACGAAGAGAAGAGAGAGAGAGAGTGTGTGTGCTGGCACTCGTGAACACATGTCCCACTCTCCACTTGATTGTTTTTTTATAATTACTTTGATTTTTGTTCCACGTTTTGTTTTGTTTTTCATGGACTTGTTAATGCCTTGATTGGAAGGGGGTGTTGTTTTGTTGTTTGCTACTTGCTTTTTTATTTTAATCATTATTAGAATGTGATTGTTTATTTCGTATTTTTAGAGGGTGCGTGTGTGTGTGTGTGTGTGTGTGTGTGTGTGTGTGGGCACCCGCTTTTTTTTGTTGTGTTATTACTGTCTTTCTGTTCTTGTTTCTTTTTTGGTTTTTATTTTTGTTTTTGTCTTCTTCTTTTATTTGGTTTTTCTTCTTGGTTTTTTGTCTTGTTGTTTTGTTTCTAATTATTGTTGTTGTGGTTTTTTAAATTAGTCTTTTCTATACTGATGTTATCCCGATAAGGTTTATAATTATTGCTATTGTTGTTGGTGTTTTTTTTTATTAGTCTTTTTTCTTTATTGATGTTATCCCGATAAGGGCGGGGACTAGATGTAAAAGCGTACATGAATGCTTATTCATTATCCTCGAAATAAAAGTATTTGACTTGACTTGACTTGACTCTCTCTCTTTAATATCAAAATAATTTTCTATACATTTACTTGAAATTATCAGCTGTGATTATTATGGATAGTCCCTTCTCAGGCAAGGGCCGGATGAAAAAATATATGTCAACACTTGGCCTATCTATAACCCTTGGGAATAAAGATTATCAATCAATCGATCAACATGTCTGACAGCCAGATTTACTTCCCTTCTGTGAACACTGACCAATGGAATGAAGCGTTTCATAACAAGATGGACGAAACCGTCAAATGAGAGGACACCACGTTGGAACAGTTGTCTGCTCTTGGCGTCTGCAGTTATAGAAGGTTCTCGGCGAAAGCTTGAAGACAGTTATTGTACAAATAACCAGTTGCAAGGTAAACACTTTAATACTTGTCTTTGTATAAATCTTTCTTCAATTAGTTAGCGTCATTAGATATAGCCAGTCTGTTTACTGATGAAGCAGAAGTTCAGAACTAGAGTGTAGCGCTCGTGCCGGTCATCATTGTCATGCTTGTGGTAACTGGTCCGTTAGCCTACCGTTGGGAAAATGATAGGACGATAAATTTCGTTGATCATGATTGTAGAATTATATTCATCTCTTTCAAACTGCTACAGAAAGATAGGAATGTATCAGGAAAGATCGCGTCTCCTTGCTTTGCAGCTTTGCAGATGCTCGTGAATGAAGGTTTCCAGGTCAAAATCGAATTATTGACTAAAAAGCAAGGAATATGAAAGACTTGCATAGGGGATTAGGCCCTATGATTTAGCATTTTAGGCCCTCTTACCAGTCTGCACAGATTAGCCACTTTTGAAGTGGGGGAAAATCCAACATGATGTTGAACCCGTGTATTGTGTGAAAGTATTTGAGTCCTATGCAAAGTGGGAAAAGCAACTGCAAACTGTGGAAGGGTAGTATTTGCAGAACAGGCATGGGTGTGGCTAGTGTTGGAGCTGGGTGGGAGGGGCAACGCTGAGATATATAAAATTTTATGGAAATTAAGATAGTAGAAACAAGACCATTCTCCAACTTTGTTTATATTCCCAAGTACAAAGTATGTGCACAATCAAGCATGAGCACACACACAAGTGTACACACACAGAGTGCATAACAAAGTAAAATGACTGACAAAATTAGACTTAAAAAATGAGTTAGCAGGCTAAAATTACTATGTTCTAAGCTTCATGTAAAGAAATCACACTGTAATTTATTTATTTTTTAACAGAGGTTTTGGGATAAATGTACATTCTGGTAGAATCTTCACTAGTCCTTTTTTTTCTGTAAGATACTATTCAACAGGTAGTGTCGCTATTGATAGATTATGCAGCAAGAAAAAACACATAAGGATGATAGTCAGACTAGTGGTTGGAATGTTGAGCTTGTGATCTAACAGCCAGGGCTTGAAGCACCACCACTGAGGTACCCATTCGAGGAGATTTTCTCCTGAAAGACAACATGAATGTTGTCTCCACTCCCCCGAAAGTCCTTTTCATCAGATATTAAACTATGGCAGGGATCGACATTAAGCATTGCTCGACTGCCCGGGGCAACTGAATCGCTGATTCGGGCAAGTGAAGTTCACGGTAAACTTGCCCAACCAGGCAAGTTAAAATTTTGACAAGCAACCCTTGCTTTTCTCTTGCCTGATGATTATCTTATGCTTGACGCTGACCGTTCAAGTTTAGAGCAGACGATCTTTCGATCTTTTCTTTTCTCGACACAGCAAAGTTTACGCGCAGACCTATTCTTGGTCAGAGCAGACAGTGGTTTCCTGTGTAGGTCTAAGCTTATCACAGAAAAGGAATGGTACCATTCCCTTTTCTGTGAAACTTGTAGCCCACTGGCTTGGCCTAGTTTCTGTTACACAGCATTGTTTGTTATGCATGCACTATATTTTAAAAGTTCAGTTTTGATACACATGATTTTAGTGAGGTTATGTGGGCAAGTGCAAAACCCATTCGGGCAAGTGATTTTTCCTGTGACTTGCCCGACTGGGCAAGTGGGGAAAAAAGTTAAATGTCGATCCCTGTATGGTTGCGTGTGGAACTGCATCAGTGCGTGCAGAAAATCAGGGCACATGTAATAATTATTGTATTTCTAATGATGTGTACGTACGTTGTACCTCATGGCTTCTGCCTTTCGGAAAAGTAGGCTATTGTGTGCCAGTAGGAACAGATGGCATTTTAAAAAATGAAATACAGCATGCTTGCTAGTGTCATGTTTAGACATCATTCCCAAAGTCATGCGGCTGATAGTGACGTGATACATTATCTTAAATACTTAATTTCTGTAGAGAAATAAAGGCCATCCTGAGGATGTCTAGTCATTTGACTTGACTTGCTTAATCCTCAAAAAAGTTGGGGGGTTTCACAGAGACTCAGAGAGGGGGGTAGGTTGTGGATAGGGATGTAACAGTAGTAGAAGGGGGTTTGAAGGTATTGGGAAATGCACGTATTCACCTTTGCAGACTCACAAGCAGCAGCAGAAGGTAGACACAGGTAGCAGAGGATTGTTGGATTGCAATTTATGTCCTGGGGTTCTGAGTATTCCAGAGATGGATGGATGGATTTTGCTTGAAGCAGGCACTGACTGCTTTTGGATCACAGGGCAGAGATAGTGCTACACTATTACTTTGCAAGTAGGAAGTGTGCAGTGTTGTTGGTGCATTATTTGATATGCACAGCAGCAAATTTCATAAAACTAAAAGATTTTGGAAAAGATATTGCCGTATAAGAAAAATACGGTGGGTTTTTTTTTTTTGGGGGGGGGGGGGGGGGGGCCTCTCCGAGTCGCACTCTTTACACTATTACAATCTAATCAAGCATCAAGTGGTATCCCACTACGTCGTATGGCTCTCATACAGTTCTGTTATCAACTCCTTTATCAAGTGTGTTCCCAGACAATTACTGAATTGAGTAAAAAATGAAAAAAATTTTCACTGGTTTTATATATATATATATATAAAAACATTTAGTTTTCCTTAAAACACAATCTTTGAATAGAAGTACAATGCAGGCACATGTATTGACCCAGTGATGTGTCTTTGTAGAAATATATTTGGAGCTGATCTGCAGTTTTGGTAGCATACTTACATAATTTTACAAAAAGTTGTATTAAAGTTATACATAGTCTGTACAGGGGACGGGATAGCTCAGTGGTCGGAGCACTCGCTTTCCCCCAGCCAAGTTAAGCAGCGTCGAGCGTGGTTACCAGTTGGATGGGTGACCGTTTGCGTGCCTTGGCTTCAGTACAGCTCCCCCAGTTCACCCAGCTGTAAATGGGTACCTGCCCTCTTTAGGGTCAGGGAAGGTAAAGCAGCGAGGGAGAGGAGATGGGCGCCGCCCTCAATATGCTGGCCCCAGAGAAGTGAGGTCTCTGACGCCTCGCTCCCCTACGACCTTATAGGTTATGGGACTCCTTTACCTTTACCTTTTTATAGTCTGTACAAGGCCTTGTGGTTTCTGTTGTTTCAGGATGCGGCTTTGGCGTACGTTGTTGTTACTGTCCATCGTTGGTTTGGTGTTGGTTAGCATCACTAAGTGTGAGCCTGCTGTTGAGGAAGGGGATGAAGATGATGATGACGAAGGCCAGGTTGAAGTTGAAGAGGAAGACGAGCCAGTGGTAGAGGACACTCCAAGAGAAAAGGTATACCTGTATAATTTGGTCTTTAGAGTGTTCTCAATGATTAATATATTATGTGTGAGTGGCTCTAGGTAGATTACCATTTCAGTGACCTGGTTAAAAAAAACAAGGAGGCCAGTCAAAGTCATATTTATAATTGTGTGACTGTGTGTGTGTGTGTGTGTGTTTATAGGGCAGATACATGCGATATAAGCTGCGTACAATTAAAAACTTCAGCTATGATTATCTGTCATGTTATGATTTTACTTTTTTGTGCACCACAGACCTGGCAGTTTTAAGATAAGGATTTTAAGTGATGTTCTAATTATAATGCCATAAGGGAGGAGGTTTCTGTTTTAGAAAATTCTTTCTAGGCAGGTATACAAGGTGTTTAAAGTGCCATCCAAGTGCAAGTCAGATGAGCAAGTGCTTTGTGAACAAGTCCTGTTACTTATTCATGATTGTGGTCCTTTGTAGACATAACTCATGGAGTACCATTAATTAAGCTGAATATCATCAGACCTGTGCACTTACTCTTAATCAGGTAACACTCCCTTTCCTGAATTCAAACTAGCAGAAAACACACACTTAACACTTTACAGACTGCAAGAGTGACTTGAGACTATGAGTATGAATGAAACTGTTGAAAATATTTTGGCTTGATTTTCAGTCATAGTATTGTTTCTTATAAAACTCAACTGACTATAGATAGAGAATGACATTTTCAGCTGTCTCACGTAAGATATTGGCATAATTTTCCCAGCATTATGTCACCAGTAAGTATGGAAAATTGTGATACCTGTTGCAGCCAAAATACACAAGGCCGGTACCCAAAGTTCCTGTGTTCTTCCATGAGCCATTTGACTCTAAGGAGTCTTTTGCAAAGAGGTAAAGCATCACCTGCTCACAGTCATACATGACAACACCTTCAATGCAAACAGAATCACACTTTCTCTGTTTCTGTCTCTACCTCTTTATTTCACATACTAATGCATGCATGCACGCACACACAAACTTGTAACTGACTACACACAGAGTTGGTCTATTTGTGTGTGCATGTCAGTCTGCATGTGTGGTCTTTATCTGTGCATGTGTTCAACATGTATACTAATGTGCACATAATGATAGATAATCGATATATGTGTGCACAAATAAACTTTAGGAAAAACAAACAAACAAACTCAGACCACTGCCTATCCCCAATGAGAAAGGTGATCAAATAAGTAGACTGAATTTGAGTCATTCTCTGAATATTGATCATCAAATTTAAGTAAATAAATACAGAAGTAAATGCATATATATATATATATATATATATATATGTTTGTGTATGTGTGAATGAAAGAATGAATCAGCAAGTAATTAATAAGTAAGCACATTGATAGTACAGCATAGTAATAATTTACAAAAGCCTGTTTGGTTTTATGTGATGTTTTTTCTGAGTTCAGGGGGGAGGGGGTGTATTTTTGTTGTTGTAGATTTACAAGTTTTTATCTTGGCAAACTATATGATTAAAAGCAATAATTAAACTTGTGAACCGGCACTTGTTGACAGTTCTAGATTGGCAGCACTGTACAGTTGATAACTTTATGTTTCAGATGGACATTGTCTGAGGCAAAGAAGGATGGGGCTGATGAAACCATAGCTAAATATGACGGTGAGTTTTCTTGTGTGTGTTTGGCAGGACAAAAATTTACATCAGTGTTTACTCACGAGAGAACTTAGGTTTTCTTCAGTTCGTTAATGCCACATGTGAGTTGGTGCCTTGAAATGCGTGTTAGTGTGTATTAAACAGTCTAACATGTTGTAAGACTGCTCATTACAAGACATACAGCAGACACTGCTTAGTACGTATTAAACAGTCTAACATGTAAGACTACTCATTACAAGACATACAGCAGACACTGCTTAGTACGTATTAAACAGTCTAACATGTAAGACTGCTCATCACAAGACATACAGCAGACACTGCTTAGTATGTATTAAACAGTCTAACATGTTGTAAGACTGCTCATTACAAGACATACAGCAGACACTGCTTAGTGTGTATTAAACAGTCTAACATGTAAGACTGCTCATTACAAGACATACAGCAGACACTGCTTAGTGTGTATTAAACAGTCTAACATGTAAGACTGCTCATTACAAGACATACAGCAGACACTGCTTAGTGTGTATTAAACAGTCTAACATGTAAGACTGCTCATTACAAGACATACAGCAGACACTGCTTAGTGTGTATTAAACAGTCTAACATGTAAGACTGCTCATTACAAGACATACAGCAGACACTGCTTAGTGTGTATTAAACAGTCTAACATGTTGTAAGACTGCTCATTACAAGACATACAGCAGACACTGCTTAGTGTGTATTAAACAGTCTAACATGTAAGACGGCTCATTACAAGACATACAGCAGACAGAACTGAATCCACTCCTTTCCTCACACATCATTTGTTACCCTCCACCCCAGAGTGAATTGCATTGCACCAGAGGTCATTTCTCTATTGTTAACATGTTGTTGATATATGTGTGATTTAAAAAAAAACAAATTAAGAATAAAAACTTATAAGAAATATTCAATAAAATTATTTTTAAAAATTAAAGAAAGAAATAAGAAAAAAATAAAATAAGAAATAAGAAAAAAATAAAATGGAATAATGTTATGAAAAGTTATTACAATTTGAAATGCTAGATTCCAGGAAGTGACAAAATGAAAAATACATGAATTTTGCACTGTAGTAGATGGCCAGGCTGAGGAGTTGGGTGCTTTTAAACATGAAAAAAAAAAAGAAAGAAAGGAAGTTCATTGATATTACAGCATAGTAACAGCTTAACCCGTACAGCGCTATGGACTATGATCATGGCTGCCCTGGTAAACTGCGATGGGCCACGATCATGGCCTTGCATAAGTCAGGTTCAACATCAATCAACTATCATCCTAAATTTCCGGAAAAGTGCCTCCTTTTCATTTGGTAGGGTCCCTCAAGTGTCTAACTTCCAGTCTTTTGTGTGATTAGCATTACTAGGAGTGATGACGATCTGGAAAGGAATGTTGTTGACACCAACCTAAAGGAGTCAGTTGTTGGAAGTGAATGGCTAGTTACCAAAGTAAGGATGGTGAATGAAGTGGAGTCTTATCTCACACTTCTAATGCCTTTAACACATGTTGCTTTGCATTGCTGTTCATTCTGTTCTGTGTCTCTGCCATGAAAGGGGTGTAGATGAAAAGTAGAGGGTGAGGTGGCTTACCTGTCAGGGAGTTTTTTCAATACAATTTGTGGGATATCTCCTGCTTCATACTAGGTAATGTCTTTTTGTTTTTTGTATCACATTCTACATTGTCTTTACTTTCCAAAAATGTATAGGTTTACCTATCTAGTGTTAATCATAAGCATGTAAAAACCCTAAAACAGAACGAAGGTAGCCATGGCTAAAAATTCTTGGTTTTAAGTGCAATTCCTGTGAGCGCCAATAATTATATCCAGCAGTGGAAGGGTTAACTGTCTTGACCCCATTACGACAGCAGCCGACAGTAACGGCAGCCGCCACTAGATTTCAATATGACCGCAGCCGACAGTTGGTGCTGCCCATGTGGGCAGTACTTTCCCATCACACACAGATCTCGTGGTTTTCACACAGTGTGTCTGAAAATTGGTGGGACGATGCAGGGAGTGTTTTAGAGGGTGCCAGTGATAAATTTAGACTAGTAATATGCGTGTAGTAGGGAGGGAAGGAAGAAAGAACAGCCAGCGACCAGAATGCTTTTCACTCGTAGCAGAGTGGTGAAGAAAATGGCGTCTTCTTTGGTAGCAGACAATTCATCTGATTAGTGAGACTGAATTGAATGTTATTGTCTTGGAAGAAGAAAAATTTGAATGATAATTGTTAAGTGAGTCTGATATTAAACGCTTATGAGGAAGGAAATGCTGTAGTTCAGGAGAAGAGTTACCCAGAAAATAATGTGCGACACGGCACATTCGTGACCTGTGGTACACACACTGACTGTGGAGAAATTTTACCTCCCAGTGGGTCTGTGGCATAGATGTCTGAAAATGTGATACCTTTTGACTATTTTCTCATTATTACACCACACTTTTCCTTTGAAACTGCATTGGCAGCAATGAACAATATGCTGATAATGAAAATAGCAAGAAGGAAAAGAAAAAAAGTCTCCAGTCTGCCAAGGTTCAACAGCTGACAGCAATGGGTACACCCCCCACATATCCATAATTTGTGCTTTCTGTGATGTGATGTGACCCTGTGCCGTCACTACGACTACTTTAGAGATTACCAAGATTAAAAATTTTTAGTATTACAAAAGTTCTGTTGTTTCAAATTTGTCTCCTCAAGACATCATAAAACAGGTGTTATGGGGACATTGTGCGACACATCCTTGAAGTACAATTGCACATAACCATTGGTAAACACATCAGCTCGGCATCAGTTCCTTATTCGACTCTAACATGCATGAACTATTGTCAAATCCATGCAGGATTTGCTGTTTTATCCTATACTTTTACCTGTGATTGATGACAAATAAGGTGACAAGACATCTGGTGACCAGACACATAAACTTGCATCTAAATGCAAGTAAAAAGACATACCTAGCTTGTGACAAATTTTCAGCTTGATAGCTTGTCATGCACACACACACAATTGTCTTAGGAGTAAAGTCAGTCAGTTGGACGTAGAAAACCTTCAAAGAATTCAAAATCTACGGGTAGTTTAGCTCTGTAGAATCCAACAATAAGAGAGTTAAAAAGCGCATGCACACAGGAGTAAAGTAAGTCGGTTGGACATAGAAAACCTTCAAAGAATTCAAAATCTACGGGTAGTTTAGCTCTGTAGAATCCAACAATAAGAGGGTTAAAAAGCGCATGCACGCTGGTTTCATGTTAAGACATCATCCCAAGTCTGCATGTGGCTTCGTTAATGTTGTGGGCAAAATGGTCACATGGATGTGCAAAAATCTCACCATTGATGAACCTCCGAGCTCTAGTCAAAGAATGAAAAATAAAGTGTGGCATACATGTTTCAGTTTGCTTTTGAATACTTGTATTAACTGAATTCAAAGGTTTTATTAAGGCAAGATTTTTGTAAATAACTAGCTTGACTTTACAATTGAAGCTGTGTATGCAGTAACTTGTAAAGTATTAAGTTTTTATAAACAGCTGTCTCTGAAGTCGGAATGTGGCTATGTAAATTTTGTGGGGGGGGGGGGGAACAGTCGCATATGCAAAAACTCACTATTGATGAACCTTGGAGCTCTAACCAAGGAACTGGAATAATATAATAATAAAATGAAAATAAATAAACATCTGAATTTGTCATGTGGTAATGTACATATGTTTTTGTTGTATTTAATCTGTTTTTTTCCTATGTCAGTTGTTATATGACAAAGTTCAAGCTCAAGAAGAAACAATCTTGAAATTGAATGAAACTGCCTTTTTTTTTATTCAGTAATTGAGTAGAAGATGAACAACTCATTCTTGTTTCTTTCCATTTTTGTGTTGCAGGGAAGTGGGAAGTAACAGAACCCAAATCAAACCCAATTGAAGGTGATTTGGGACTGATCCTGAAGGTCAGTGCTGCTTAGCTCTTTTGATCATTTCATTTCATTTTCATTTCATTTCATTTCATTCTTTTTATATCGAGGATAACGGAATAAGCACTTATGTGGTGCTTTTTTACATCTAGTCCCTGTGTGTATGCGATTTTTGTAAATTCTGCCATTTGTTCCCACTGGCACACAATGGCCTACTCTTACGAAAAGCGGAACAGGATTTAACATGTGCGCAAGATGTTCTGCGTGCGTTGGAACACAGGGCCTTGGTTTATAGTCTCATCCGAATGATCAGAAAGATTCAGTTGTATTTATTTATCTCCTTTTTTTTATGGTTAGGTTGATTATGTTTAAACAGGTAACGTGTTCATTGCCTTATGGGGCAATTTTAAAAAACCCTGTGATTGTGCAGCTGATAGAGGCATAAGATAATGTGGCTGCTTTGTGCTCAGTGCTGCTTAGCTCTTTTGATCAGAAAGATTCAGTTGTATTTATTTATCTCCTTTTTTTGTGTATGGTTGTTAAGTTGATAATGTGGCTGCTTTGTTTATAGCTATTTTAATCAATCAGAAATACTCCTTGTTTCAACTTGTTTTAGTTTACCATCATGGAGAGCACAAAGCAATATCAAAAGGAACAAAAGCAATCCCCACCTCATATCCACCCACTTTCATTCTCACACATACACACAAACACATACACGTGTCCGTCTAAAATCACTAAATGTGAATAGATGTTAAACTGAAGATCACTCACACACGAAAACTCCAGTTATTTTAACCTAAAAAATATGTCTTCTTTTCAAGATTGACTGATTACATTATGGCGTTCTTTGTGTAGTTTTTGTGTTCACAATATATACCAGATGGACTGTGTGCTGTGCACTTAGGTGGTTTGTATTCATACCTAAAAGTAACATAGAAAGATAGATATATAGATAGGTAGATAGATAATTAGTTTTGCTGTTTGACCTGTAATCATATTTATTGTACTCCAGTCTTACTGACCTGCCGATAAGGGATAAGCTCTTCAAAACCCTGGAGGGCCTTCAGCGCACGGCAGCATTTCTCAGGGACTGAGAAGATGCTGTCTGAGTGTCCACTGTATTAGGGTGGTGTGAAAGAGACAGAGCACCTCTATGATCAGTTTTGAACTTCCAGAAAAATCTCAGCTTTGCCATGTTTTATAGTGTATTTGTCTTATTTTCTGGAGACTGTGATAGTATGTGAAGTACATTATCCAATGTAGAATGCAAAATATCCCATTTACGTGAAAAATTCCTCACTTCTGTAAAGAATCACTGACTTGTTTTTTTTAAAAAAACACCCCCCAAAAAACTGCTGTGTTCAGGGGTTGGCAGCTGTGGTCTGAAGATCTTATACATGTATAAAAACGCATGTACACATTTATAAATTGCAGTTACAAATGTTTGTATACAAATGCTCATATGCACTGATACATACAGACAAAGGCCTTTCTAAAGATTTTTTTTTTATTCACTCCTCGGCTACAGTGCCAAGGTTCACCAATTGTGTGATTTATGTGTATGCGACAGTCTCCCCCCTCACACCCCCCCCCCCCCCCCTTCACCATTTAGGTAGCCGCATTCTGACTTCAGGTATGTCTAAACATGACACCTGTGTGCATGCTGGGTTTTTTCTGCCATCTGTTCCTACCGGCACACAATAGCCTACTCTTCCAAAAGGGAACACATTTTTAATGTGTGCACAAGATGTTCTGCATGCATTCACACACAGGGCCTCAGTTTATAGTCTCATCTGAAGGACTTTTTCATCAAACTGGGAAGAAAAGGCGAGGCTGGGAATCACGCCAATAACCTCACGGTTTACTTGTTGGCAGGTGAATGTCTTGACTCCTCCTGCCAGCCTCCTTCTTTGTAAAGAGTAAATCAAATGGAAAAATGATATGATTGCATATATCATAATCATTAGAAATGCTTTCCATCTCATTTCAGTCCAAGGCCAAACACCATGCAGTTTCCAGTGAATTGGATAAGCCTTTTGAATTCGAAGGCAAGCCGCTGGTTGTACAGTAAGTATTATGTGTGGCCTTGTGTCATTTTGTTTGTTTGAATGTTCATCCTCTGGTAAATTTATATGGTGTTTGTAAGTGCTAGAATTTGTGCATCGTGACATGTATTCAGACAGTTCATGGATCTGTGGTTGTCCTCTTGTGTGTTAACATGTATGTGTGTATGTTTATATGTGCACATTCTGTTACAGAACCATTGTTACATCAACAACCACCACACATAACACAAACACACACCAATGTGAGATAAAAAGTGAACTGCATGGTGTGTGTGTGTGTTTGATAGCAAAGGTAATATGTAATAATGCCATCTGTTACCATTCTTGAATTGCACATTTTGCTTAGCTATGTGAAACTGCTGTATTGACCTATTATATTTCATAACCTATTATATTAAATAAGTATTGTTCTCGTTCCTGAAAGTGCCCCAGCATATATATGCATAGTAGTGCTGAGTTTCTGATTTCTGCAGTAACATCAGTGAAACCAAAGGACTATAACTTAACTGCTTTGGAAAGTTGCAGGATATACTTATTAGCGTAAATTAAGGATGATGTGTTTATTCATTTTAATTTGAAACACTGTTCTGTTCAAATGATAACTATTGAGTCTTCTTTACTTCCTCAGAGCAGATCGAGTGTGTCATGTCATGGAAAACTAGTAATGCTTAATTTTGTTTTTTATTTAAGGTTTTAAAGGTAATTGTGTTGTGTTCAACTGTATTCATATGAATATATAGTCCTTTAAGACACAACCTCTGTACCTTACATAAAAGACTCATGTTTGTGTGTATTTCCAAGGTACGAGGTTCGATTCCAGAATGGCATGGATTGTGGTGGAGCTTATATCAAGCTGCTGTCCAAAGAACCAAACAGTGACCTGGTAAGGAAGCATGGTTCTGAAATGAAATTATCATGAACGAATGAATAAGTGAATGAAGGTATGATTTATAGAGGGCATAAAATCCACTACATCCCTATGTGCAGTCACCCCCTGTGGAGATACTAGGGACTTGTCAGTATAAATAGCATCCCCACATTCTGGAAATTCATACATTGATGCATGTTCTTATTTTGCTTTGGTTGGTTTTTAACCATTATAACCTGCACTGTGGTTGGTTACAGAAATCCTTCCACGACAAGAGTCCCTACACCATCATGTTTGGACCTGACAAGTGTGGCATGGATAACAAAGTAAGTGAATAATGTGTGTTGATGTTGATGTTACTTGCAGTAAGTTAGCTCTCTAAAAACGTCTGGATTTTAGGAGTGTTTCTGTGTTTGCATCACAAGTGTTGGATGAAGAGCTTGGCAGGATTTTTTTTATATTATAAAAATCCCAAACTAAAAAATACATTAAAACAACATGCCTCTCTCTCTCTCTCTCTCTCTCTCTCTCTCTCTCTTTCACTGTGGATTTATACAATTCTAACATAATTAAATCTTTTTGTCAGTTCAGTTGTAATATGATACATATATGTCAGTCCATTTGCTTTTTCTTGGGAACAGATCAAACATCAATTTTATCTGCAAGGTGAATACCTTTTCATGATACAATGAATCTAAATTCGCAGACATACCACTTACCTCTTTAACTGAAGCTGCACATACACATGGCGTGTGATAATTGTTTCATGTATGCTGTAATGTCAGCCCATTTTGTGTCCATCCTTTTTTGTGCAGGAGAGGGAGATTGAAAGAGATAACTGGTAAAAATGAAAAGAATTTGTCTCTTTGTCTTGAAGATTGAGTAAAATACTAAAATGCACAGACCAACATTTTTTCTTATAGGATATAACTACATCCCTATATATGGTAGATTTTAACTTTGATGCCTTTTTTTTTCCAGCTGCATTTCATTTTCCGGCACAAGAATCCCAAAACGGGGGAAATAGAGGTAAGGATTGTGACATAATCATAAACCAAAAATGAGTGTGTATGCTTGGTCGTGTGTTTTTGTGAAGAATGTCTGTTCGTTTGTTTTTGTTTTGTGTGTGGGGGGGGGGGGGGGGGGGGGGCTGCTTTCTTCATCCAGTCTTGTTGGATTTATTTTGGAAGTACACCAGAGTAGAGAGATATTTGAGGGATGATATTTTGTGGTTACTATAAAACATCAAACATCACTTTGTAGATGAATTAGTAATAACCTTTACTGGCTTGGTATGGATTATTTTGACATACTATTTGCATTAGTATACAGATAAATCTTTAAACTTGTTCCGTTACTAATTGTGGAGTGTCATGTGCATCATTTTGTATGTAAGCTCCTGAATAAGTATATTCAGTGGTGCTTTTTAATGGAGTATTAAAGTGGAGAATGTTTGCCTAATTTCAGGAGAAACACGCTAAGAAACCTACCGCTAACATCGACAATTACTTCACAGACAGGAAGACCCATCTGTATACTCTGGGTAAGTTGCCTGTCAGAATTTTGTTGGCATTTTCATTGTATTCTGTTGTTGTTTTTAAAATAATTATTCTTTTATTTAGAGCATAATGGAATAAGCAGATGTGTTTTTTTACATCGTCCCTGTGTGTATGTATTTTGTAAAGTTTGTCATCTGTTCCTACCGGCACACAATGAATGTCCTACTCTTCCAAAAAGCAGAAGTGCCTTTAGTGCTTCAATGTGTACCTTCACCATATGAGAACCGCCAGTGACGGTTATGAAGAAGAATATTGAGTTTATAGAGGACAGTGCAACGTAGATTTTGCAATCAGCAATGTGATTTAGAAGTGTATTTGGTTTGTGGGTTTTTTTAGTCATATTTTTGCACTGAAACTGTACACAAATATAAAATTGTCATAAATGCATCAGAGCAGGATTATAAATGGCATTGATCTGCAGGCATCAGTGTAAACTGCCTGAGGCCAAAATCAATCAGAATTTGATGCTTGTATTAGATTCAGTATGTGTTGCATTTAAAAATTTACCCACCCACCCCCCAAAAACAAACAACCCCACCCCCCACCCCCCAAAAAAAAAAATCCCAAACAAACAAACAACCTAAACAAAAACAAAAACACCTTATAAACAACAATCAAACAACAGCAACAAAAACCCCACCTGTAAGTGTGACTGCAGGGATGAGGAGGAAGGAAATTTAAAAGGTGACAGGAATGGGAAGGGGACAGAGTGAGAACATTATGAGGTGCTAACTCATAAGCAGAAACACCTTTTTTTAAAATGTATAAATACAACATCCTCGCAAAACACATACTGACACAGATATGTTCACACACACACACACACATATCAGGTACCCCTTTCTTAAATATCTGTTATGACATGTTGTTTTGTGACCGTGTGCAGTGGTGAGTCCTGACCAGACCTTTGAAATTCGTATCGACAATGGAGTGGTCAACAAGGGTAGTCTGCTGGAAGACTTCAGGTGAGTTGGGAATGGTGAAAGACAGATGAATAGAAGAAGCCAATATTAAACAGTTTTCAAGTGTATACGTGTACATGCGCATTTGTTGCCTCTGTAAACCTCCTTGACCCCATTATGACAGCAGTTCAAGTGTATATAACAGCTGGTGTACATATTAAAGATTGATGTCCATCTTTTGATGTAGAGTAGACCAGCTATGACTGGTAGCATGGAAATTTGAACATCATCATAGACTTATGTCTTGATGTAGGCACTGGTTCAGCCGTGTTCAGTGATGTTATGTGCTTGTTATTTACTCTAAAGTGATTTATCTCCAGTCCTTTTCAACTCTTGAAAATGAAATTCATATAATATATGATATATAATGCATATAATATATGTATTTTAAAAATTGAAGTAAATATTTAAAGGTAAGGAATCTGCATGTTTTTGGTGTCTTTTTCTTTCAGCCCCCCTGTCAACCCACCCAGAGAGATTGAAGATCCCAACGACAAGAAACCTGAGAACTGGGATGACAGAGAAAAGTTGGTTTTTGTCGTTTTGCTTATCTCTGATTGTAACTACACTGATCTTAAACCATGTTATCGTAAAAGTTGACTGCAATTTTTTTGTTTGATTCTGTATTTTTTATGACAGATACAATATTATAAGTTTTCCTTTCAAGTCAGAAATTGAAAGTGATGTTTTTTTGCTTATTTGGGGGAGGAGGAGGATGTCTGAAAACAAGCAAACCTGAAAGTCATCAGATACCTAGGAGGTATGATGTGGAAAGAATGGCATTGGTCTCCTGTATCGTTGATTTGGATTGTTTAAAGATCGAGACAGATGATGAACTTTTCTAAAATGTATTATGACACAAGGATTTTTTTATTCCAAAGATTTTGATTATGAACTACCACATGCATGAATGTGTAAGAGAGGCCAGAATTGAAGAGCAAAATCAGTGACATACCTGGACATGGTTATGTATTGCATGATGATTGATGTGTAAGTGATGATGCAGTGGAGATTCGGTCTAGCTCAAGACAAACAACGTGACAAGGCTGACTTTTGCTGTTGTGATTGTATTTACCTCCCAGCTTTGTGCTTTGTTTCATTATATCTCTCAGATGACAAAATTTACAAAACCGCATACACACAGGGACTGGATGTAAAAAAAAAAGGACATGAGTGCTTATTCCATTATCCTCGATTAAAAAATTTTTTTTATTTTTTTTTAATCATGTCAAAAAAAAACATGAGAGCTTGGCAATGAAAATGCCTGCAGAGTTGGTCAGGTAGTTTAACCTTTTAACTGCCGAGTACAAGTGCACCCTATATGCCAGGGAATAAAATTCATATGTACCGCTTACTGTGTTCGTGTCCCTCTTACTCAGAAATTACTAAATGAATAATCCTGATAGTCTGCCCAGTTACAGTATATATATTGTAGATTGCTTTGAAGCAAGCTCAAATTAGCATGATATTTCACTCTGAAAATATATTTAAAATGTTCAAAATCGACAAAAAATACACTTTTCTTCCTCACCACTCTCATTCTGAGTAACTCCTATCTCAATAACATCACACATAAGTTGAGGCAAAATTTGTCTGTTTTTTTTAATGCACTATCTCCTGAATCATCTTTGTCAGGATTATCTAAAGTTTTATTTACCACTTTTTCAGCTGTGTAAAGTTACTGATACATTCATTGAGAAGTGTCCGTCATTTTGAACAAGAACTGCTCGAGCAGTCATGCATAATAGCACAAAATACGAGCTAAAAAACGATCGTTTTTGCCACTGTTTTTGCAGCTGAATGTTGCCAAGAAACAGGAGAGTGATCTCCACTAATTTTGGAGTTCTTTCCCTTTAACTGTAGTAGAGGAAGCTGGCTGATACTTTGGTTCGAAACCCCGGAAATTTTGTGGGTTGTAGGTGTATAGAGTGCACATTTAGCCCCAGAAAGTGTCCCGGAAATTTATGCTCATGAAGTGGACAACACTTGACCTTGCTCCCAGTTGTTTCATTGCCTGTGATTCTTAGCTGTTGAGAAAGAAGCTGTCCAGAGATCTCACAATGTCACACAAAAGTTAAGTCATAGATAAAGATTGAACCCATTTTGCTTGCACAGCATCCTCATGCTTGCATAGCCCTGTTGCTTAAAGAATAATACTAGTTTTAGGGTGACCCACTGTGCCAAAGTGAGATGACTTGCGACCACAGTCCCTAAATTGAATATCTCCACTGGGACTATAGTACAACCTCAACAACAACAAGATTGAACCCAGGACTTTCATATGACAGTCCCTGCCGGTGACCTCTGCACCAGTGGGTGTTGATTATACTGCATTCATCCCGCCTCACCCCATATGAAAAAAATGTGGTGAAGTGCGGAAATATATGTAAACTGTGAACATGAACATATTGTGCAGATATGCTTGCAAGTGCTTATGCAGTTAATGTTCCCGTAACATCATAATCCTCTCTTCTTGTGTACAGGATTGCTGATCCTGATGCTACCAAGCCAGATGACTGGTAAGTGATGGGGATTTGTTTTTATCTTCAGTTATATTTCACTTTAATTAAAGCAGAACACATATAGCTGTCATCTGGCTTCAAAGTTGTGCTGGCACTTAGGGCATTGAGCTCACATCCCTTGCTAAGAATGTAACAAAACAAAAAAAATTAAGACACTTAAGCTTCCAACCATTGTTATCTCAGATTTGTCTGTTTAAACTCTGTATGGTATGAATTTTTCCTTTTTTTTATGTAAATAATTTTTTTCTTAGTCATAAATTGTTGGCTTCCTGTCTCCTCTACCTCCCTCTCTCCATCCCTCCCTATCAGTCTGTTAAATACCACATGACACCTACACAGTGAAGGTTATGTTGATGTGTATGGCTTGTATTGCTGTGCACCAGGGATGAAAATGAGCCATCCACCATCATTGATCCTGATGCCACAAAGCCAGACGGTTGGCTGGATAATGAGCCACGCCTTGTTCCGGACCCTGAAGCCACTAAACCTAATGACTGGTGAGTTGATTTCTTCAAGATTTGGGATTTCCACTTCTCCCCTGTGGAGATGCTGGGGGGGGCCTGTCAGTATAAATAGCATCCCCACCTTCTATAAGTCCTCTGCTAGGAATTCCCTCTTTTCTTTCCCTCTCTTTGTTTCTGCCTTGTTCCTTTTCTTTCTGTCATCTCCTTCTCTTCTATTGTCTGCCTTCTTGATCCATTCTCCTACCTTTTTTCCAGGAAGACTTACCAGATAACACTTCTCTCCTGGCTGAAGTCGTATGCACTGGTTCTGACTTGTCAGTGCAATGCATTTTTGCTCATATGACAGATAATAGTTGCTGTCTGAGCGTTCAGTGAAGAAGATTTCCACTTGGAACTGTGTTTTTTAAATGTCTCTGAAGGGATTTTGTTTGTTTGTTTGAAATGACGGCTTTTAATGGGTTTTTTCACATGTCGTGTGTTGGATGTTTTAGATAATCATTTGATGTATACTGGACCATTCCAGGGATACGGAATTATACTTTGTAGGTTCAGACATGGTAGCACAGAAGAAGCAGTTTCTCTGGTCACAGATGGGAGTTTGTGACACTGATTTTGATTGTTGACTGTTGATTACTTTTTTTTTTTTAAATCCTTTTAGGGCATGGGGTGGTTTGCTACATTAAAGACTTGTTTTTACTGTTAAATGTTTGTGTGTCAGTGTTTGTGTTTATATATTCACTCAACTGTATTTCAGTATTTGTAGTTTAGTGCTTGTGAGTGTACATGCTAGGTCAGATGTATGTGTATGTACTAAAATATGATTATTTGTGTATGTTTTTTTTTAAGTACAATATTGTCTGTGTGTCTACACATACACACACACACACACACAGACTTATTCATTACCTGACACCTGCATGCTCTCTCTCCATCTCTGTCTCTCTCTGTGTCTCTGTCTGTCTGTCTCTCTCTCTCTTGGTTTTTTTGGTGTTTTTTTCTGATTGGTTTTATCATTTGTTTGGCTTTCAGGGATGATGAAATGGATGGAGAATGGGAAGCACCACTGATAGGTGAGTTTTCTTTCATTCTTTTCAAGGGGTGAGGAGATTTTACTTTTGGTTTCATGTTAACAAGGGAAAGGAGAATGTGAACAATTAAAAAAATGTCAGATTTAAAAAAAAAAATGAAAACCATAAATAACCTTTGATAAAAGAAGAAATCTTTTTTGTGTGTGGTTAATCTGATTTTTTAAAAGTTGTCAGTACTTGCATACATTCTCTCCCTCACCCACCCACCCACTCACTGAAGCTCATTTCACTGGTTACTTTTTTGTTTGTTTCCCCAAACAAAGCAAGTGGAGCCCTGTGAGGTTTTGTAAGAAGAGAGTGGTGTGTGGTGTTGGCAGACAACCTGAAGTGTAAGGAAGCCCCTGGCTGTGGAGAGTGGGAGCCCCCCTCCATCCCCAACCCCAAGTACCGCGGCAAATGGAAGGCCCCCATGATCGACAACCCCAACTACAAGGTAAGAGAGTTTTGGTTTGGGTTTCTTTTCAGCTGTGAACTTTCCCATTTCTCCTTTATTTTAGCCCCCAGTGTTAGAGAAAGCTGCCCACATAGAACACCTTAGTCATTGGGAAATACGTCAATGTGGAACACCCCTACCATGGCATTGGGGAATACGCATATAAAACATCACCTCACACTAAGATTGGATTTGCCATCTCTCCCTTAACACCTTCAGGAGTTTTTGGAGCACACAGTGCACAAATCCAGCACAACTCTGCCAAGGGCCCAGTGCTGAAGTTAGTGCACCTCCTCCTATTATCAAGTTCATGTGCAGTCATTTCGGCTGGGATGGGATGGAATGGACTAGCTGAAAGTGGGGGGAAATGACGGCTGTGAGCACTACTAAATATTTTAGGTGATGTGTTTTGAGCAAGTTGAACATGATGAAGACCATTCCTCCTCTGGTCATATTGTGCTCCATCCTTTCCTGGGTCCCATTGTACATGAGAAATTCTGAGCTAGGTGCAACTTATTATCTGTGTGGGCTTTTCTACATTATCAGTGCATCAGAAAAAAGAACTTTTTTCCCCCAACATTTTCTCATTCAATACACTAGCTTTAAGTCAAGCTATTTCAAAACTGAAATCTGAATAGTTCAGGTCTTTTTAGTATCAACTTTACTTATCTGAAGTATGGGGATTTTTTGTGTGTGTGGTTATTTTACTTGGTTTTTACTGCCTTCTGTGATGTTCCTGTCCTCCTGTTCCCACACTGCTTACTTCAACCTCTACGCCCAGGCCATACCCAAGTTTGACATGTCACATCATCATGGTTGAAAGTCCACAGGGAGCCCATAAGTGTCAGGTCACCATAGGGCCACCTGCCAGAGGGGCCATGTACTGCTGCTGGGTTACTTTGATGCTGTTCAGGGTGCCTGTTCTGAGTTGGCATATGCAGGGTACCACCTTCTAAGCCCCCTTCTGACGTGCAGTCGTGGAGCTAGACCCACCCAGGGTGGCAACCACTACAACATCCCTCCAGTGACCCTGTCCCATGAGCTCCCAACCCCACAGACTTAGACACAAACTTATCCCAGGCACAGAAGTATATGGGAAACTGAAACTGAGGTGACCATGAGACCAGAGCCACCAAATCAGAGACAGTTTTCTTTTATTGCATGATGGTCAGTGATGATGAAGATGTTTTATTTATTGCTGCTATGGAGATGCATGTGCTTTAAGACTTTGGGACATGGCTGTACTCTATTCTTCCTGTTATCAATATATCCCAGTATCAGACAGACCCAAAAGGTATAGACACCTGCAGTGTTGGTCATGTAATTTTAGCAACACTCAAATTTGCATCTGTATAGTGGATGAAGCTAAACTGTGTTGTCCCAGTCTTCCCATTGAGCCTATAGCAAACTCATTCTAGGTAGGAGCCAGCCCAAGTCTGATTGGACTTTTATTTTTATATATATCATATACATTTGAATGTAGCGAATCTGTTAAAATCTTGTTAGTCCACTAAGTGGTTTTTTGTTTGGTTGATTACATATTTTTTTCATTTAGTTTGTATGTATATGTGTGGTGGTGGTTGGGAGGAGCGGTAGTAATAAGTAAATGGTCAGTATTGTAGCAATGATTTAAAAGTGTTTCAAAAGCAGGACTGGTGATAGTAGGCATAAACCATTATGTTCTCTGTTTCTTTCAGGGAGTGTGGAAACCTCGTATGATTGAGAACCCAGCTTACTTTGAAGACGAAAACCCTTACATGATGACACCAATTGTGAGTAGGACCCATTCTATTTATGGCTATGATGCTGTGCACAACCTTGATGTTTTAACCCTGTACCATACACGGCAAAGATATCTCTTAGATCTCAAGTTTAAACACTATAGCACCCCTATGTACTTCTGTTAAAGATTTGCAAAGAGTACGTGCTCGCACTTAATCTCTCACAACACTTGCGCGTTTGTGCACACACCACGCACGTGCACACACACGATGCACACACGCACACATATACCCTCCATGACATAAGCATCAGAAACATACACAGTACTTGTATATATTCATTGAACATTTTTATGAACTGCTATTTTGAAGAAGTAAGTTTTGTTGATTGTTTTTGTTGTTTGTTTTGGGTTTGTTTGGTTTGTTGTTGTTGGGTTTTTTTGTTGTTTTTTTTTTGGGGGGGGGGGATTGAGAAACTGGAAAAGTCCAGAGGTATGGAAAAGATTGCCAACCAAAAAAAGAAAAGAAAGAGAGGAAGGAGTGCCAACCAATGAAAACATCTTTTTCTTTATAAAAAAAATTTGAAACTTAACGTTGAATTTATACTCAGTTCTTTGTCTTTTGTGGGTGTTGTTTTTATAAAAACTAATTTCTTGTGCATTTGACTCATTTTTTTTTCCTTCTTTTTTTCCCCGATTAGGGAGCTCTGGGTCTGGAGCTGTGGTCCATGTCAGACGAGATTCTGTTTGACAACTTCCTGATCACAGACGACCTCAAAGTGGCAGAGGAGTTCTCGGCAGTTAGCTGGGAGATCAAAAGTAACGAGGAACGAGCTGCATCTTCTGCAGGGGTGAGTGTGCAGTCTGCTTGAGTGGTGGCGGTGTTGTGTGAAGTGCTCTGATGTGGTTGAAAGTTTTCATTTCTAAGATGTCTAAGTTTTTTTTTTTTTTTTAACTTGACCTGGAGAAGAATGCGCCAGCCAGGTTCAACTTGACAGAGGCACACTGCATGAATGTTTCTGTGCTGTGTCCCAGCAAGTCCCTAGGGAGAGTGGTAGGGAGGAAAGGAGAGGTTGAAGAGGTGGGGAAAAAGAAAGGGAACGGCAGGGCTTACATATACAATACTGTAAACAAAAATTAGAGAAAGAGAGGGGGGTAGGGTTGTACAGAGGATGAAAGACCGGATTTATGTTTTGCTGAGATTTTGTTTGTGTGTGTGTGTGTGTGCATGCAGGTCTTGTTTATTGGAGGATATGTATCTTTAGTAAGGGAATGGAATAGAATAACTTGTACAGGCAACAGTATTTTTTTGAATGTTTTATGACTTTGTGTACTAAATATGATTTTACTTATCCCTTACAGAGAGTGGTTGTGGAAGCACCGCAATGACAAGATCACCATCTGTTTCTAGTTTTGTTGTGGTTGGGTGCCAATACCTAGGTCTCTGTAAAGCTCTTTTGGGTCCATTCAGTGATGATGTCTTTTTTCTGTCTGCCTCTTTTTCTGCCTCCCTGGGACTGTGCCTTGGAAGGTGATGTTTGAATAGCTGTCAGATCTTGTGACATAAGCATACCATTTAGTTTTATTTTTCTTGACACATTGTAAGGAGGTCTTCATGTGTGGTCTGTAGCTTGTCTGATGATGGTGTTGCACATTTCCTCATTCATGATATTGTCCTGGAAGAAGATGCCAAGAATTCTCCTATAGCATTGCATTTCAGCTGCTCAAATTCTTTTTGGGGTGTTGGTCTGCTGTTTAAAGTCCAGTTTTGTGTGGACAGTAATGGAAAGAACCAATCCATTTTAGTTTTGTCTTCAAACTCATGATTTTATCTTTCCAGACTTTTTTTAAAAGTTTTACCATAGCTGCTGATATGTGTGCAGCTGCTGAAATCACCCGTCACAAATGATAGAACCTACTCCTATTTGCTCACTATCTGAAGTTCTTTGTACTGACTGTCATCATGGTTGAGATTTATCTTACACTGTTGGGTCAGTTATCAACTTGGTGTTTTTCAGCACTGATCTTCATGCCAAACTTTCACCTAAGCATTTCACCTAATTGGCAAGCTTGTCTTCATTTCAAGCAAGCAAAAAAATGTCATTGGCAACTCAGTAAGATTTGTGATGATCCTCCCTCCGTTACTGAGTGCCCCGATGATCCTCAAGGGCATTATTATTGATGTGCTTCAAAAAGGTGTTCGAAGATTATGGGTGACAGGAGGCAACCTTGATGTACACAGACTGTAGCATAGAACCACTCCCCCACAGAATCTTGTACAAGGACCTGTTTCGCTAGCCTTGGTGTGAAGCTGTTGGATGGTGTGAATCAGTGGCTGGCCCATGATGTCCTTCTTCCAAATTGCCCACAGCATGTCGTGCCACACTCTGTCAGATGCCTTCT
Source organism: Rapana venosa (assembly GCA_028751875.1). Taxonomy (NCBI): domain Eukaryota; kingdom Metazoa; phylum Mollusca; class Gastropoda; order Neogastropoda; family Muricidae; genus Rapana; species Rapana venosa. Next base: position 28,739,122 of record CM054141.1, read on the forward strand.
TGAAGTCACTGAAGATATGATGGATGTTTAGTTAATGCTGCTCACTTTTAACATTTCAACACCATGTTTTAGTTGTGTGAAGTATGAAACATTAAGAACACGTGTGTAGTTTTGTGGAACACACAGGTTTATATCTGAAGTGTTGATTGTTTTGATATTTCCTACCTGGAGATTGAAGCATGAGAGAGATGAAAAAAACACCCTTTGTAATATTATGGAATATTTCAGTAGATAGATTTATATCTGGTTTGTTGATAGAAGTTGATAATTGATGTATCATTGTTACCCTCTGTATTATTGAAACATGAAGCCAATGGAAAAAAAAACAGTTGACTCTCAGGAGTTAATCGATATGAATTCATCTTTTATTAGACTGGGGGTGGGCAGGGGGGTATGAATAGTTTGGGGAAAAGTCTTATTTGAACAGTATACAGATAAATCCTAACGTATACCTACACAATTATCTCTATTTTTTTCTTTCACTGTGTTGCTAGTTGGCTCCACTGTAAGCAGGCACCCCACTATGCCATGCTGTGATATATGCAGTGAATAAACATTTATTATGTTACACATTTTTTTACTCCTAAAGGTAAGTGATGCAATTTAAACAACACACACACACACACACAAAAAAAAAAACCCCACCTCTCCTCAGAATGAATCTGTTCTGACACGTGTGATGTTTTGCAGCGAACTATCGTTGAAGCCATCAAAGAAGTGACGGACGAGCGGCCCTGGCTGTGGGCAGTGTTTATCATCGTGGTTGTGTTACCCATCGTGTTGATTGTTGCCTACTGTTGTATGAGTAAGGTGAAGGACTGGGGCTGTCGGCCTCTCTTGCTGTTTGGCTGCTGGCGTTTGGGCCATGCGCACCCGGCTTTGGATGTTGTGGCTCCCTCCTAGCAGTTAGTTGTAGCTCCCTGGCTGATCTTGGCATGTTGTCTTCTTGGCCTGTGTAGTTTCATCCTCTTCTTTTCAGTTGTTTTCTTTTCTCTTTAGATTCGGCACCCCCAGACGGATTTCTGATCTATTATTTATTGACAAGGTTTGGTTGGATAATTATGTAATCTGTATGTGTTTGTGTGAAGAAATGTTTTCCCCTTTTTGTGTGTTTTGGTTGTGTGCATTGTTTCCAAATGGTATTTTTTCCTTTGGTGAAAGAACAAAGGCAGGCCCAGCATGGCTGATGAGCAGTTAACCTGAGCATAATTATTTTGATTAAATTCTTACCTTTTTTTAAAGTGAGAAAAAGTTTATCGAGCCATGGTGTAGTCAGTGCGGGTATTGGGATTGGGGGGGGGGGGGGGGGGGGGGATTTTCATTTCAAAATTTTTTTTCATTTGTTTTGGGGCTTTTTTGTTCTGAAAATTGGGAGGGGTGGCGAGATGAGTAATCAAAAAGTGTCTTATTAAGTTAGGATAGTTTTTGAATGTTCAAACTTACATTGGGTCAGAAAAAAAAGTGAAAAGGTGGAATTAAAAAAAAAAAAATAATTTAAAGTATCACAGACATCAGGCTGTTTGTGAGCCCCCCTCCTCCTTTGTTGTTTTGTGATTTTTCAAGAATAAGGAGTCTGAAGAAGAAAGACATGCTGGGCCTGAAAGAGAGATGTTGTGAGTGTTTCCTCAGTGTGATCTCTCTCCATTGTGCATCAAGTACAAAGCACAATTTTTGTTTGTTTTAGCAGCACCTTTTTGGCAGTATGTATATGCATCTTCCATGTCGTGTACATGTGCATTTGATGGTGTGTTGATATTTTTGCGCCGTTATTGTCATGACCCTCTTCCAAGATAGATGTCATTTTCATTTTAACAAAAAAGAGTCTGATATATTTCATCTGTTCTCTTTCCAGCATTGAATGATATTACCTTTCGAATGAGACAGCTCTTGTTGTTTGCAAGACAAGATTGTCCATCATGAGGATTATTATGTATATAACTGAAATGTCAGAATTTGTCTCCAAATTCTAAACTCAATTCTAAATTTTGCTCCTGTACAATGTTGAGGAAAATGACATCTAACTCAAAACATGGCAGAGGGCCACTTTTTGTCGGTTATGTTTGCAAGTCCTGCTAAACCAGTGGTAAAAGGATATCAGAGAAATGTGGTGTATGTGCTTTTGAACGCTGTGGGAAAGAAATCCATTCAAAATGTACAGCACCTTTGATTATTTAAGAAGAGAAAAAATAAATGAGACACCAACTTTGAGAAAGAAAAAAAGGAAAAATTAAGACATTGCCATCGGATAGGAGTGATGAGCTCAGGATCGAGGCAGGACTTGCAGCAAGCAATGATTGCAGGCAGGATTGCAGAGGAGATCCCCAGCTCTCTTTCTCTCTCCCAGGACAATGTTGTGCATTGTTGCTTGGAGTGTTAGTTAGTAGTATAGCTGTGACTAGTCAGCATGACATGGTGAGTGTGTGTGTGTGTTGTTGTGGCATGCAGGGCATCTGGCAGACCCTGATGTCCTCTGCAGAGCAGCGTCCGTGGCTGTGGGCAGTATACGTTGTGGTTCTGCTTCTGCCTATTGTACTGCTGTCCATCTGTCTCTGCCCCAAGGCTGGTCCTATCAAGGTGCCTATCTTCTTTTCTTTTGTTGCTGGTTTTTCTTGGATTTTTTCCCCCCACACTTTTTTTGTTTGTTTCTTTTGTTTTGTTTTTTTCGTTGGTTTATATTTTTTTTCTCTTAATGAAAATAGTGCTGGATGTTAAATTGGGTTGGAGTTGTTAGAATGGGGGTGGGTGGTAGGTAGGTGGAGGGACAGAGTGTAGAATGACTAAGCCTTTTATGTTCTCTGTAATTTTTGTTTGTATGCTCGCATTTTCAGGGATTCGGGAGTATGGTTAACTAGCTACATCCAGAAGTTATGTCATGTTTGTCTTCGCATTTTATTTTCACAAGAAACTTTTTGACATAAGAAATTGAAAATAGCCCAGAAGACCTTGTGTCTTTGACAAACCTTTTTTTTTTCTTTGTTTTTGAAAGCTCTTAAGTGAGTGAAATGCAGAAATTTAGGAAGATGCAGGCTATATTTTCTATTATCGAATACTGTTCAAATTTTACTGAAGGATTGATGGTGTGCAGGCTAGAGTGCTTTTTAAAAAAAAAATTCAGAATATTTTCTATCATCAAATACTGTTCAAATTTTACTGAAGGATTAATGGTTTGCAGGGTAGAGTGCTTTTTTTTTTTTTTAATTCAAAATTAATGCAGCAGCATACATTCAAGGTATGGTTGATTAGCCTGTAGGTGTGTTTTTAAAACCTTGAAGAATTTGGGGGTTTTGGTTGGTTTAGTTTTCTTTTGGTCCACCATTTAATATTTTTAAGCTCTGTACTTTTCATTTTGCATGTTTAGATATTGTTTACTGATCAGAACATATTTTAACATATTGATATTGCTTGATATTTGTTTGTTGTTGCATATATTTTTTTAATACCTTTATGACTTCAGTACATATATGTGTAGGAAACTGTTTTTGCACGCTTACCTTTTACAATCAGTACTTAATATTGCTGTAGTTTTGTTGGGTGTTCCCTGGCTCAACTGCCTGAGGGTCACCCAGTAAATGCACCCTGTCTCACTCAGGGTTTCTTACTCAGGCACTTGTGATCTGATGGCCTGGGCTCAAGCCCAGTTTCAAGTCACAGCTGGGACACCTGCTCAAGGGGATTTTTTGCTGAGCTAACTCCACTCCCCCAAAAGACCTTCAGATGAGACTTTGAACCAATGTCCTATGTGCCAACGCACACAGAAGCATCTTGTGCACATGTTGAAACATGTTCCACCTTTTGGAAAGTAGACCATTATGTGCTGGTGGGAATGGATTACAAAATGTACAAAACTGCATGTACACGGGGACTGGATGTAAAAACAAAAGTTCAGAAGTGCTTGTTCCATTATCCTTGAAATAAAAGAATAAGAAAAGCAATTTAAAAACCATAACCAACTCATCCTACCGAGGAATCATTGTGAGGTCATAAATATACACTGGGCAAGAAGTTTGCATGTATGATTGTTTTAAAGTACTTTGCCATATAAGCAGCTATACTCTGACTTTTTTTTCTTTACGTAACTCTTCCCCATGTATGAACGTACTTGTAAACTTTGACCAACCTTATCAACCCATTTATGAGTATACTCATAACAGAGCACTAAGCTAGAATGGAGTGTTATTATTCAGTCATTTCCAAGAATTGCTCTGTCTTCTTCTTCTTCTTTGTCAAACGCTCAGACAGCAGCTATTGTCTCTTATACGAGTGAAAATGCATTGTACTGCTGTTAATCGCCTGACAAGTCAGGCCCAGCAAATCCAACTTCGGCACAAGAGAGAATTGTTATCTTTTAAGTCTTTCTGGAAAAACGGAGAATGGACCAAGAAGGCAGAAAATAGACAAGAAGGAGGTGACAGGAAGAAAAGGAGCAAGGCAGAAACAGAGAGTGATAGAAAAGAGGAAATTACTAGCACTGAATTTCCAGACTGTGGAGATGTTATTTGTACTGATAGGCCCCCACAGGGGGGAATTACTCAGTCTGATAGTGTAAACTCATTCTCAGATGGTTTGTTTACATGCCCTGTTGGCACTTTCTGATCTGTGCAGAGTTTTCATTGATCTATTGCCTATCAATGTGAGTAAACGCTCACAGTGTCTCTTAGCTAAAGAAGCCACTCAGCAGGTTTCTGAGTGGGTTATGAATTACAGTAGCAATGAATCTGAGAATTCAGCTGGATACGATGCTAATATTAGTAACTAGAGTGACATTGGAGTTTTTGAAGACTGGCAGATTGAACTCTCTATCGAGTGATTGATGTTAGCAAGGCAAAGAACAGTCACTTGGTGGGAAGCAGATAATTTTATCCCTAAATCTTGGAAATTTAAATGTAAATTTCTAGAGTCATTGCAGTCAATAGATAAATAAGTATCTAGGCTAAATGGTGAAGGCAGACATGATAAATATGTAATGAAAGCTACACACATACTGTGCTTTGAAACACATGCATGGCATAGTCTTTGTTTTTGCTTTGATTTATGTTTTCGTTTTTCTGTAGTTGTAAAAAAAAAAAAAAAGTTTCATGTATATTTAAAACTGTACAGAGAATGTTTTTTATTGCTTTTTCCTTTACGTTGGTTTCTGAAAGTTTTGTTTTGAATTAACAAAATATAAGATTTTATAAGTTGTTAACCAATTTTGCTATTTACTTCAAACAAACATGCTTTTATCTTTCGTGCAATAGCTATTTTTTTTTTTAAAAAAAAAAAAAAGGAATGTTAGCAGTTTATTTACATGACATTAACACTGAAATTTGGAAACCCCATCCATTTTAGAGTTCAGAGGTTAGCACTCATTTTCTCAGCATGCCTGTGTTTTCATGCACACCTGGCTGCACAGCTGGGCAGGAGGAGAAAACTCAGGCTGAACCTATGGGTTAGAAAAAGTTAAAAGAGAATGCAGGTTGTTATGCTAAGAGCTTGTTATGGTTTTTTCTTTTCTTTCTTTCTTTTTTTTTATATCAAGGATAATGGAAAAAGCACTTATGTGCTTTTTTACATCCAGTCCCCGTGTGTATGCGGTTTTGTTAATTCTGTCATCCGTTCCCACTGGCACACAATGGCCTACTCTTCCGAAAAGCGGAACAGGATTTAACGTGTGCGCAAAATGTTCTGCGTGCGTTCGCACACTGGGCCTCGGTTTATAGACTCATCCGAAGGACTTTTGGGGAGAGTGGAGTCTGCACTGATGTTAACTCCAGAGGAAAATATCCCCCTTGGAACGGGAATCAAACCCGGGTCGTGAGATTGTGAGCACAATGTTCTTACCACCAGGCTATCCCGTCCCCCTGAAGACAATCTCAACAGCTCAAACGAGTCAAAGCATAAAGTTCTGCATTTTGATGTAGGCTTTGGCACTTAGCTTACATCATTAACATTTTACCTATGGGTAACCCGCTATAGGGTAACCAACTGTCTACTAACCTTTCCATCCATATCACCCACTACTGGGGGGTTAGGGTAGTGTACAAATGTGCACAGTACACATGTACTGGTTTGAGGGGTTCTCTCCCTTAACATAGGGATAGAGTTAACTGACAGAGCTTTAGGCCTGGACCAAGCTTGTTAGTGGAAAGCAGATTTTTAACCGCAATATTAATCTCTCCTTAGTAGAAATAAAATTTCATTTGCTCTCTCTCTCTCTCTTTCTCTTTCTCTCTTCTCTCTCTCTCTCTCTCTCTCTCTCTCTCTCTCTCTCTCTCTCTCTCAGAAATGTTATTTTAGGTGGATTTTTTCTCATTTCTTAGCTAGAGCTCCAAGGTTCACTGATGGTGAGGTTTTGCATATGCAACCAGTTACCCATCATTAAGGTAGCTGCATGCCCACTTCAGGAATGATGTCTAAATGCGACGCCAGTGTTCATGCATTTTACAAATTTTGTCATCTGTTCCTACCGGCATGCAGTAGCCTTCTCTTCTGAAAGGTGAAATAGATTTTGACGTGTGCACAAGATGTTCTGCATGTGTTTGTGCAGGGGACCTTAGTTGATTGTCTCATCCTAAAAACTGCTAGCGGGACTGTGACTGTGACTATTCTTTCTTTACATTTCATCCCCTTCTTCTTTTTGCCTTTCTGTCCTGTTACTGTATGTATTGTGGCCAAAGGCTGATGTATATTAAACCCGATCAGAATTGGTGAATTTCGGACCTTTAGACCATGAACACACAACACAAAAAAAACACATGCATGCACACAAAACTGAAAGATGGCAACCCAATTGTTTGATTGTTCAGTAACCAATAAGCAGCAGTATAAGAGACTGCAGTAGATGTGGATTTATATAAAGTCAGCAGTGCATAAATTTTGATTGTAGAACAACACAATATTAACAAGCAAACAAAACAAGAAAGAAAAATTGTTTGTGAAAACAGTTTTCCTAACTACTTGAAATAGACAATGTTGTTTTGATGAAAATTGTGTATTGCTCTTCTCTCCCCCCTCCCCCAACCCTTTGACTCTTTCTTTTGATTCCAAAGTATTGCTGTATGAATAAGGAATCAGGGAAGTGGGGAGGGAGACTAAAATAAGTTTTTGTAATGGCATTATTTCATTAGAGATTTCCTGTGTCCTTATCATCTTTAGAGATGTTTGAAAACAAACTGCAGAATTGTTAGAAAAAAGAAAACAATCACCTGTTTGACTCAACATGGAACTGTACATGGTCTTGTTAGTGTTCATTGTGGATTGCAGGCATGGGGCTTGGGGGGGAATTGTTTGTGTATTTATTTGACAGTTGTTGTTTTTTGGGGGGAGGGGTGTCAGGAGCGAGTCCAATATCAGGATAACCTGATGACTCAGAGTGGCTTTCCATCGATGGAGTGAAGTGTGATACGTTTTCTTTTGGGGGTGTTAGCCGGAAGACCTGGATGCCGACCGCAAGAAGACAGACGAGGCATCGCCAGATGATGAGGAGGAGGAAGAAGAGGTGGAAGGAGAGGGAGAGAAAAAGGTGGATGTGGGTGCTGGAGGTGACAGCGGGGGAGAGAAGAAGTCCAGCCAGGCAGACCTAGAGGCTTCAGAGGTTGGTATCCAGTCTGTTGATCGATCAATCCAGGAGTTATCCAGTCCTTAAGTCAGTCCAGTAGGTATCCAGTCTTTTAGTTAATCCAGTCCTTCAGTCAATCCAGTAGATATCCAATCTTTTGGCCAATCCAATCCTTTAGTCAATCCAGTGAGTATCCAATCTTTTGGTCAATCCAGTCCTTGAGTCAATCCAGTATGTATCCAATTGATAATCAGTCAATCCAGTAGGATTTTAGTTTTTCCATCTGCCCAGTAGGTACTACCCCAGTCCTTCACTTTCTCAAGTCTTGTTTCCATGATGATTTAGTCATATTTCTTGTCAATAGTTTCTGATACACATATAAATGAAAGTCATTCTGGAGTGTGGAAATTTGTCTGAAACTGATTTTTAAGAGGTGTCCTTGGCCTCCGTAGTATATTTCTTTTCAGAGGAAAATGATCAGAAAATAATGCAGAGGCATATCAAAAACTTGACAACTAACTGTACATTAGTTTTCTTGATTTCAAATGATTGATTTAACATGATTAGCACATTTTTCCCGTCTTAAGACTGAAACTGATTCTAGCTTGGCAAACTGAGCATAGTGTATGTGTGATTTAAACTGGTTATGCTGCAGATAGAAACACACACTGACACACACATACACACACACACACACACACACACACACACATCAAGTTGGTTTTTGTTCCTAGATAGATGGCTTGAAAAAAAACAAATGCATTACTTATTCAATGTACCATCTGGAAAAAAAAATTTGACTTGACTTGACACACACTTACACTCACAGTGTTTTGCTGTAAATCATTTATACCATAGATGTGAAAAAGAAATTATGTCGTGACAAAGAGTGTAGATGATTTGATATTACAAATTGACCTGTTAGCAGTATATTGTGATATCTTTGTGTGCCTCAGATAGAGTTACAGTGATTGTATAACAGAATATATATGAATTTTTTTAGATAGTTTTAAGAATTTGAAATGATACTTATTTCTTCTTTAAACATAGGGTTCATACCCTTTTAGGTAGTTATATGGATGAAACAGATAGCTTGGCAGGTTGGATCAGATTTGGTAGATCGTTTGAGTTTGGGTCACGACTGTTTAGATTTGATAGAATAATGATGTTATCAGAGTTGTGAATGTATTTATCCTGTAGATTGGGGCACATTTGATGGATTGTGATTGTATTCCTCCAGGATGCCGTAGATGAAGGGGAAGAAGCAGATGCAGAGGAAGATGAAGACGCAAAAGCTTCTCCCAAGTAAGTATTAATTTACGCACATGTTTGCTACATTCTTCTCTTTTTCTAGACCACTTTTTTTTTTTAAGATAAAAATGTTGAAGTAGAAGGTAGAATAGAAAAGGCGAGGGGGGGAGAGTGTGGAGCAAAAAATGTTTCTTTTCCTACTCACCTTAAGTGTATTGTGGAACCAAGAAAGTGAAAGAGGATTTTTCCCTCCACCCACCACCCCCACAAAAATATTTTTCTGTTGGTGAGCTAGAGCTCCGAGGTACACCAGTGATGAGATTTTGTGTATGCAACCGTTTTAGCCCACCATGAAAGTAGCCACATTCCGACTTCGGGAGTGTATGTTGGATATGTTTATGTTTCCATAACCCATTGAACGCTGATATGAATTACAGGATCTTAACAAATATACACAAAGGGAATTAAGGCACTGGCAGGTCTGCACTTGAAGTTGGCCTGAGATATTGTAAAAATCCCCACCCTTAATTCACCAGACACTGCCAATATTCAAACCCAAGACTTCATGGACATATGGGGTTGAAGAGATGTTCGGTGCAGAAGATGCAGTGATTTATTCCAGGTACATAGTCTGTATCTCGCCACATGCAGTATCTGTGAAACTATTCATTTAAGTGTAAAAGAGTTATTTATTGATTTTGAGGTGCATGGTCCTCTAGGCATATGGAATAAGAATGAAAAAACTTCTTGTTTTTTACAACCTTGCTCTGCATTTGATCAAAATTTTTAAAAGTCTTTATGTTCTATTTTACATGAGTACAGTGCTCTGGCTTGCATGGTCTGAAATGAAAACTAACAAGGAAGGTGGCAGAATGGTTGAGACGTTCACCTACCTAACAAATAAACCATGAGGTTCTGGGTTCAATTCCAAGCCTTGCCCTTTCTTCCTAGTTTGACAAGAAAATCAAACTGAATGCCAGAGTCTTTTGGATGAGACTCTAAAGTGAGGCCCCATGTGCGAATGCATGCAGAATATCTTGCACACACATTAAAAACCTGTTCTGCCTTTCGGAAGAGTAGGCCATTTCACGCTAAAATGAACTGATGGCAACATGTGTTTTTAACCTTGTCCCTACTGGTAACCTGTTATAGGGAAACCAACCATCTACTGACCCTTCCCTCCATATCACCTCCTACTGGGTCATGGTAGCATACAAAAGTGCACAGTGCATGTGTACTGGGAAAGAGGGGTTCTCTCCCTTACCGTAGGGATAGTGTTTTAAAAAACCACAAAAAGCGCATGCCTACAGGTGTTGTGTAAAGACACCATCCCCAAAGACGAAATGCAGCTACCTAAATGCTGTGGAAAAGAAAACGGTCACATACACAAACATCTCGCCATTTGTGAACCTCAGAGCTCTAGCCAAAGATCAACAAAAAAACAAAACAAAAAAAGGAAGAGAAGAAAACTGGTTTGTATTGTTATAATAGAACCTGCAGCAGTTTTGCAGTGGCAGCAGAGTAAGTACATACATGATGTTGGCTGTTTGTTTCAAACCTAAGAATTTCCTCTCATGTTTCATTGCATAGCTATCCCTGCTTTTCAACAGCCAAAAATTCCATCACCCTGCCAAAGTGTATTATAACCTGTGTGTGTGTGCATTTGGACTTGTTAGAACGATTACTTGCTATTGGTTGCATGACTGTGTAAGAATGAGTGGAGTGCAAGTGCTTTGATTTGTCTGTGCAAGATACAGTGCTATATAAATTCCATTTATTATTATTATTATTTGCAGGAAATCCCCCCGCAGGCGAAAAGTACGGAAAGAGTAGAGAGATTGTGTACGGCGAGTGTGAGGGAGGCAAAGAATGGGGTGCGGTGTAGGTGTAGGTGAAGGTGGTGCCTGCGGGTGAACTTGCAGAGGTCAGAGCGTGGAGGAGGGGGGATGCCCGCCTGCCAGCTTCGTGGCCAAGGGACAGAGAGGGGTGGGGGGGGGGCCGTTGCTGTTAGACAGAGGTGTACAAGTCTTTGAAACCTTTATATATTATGCAAGTTGATCGTGTGTGGGTTGTGTGTATTACATCTGTGTGTGTGTGTGTGTGTTTATGTCTGTGTGTTTATTATGGGAGAGCAGTTACTTTCAATGCGTCGATGGTTAGGTTGTATCTTAGAATGGAACTTTCCCAAACCTTTTTTTTGTTTTTTTGTTATAGTTTATTGGTTGAAAGGAATAGCTGTGGTGTTTATTTGTTTGGGGTGTGTGTGTGTTTTGGATTTGGGTGAAAAGAAAATTAAAACCAACAAAAAAAAAGTAAGGGTTTTTTCCCCTTTTTGTTTTGTCATGCTATTGTATCAAGTCTTCTAATGAAGCTGATCTCCTTATTTAGTGTCCAACACATTTCTGTTTTCTGTGTGTTGCTGTAAAATGTATGAAGTAGATAAAGGGTAAAAGATCTGAAAATGGAAAAAAACTCACAGGGGGTCACTTGAATGAAAGAACTTTGACAAAAATTTGGTACAAGTTCATCTGTTGGTGGTGTAGTATTCTAAGATCCTGAACTTTTGAGGTGGCGACGGGTTGATCATTCCGCTGTAGAAAGAAAAGTTCTGTGAAATATTGTGACTATTTTGCTTTATTGTGAACTCTTAAAGAAGAACTATTTTCTGTTTTGTGTCGTCTCTTCCAAAATAAACCTGTCAACTTCTAGACCTTGCCATTTGGAGAGGGAGAGGATGAAATGTTTTGTCTTGTCATTTTAGTTGTTCACCTACAGATAATAGTTTTCTGTTGGAAACATTAGGAGTCGTTAGATTCCAAGTGTGTGTGTATGGTGGCATGTTAGATTAATTGAAAAAAAAATAAAAGAGATTTTATTGAAGGTATGATGTGGTGTTGTTGGGAATTGGGCCGACCATTTTGTACCTGTACTGTCTGCTTTTGCTTGTTGCCTCCTGTGTTTGGCCTCAGGTTTTATTTGTTGGGTTTTACAATGAATTCAGTGATTTCTTTCTTTCTCATTTTTAATTGGCAATAACAGTTCATGTGGTGTGATTTAACTGCATCAGGCTGCAAATGTCATGTAATCTGATGGTATGTTTACTTCATGTTCATGTTGGTGTTAGATTTTAGAGAGTTGCTGGTTCATTCATTCTCACACACACACACTGTTTTTTCCTCAGATGAGTTGTCCAGTTCACTTCACTTCAGCTTAGACAACTGTTCTCTCATCATAGGAATTCTTGTCTTTGAACTTAGAGACCTTTTTAAAAAAAAAAAAATGTTTCAGAAAAGTTGCTGTAGGTTCGCTTATCCCATTTGTATGCAATGTTGTGTCTTCTTTTCCACTTCAACTGTTAACCAGAGGGTTGGTTTATCTGACTTGGACGTATTGCAGATGAGAGAGAAATGAGTTTTACCACTGTCAAGGTGGGTTCACTTTAGAAGGGGAGATTTGCACACTGTTGTTGACTGGCTCATACAGAGTGTGTGGTGTGTCAAGTAGGAATAGCACAAAGCAGAGATGTGCCCAGTGGACCTGTGGTCTGGCGGTAATGCACCTGCCTAGAGAGCGAGTGGTGCGGGTTTGATCCCCATTTTGACCTCCAAACTTTCCCCCTTACCACCAGACCTTACATTATGGTCTGAATGTTAAGTCTTTTGAATAAGGTGATAAACTGCAAGAACCCATGGCAACAAGAGAGTTGTTCCAGGCAAAATTCGGTTGAAAAAAACAGTTGTAGGAAAAATCTTGTGTAACCAGGAATTTTTTTTAAAGGGGGTGGTTCTGGTTTTGTGGTGGCACGCTCTCCCCTGGTGGAGAGCAGTGTGAACTTCAGTCAGAGAAATCTGCAGTGACTGAAAGTAGTATATACTACAAAACGGTGTTCAGACAGGATATAACATTAAGCAAAACCCTGTCTTTTTTTATTGAAATTATTTGAAGAAAACGTAGACTTCTGCATATATCATTGCCAGACATTTTTTATCAAGAATTTGCACTTACAAAGAAAACCTACTTTAAATGCAGATCTTTTTGACAGCACGCTTGTGTTTCTTTTTGGGTTTTTCCACATTATATGCTTTGGTTGAGAGTTGAATGTGGCCTTGTTTTGATGGTTACCATCTGGCAACGTGCTCTCAAGAAAATGAAAACTCCTTCAAAATCAAAAAAAAACTTGAGATAATATATATGTTTTGCAACTGTATTTATTAACACAATGATTTTCTGTCCATCTTAAAAAAGGTGCCGTTTTCAAAATAATGAGTGCTTATCTTTTTCTTTTTTGCGGGGGGTAGGAGGAGAATATTTTTGGTGGCTTTAAAGGCTACATCTTCCTTTCTATATTCTCGAAATGACTGGAAATCATTCAGCATTATGGGTTTTCTTGCAAGACAGTACTGTAGACAGTACTGTCAGAGAAGTGACCTCGTGTCTAATAAATTGCTGTAGGGGTTCCTTTGAGGGCTTTTTGTTGTTGATGCTTTGTTTATTGGCTGGAAGAAAGAGTGTAGAAAACTCAAATAAAAGTATTTGTAAAAGAGTGAACACTGTCTAGGGGCTTCATTTTTTTTGTCAGTGTCGACGTCAAAGAGGTTTCTGAGAGCTGTGAGAATATTGCACGCATAGTTGATTACAATATGATTTTTAAAAAGTCCTTAGAAACAGTCATCATCTATATACATTTGAAATTCGATGTGCTCTTTCAGTAATAAGAAAAGAAAATCTGGGGGATGGAGAGCACTAGATGTGTTCTGCTTGAGGAAAAACACACTTCAGGAATTTGGTGATTTGTTTGAAGAAGGTGATATTTATTTATTAATGTTATTTTTTATTTGTTTTGCATATATTTGTATTATATATTTGTCTCTTGTGTGCATTAATTTATAATTTATATTGAATGCACTTAAAAGTTATTGTGGCAGGAGTGTGTTTTTGTGGGTGTCATCATTCCTGCATGTGAGTGTGACTTGCAGTCATTGTATTCAGTGTGTAATGCATGATGTTCATCAGATAAAGGACGTGAGTGACAGGATAGCAACTGTTTCAAAGTGTAAGCAGTGTTGACATGATTTGGATGTGTCATTGTATTTTTTTATTATTTGTTCATTGTGAAAATCAGAGTGATACACGGATGTGAAGAAAGAAGCCTGTAGCTTTGTGTGCTAAGGGGAGTGTGTGTATTGTAGTTTTTTTGTGTGTGTGCTCCTTTGCCCACTTCATAGATTTTTGTTGTTTTCCTTTCTTTTGCTGCATTGTCCTATTTCTATTTCTGCTTCTTTTTATTAGTGGGGGATAAAAGCGTTTTTTGCAAACGATTTTCATTTAAGTAAAGAATGATTTTCTGATAAAGAAATTCCCGTCACTGTGTATAAAGCTGTATGTACAAAATGAAAAGTATTTGTTTATCTCATTGTCATTCATTTTCAGGTTTCCAATAGCAATAGTCTATTTTTAGCTGACTTTCCCCTGCTCTAAATCAGGCCATATAAGGTCAGGAAAGAGCCTTCAGTGGGCAGTGCCTGAACTCATGGATTAGGGCTAGGGTTTTTTTCAACTGCCTGCTTCCACTCTACTAGGGCTGATGGTGTCATGGGATTCCCCTTTAAGGTAGCCGACATTGCCATTAAGGCCTTCATGCATTGAAGACCACTGAGCTTTGAATTCTGCAGTGGTACAGTATGTGATGTAAAAAAATTCCTTTTCCTCCGGACTTTTTATGTTTGGCTTGTGTCATTACTACATTAGATGCTGAATTTGTGAGCATTCGATGACGAAGAAGAAAAGATGCTGAGTTTGTCTGTTCTGTCTTTTTCACTCTTTCACGTTTATTTTCAGAATGAATACTATTGCATTTAAGACACTCAGACTCCAGTTAATATATGTAAAGATGCTTTAACATCTATAGTAGAGACGAGTAGGTTGTTAGCAGCAGGCAGCTTTACTTTCCTTATCCTGAAAAATTTCTTTGAATGCAAACGTATTCGAGTATTTTTGTCTAGTATATCAGCTGTGGGAAAAACTGCATTCAATATGGCTCTAGTCATCTTGGGTATGAATGCCCCTTTGCTCCAGATAGGATGCCTCATCACTTAATAACTTTACATTTTCAACTCATTTTGAAATGGGCTTGATCATGGGTGAATTGGCAGCTCTAAGTATGGTTTGTGCACATTTTAAAAACCCCCAAAGTTTTGCAGCCATGTTAAAATATAGCTTGAACATGGTCTACTTTTTCCCCCACCTATGTATACTCAGAATAGCTCAAAATCAATTGATTTGAAGAAAGTTTTGGGGGGTCCTGGAGGAGAGAAATTTGCTGTGTGATTTTAAACTAGAATAAGAGAAAGACTTTGTATAGTTTCATGTTTATGTTTCTTTTACTTCTTTTCCAGAGGCAGTATGTAAACCACATTGTATTTTGACATAACAAGCCATATGTGCAGAGTATCTGGGCAGTAACTGAATGGTGTAAGAGTGAACAGTGTTGTAGACAATGAAGGAAAAGAAGTGTGTTTCAAAAGATTTTTTACTCCTCTTCATCTCCTTTGTTCCTGGGACAGAAACATGTGCTTCACCATTGTTGGTACTTTCATGAAAACATCCATTTGTAACTACTACTACTAAGACAGCATCGCTCTCATCTTTCAGGGTAATGTCTGAACAAGACACTACTGCGATGTGTTTTTGTCATCCGTTTCTTCAGTTTTCTTTGGCCATTTTTTAAGTGGGTAGGTTTTTGTATGTGTGCAGTATTGTATATGCATATGTTCACACACAGGTTGTAAGCATCGAGTCTCACCCAAGGACTGACAGGACACTGGTGTCTGCACAATGTTGCCTCCACAAAGAGAACGTCATGTGCAAGCTGCCTGCTCCTTGGTCAATGGGATAAACTGCCACATGCTGAATCCTATCAACCGGCAGTAAGAGTTCCAGCCTGTTCAGCCCTAGTGGTAAAGAGAGGCCTGAAATCTATTCTTTCAGTAAAGGAACACCTCCCTTTTTTATTTTATCTTAGGGTGAGGTCACATAGGATTTTTGGAAAGTTTTAGTGAAAAATATGCATCAGATCATTTTTGCTCAATATTCAGCCACCCTCTAACCTCTTCCCTTAGCAAAGCTGTTTCTGAATCATTGCACAGCTCTTGGATGCCCCATAGCATTGCGTGTTTGCCATAAAATCAAACCATTTTTTATGTTTAATATCGAGTAACACTATCCAAAATTGTATGTTGTGTACTCTGAATAATCAGTATGTTTTTGTGTATTTCATTGATTTTTTCCCTTCTGTTGGAAAAAAAAATTGCCTTTTATCTTTTCTTCATATTAGATTTTGTCATTTTTTTCATGTTTTCATTTTTTTTTGTTTCATCTTTATTTACATGGTTTTTAATCCATTTTTTTCGTGCATGTTTTGGTCTCTTATTCCAGAAAGTTCATCTCTTTTTACCCACATCAAACAGATGATATTTGTTTGGTTGGTTTTTTAATGTGGAAGAAAGTTACGACTGAAGGCATTAAATTAAAGAACAACTCTTCTAAACCACTAGTATTTATTCAAGATCTTGTTTCAAACCTATCAAAGAGTATGGCACAGCTTTTAAAGGGCCTCTCTGATAGTCCATTTCTACTTCAGTTTAGTGCCAGCACATGAATTGTATTCTTGAAATTGTGGGGGTGCTCCTGTAGGCAGAATAAACCCAACAGTTTGCAACAACAAGTCATCTCTGGGGTGGTTTTTTTTACACCTGCACTTTGTTGTAGATGTGACTTTTTTCAGTCCTTCCCTGTTTCATTATTGAAAAAAGTCTAAGGTTTACTTACTGTAGCAATAGATTTTTCACTTTTTGAAGGCATACTACTAAAATGTGAAGATTATTAAATCATAAATGTCCTTGATATCACATTAGATAGATTTTAGATTTTTTTTTTCAAATCCTTTAATGGCTTGCCGAGATATAAAATCTCTTAAAAACTGTACCCAAAACATTAACATCTTGCCAGTGCAAACTAGAATTTTATGAAAATGCAAGAACAAATTTTGCACGCCAAAATATCAGCCTTGACAATTGTGTTCAGGTAGAAGTTTTTGCACAGAAATGCAGTTGTTTTTTGTTGTTTTTAACAAGTTTTGCTTAAGTATATGAGAGAAAAGATTTTGATTGGAGATTTGAAACCCCCACCAGTTCCTATTTAAATCATACAACTGAGCTTTTAAGAAAAAGAACAGTTTCTTTATAAAAGATGGGTTTTCCTATCAGTTTTTTTGGGGTATGATTTATGAAAGTGTAGATAAATTTATAAGTGTGTGTTGAGTGTGCAGAAGGTGGTGTTATGTCCACTGTCATGTCTGTCCACAAGCAGTGTAGTGTAGAAGTATGTGTGTTGTCTGTGACACATTTCTTTGTGATCGATCATTACAGAGGTCTGAGCTGGTTTTTGAATGCCTTTCTAGTTCCGTGTATCCTCACTTTTTTTTTTTTTCATTTTTTGCTTTACTTACTGTTTTGTTTGAATAAAAGTTGCTTGTTGATGTTTGCTTCTTCTTATTCTTGTTCTTTTTACGTATATTGTTTTTGGCATCGGTATGGATGTGTGAATGTATGCTTAATCAAATAGATAGTGTGTATGCTTAATCAAATAGATAGTGTGTGGAATGTTTATGCTTAATAGCTGTGGTAAAAATGGTTCAAAAGTTGAAAGTATGCTCATATTATTTTGTAGACAAGTTTATTCTTGAAAAAAAAAAAAAAAAAAAACCCTGTTATTCAAAAATGTTTGGAGTCTACCCGTTTCTGGGTGGGGTTTTTTGTTGGTTTTTTAATCACATGGGTGATTTTCCTTCCGTTTTAAACAGAATTCCATATCAGCGATTTTCAGATTGAAAAAAAAAAATTTTCAAAGAAGTATTAGATTCAAGACTGAATCCTGTTGAAAATGACCAAAATAACAACCTGTGACAAACACCTCCTTGAAAACCCTTGAAATCAAGGCTTGTCGATTGAAAACATTCTCTTTAATAGACTGAGTATACATTTTTGTGCAAAAAAAAAAAAAAAGATTAAAGTTGAAATGCGTGCAAGTGTGTGGGTGAAACAGACAGAAAAGCAAATGACAAAGTGTCCAAGGGAAGTAATTATTCATTTGGGGCTTGCGCAGTAAGTCTCAGGAGTTGTCCATCAATCGTGCTAGTTGAATGTATTTCAGTCTGTCAAGTTACAAACAACAAAGCAAGTAAAAAAAACTATGCATTAAAACCCGTATAAATGACAAAAACTGAGCTTGGAGGCTAGATTGAGAAAGTAGCAACAAACAAAACCAGTATTTTCGCTGTGGTGTGGTACATATTCATCTGCAAGCAAACGTGGGCAGGAGTTTGCAAAAAGCTGGAGCCAACTTTTAAGAGTCCACTGGTCCAACCAAGATTTGGCACTTTTTTGGACTCGAGTTGCTATATCCCTTTGAATGGAATTCAAACCTGGGTCAGTAGATCATGAGCACAATGTGCGACACTCTAACTAACCAGGCTATCCCCTCCCCACTGAGATTTACAGGTAGTTTGTTGTGGGCAAGGTGAACCTGGCATAGCCCTTCCCTCTCCAGGTAGGTAGTTAGGTTCATGGTGGTATGTCTGTGTCACACTGATAGCCACACCACCAGCCATAGGTGACCTACTCTGCTATGAAAGCTGGATTCGGTTCACATAATTAAAACTATGTGCAAGATGTTCTACATGTGTTGATACTCTGAATCTCAGCTTACAGTCGCATATGAAAAACTGTAAGGGGAATGGAAATGTTGAGTCCACTGTGACAGACACCACAACAGAAAGGTATACACTCCTGTTCCCACAGTTACCATTTTCATATTGCAAGTTCGACTATTTAATCCCTTGTCCATTCTGTGCTTGTATCTTATCACCCCCAGCCTCCTACTCTTCTCTCTCTCTCTCTCTCTCTCTCTCTCTCTCTCTCTCTCTCTCTCTCTCTCTCTCTCTCTCTCTCTCTCTCTCTCTCTCTCTCTCTCTCTCTCTCTCTCTCTCTCTCTCTCTCTCTCTCTCTCTCTCTCTCTCTCTCTCTCTCTCTCTCTCTCTCTCTGGAAGCTGTAACTCAGCACTGGCCTTCCAAAGCTATCAGCAAAATTAATGATGATATCGGAAACCAGAGAACAACAAAATAAAGAGGCTAAACTAAGCCACCAAATCTCGCAAAAGTAGAATAGTCTCAACGAAAATTCAAACTTTTCAACTTGGGTCCCTCATAAATACATAACAATACCATCCTGAGAGAAAAATAACGAAACTAAGAAATCCAAAACAATAGCCACCACAAAGGTAAGAGGTTTACATGTATGTTAGTTTTGTTGCTGTAGTTGCGCATTCCCCAGCATAACACTCCATCCCACTTGGAAATCACTACGAGATTGAAAGTATACACTGGATGAGAAGTTTGCATGATTGACTCTTTTCAAGTACTTCTCGGCAAAGGCAGCCACATCTACTTTAAGGAACAGGAATGGGGATATTCTTTTATAAAACAGACACGGCCTACCCCTAAACTGACTGCACAGGGATGAAATAGCAACCGAGTGAAAGTTCCCTATTTATACATGACTGCTGTGCTGCCTGTGACTAATAAAATACTCTACAGGCAGCGTTTTTGCCAGCGTAGGGTCTCTGGGGTGGCCTATGTAGCAGATGCTGTTTAAGAGAGGGGGGGGGGGGGGGAGAGAAATCATATTTTATTCCTTTATTGCGAGTATAATGGAATAAGCGATCATGCGCTTTATTCATTTTCTGTAAATGTTGTCTTCTGTTCCCACTGGCACACAATGGCCTACTCTTCCGAAAAGCGGATCAGGTTTTAACGTGCGCGCAAAATGTTCTGCGTGCGTTTGCACACGGGACCTCAGTTTATAGTCTCAACCGGAGGAATTTTGGGGGTAGCGGAGTCGGCACTCATGTTAACTCCAGGGAAAAATATCCCCTTGAACAGGATTTGAACCCCGGTCAGCAAATCACGAGCGTAATGCACAACGCTCTAACCAACCAGGCTATCCAGTCCCCCAGAGAAAGAGGGAGAGAAAGAGAGACAGACAGAGGGAGAGATCTGAACTTAGAAATTTATTGTTTAATGCACATCAGCCTTTGACCACAAGGGTGGTTGGGAAGACTGGGACCACACAGTAGCGTTTAATCCACTTAATGGATAGGATTTTGAGAGTGTTCCTCAAATTACCTGGCCAACACTGCAGGTGTCTGTATCACTCGGGCCTGGTCGACGCCGAGATATATTATGATAGGAAGCATAGAGTCTCAAAGCAGATACACTTTCATAGCAGCATAGTTACATCATCCTCATCGTCACTGATCATCATGCATTAAAGGAAATTATCTCTGATTCAGTGGCTCACTGAAAATAAGGCAACAACAACAACAACAAAAAGAAGTGTTCTAAAGATGCATCTTACAAAAGATTAACATTGAAAGGATACAGGCACTCGCAGACACACATACATACGCATGTGCACGCACACGTACAAAAATACAAACTGTGCACGAAATCAAGCGTTGACTCGGCAGCAAATAATCATTTGGCAGATGTATGGCCCTTGTCAAAGGAATCAATAATGATGCAATAATGATGTTCGTCTTTTTGAAGCTGAAAGTTACTGTGCTGTTCCACACCTATCACTTCTTTGTCCAAGGCGTTTTATTGGCAGCTGATTAACATAGAAACAAGCACGTGCATTGCAACAGGTTTCTTTTCAACGCAGATTCATTTCTTACCCGCCAGAATACCTGGGAGCCGAACAACAACCAAGACGCTCAAAGAGCCTTCCTCACAAAACATGGAGAGAAAAAGATTGTACTTCTTTTTTTTCCCCGCCCGAAATCAGCATTTTTAATATTCATTTTTTAGGAGGAAGAGGGACAAAGGTGGGGGGATGGGGGCGCAGTTCTTGCCACATCTGCTTTACTGCATTGGCGACCCAGTTTTGACATTGTCGTCACATCAATGGACACATGAAGTTGTGAAAAGAAGGAGCTAAATCTGTGATTTATATCCTCAGGTTTTCTTCCTCCTGTGGGCAAGGGGCACCATCTGCAGTTATCCTAAAAATGCAGATTTTCTTTCTTTCTTTCTTTCTTTCTCTTTCAATCAGAAAAGATTTTGACAGCCAAGGAAATAGGGATGGGAGTGAATGGACTGCGCAGAAAAATTCTCCGCATAGCTTGCTTTTTTCATCTTCCTCTCTGATTTCTTTTGCTTTTTGGTTCCTGTCTTTTTTGGTTGCTCCAAGGGTCACCTATGGTGAGATTTTTATGTATGTGACCGTTTTTACACACCACTAAGATAGCTGCATTCCGACTTCGGGGATAGTGTTCAAACACAACACCATTGTGCATGCGTTTTTTAAAAGTTTTTTAAATGGTCATCCTTCCTACCTGCATGAAATGACCTATTGTTCCAAAAGGCCGAACAAGGTTTTAACGTGTATGCGAGATTTTCTGGGTTGGTTCACACACAGGGCCTCGGTTTGTGGTCTCATCAATAAGACTTTTGGGGTAAGTGGATTCAGTACTGATGGTAACTCCAGGGATAGATCCCGTAAAACAGACGCCTCTGTGGTGGCTCGATCCCGGACCGTCAGATCACGAGCTCAACGCTCTAACCACCAGGCCATCCTGCCCCCAGTTTGTTCTTAAGGCAGCAAAGAAGTCAAGAGAAAGGTTCCCAACACATACCTAAAGACAAAAGAACAAAGAAGAATTTTTTTAAATGGGTAAGTGTTAATATTGTTCAAGATGGACAAAGGATGGAGCTTTACACAACATTCATTGACCTCAGCAAAGCTTTTGATACAATAAAGCATAAAAACCTTTTCCAAACCATGAACAAAATGGGATTCTCAAGGCATACTGGTTACACTGCTAAATCAACCTCTACACAAACAAGTAAGCCATGATAAGATGGAATAGACAACACTGCAGGTTTCTCCAAATCCAGAAGGGAGTCAAGCAAGGATGCATACTCCCACCACTGCTGTTCACCTTGTGCACAGAACAGGTAACGACAGAGGCAGAGATTGAAGAACTTGATGTGGAGACTGGCGGGGAGGAAATCACAAACTTAAGGTACACACATGACACTGCTCTCATATCACACTGTAAAGACAATATTCAAAGTATTGTAGATAAAGTAAATGGAATGGGCAGAATTGCAGGTCTTAAAGTCAATGCCAAGAAGACAAAGGTCATGCCTATTGGTGAATCTATAGATGGAAACATACAAGATGATGGAGAACCCCTTGAAAGTGTTGACCATTTCAAATACTTGGGTCATACAAAGCAGCTGATGCTTCTGTAACACAAGAACTGTTCAAGCCAAACAAAGAATGATCCAGCTTACCAACATTTGGAAAGACACATATTCAGGAAATATGCTCAAAATTACAATTCTGCAATACTAACTTGATCTTTTGTTCTATATGAAAGTGAAGGAAGGACTCAAAACTGCAGCTGAATACTAAAGGAAAAGTGCAGGGATGAGGTTCTACAGAAGATGCCTAAGAATAAGCTGGACCAAAAGACGAACAAAACAAAACAGTTTGGAAGGGAAAACCTGAACGTTTAGGCCAGGTTATGAAAATGAAACCGTTTTTGACATGCTAAAAGACATCAGAGCTGCCATGTAATAAAAAAGACTGTGGCCTAGGGCAAAACAGAGGGCAAGAGACAACAAGGAAGACCACCAACTTCTAATGTGGAGAATATGTACGTGTTTTGGAACTGGCTCAAAATGCTGAACATAGTTTTACCTGTTATGCACTCTATAAATGTTTGGCTTTTTTTTTTTAAGCTTTTGTGAATAAGTTCAACTTTCTGAGTCAAATTTACTTTCAATCAAATTGTCCATGGTGGATAACAGTTGATCCCTGTGGTTTCATTATAGATAATATTTCTTTTTATTGGTACAGCTGAAGGGTATTGTCCCTTCTTTGAAGTTAGCAGTGATTCAGCTTGCTGGGTCAGACTCTTACAGAGGAAAAAGAGTATTATAAAAATTATATTTTTATATTGTCACAAAGTGAGAGCGGGATGCTTCACAGGGGGAAGCTGCAGGGTTACGAACTCTTTTTATGGTGTTGTTTCATGATGAAGATCAATGATGAGGACTGTGATAGAGTGTTGGGCATGAAGGAAGAAGTACCTGCCAAAGATGTGATGGATAGGTTTCGACAGTTTGGACTGTGGTGGCTGTGTATTAGTGCGTGCAATTACTGTTGTAGCTGTGTATTAGTGCGTGCAATTACTGTTGTAGCTGTGTATTAGTGCGTGCAATTACTGTTGTAGCTGTGTATTAGTGCGTGCAATAACTGTTGTAGCTGTGTACTAGTGGTGCAATTACTGTTGTAGCTGTGTACTAGTGCGTGCAATAACTGTTGTAGCTGTGTACTAGTGCGTGCAATGTTTTCTTTGTCAGTGGTTTTGATTTAGGAACCTCACATTTATTTTACTCCCCTGTGTTTAAAATGATTACAGGGCAAACTAGTAAAACAACAATCAGTTCAGACAATCGAAACAGTAGAACAACACATATTTTCAGATTAATGTAATCCATTCTATTGCCGCTTTGAGCGTGAGGATGTTGGACATGACCTCAACTTTGTTATGCCTAATCTGTGGTGACCAGTCTGCGATATTAATCTAAGTGTTAACAACTTTGCTAATGATGCTGAAGATGAGAATTCATGCTTGAGAAATTGCACGTGAAGAAAGCTGTGAGTGTGGATGGTGTTGGTCAATGATTGCTGAGCAGTCCTGTCATGTTGTCACTGTTTTGTTCTCTGTATCTTTGAAAACATGTTGTGTACCCAGCCTCTGGAAGAAGTCCATCATTTTCTCTGATCTCCCCAAAAACAACCATCCAGAGTTGTCAAATAATTACAGACCTGTATTTCTCACAACAGAACAGATATTCAACCTCAGAATACTATGTGAGCGGTACCTTCAACATCAACAAGACCTTTACCACGTATTTATCGATTTTAAGAAGGCATTTGACAGGGTGTGGCATGCAGCTTTGTGAGCAACCATGAATTTGTACAGCATCAATGCAAACCTGATCAGAGTAATCAAACAGCTGTACAGCGAGGCCACCAGTGCAGTGTACTACAACAACAACATTGGAGAATGGTTTCGAACAACAGTTGGAGTAAGGCAGGGCTGTCTACTCTCACCCACTCTTTTCAACATCTTCCTTGAGAGAATCATGGCTGATGCACTGGAACATCATGAAGGATCAGTCAGCATTGGTGGCAGAACGATCACAAACCTCCGCTTCGCAGATGACATTGATGGAATAGCAGGATCAGAAAAAGAGCTTGCCAGACTAACAGAACACTTGAATAAGGCCTCCAAAACATACGGCATGGAAATCAGTGCAGAGAAGACCAAACTGATGACTTATAACACCAGCATTAGCACTGATATCAGGGTTAATGACCAGAAGCTGGAAACAGTTCAAAGCTTCAAGTACCTGGGAGCCATTGTATCAGACCAGGGATCCAAGCCAGAAGTAGTATACAGGACTGCACAGACAATAACAGCTTTGTCAAAACTAAACACCATCTGGAGAGATAAAAATATCTCACTTATCTCCAAGATCAGACTAATGCGCTCCCTTGTCATATCCATATTTCTGTATGCCTGTGAATCATGGACCCTGACTGCAGATTTGGAGAGAAGAGTACAGGCGGTGGAGATGAGATGCTTTCGGAGACTCCTTGGCATCTCCTACAAAGACCACATAAGCAACGAAAGCGTGCATAACAGAATCCAGCAAACCATTGGACCCTATGAGAACCTTCTAACGATCGTGAAAAAGCGTAAACTTAAATGGTATGGGCATGTCACAAGATCCAAAGGACTTGCAAAGACAGATTTACAAGGCACTGTCCAAGGAGGAAGAAGAAGAGGCAGACCAAGGAAGAGCTGGGAGGAGAACATCAGCGATTGGACAGGCCTAGAACTCAACAAAATCCTGAGAAAGGCAGAACAGAGAGAGGAATGGAGGGAACTGGTCGTTGAGTCTTTGAGGGTGCCCCCACGGTCGTCAGACTACGGGACAGATAGATAGATAGATTTCCCACTCCAACAGTTATGGCACGCTCAGTTTAGGTAGGAGCCGGCTGGAGTCCGAAAAAAAAATCCCTATGCCTGCAACCTTCCAGTCCATAAACCAATGTGCTAACCACTGCACCAAGTGGCTGATAAGTTTCTTAATGTGTGTGTGTGTGTGTGTGTGTGTGTGTGTGTGCGTGTGTGTGTGTGTGTGTGTGTGTGTGTGTGTGTTTGCAGTTATTTGTTCCCTCAGGTTTTGCTGGCCACTACTTGCTCTATATAAACAGAAGAATACACATAATGACCAGCCGCCATGGCGCAGTGGTTAGCTTCGAGTACGGCCTGGAAGGTTGCGGGTTCAAATCCCATAAGAGTCATTGGGGTTTGTCTGACCCTTGCCGGTTCCTACCCAGAGCGAGTTTGCTATGGGCTGATTGGGAATACAGGGACCACACAGTCGAGCTTCGATTTGCTTTACACATGCTACATTGAGTGTTTTTCTGTTGTTTTATTAAAGTATATTTCGTCTATATTGTTTTGTTCTGGCCACTATGTAGTGACATTGTAAACACTGAGATGAGCACAGGATGTTCATTCTGCAGTCTTATTTGCCCCTGTACAATCTTTCCGATGTATTGGGGTTTTTTTGTACATTGAAGTGGTTATTGTGCTTTTTAATGCTTTTTTGTTAACTAGGCATAATCCGTTAAACAAAGTAGAGTGTCTCAGCACGGCCTGGTTTGTATTGGCTGTAAGGAATGAAACACTCAAGGTGATTTGTCATTTAATGATGTTTGCTTTTTTCTTCAGATCAAGGTTGTTACATGTTGGAATGGATTAGATGGTGTTGATGTTGAACTTAAGGTGAATGTTAGTGGAGCTGTTGAAATTGAAAAGAAAGGGTGACAGCTCTGATATGGCCTTTGTGGTGGGTGGGTCTATAAACAATGTGAAATTGCATAAATCTATATATATATATATAAAATAAATAAATAAACAAACAAACAAACAAATAAATAAATAAACAAACAAGCTCCTTTCCTTGCACAAGCAAGCTACCAAGCCAGCCGCCCTCCTCCCTCCCCCTCCCACCCACAATTCCTCTGCCCTAGATTATGACCATGCATCATCAGCACACCACCATCCCGTCAGTCCATGAATGAATGAATGAACCAACCATTCAATCAATCAATCAATGCGTAACAAAAGCTTTACAACAGGGTACACCTGTGACCCTCCAGCCCCCCAGACAATACACAACACGTGTATATAAACAGCCAGGGAAAACTAACAGGCATCCAGCTGGTAAACACTTGGACCAACGCTCCAGAACAGCTCACGGCCACCACCATGCCATCTTTCCTGTCGCTGCTGCTGGCCACACTCCTCGCTCTTGGCCACCTGGCCATGGCCCTTGATGTGACACAGGAGAGCAGCTCCACGACCACTGGGAGTTCCTGTCTGCTCAACTCGGTCCTGGGCCTGGCCCTACAGCTGAAGGACCAAAGCCATCAGCTGGGTAGTCTGCAGGCCAAGGTCACAGCTCTGGAAACCCAACTGGCCGGGAATACAGTCAACACCAATGCCTGTCAAAGGTGTAATAACTCAAGTAAGAAGGGCCGGGAAGAGGGTGGTGGTGATGTTTTGGTTTGTTTGGGGTTTTAAAGATTATGTTGTTGCTTTGTTCTTTAAAGCTGTGTGTGTGTGTGAATGGCAGTTTACGTGACAAATTTCATGTTATGTTCCAACGTCTATCTTTTTTAATTAAAAAAGAATTATATTCCAAAGCCATAACTGTTTAGTTTTTTCTATATTTTCATTTTGTGCAATCTATTCAGTTAAAGCTTGTAAGACTGATAAAGTGATCTGCGCGAAGCATTTGGGTCATGTGACAGACAACACTAGTTGTTGCCTGAAGTTACACGATTAAGAAGATGTTTAATCGCTATGGTTACTAGACTCTACTAATGTTTGTCCTTGTTGTTGTTTATAGGTTCTGAAAGTAAGTTTATACATAGATTATGAATCTAGTCTTTGAAAGTGATGTCACAATACCGTAATCTCCAGTGCTTGAAAATAAGGTCACAGGATTAAATGAACAGATTTGAAAAACAAACTCAAGTGCCACTGAAAAATAGGCTGACACGGTGTCTTTTACAGGTAATGCTTTGAAACTTGTATAATTCTGTTGACCCTCTATGCTTAAAAATGCCAATGGATTAAATGAATGTCAGTGGAAAAAATCATGGTTGAAGAGTGACACTAAATTCTTTTTCCCCCTTTTTTTTCCTTTTCCTCAGCAGAAAAGTAAAGCACAGTGATTTCCAGCAGAAATGTGGTTACAACAATTCTGATTACAGATTCTTCCATTTATTTATAACACAGTCAAACTGCTTTTAAACAGATTCGGAATAGTCCTACAGACATCAAACACATACACAACGACAAAAAATTTGCCTGGGTTTTGTGCCCGAAATTACAACTGAGCCAGAAACATTTCCTTGGAAAACATTCTTCAAGTCTTGGGTGGGCTACCAACTTGTTTTGAAACACTTTGGATCTAAATTTCTCTTTCAATTTTGTATCACACTTTAACATGCATTTCAGAACTTTTGATTTTAAAAAAAGGACTATACTTTGTATCAGATGACTGTTTAGACATGATCCACAAGGAAATTGATGAAAATACCTAGATCAGCTTTCTCAACAGTTTTAAGCAACAGTTTGCAACTTAAACCATGGTGGGTAAGAATGAGTCTTAGAGTACCAGCAAACCTTTTTCAGTTTATCGTTCTTCTGCTTATAAGCTGGGCTTTCTTTGTTTTTGTTCAAGAATTAGGGGGGGGGGGGGGGAGCTAGTTGAACCTACAGAAAATATTGGGAAAGCTTTCTCTTGGGAAATGATGGTCCTACAGAAGAAGCTGGATAGCCTTACCTCATGCCAGGAAAGGGTGTTATAAATGTATGGGGTCAAATTTGCTACAAATTATGGTTGGAAATCCAAACTGAAAACTATTTTCGTAAGTTTTTTTTAATTTTTATAAGACATACCAAAACAATCAGTTACTGGAAAGAAATAGCATACACCTGGTCTTCTTCTTTTTACTACTACTTCTTCTTCTTCTTCCTCTTCTTCTTCTTTACACTTCTTTTATTTCCTAGGATCAGATGTGGCTAATGTTGTGTAAGTGGAAACTTGTATAGCACTTGATCTTGAAGTAGCCAAATTGTCATAATTGGCCCAAAGAAAATTTACTAACTATTGTATGATAGGAAAATGTGATGACTAATTGTTTGGAAAGTAGATGTCATTTTATGGATAAAAAGATTTTTTCACTGGTTGTATATGGAAATGTTTCAGCAAAGGTCAAATGAACACTGGAGTTCTAGCCTTTGAACAATGAAGAAGCATTTTGGGGGTTACAGAGCAAACATGCAACCTGTTTCATCTAATGTTATACTTGGATGTTTTGCTCCACTTTTTGCTTTGCATACTATGAGGGGATTTCTTTAAGTAACATAAACATGAAACTGTACAAGCACAACTTGTTTTCAAAACAATGGGGGATGGGCAGGGTAGTGTTTAACTGTTGTTGGATTTTTGGAGGGGTGGGTGGGGTGGGTGGGGTAAACAAAAACCGATTGTTCAAAACAATGTCAAGAAGCAAAAAGTCAAATTTCTGTTATTTACTTACTGCTGTTTTCACCACTTTCTGTGCTTGTAAGGCTTTTCACACTTTTTCGTTTGGTTCCCCCACACTTGGTTTTCAAAGAACGGATGTCATCCTCTTCTGTTCTCTAGTCGCTTTCAGCGCCAAGTACGAAGGCGGGACCTTTTTCAGCGTGGGGACAGGAGGCACCTTGAAGTACCCCAGCATCGTCACCAACCTGGGTGGCGGCTACAGCACAGTCACTGGCCACTTCACGGCGCCCTGCACAGGCACTTACGCTTTCTACACCAGTCTCCGGTCCTCTAATGACCAGCTGTGGATCTTGCTGGGCATCTTCAAGGGCAGCACTCAACTGGCCGAAGCCACGGGGAAAGGCAGAGACGACAAATGGGACAGAGGCAGCATCTTCGTCACTGCTCACATGCAGAAGGGAGAGATTGCCTACGTCAGACACACTGCCGGAGGGACGCACCTGGAAGCAGGGGGCTTCACCACCTTCTCTGGATTCCTGGTGGCTGGTTGCTGAGGCCTGGGACCTGTAGCATCCCTGCCACCTGTTTAGAGCTAACAGATACATAAATAAGAAACGGTTATCGGAACGGAAATGTCCTTTTGCCTTGATCCATCTTCTTTACATGCAAGTGTAACAAATAAACAATTTTTTTAAAATTGTTCGGAAAGGAGATGTACTTGTTTTGATCCATCTTCTTTACCTGAAAACAAAGCAAATTAAATTAAAGAACAGTTTGTCAAAGGAAATGCCTTTGGGTTGATCCATCTTCTTCACATGAAAGAATAACAAACAAATAAAAAGGTTTATGAAAGGAAATGTACTTGCGTTGAGCCATCCTCTTTGCATATAAAGCAGACCTACACTGTAGCAGATATGTTTAGGGATAGAAACATTGTGTTTTTATTACTTGTTTTGTTAACTTATAGAAAAATCTTGTTCTAATTACTTGTTTTGTTAAACGATAGAAACGTTTTGTTGTAATTGCATGTCTTCTTAACTTGTGAAACATTTTGTTCTAATTACTCGTTTTGTTAACTTAAAGAAACATTTTGTTCTAATCACTTGTTTTGATAACTTATAGAAACATTTAGTTGTTATCACTGATCTCCTTAATCCCCTTCCTTGATTTGCATCTTTCTTTTTTAAACCTTTCCTAAGATCTAACTTACTTTCTTTTTAATCTATGTTTTTAAAAATTGCCTTGATGAGGACATATTTTCTTTCAATCCTTTGTGTCTTTTTTCTTCCACAAATTTGGTTTGGATTTTTTGGGGGGTTTGTACTGTGTTTCTGTTTGTTTTGAAGTACGACAATATATTTTCATGTAATGATGATAAAAGAAAATTAGAATCAACCACGCATATGAAAATGGAATGAAGTCCTGAAAGAATTAAGTGCAAACAAACACCAAGTTGTTTCTTTGTTACACTTTTATGTAAATCCAAGATGTGATGAATTGATCTCACTATATCACTCAATAAAGATGTGAGTGAATAAATAAATTGTGTGTGTGTTTTGTTTTATTTATTTTATTTGTATTTATTTATTTTATTTTATTTTATTGTTTTATATCGAGGATAATGGAAAAAGCACTCATGTGCTTTTCTTTCATCCAGTCCCCGTTGTGTGTGTGTGTGTGTGTGTGTGTGTGTGTGTGTGTGTGTGTGTGTGTGTGTGTGTGTGTGTGGTGTGTTGCAGTGGGTGCATGTAGATGTTTGTGGGTGTATGTGTGCATGCATTTGTTTCGCTCTTCTTTTGGTTCCTGGGCTAGTGTTCCGGTATATAGCTACCACACCCTGGACCAACAGTTATTGGAGCTCTACCACAAACTGGACAAACACACACACACACACAACACACACGGAAGATGTATCACGAACTTAATATGCTGACGTCACCTAAGACACAAGTTAGGTTATTACTGCACCAATCAAAATAACTTGCCACAAAAGACTTCCTCTTCCATGAAAATGCATCAGTTAACAGTAGCGTTTGTTTCTGTTTCTTTCTTCTTCTTTTTTGGGGTGGGGAGGGGGGGGGGGTGGAGTGCGTGGGGATGGGCGGGGGAGTGGGGTCCTTCATTGGCTACAGCTCCCAGGTTTATCAACGGTGAGATTTTGGGTATACAACGGTACGGTTATTTCCCCCACCATTAAAGTATGTGCACTCCGACACTGGAGGTGTGATGTCTAAACAGGACACCAGTGTGCGGGCAGTTGTTTGTTTTGTTTTCTTTCTTTCTTTCTTTCTTTTTTTTTTTTTTTTTTTGGGGGGGGGGATTTTGTCATCCGTTCCTTTAAGCACGTAAATGGCCTACTCTTCCATAAGGAGGAACCAGTTGTTATGTGTGTGCAAGATGCTCTGCTGTGCGTTTGCAGGGGCACCTCAGTTTATATTGTCATCAGAAAGGTAATAATAATAATAATATATGGAATTTATATAGCGCTGAATCTTGTAAAAGAAACAAATCGAAGCGCTTGCACTCAATCATTTACACGCATGCAACTTTCCTCAAATAACATAAGATGTTTCAAGTCTATGCACACACACACACACACACACACACACACACACACACACACACACACACACACATACACACACACTTAGGTGGTGATGAAGGAGGTGAAGGATGCTGTTGAAAAAGTACGAACAGATATGAGGGGAAAGTGTCAGGTAGGAAATAAGTGCTTTTTGAGGCTTGATTTGAAGGTATTAAGTGAAGGCTTTTGGCGAAGTGAAAGAGGAAGTTCATTCCAGGTGGATGGACCAGAAACAGAGAAAGAGCGACGGCCAACAGTGGTTTGTTTGAATCTGGGTGTTCGAAAGCACAAAGTATCTGCATCTGAGCGAAGGGAACGGGATGGAGTATACAGGTGAAGACGGTTACAGAGATAAGAGGGTGCAGATTTGTGAAGACATTTGAAACAGAGGGTATTGGTCTTATACTTCAGTCTCTGTGAGACAGGCAGCCAGTGAAGAGATCGCAGAAGAGGAGTGATGTGTTCAGATTTTTTCTTTCTTAGGACCAGTCGAGCTGCAGAGTTTTGTATGTGTTGAAGAGGGTGGATGGATGATGCTGGTAGGCCAGCCAAAAGAGAATTACAATAGTCTAAACGTGAAAGAATGAGAGATGTAACAAGCTTGGAAGTTGCGTCAGTGGACAGATACTTGCGAATTGCGCTTATGCGCCGTAATTGATAGTAGCAAGACTTGCAGGTCTGGGTGATGAATTTTTTCATAGAGGTGTGTTGTCCAGAACTACACCTAAATACTTCACAGAGTTGGCCAAAGGAACTGTCGTATTGCCGAATTCTATTGAAGTTGTTGCGACGTAGGAAAGTTTATGGTAGATTATGGGCCGAACACGAAACGTGTAAGGTGAACGCTTAATAGTTAAAAGTTCAATTCAGGATTTGTGGGGGGAAAAGAAGAAGAAGAAGAAAAAAGAGAAGCTTTTTATACCATCAGATCTGGCTTGAAATTGAAAGAAAAAAGACAACAGTCACAACTCCTTCCCACCAGGAGGCATGCCATAGGAAAAAAGTGTAGGAAGAGTCAATCACTCTCTCGTGTGCTTTTTAACATATAGTCCCCGTGAGTATGCAGTTTTGTAAATTTTGTCATCCGTTCCCACCGGCACACAATGGCCTACTCTTCCGAAAAGCGGAACGGGTTTTAACGTGTGCGCAAGATGTTCTGCGTGCGTTAGCTCACGGGGCCTCGGTTTATAGTCTCATCCGAAGGACTTTTGGGGAGAGTGGAGTCGGCACTGATTATAACTCCAGGGGAAAATATCCCCTTGAACGGGAATCGAACCCGGGTCGTCAGATTGCGAGCGCAATGTTCTAACCACTAGGCTATCCCGCCCCCCCCCCCCCCCCCCCCGTGCGCGCGGTGTGTGTGTGTGTGTGTGTGTGTGTGTGTGTGTGTGTGTGTGTGTGTGTGTGTGTGTGTGTGTGTGTGTGTGTGGTGTGTGTGTGTGTGTGTGTGTGTGTGTGTGTGCGTGCTTGACAGAGAGTATGAGAGAATGAATCTTTTATTCTTTCTTTATTTTTCAAGGGTAACAGAATAAGTATGCCATACTTTTTTTTTCATCTGGCCCTTGCCTTGATTAGGGACTATCAACAAAACAGGGGGGAAACCCTACTACAACAACGACAACGTGATTTAAAAAAAGATTAGTATATATTTAACAATACAATAATCCCTAAATGACTTGAACATTAATTTCAAGAGATACATGGATTATAATGTTTTTGGAGAAAAGAGATATGCGTTAATAAACATATAATTTTCAAATGAACCTGTACACTCCCTCACGTTCCCTCCACTCTGCTGCAGATGCCCTGTGCCTACGAATACCTAGATTCAACCAATCTACCGTTGGCCCAAGAACATCACCATCATACAAATCTATGCACCATCAACTGACCATGCAGATGAAGAAGTAGAAGAATTTTACGAAGATCTTGAAGAGACCATTATGAAGATACCCAAGAAAGACATCATCACCATTCAAGGGGATTTTAACGCCAAAGTAGGTCCTGACTCTTACAACCAATGGGCCGGAACAGTTGGTCAGTTTGGAACTGGAGAGACCAACGACAGAGGACTACGTCTGCTGGAGTTTGCCTGCACCCACAGACTTACCATTGCCAATACCCTCTATCCCCACAAGCAGTCAAGGAGGACAACCTGGCATGCGCCAAACGGCAAGATCCATAACCAAATAGATTTCATCTTAACACCACGGCGCTTCAAATCCAGCATCAACAGAGCCAGAACAAGAACCTACCTTGGAGCTGACATAGGCAGCGACCACGACCTTGTGCTGCTGGTATTCAAAATGAAACTGAAAAAAAACAAGCAGCCTGCAAACCCACGTATCAAATTTGACGTGGACAAATTGAAAGATCCAGATGTCGAGGAGATCTTCCAAGCTAAGCTTGGCGGACGTTTTGCGGCATTAACCCTCCTGGACAATATCAATGACCTCACCAACAACTTTAATGAGGCAGTCCGAGAAACAGCAGAGGAGGTACTCGGTCGTCAGAGGAATAAACACCAGCCATGGACTACCAATGACATCTTGGACCTCTGCGATACAAGAAGAGCACTGAAACCAACCAGGTCTTCCAACCCTAAAGAATACCGGGAGGCCAACAATCTTGTGAAGAAGTCAATGTTAAAGGCCAGAGAGAAGTGGATCAGTGATCAATGTGATGAGATCGAAAAAAGCATGAAAGTGAGCAACAGTAAAAAGGCATATGACACCCTGAAGAAACTCACAAAACCACTTCAAACCAAATCATCAGTCATTGAAGACAGCTCCGGAAACCTCACAGAAAGCTCAGCTGCATTGAACAGGTGGTCTGAGTATTGTCAAGAACTATACAACTACCCAATCCAACCTGACAAGAGCATAATAGAAGAGGAAGCAGCAACATCAAGGGTACCCTCGCCATTACCTATACTGAGGGAAGAAGTGGAAGGAGCCATCCGAAGTTTACCAGTAGGAAAGTCCCCAGGAGCAGACAACATACCAGCAGAGCTGCTCAAGCATGGTGGCGAAACAGTTATCACACATGTTACAGCTATCTGTCAGAAGATTTGGGAGACAAAACAGTGGCCAACAGAATGAACACAATCACTCATCATACCCTGCCCATTTACGCCAATGCCAAAACTATAGAACAATCAGCCTCATCAACCACGCCAGCAGGATCATGCTCAAAGTTATTTTGAATCGACTCAAGAAGGAGGCAGAAGAACACCTTGCAGAGGAACAAGCTGGGTTCAGGGCAGGCAGGAGCACAATCAAACAGATTTTTAACTGCCACATCCTGACGGAAAAACATCTTCAACATCAGAGAGACCTGTTCCACAACTTCATCGACTTCAAGAAGGCTTTCGACAGAGTATGGCACGAAGGCCTGTGGTAGGTCCTCAGAATGTTTGGCATTGAACAAGGATTAGTGCAAACCATTCAAGCACTATACAACACCGCAAGCAGTGCAGTCCTTCTGAACAATCAGGTCGGAAGCTATTTCAAAACCACAGTTGGGGTCCGACAAGGATGCCTGTTATCTCCAGTCCTGTTTAATCTGTTCTTGGAAAACATTATGAGAGAGACCCTCCATGACTTCCACTCTACCATCTCCATTGGCGGCAGACCCCTCAACAACTTGCGGTTTGCCGATGACATTGACCTCATAGGCGGAAGTAACACAGAGCTGCAAGATCTTACGACCAGACTTGAGAACAGAGCTGGAGCATATGGGATGGAGGTGAGCTCGGAGAAAAGTAAAGTACTTGTGAACAGTACGAGCAATGCCACTGCTAAAATTTACATGAACGGCCAGCGACTGGAGGAGGTAGACGCTTTTAAATACCTTGGCGCTACACTCACAAAGGACGGGCGATCGACGACAGAAATCAAAGTCAGACTAGCCATGGCAACATCGTCCATGACAAAACTCACCACCATATGGAAAAGTAAAGAGATCAGTTTCCCAATCAAACTAAAGCTCTACAAAGCCCTAATTCAGACTATCCTGCTGTACGGAAGTAAAGCCTGGACATTGACTGCTGAAACAGCAAAGCGAATCCAGTCATTTGAAACAAAATGCCATAGAAAACTACTGGGCATATCCTGGAGAGAACGAAAGACCAATGAAATTGTCAAGGGCCAAATAACACGGCTGGCAGGTCCACAGGAACCCCTTCTCACCATCGTCAAGAAGAAAAAGCTGACATGGTTCGGCCACGTCACCCGCCACAACACTCTGCCCAAAACAGTACTGCAGGGAACACTCGAAGGTGGCAGAAAGAGGGGAAGACAGAACAAGTCATGGATGGACAACATCAGAGAATGGACCAGGATGAATGACTCGGCACTACTGCGCAGAGCCAAGGACCGAGATGGATGGATGAGGCTTATCACGGCATCGTCTTTCGTGTCTCCGCCACGACCGCCAAGGTCATGGGACTGATGATGATGACCGTTGGCCGCCGCTCTTTCTCTATTTCGGGTCCATCGACCTGGAATGAGTTCCCTCTCTCTCTTCGCCAGAAACCTAGTTATGACACTTTTAAATCCAGCATCAAGACATATTTATTTCAAACCTAACACTTCCCCCCTCCTGTTTCATATCAGAACTATCTCACCTTCACTAACCCATGTCCTATCACCCTGCTAAAGTATACGACCTGTGTGAGTGTGTGTGTGTGTGCTTTTGAAAAACATTTGACTATTGAAATTTTATTTCATAGGTTTTGTCTGCAGGCACCATGTTTGTAATATGTTTGTTTAAACTATTGATTATTTATCATTGAGTGCATGACTGTGGAAGATTAGGTTGAATGCATGCGCTTTGATTTGTCTTTGCAAGATATAGCGCTATATAAGTTCCATTCATTATTATTATTATTATTATTATTATTATTAAATGAATTAAACATTAACATGAAAAATGATACACTGATTATAATTACGTAATATGGATAAAGTAAAATAGAGGGAAGACAGCAAGAAGCAGAGCGAGAGAGAGAGAGAGAGAGAGAGAGAGAGGAGAGAGAGAGAGAGAGAGAGAGGAGGAGAGAGGAGAGAGAGAGAAGAGAGAGAGAGAGGAGAGAGAGAGAGAGAGAGAGAGAGAGAGAGAGAGAGGGGAGAGCGCATTTTCAGATTACATCAAAATTAACCAGATATCAAATTCTGATAAAACATTCTCACTAAAACCTTTTTTTTTAATATACTATCAACAAACATATCAAGTTCAGTTACAAAATGCCAAAGAGCCTATTATAAAACAGTTTTAACAGCCCCGCCAACAACAGCATCAATACAACAATTGGAAGTGAGGCAAATCAGAGACTTCAGACTTCAGATGGTTTATTCATGTAAGGCCATAGCCCCACATGAAAGGGGGCAGAAAAAAGCAAATAATGTATATGCGTATACAACATACAAAACAGTACATAATACATCTGTACCAAAGACATGAGAGCCCGTGAGTGTGAAAGAAGGAACAAGTACTGCCCATTGGATTGTATGTTAAGGCAAGGTGGTTGTGTGGGTCACACTCTGTTGGAACAATAGTTTTATAGGACATAATGATGATGATAATAATAATAATAATAATAATAATAATAATAATAATAATAATAATAATAATAATAATAATAATAATAATAATAATAATAATGATGTATGGAATTTGTATAGCGCTGAATCTTGTAAAGCAACAAATCAAAGCGCTCAAATGACTTTTTTTTATCGAGGATAATTGAATAAGCATTCATGTGTTTTTTTTACATCCAGTCCCCGTGTGTATGCGGTTTTGTAAATTTTGTCATCTGTTCCCACCGGCACACAATGGCCTACTCTTTCGAAAAGCGGAACGAGATTTAACGTGTGCGCAAGATGTTCTGCATGCGTTTGCACACGGGCCTCGGTTTATAGTCTCATCCGAAGGACTTTGACATTCAGCTCGATTTTTTTTGTCAAACTGGGAAGAAAGGGCGAGGCTGGGAATCGAACCCAGAACCTCACGGTTTACTTGTTGGCGCCTGCCACCATCCTGCCACCTTCCTTCTCTGACAGGACTCAAGTGCAGAAAAAGATGGAGAAAAAATATTGAGTGACATGGTTTCCTTGCTGCAGATTGTTCTTCCAGCTGCTGTGAATTCCTACGTGTATTTTTCTGTAAACATTCCCCTCCCTTCTCTCTTTCTCCTCCCCCCCCCCCCCCCCCCCACTCCCTTTACATTTTACATAAATGATATTGTGTATGTAGGTGTCTTGATTGCTTTTGGCTTCTATGTTACATTGTGTTATTTTACGTTAATAATCCTGTTGATGAAACAATATTGTTTTCTTCTTCATATCTCTATCACTTTATTCTAGTACCTGTTGTTGTTGTTGTTGTGGTGGTGTGGTGGTGGTGGTGGTGGTGGTGTTTTTTTTTCCTTTTTGGTAGCAGTGTTAAATGTGAAAAGGTTTGTGAGGGTTTTAAATCAATATTGTTTGGTGTTTTCCCCATATTAATGGTCTCTCTCTCATATTTAGTATTATCCCTGAAACACACACACACACACACACACACACACACACACACACACACACACACACACCACACACACATTCTCTCTCAATGACTGTATAGGTTTGGGTTTTTTCTTTTCTGTTCTTTCTTGTTTTTATTGTGTGAGTGTATGGGCATTTGGTTTATTTCATTATCATGACATAGAATTTGAACGAGTATAATCAAAATGAGTGTTGATTGTGATCGTGTACTGTTTTGAGAATTATATCTCTTTAATACCCCACCCTCTCTCTCTCTCTCTCTCCTCGTTTTGCTTATAGTTATAGTTGTTGTGTATCCTAATGAAGGACATATTCATACTTTATACTTTCAATATTTTATTGGGCTTGTCGGCTATAGTTGAATTAATAATAATAATATTAATAATAAATTGAATTTATATAGCGCCGTATCTTGCACAGACAAACCAAAGCGCTTGCACTCAACTCATTCTTACACAGTCATGCAACAATAGCGAGTAATAGTTCTAACAAGTCCAAATGCACACACACACACACACACACACGTTATACACTTTGGCAGGGTGATGGAATTTTTGGCTGTTGAAAAGCAGAGATAGCTATGAAATGAAAAAGGAGAGGAAATTCTTAGGTTTGAAACAAATATGTCTTGAGGCCAGATTTAAAAGAGTCACAAGAAGGCCTTTGGCGAAGAGAGATAGGGAGGCCATTCCAAATCGATGGACCAGAAACAGAGAAAGAGCGACGGCCAACAGTGGACTGGTTGAATCTAGGTGTTTGTAAGCACAAGGAATCTGCAGCAGAGCGAAGGGAACGAGAAGGGGTGTACAGGTGGAGACATTCAGAGGTAGGAAGGTGCTGTTTTGTGGAGACATTTGTAACAGAGAGTACTGATCTTATAGTTTATTCTTTGTGGCACAGGCAGCCAGTGGAGAGATCGCAAGAGAGGGGTAATGTGCTCAGATTTTTTTCTTTCTGAGGACTAGTCGAGCTGCAGAGTTTTGTATACTTTGAAGGGAGTGAATAGATGATGCTGGCAGACCAGCCAAAAGAGAATTGCAATAGTCCAGACGTGAAAGAATGAGAGATGCCACGAGTTTTGATGTTGCCTCTGTGGACAGGTACTTTCGAATTGCACTAATACGTCGTAATTGATAGAAGCAGGACTGGCAGGTCTGGGTGATGAATTTTTGCATAGAGAGTGTGTTGTCAATAATGACCCCTAGATACTTTACAGCAGTGGATAGAGGGACTGATGCATTGCCGAAATCTATTGAAGCTGTTGTAATGGAAGAGAGTTTGTTTTTGGTCCCTACAAGCATGGCTTCAGTTTTATCAGCGTTTAGTTGTAACTTGTTCTCTATCATCCAGTTTTTTTCCAGGTCATATTCATCAAGAGGGAAGGCAGATTTTCAGGAGTGTCACTGCTTAGAATCTGAGAGTCATCTGCATAAAAGAGATGGTTGATCTGATGACGGTTAATTATATGTGACAGTGGAGCGGTGTAGAGAGTGAAAAGAACAGGGCCCAGAACTGATCCCTGCGGGACTCCACATTCCAGTCTGGCAGGTACTGACTGAATCTTGTTTACTGTGACTGTCTGGAATCGGTCATTCAGGTATGATCTAAACCAGGTGAGGGCTGTACCAGTAACACCAAACGTTTCTTGAAGACGGGAGAGAAGGATAGAGTGGTCAATAGTGTCGAAGGCTGCAGATAAGTCGAGTAGAGTGAGGAGGGAGATTTTCCCTGAGTCAGAAGCAAGTAGAAGCATGTTTAAGGTGTGAACTAGAGTGGTTTCAGTGCTGTGGTTGGCACGATAGGCAGACTGAAACGCAGGAAGAAGATTGTTGGAGAGAAGGTGGTTGTTGAGCTGTTTCAGAACTACTCTTTCAAGGACTTTAGAGATAAAAGGTAGGTTGGAAACAGGTCTGTAATTCTTCAGAATGTTAGGGTCAAGGTCATGCTTTTGAGTAATGTAATAATAATAATAATAATAATGTATGGAATTTATATAGCGCTGAATCTTGTAAAGCAACAAATCAAAGCGCTCAGATTTTATTTCATACCACTTTAAGTCACGGCAGATTTCTCTCCGTGAAATTCGGGCTGCTCTCCCCGGGGAGAGCGGGAGAACGCGTCGCCACTTAGCGCTGCGCCACCCTTTCACCCTTTTTTGTTGTTTTTTTTTTTGTTGTTTTTGCAGCTGTATTTGTTTCCCTATCCCTAATGGTGTGACTAAAGCAGTTTTGAGAGCTGAAGGAACATTTCCAGAAACAAGAGATGAGTTTACTATCTTTGTGATAGTGGGTATGAGCTGTGGCAGGCACTGCACGAAAAGGGAAGCAGGTATGGGGTCGAGATCGCATGATTTTATAGTCATTCCTTTTTAATTCCATTTTAATGAATGCCTCGTTTTGCTTATAGTTATAGTTATAGTTGTTGTGTATCCTAATGAAGGACATATTCATACTTTATACTTTCAATATTTTATTGGGCTTGTCGGCTATAGTTGACTTTTAATGAATGCCCTATTTCAATATTGTATTCTTAAGTGTAACAACTATGTGTACCATTAAACAATGTGTAGATGTTTATTTTTATGACTTTATAAGTTTGTTTGGGTTTTTTGGGGCGTGGGGGTCTTTCTTTTCTTTCTTTTCTTTTTTACTTGTTTTTTCCCCTTGGTTTTGTTGTTGCTGTTGTTTGTTTGTTTTTCTCTTTTTGTCTTTTTTCTTCTTCTTTTTTGTTGTTGGTTTTTTTCGTTGATTTTTTTTAGGGGGGGGTGTCTTTTTGTTGGGGTACTTTTTTCTCTTTTTTTTTTGGGGGGGGGGGGTATTTTGGGGGTTTTCTTTATTTGTTTTGTCTTTTGTTGTTGTTGTTTGTTTTGTTTTTGAAAGGGTTATTCCCCTTTTTTTCTACTGTGTGAGAGTAGGAGTATTGGGTTATTATTAAGATGTATCCCTACGGGCAAGGACTGGATGTAAAAAAGCACATGAGTGCTTCTTCATTATCCTCGAAATAAAAGAATTTGCATTGTCATTGTCATTGTCATTTCTCTCTCTCTCTCTCTCTCTCTCGCTCTCGCTGAACTTCCCGGTATCTCCTCTCTACATTGTTCTATCCAAGTTCCATCTCCTTTCTTCTTATTTTCTCATAGCAAGTACCGGATGAAAAGTATGTCAAATGTGTACCTGTTAACAAAGGCAACCAGTTCTCTCTCCCTCTCAAAGAAAGACCCAGGAAGCAACATTACAGCATTTCCACGTCTCAGCAGTCATCTGAAGATAACTCTCTGAGTGTACCTGCCTCTCCCTCTCCAAATAGGCCCTAAGTTGCCAAGTCCTCTTTCACATACATTGTGCTGACGTGGTTTCCTGGTGAAGTCCCTGGTAGCACAGTTGGTTTTACACACGTCGTAAATTGTCAAAAAAAAACATGTACGCTTTCCTCAATGAGTTATGTGAGGTCCTGCAGAATGGCTGGTGACCCTTTAGCAGAAAAATGAAATGTTGTTCTATCTTTCTCGCCCTGATAAAAATTACAAGAATCTATAGTTTACAATGTGTTTGTTGCAGCTGTTTAAAAACCACCATATGGAATCCATGTCATGATGATTATTTTGGGCAGTTGGGTCTTGTTTTTAGTCATTGGTTAAATATGTGTTTCTGCCCAGTCCTCTTCCCTCTGTCCCCCTTGTGAATGGGCTTGTAAGCTTACCACAATAAACTATTGTCATTCTCTCTCTCTCTCTCTCTCTCTCTCTCTCTCTCTCTCTCTCTCTCTCTCTCTCTCTCTCTCTTCCTCTCTCTCTCTTTGTGGTGCAAATGATTTTATGGTAGCAGGGCTGCTAATGTATTCGTTTTTCTGTTTCAATGTATGTCACTTGGGAGTCTGGTTTTTTTCCTGACTGAAAACATTAGTTGAAGGTGTAGGGTTTTTTTGTTTGGATTGTTTTGGTTGTTTTTTTTTGTTGGGGGGGGGGGGGAGGGCAGTTGGGGGGGGGTGGTGGTGGTGGAGGTGGGGGGTTGCTGCCATTCCAGTTTATTCCTAGCATATGAGATAGGAATATCTACAGTGATAACTGGGGGAAAAATCATTGTGTTTGATGATGCACTTTCGTCCAAGGTGAAATTAAAAACTCAAAAGGTATTTGGTATCTAATTGGGGTAGGGGTGGGGTGGGGAGCCAGTATGACTAAGTAAGTATTTTATTTATTCTTTTGCTTATCTAGGATAATGGAATAAGCACTCATGTGCTTTGTACATCCAGTCCGTGTGTGTATGTAGTTTTGTAAATTTTGTCATCCATTCCCACCAGCACAAAATGGCCTGCTCTTCCGAAAAGCGGAACAGGTTTTAACGTGTGCGCAAGATGTTCTGCATGCGTTCGAACACGTGACCTCGGTTTATAGCCTCATCCGAAGGACTTATGTAGATAAATGCAGAAACCTTTGGCTCTTTTTCGCTTCTCCGGCGAGACCTCCTATTGTGAGATTTTGTGTATTCACCCTCTGCCCACTATTAAGGTCAACGAATTTCCCGACTTTTGGGGAACAGTAACTGATATATAAATAAATAGATTAATCAAATTTACAAACAAAAACATAAATAGATGAACAAATAAGAGAATACGGTTGACTGCAGAATTGAGAAAGCTAGATCTTTGTCTAGCAGGATCTGTGATGGGGGCAACTCTGTATGCCACCAGCAGTGATTTTCCTCTCCCAGTCTTGTATGTGGTTTCTAAGTCTGAACTGGATCTGAACCTTTGTTGTGTATAGTACAAGAGTGTGTGTGATTTTATGGAGGTACATGTTTTATTGAAAGAAAAGTTTTAAGTGAGAAACTTTGTATAACAGTTTTAAATGTTTTGATCTTCAAGAAAGTTGCCATGTTTTACAGTCCTGATTTTCTGCTCAGCTTCAAAACACAATGGGTACACTTGATTTATCTCATTAGAAATGGCAATGCCTTTCGAATTAGACCTAAAAAAACCTTAAGTCAAAGTCAAAGTCAAAGTCAAACTTTTATTTTCAGATGGTACATTGAATAAGCAGTGCATTTGCTAAAGGTGGAGGAGTGTGTGTTTTTGTTAACAACAGGTGGTGTCAAAATATCAGTGTGAAGAAAAGACTCTGTTCTGAGAATATTGAACTCCTTAGTCTTGCTGTACGCCCATTTTATTTACCTAGGGAATTTAATCAGATTTTTTATCACAGTTGTGTATATACACCCTTGTGCAGATACAAAGGTAGCAGCCAACCCAGTAGCTGACATCGTTCATGAACTCTCTTCCACATCTCCAGACTCTCCTTCTTTTATCCTTGGTGATTTTAATGAATGCAGACTGAAGGAAGTTCTGCCACACTGCCATCAGTATATAGCATGCCCAACTTGTGGAGACAGAACTCTTGATCTCTGTTACGGCAACATCAAACAGGCCTTTCTCTCCCGCTCCCTGCCAAGTATGGGACAGTCAGTTCACAACATGTTGCAGCTGACTCCTGTCTACAGAGGATGAACCAGAACCAAAGTCAGTTGTCAGACAGGTTAAATTATGGTCCCAGGAATCAGTTGAAGCGCTCAATGGTTGCTTTTTATCCACTGACTGGAATGCTTTTCTGGATGACAGCAGCACTGCAGACACCCAGGCAGATGTGATCTCCTGCTATATCAACGTCTGTGTGGACACTGTCTTGGAGAGCAAGGAGGTCAAGATCTACCCCAACTCCAAGCCTTGGATCTCCAGAGAATTCCGCAGTTTGATTGAAAGAAGACAACAGGCCTTCAAACAAGAAGAAAACATCAAGGAGATTCAGAAAGCTATCAACACGAAAATACAGGCAGATAAGAAGGAATATTTCAGCAAAAGTCGAGGCACATTTTTGCCAAAATAGACCAAAACAGTTCTGGAAATATGTCCAAACCATGGCAGGGTACAAAGCAAAGAAGAGGGAGATTGTGACAGAGGATGCCCCCAAGTTGGCAAATGAGCTATACATGTTTTATACAAGATTTGATAAGAAAGACTTCCAGACAGAACAAGCAGAAGCTATGAGGGCAGTCAACCAAAAACAGCACTTCCAGTGAACATCGAAGAGAAGTTAGTGTGGACTGCTTTCAAAAAAGTCAACCCTAAGAGTGCATGTGGCCCAGACTGTATAAGTGCCAAAACCATCAAGGAATGCAGTGGTTCTCTAGCTACTGTCTTCACCCGCCTGTTCCAGCAGTCCCTTGACACTGGACACATCCCTCAGCTCTGGAAGACCTCAATACTAATCCCAATACCAAAGAAACAGTCACCAAGCCAGTTAAACGACTACAGGCCTGTAGCACTAACTTCAATCCCATTCAAGTGTGTGGGGAAAAAATCATTCTTCATCAGCTGAGGCTCCAGACTGCAGAGCACCAAGACCCCCACCAGTTTGCCTATTCTAAAGGCAGGGGCACAGATGATGCTCTCCTGACTCTGCTGCACAAGTTGTATGAGCATTTAGACCATCCAGGAACTTACATCAAAATTCTTTTTCTTGATTTTTCAAGTGCTTTTAATACTATTCAACCTCATCTTTTAATACAGAAACTGCTGAGCATGA
The DNA here is from genome assembly GCA_028751875.1 of Rapana venosa. Classification (NCBI taxonomy): domain Eukaryota; kingdom Metazoa; phylum Mollusca; class Gastropoda; order Neogastropoda; family Muricidae; genus Rapana; species Rapana venosa. The sequence goes on from CM054141.1 coordinate 28,783,388, forward strand.
ATGTCAACCCAACACTGATAGCATCGATTTTTAGCTTTTTAACAGAAAGACCACAAAGATTGAGGATAGGACAAGCAGTGTCAGATTGCCTGTTGACAAATACAGGGGCCCCCCAAGGATGTGTCCTTTCTCCTGTCCTTTATAATAATAATAATAATAATAATAATAATAATAATAATAATAATAATAATAATAACAATAATAATAATAATAATATATGGAATTTATATAGCGCTGAATCTTGTAAAAAACAAACAAATCAAAGCGCTTGCACTCAATCATTTACAGGCATGCAACTCTCCTTAAACATAATGAACAACAGATTTCAAAACCATGCGCGCGCACGCATGCACGCACACACACGCACACGCACACACACACACACACACACACACACACACACACACACACACACACACACACACACACACTCCGAACAACACTTAGAAGGTGAAAGATGCTGTTGAAAATTAGGGACAGATATTTGGGGGGAAAGTCTCAGGTAGGAAATAAGTGTGTTTTGAGGCTGGATTTGAAGGTATCAAGTGAAGGCTTTTGGCGAAGTGAAAGAGGGAGGTCATTCCAGGTGGATGGACCAGAAACAGAGAAGGAGCGACGGCCAACAGTGGTTTGTTTGAATCTGGGTGTTCGAAAGCACAAAGTATCTGCGGCTGAACGAAGGGAACGGGATGGAGTGTACAGATGAAGACAGTTATAGAGATTTTATACTCCAGTCTTTGTGAGACAGGCAGCCAGTGAAGAGATCGCAGAAGAGGAGTGATGTGTTCAGATTTTTTCTTTCTTAGGACCAGTCGAGCTCTCTACCCTCTACACAGCTGACTGCCGTTTTACCACTGAAAATCAAGTTTTCTGACAATGCATCACTAACTGGGCATCTGAAGAGCAGTGAGACCTCGTACAGATTAACAGTCAAAGCTTTAGTAGACTGGTGTGATAGAACTTTTTGGAACTGAACATCTCAAAAACAGAAGAAATTATCATTGATTTACCAAGAAAAAACAAGCCAGCACCGCTTACCATCAAGAATGAAGAAGTGCGGATCACCAGTGCCTACAAATATCTTAGCACAATCATTGACGACAGGTTGAAGTGGACTGAGAATGTCACTGCTTGCTACAAAAAAGCAAACCAGAGAATGTACTTGAGAAAACTGTGAAGCTTTCAAATTAGCAATTCAAATTTACTGAGATTTTATCAAGCTGCAGTGCAAAGCATCACACTGTATAATCAAGTTTGCTATTTTAATGGCGCCAGGAAATCTGACACCAACAAACTGGACCGCATCACAAAGGCAGCATCAAAGATCACCATGAAGGACATCACTCCAGCCTTCAGCCTCTACGAAAAGTGCTGCTTGAAGAAGTTGACCAATATTATGAAGGATGACACTCATCCTCTCCATCCTGTGCTGACCC
>CM054141.1:28797323-28819823 GCA_028751875.1 Rapana venosa
CCATCCCCCATTGTTTTGAAAACAAGTTGTGCTTGTACAGTTTCATGTTTATGTTCCTTAAAGAAATCCCCTCATAATATGCAAAGCAAAAAGTGGAGCAGAACATCCAAGTATAACATAAGATACAGCAGGTTGCATGTTTGCTCTGTAACAAAATAAGTTTCTTCCTTGTTCAAAGGCTAGAACTGTAGTGTTCATTTGACCTTTGCTGAAACATTTCCATATACAACCAGTAGAAAAAATATTTTTATCCATTAAATAACATCTATTTTCCAAATAATTAGTCATCACATTTTTCCTATCATACAATTCTTCAATTTTATTTGGGCTAATGATAACAATTTGGCTACTTCAAGGTCAAGTGCTATACAAGTTTCCACTTATACAATATTAGCCACATCCCATCTTACGGAATAAAAGAAGAAGAAGAAGAAGAAGAAGAAGAAGAAGAAGAAGAAGAAGAAGAAGAAGAAGAAGAAGAAGAAGAAGAAGAAGAAGAAGAAGAAGAAGAAGAACAAGAACAAGAAGAACAAGAAGAACAAGAAGAACAAGAAGAAAAAGAAGAAGAAGAAGAAGAAGACCAGGTGTAGGCTATTTCTTTCCATTAACTAATTGTTTTGATATGTCATCCCCAAAAAATAAAACCTACGAGAATAGTTTTCAGTTTCTATTGCCAACTATAATTTGCAGCAAAATTGATCCCATACATTTATAACACACTTTCCTCGCATGAGGTAAGCCTATCCAGCTTCTTCTGTAGAACCATCATTCCCCAAGAGAAAGCTTTCCCAGTATTTAGGTTTAACTAGCTCCCCCCTAATTCTTGAACAAAAACAAAGAAAGCCCAGCTTATAAGCAGAAGGATGATAAACTGTAAAGAGGTTTGCTTGGTACTCTAAGACTCATTCTTACCCACCATGGTTTAAGTTGCAAACTGTTGCTTAAAACTGTTGAGAAAGCTGATCTAGGTATATTGATCAATTTCCTTGTGGATCATGTCTAAACAGTCATCTGATACAAAGTATAGTCAATTTTTTTTTTAAATCAAAAGTACTGAAATGCATGTTGAAGTATGATACAAAATTGAAAGAGAAATTCAGATCCAAAGTGTTTCCAAAACAAGTTGGTAGCCCACCCAAGACTTAAAGAATGTTTTCCAAGGAAATGTTTCTGGCTCAGTTGTAATTTCGGGCACAAAACCCAGGCAAATTCTGCCTGGAAAGGTCACACAGTAGATTTTTGTCGTTGTGTATGTGCTTCATGTCTGTAGGACTATTCCGAATCTGTTTAAAAACAGTTTGACTGTTATAAAGGAATGGAAGAATCTGTAATCAGAATTGTTGTAACCAAATGTCTGCTCGCAATCACTATGCTATGCCTAGCTGCTGAGGAATAGAAGGGGGAAAAAAATACTGTCGCTCTTCACCCTTGATTGTTTTCACTTAATAATAATAAAATAATAATAATAATAATAATAATAATAATAATAATAATAATAATAATAATAATAATAATAATAATAATAATAATAATAATAAATGGAACTTATATAGCGCTATATCTTGCAAAGACAAATCAAAGCGCATGCATTCAACCTAATCTTATATAGTCATGCACTCAATTATAAATAATCAATAGTTTAAACAAACAGATATTTACAAACATGGTGGCTGCAGACAAAATCTAAGAAATAAAATTTCAATAGTCAAATGTTTTTCAAAAGCATTCACACAAGTCATATACTTTAGCAGGGTGATAGGGAATGGGTTAGTGAAGGTGGGATAGCTCTGATATGAAACAGGATGGGGGGGAAATCTTAGATTTGAAATAAATATGTCTTGAGGCTGGATTTAAAAGTGTCATAACTAGGTTTCTGGCGAAGAGAGAGAGGGAGGTCATTCCAGGTCGATGGACCCGAAATAGAGAAAGAGGTCCATTACATTCATTTCATCTATTTACTTTTTTTTAAGTATAGCAAATCAACAATATCATAGAAGTTTCAAAGCATTATGTATAAAATACAGTGTGTCAGCTTATTTTTCTGGGTTTTTTTTTAATCTGTCATTTAATCCTGTGACCTTATTTTCAAGTAATGGAGATAACAGTATTATGACATAGTTTTTACAGGCTACATTCATATTCTATGTATGAACTTACTTTCACAGGTATTAACAACAAGGAGGACAAAAATATGAGTAGAGTCCAATAACCACAGGAATTAAAGGGTGTTGGGTTTTTTCCTTGTGGAACGCTCAGACAGCAGCTTTTGCTGTCTGTCACATGGCCAAAATGCCTTGCACTTTATCAATCTTGCCATTTTTAACTGGACAGACTGCACAAAATGAAAATACAGATTAAACTAAACAGTAATGGCTATGGAATATAATTATTTCTTTTTTTTTAACTTGAAAAAAATAGACATTGGAACATACCATGAAATTGGTCACATAAACTGCCATTCACACACACACACACACACACACACACACACACACACACACACACACACACACACACACACACACACACACACACACACACACACACACACAGCTTAAAAAAACAAAGCAACGACATAATCTTTAAAACCCCAAACAAACCAAAACACCACCAACACCCTCTTCCCGGCCCTTCTTACTTGAGTTATTACACCTTTGACAGGCATTGGTGTTGACTGTATTCCCGGCCAGTTGGGTTTCCAGAGCTGTGACCTTGGCCTGCAGACTACCCAGCTGATGGCTTTGGTCCTTCAGCTGTAGGGCCAGGCCCAGGACCGAGTTGAGCAGACAGGAACTCCCAGTGGTCGTGGAGCTGCTCTGCTCTGTCACGTCAAGGGCCATGGCCACGTGGCCAAGAGCGAGGAGTGTGGCCAGCAGCAGCGACAGGAAAGATGGCATGGTGGTGGCCGTGAGCTGTTCTGGAGCGTTGGTCCAAGTGTTTACCAGCTGGATGCCTGTTAGTTTTCCCTCGCTGTTTATATACATGTGTTGTGTATTGTCTGGGGGGCTGGAGGGTCACAGGTGTACCCTGTTGTAAAGCTTTTGTTACGCATTGATTGATTGAATGGTTCACTCATTCATTCATTCATTCATGGACTGACGGAATAATAATAATAATAATAATAATAATAATAATAATAATAATAATAATAATAATAATAATAATGTATGGAATTTATATAGCGCTGAATCTTGTAAAGCAACAAATCAAAGCCCTCAATGGTGGTGTGCTGATGATGCATGGTCATAATCTAGGACAGAGGGATTGTGAAGGGGGGGGGGGGGGGGGGGGGGGGGGGGGGTTGGTGTTTGCTTGTGTAAGGAAAAGGGGTTGGTGGTGGTTTGTTTTTTTTTTTGGTTTTTTCTTTTTTTTTGGGAGGGTTTTGTTATGGGTTTATGTCTTTCATATTGTTTATAGCCCCCCCACCCAAAGCCCCTCCAGAGCTGTCACCCTTATTTTTTTTTCGACCTAAAACATCCCCAAATAACATTCACCCCCAGTTCAACACCTCGAACCCACCCCAAACCTCACTGGTTGATCTAAGAAAAAGAAAACATTTTAAATGACAAACCCCCTTTAAAATTTTTTTCATTCCTTACAGCCAGAAAAACCGGGGTTGCTGGGGACACCAGCTATTTTTCCTAAGATTACCCCCCAGTTTAAAAAAACGAAAAGCTTTTAAAAAAGCAAAATGACCATTCAATGTAAAAAAAAAAACAATACATAGGAAAATGGTTATAAGCAAATAACATTTGCAGATTAAAACCCCGGTAAACAGTTTTTTTACAATGTCACACTAATCGCCGAACACAAAACAATACAGGGAGTGCCCTTTAAAAAAAAACAAGAAAAAAAACTCTAAAATTAGTCAAAAGTGAACTGAAAACTCAAAGGGTTGCCCCATGTATTCCAATGAGTCCATAGCAAACCACTCTGGGTGGGAACCACCCTGAAAAAACCGGGTTTTTTTAACCTGCAACCTTCCAGCCCCTAAACGAAGGCGCAAAACCCCTGCGCCCTGGCGGCGGTCATTATGTAATTTTCTGTTATATGGGCCAAGCAGTGGCAGCAAAAAATGAGGGAACACATTCCTGCACAAGTATTTTATGGTAGGCTCATGCTCGTCCCCACACACACCACACACACACACACACCACACCACACACAAAACACCCACACACACACCACCACCACACCAACACCACATATTTAAAAAATTTATGCCCCGGCCAGTGGTTAGCACTTTGGTTTACAGACTGGAAAGTGCAGTTCGAATCCTAAACAGGCGTTTTGGGGTTTTTTGGGGGGGGCTCCGGCCGGTCCACCCAGAGTGGGGCCATAAGTGTTGGAGGGGGAAGGGCAGGTCTGTAATTTTTGAAGACTTTGGGTGGTTTTTTTTTGGGGGGATCAGAAAAATGATGGACTTCTTCCGAGGTGGGTACACAAAAATGTTTTCAAAGATACAGAGAACAAAACAGTGAAACTACAGGAGCTCAGCAATCATTGACCAACACCATCCCCACTCACAGCTTTCTTCGCGTGCAATTTGTCAAGCACGAATTCTCATCTTCAGCATCAATAGCCAATTAATTTAAAACTTAGACTAACACGCAGATGGGCACCCCAGATTAGGCATAAAAAAGTTAGGTCATGTCCCAAAATCTTCCGCTCAAAGCGGCAATGAATCGATTTAATTGATCTAAAAAAGTGTGTTGTTGTACTGTTTTCTTGAGTTGTTTTTGTTTTATGGTTTGTCCTGTAAAGTTTTAAAACAGGGGCTTTAAAAAAAAGGGAGGTGTCCCAAATCAAAATCAAAAAAGCGGTAAACATTTCACGAAAATAAAACCAGCTACCCCATCAAAAAAAGTCAAAAAATATCCCTCAATCTTTGGCGGTACTTCTTCCTTAAGCCCAACCCATACGTCATCATCATTGATTTCATCATGAAACAACACCCTAAAAAAGAGTTCGTAACCCCGCAGCTTCCCCTGTGAAGCATCCCCCCAACTTTGTGACAATATAAAAAAAAGTAGATTTTTTTTTGATTCCTTTTTTCTTCTGTGACAATTTTGACCCAGCAAGCTGACCACTGCTCATTCAAAGAAGGGACAATACCCTCCAAGCTGTACCAATACAAAGAAAATAGTATCGATATGAAATCACAGGGATCAATCTGTTCCATCATGACACTTTTGGATTGAACCAAATTGCCTCCAAATTCGTGCTTATTTACAGAGTACAAAATGGCAAAAGGTGTGTGTAGAGTGTGATTAACTAGTAAACGTTTTGTTCAACATTTCGAGGCCAGTTCCAAAACCGTACCTGTTCTCAACATTAGAAGTTGGTGGTCTTCCTTGTTGTCTCTTGCCCTCTGTTTTGCCCTAGGCCACAGACTATTTATTACATGGCAGCTCTGATGTCTCTTAGCATGTCAAAAACGGTTTCATTTTCATTTTCCTAACCTGGCCTACACGTTCAGGTTGTTTTTCTTTCCAAACTGTTTTGTTCTGTTCATCTTTTGGTCCAGCTTATTCTTAGGAGTCTTATGTAGACTCACATCTCCAAACTTTTCCTTTAGTATTCAGCTGCAGTTTTGAGTCCATCCTTCACTTTCATGTGGAACAACAGACCAAGTTATTTTTGCAGAATTATAATTTTGAGCTAATTTCCTAAATATGTGTCTTTCCAAATGTTGGTAAGCTGGGTATCTTCTTTGTTTGGCTTGAACATTTCTTGTTTTACAGAAGCATCAGCTGCTTTGTATGACCCAAGTATTTGAAATGGTCAACACCTTCGAAGGGTTCTCCATCAACTTGAATGTTTCCATCTATAGATTCACCAAAATGCGTGACCTTTGTCTTCTTGGCATTGACTTTAAGACCTGCAATTCTGCCCATTCCATTTACTTTGCCTACAATCGTTTGCATAAATTATTGTCTTTACAGTGTGAAATGAGAGCAGTGTCATGTGTGTACCTCAGGTTTGTGATTTCCTCTCCGCCAGTCTTGACACCAGGTTCTTCAATCTCTGCCTCTGTCATTACCTGTTCTGTGTACAAGCTGAAAGCAGTGGTTGAGAGTATGATCCTTTGCTTGACTCCCTTCTGGTTTGGAAAAAGAACCTGCAGTGTTGTCTGTTCCATCTTATCATGGCCTACTGGTTTGTGTAGAGGTTGATTTAGCAGTGTAACCAGTGTGCCTTGGCAAACCCATTTTGTTCATGGTTTGGAAAAGGTTTTTATGTTTCACTGTATCAAATGCTTTATTGTATCAAATGCTTTACCGTGGTCAGTGAATGTCATGTAAAGCTCCACCCTCTGTCCATCTTGAACAATATTAACACTTACCCTGTTTTGTAAAATTTCTTCTCTGTTCTTTTGTCTCTAGGTATGTGTTGGGAACCTTTCTCTTGACTTCTTTGATGCCTTAAGATCAGAGACTGGGGGCAGTATGGCCTGGTGGTTTAGGTGCGTTGAGCTCGTGATCTGACGGTCCGGGATCGAGCCACCACTCGGCGTCGTTTTACGGATCTATCCTGGGCTAATATCAGTACTGACTCCACTTACCCAAAAGTCCATACATGAGACTATAAATCGAGACCTGTGTGTGAGGCAAGCAGAATATCTAGCATACACCTTAAAACCTAGTTTCCCACTTTGGAACAAATAGGTCTTTCATGAGGTAGAAGGAGCACCAATGGTTGTCGTGTTAAACTCCATCTCCGAAGTCGGGAATGCAGCTATCTAATGGAGGGGCGACGGTAACATACATAAAAATTCACAATAGCTGATCTTGGCGGAACAAAAAAAATAGAGAGGGAGAGGGAAGATGAAAAAGCAAGATAGTGGGAGAATTTGTGTGCGTAGTCCATTGTCTCATCCTATTTTCCTTGGCTGTCAAAATCTTTTTCTGATTTGAAAGAGACAGAAAGAAGAAAAGAAAGAAGAGAAGAAAAGAAGAAAGAAAGAACGAAAGAAAGAAAAGAAAATCTGCATGTTAGGATAACTGAGGATGGTGCATCTTGCGAAGAATGAAGAAAATCTAGTGGATTATAAAGATTCAGCTCCTTCTTTTCACGGACTTACGTGTTATTGATGTGACGACAATGTCAAACTTCAGCTGTGATTGCAGTAGAGCAGACCTGGGGTTTGGGAAATGGCATCATCACTGATGTGACAAGAACGCTCCCTCCCCCCTCCCCCTCCTTTTCTCTCCCTCTTCCCCCTAAAAAGTGAATATCAAAAAATGTTGATTTCCGGGGCGAAAAAGTACATTAAAATCTTTTTTTTCTCCATGTTTTGTGAGGATGGCTCTTTGAGCGTCTTGGTTGCTGTTCGGCTCCCAGGTATTCTGGCGGGTAAGAAATGAATGGACCTTGAAAAGAAACCTGTCGCAATGCACGTGCTTATTTCTATGTTAATCATCTGCCAATAAAACGCCTTGGACAAAGAAGTAATAGGTGTGGAAAAGCACAGTAACTTTCAGCTTCAAAAAGACGAACATCTTTATAGCATCATTATTGAATTCCATTGACAAGGGCCATAAGTCTACCAGATGAGTATTTGCTGCTGAGTCAAGCTTGATTTGGTGCACAGCTTGTACTTTTGTACCTGTGCTGTACACGAGGATGTATGTGTGTCTGCCTGTGTGTGCGAGTGCCTGTATCCTTTCAATGTTAATCTTTGGTCAGATGCATCTTTAGAACACTTTTGTTGTTGTTGCTGTTGGCTTATCTTCTGTGAGCCACTGAATCAGAGATATTTTCCTTTATTGCATGATGATTAGTGACGATGAGGATGATGTCACACTGCTGCTGTGGAAGTGCATGTGCTTTGAAACTACCAGACAGGGCTGTCTTCTCGTCATAATTTATCCCAGCGTCAACCGGACCCGAGTGATACAGAAACCTGCAGTGTTGGCCAGGTAATTTGAGAAACACTCTCAAATTCGCATCCATGAAGTGGATTCAACGCTACTGTGTGGTCCCAGTCTTCCCAACAAGCCCACAGCCCACACACTATGGAGAGGAGCTGGCCGGAGTTTAAAAAAAATCCGTATGACTGATATGGGATTTGAACCCACGGCCTTCCACTCCGTAACCGAAGGCGGTAACCACTGCGCCAAGGCAGCTGGTTTTTAGAACACTTCTGAGCCAAAAATCAAATAGAAAATGCAACATTCACACAAAGAGGATGCTGAATCAGGAATACCAAAGAGTAGATTTAGACCAACCAGCGAAGTGGGTGCAGCCCCTTGCACAGTCTTTGTGCATTGCTTTTCCTTGATTACTTTTTTGCCTATGGTTTCTTCGTTTCCCGCATGCTGCTACAGTGGCTGTACAATTTCACCATGGGTGAGAGTCTAGACTCCATCTGTCCCTGTGGCCATGTTATTAATGACAAGTTACTGACTATCCCATTCCTTTTGTTTAGAGACTAAAAATCATCAAAATGTTTCAATAAACTTTCACTGAACCTACTAAACTTTCAGTAAACCAACTGAACTTTCAATAAACCAACTAAACTTTCAATAAACCAACTAAACTTTCGCCAGACGCCAAGGCCCAGTGGTTAGTGCCTTGCATTTCGGACTGGAAGGTCGCGGGTTCGAATCTCATAAGAGTCATAGGGATTCTTTGGACTCCGGCCGGCTCCTACCCAGAGTGAGTGTGCTGTGGGCTCAGTGGGAAGACTGGGACCGCACAGTCGAGCTTCATCCACTTTACGGATGCGAGTTTGAGAGTGTTGCTCAAATTACCTGACCAACACTGCAGGTGTCTATATCTCTCGGACCCGGTTGACGCCGGGATATATTATGATAGTAAGCGTAGAGTACAACTCTGTCAAGTGGTCTCAAAGCACATGCACCTCCACAGCAGCATCATTACGTTTAGCCGTCAGCGCCTGGGCTTTATCACAGTTCTTGATTAAACCATTGACGCTGGGGGCAACAGCAAGGTGAGAGGCTGTATGACCGGTGGCTTTCCCACTCATGGAATTTCACTTTACAGCTCAGTCTTTAGTGATCGACTATGATTCTCTGACTAGGAAGCTTGACTCGCACAGTCCTTATGTGCTGCAGCCCTGGGGGCTGGTTGGCCTTTGGAGAGCATCTCCAACGCTGACTGTCCTTATGCCCACTTGGCCGAGAGAGTGGGGATGTGCTGTGGGCAAGGCATCTCCACTATAATCAAATTTCTGCCCAGTTTCCAAAACAGCAGCTGCCTCATCTGCTGTTTTGGAGGTCATCGTCGGACACGACGGACAAACATACATTACGTTATCCTCATTGTCATTGATCATCATGCAACTAAAAAAAAATGTCTCTGATTGGTGGTCCCAGTTGCTCTGGTCTCATGGTGATCTCAGATTCGGTTTCCCCATACACTTCTGTGCCTGTGGTGAGTTTGTGTCAAAGCCCTTGGGGTTTGGAGATTCAGGGGCGATGGTCGTGGAGGGACGTTGTGGTGATTTCCACCTCGGGTGGGCAACTCACTCAGTCTGGCTCCGCGACTGAGCTAATACTGTCGTTAGTAGGGGGCTTAGTAGTTGGTGGCCTGCGTATGTTAGCTCAGAACAGGCACCACTGAACACATTGTGTATCAGTCTGCCTGTCAGTATTGTAATTGCCCCTTTGGCTGGTGGCCCCTCGGCGGCCTGATATTGATAGGCTCCCTGTGGGCTTCCGACCCTGGGGATGAGACATAATAACGAATCTGGGTGTGGCTGTGGCGGGGAGATTGGGATGAGCGGCGTGGGAGCAGCAAGACGGAGACGTCACAGATGAGACAGCAACCCCCTCCCCCCCCCCCCAGCCCCCCGAGTAAAAATTCAATAAACCAACCTATTCTATAGCCAGCAGAAATGAAAAGGGATATATCGCTGAGTGATAGACTGGTCCTTGTAAGAAATAAGAAAAAGATTGTCACTGTCTGCGTTTTTTTAAATAAAATTGAAACACAATCTGATTTGCTTGAGATAAAGCTTCAAAGTTGTAAGGTGCATGTCAAAAAACTACCATGGTTATAACATTCGCTTGTTATCATAAACTTAGTGATGATTTACCACAGACAAACTTGGACTGGTTTTTTTATTATTCTTTTATTTCGAGGATAATGGAATAAGCGCTCATGTCATTTTTTTCATCCAGTCCTCGTGTATATGTAGTTATGTAAATTTTGTCATCCTTCCCACCTGCACACAATGGCCTACTCTTCCTAAAAGCGGAACGGGTTTTAACATGTGCGTAAGATGTTCTGCATGCGTTCGCACACGGGACCTCAGTTTATAGTCTCATCCGAAGGACAGCCGAAGCACCTTTCAATAGGAGGACTGCAGGCAACTTCAAACCCCTTCTTACCTACATGATAAAAGCTTCAAAAAGGTGTTGAAAAATGGTACATACGCAGGAATTTCGAAGTTACAAGTTTGCTTTAAAGGATGTATACTTTAATAAACATTATTATAAAATCAATGGTATCATTTGCCGTTGAAAAAAGATCTACTCCAGAAATGACAAGTTCGTGTGAAATCTTAAGAGAGTGAATGTTGTGACATGGGTTTTTTAATTGAATAAGCGTCCGAAAATTTTCCTAAAAGAATGTGAAACCTCCCAGTCCCCATAAGGAATGTGCAATAGAATCCCATTCTTTCCGCCAGAGCGTGTGGTGTACAGTAACTCTTGCACCCATTTAGTGAGGAATCACATCAACAGCAATTGTCCTGTGTATCATTCTGATTTATTGACGCTTTGATTATACATCTCTGGCTTTAGGTATCTTGCCCACAAAAAACTTGTGCAGAGGAACACATAAAATAATTTTTATGACCCTCCTGTTCAATGAATCGTTCATCACACTTTGTTCACAAGGAGCATATTTATGATTTCATTTTTCTCTATTTGGAGAAAGTTTGTTGTATTGTTACAGAAGTAAGAAACTCGTGGTATCTTTAGTCCCTTTTTTTGTACACTTAATATTCGCTTTGCTGCACTGAACAAACATCGCCTTGTTTGACATCTTCCATGCATCTCACACATCTCAAAACGTAGCTCCCCTCTTTACATTAGCTAACAAGCACATAAGCAGTTTCATCATTTGTGGAAATGCCCGTTTGTGGTACATAAAGGAGTCCCATAACCTATAAGGTCGTAGGGGAGCGAGGCATCAGAGACCTCACTTCTCTAGGGCCAGCATATTGAGGGCGGCGCCCATCTCCTCTCCCTCGCTGCTTTACCTTCCCTGACCCTAAAGAGGGCAGGTACCCATTTTGTGGTACATACTGTATGTAAAGCAGAAACCCACCTTTAGCCTGATAGCAAATGTAGTGTGGAAGAAAAGTGCCTGCCCAGTATTGATCTGCATCTACACGTCTGAACCTCTAACGAACCATCGTTCGTTTTCTGTCAACTATCATTTCTCAAGAAGAAACAAAAATCTTATCACGTTTGATTTTTCTTGTGCTCCACCAGGCTTTGAGCTGCAGGTAACAAGCCATTCGCCTGAGTTTGCAGAAAGTCAATAACATTTTTCACATAAGACTGACTGGCTGCGGGTAACAAGTCATTTAACTGAGTTTGCAAGCCAGCAACATTTTTCACATAACATTGACTGCAGATATCAAGTCTTGTTTTTTTTTCTTTTATTCTTTTATTTCGAGGATAATGGAATAAGTACTCGTGTGCTTTTTTTTAAATCCAGTTCCCGTGTGTATGCAGTTTTGTATATTTTGTCATCCGTTCCCACTGGCACACAATGGCCTACTCTTCCGAAAAGCGGAACGGGTTTAAACGTGTTCTGCGTGTGTTCGTACACGGGACCTCGGTTTATAGTCTCATCCGAAGGACTTTTGGGGGAGAGTGGAGTCGGCACTGATGTTAACTCCAGAGGAAAAATCCTCTTGAACGAGATTCGAACCCGGGTCAGCAGATCACGAATACATCACTCTAACCACCAAGCTATCCCGTCCCCCATCTCATTTAACTGAGTTTGCAAGCCAGTAACATTCTCACAGAACACTGACTGCCGATAACAAGATATTTAACTGAGTTTGCAAGCCAATAACATTTATAAATAACAAACAATAAAGTTAGCAAAGAGCAAAGTCAATTCTATGGAACCGTATCTGACACCATGGTTTCCTGGAAGCTTCATTACGAAAAACAAGCAAAATCACGCTTCTTTTAACTTCAGTCTACCACCGAGTCCTTTGGATGAGACTATAAACCGAGGCCCCGTGAGCGAACTCACGCAGAACATCTTGCCCACACGATAAATACTCCTTTCGCCTTTCGAAAGAGTAGGCCATTGTGTACCGGCAAGTAACGGATGACATGAGGAGGGGAAAAAAACCCAGCATGCATATAAGTGTCGTGTTTAGACACCACCCCAGGAGGCGGAATGGGGATACCTAAATGGGTGGGGGGGGGGGAGGGAGGGGGGACGGTCCGATAAGCATAAATCTCGCCAGCGATTCCATTGAGGAATTAAGGGAGATAAATCAGAGCTGCAAACACCGCCTTGTGTGACATCTTCCGTGCATCATACAGCTAGCATCTCAAAACTTAGCTCCCCTCTTTACATTCGCCGGTACATTTTCCACATCATTTTGTTTTTTCAAACCATCATACAGTTTTCTTTTTGTACTGTTTCAGGTCGATCTGGCCTTACTGTTTTCTCTATTTTGAATAAAATGGACGATCGTTTGTACACTGTGAACAGGTGCTAACACAGTAAATGATAATTATGACCAGAAATACTGTTGTATTTTTTAAGCCTGCCTGGTGTTGACTTTTGCTATGATTTTCATAGAATTCTACGAGGATATTGCTAAGAAAAGAATTCTACAATTTCGTTGCTCAGTAAATTCCTCGATTTGGTGACAAATATCACCCTTTTGTGTGGAACAGTCCACTTTGTCGTGTTTTTAATAGACAGGTGATTAAACAAACCATTGAAGAAGGAAGGTGGCAGGACGGTTAAGACGTTCATCTGCCAAACAAGTAGAACGCGAAGCTCTGGGTTCAATTCCCAGCCTTACCCTTTCTTCCCAGTTTGACAAGAAAATCGAACTGAATGTCAAAGTCCTTCAGATGAGACTATAAACCGAGGTCCCGTATGCGAACGCACACAGAACATCTTGCGCGCACGTTAAAAACCCGTTCCGCTTTTCGGAAGAGTAGGCCATTGTGTGCCGGTAGGAACGGATGACAAAAATTATAAAAACACATGCACACAGGTGTCGTGTTTAGACACCATCCCCGAAGTCGGAAATCGGCTACCTTAATGGTGTTAGGGGATGGGGGAGGGGGGTGTCGGTCACATGTGCAAAAATCTCACCCTTGATGAACCTGGGAGCTCTAAGCAGGGAACGAAAAAACAAACAATTGAACAACTTGGTGTTAAGGATATGGGTTTGTAAGGTCTCCTAGATTGAATCTAAAATAGTTATTTCACTCACCAAGTCCTTCAGTCTTATTCTTTTTATTTTAATTGAGAGTGTTTTGTGAGCCTTAATAGCCCCTTCCTATCTTTTTTCAGCCATCTGATCATTTCATGTACGCACATCATCATCGGGTGTAAATCTATTTTCTTGGTTGTTGGTACCAATAATAGCTTCTTTTTTTTCTCTCCAACACAATTTCAAACGTCCGTACCATGCCGCTTATCAGTTGCGATATTTTTGTTTTGACTGTGCGCATATCAAAAGAACAATTCATTATTATTTATACAGTGCATGTTGATTTTTTTTTAACTGAGCCAGTTACTTCTTCAGGGAAGAAATCACTAAGACATATCTAACTAATTGATATATGGAGTGGGGACGGATAGCCTAGTGGTTAGAGTGATGTATTCGTGATCTGCTGACCCGCGTTAGATTCTCGTTCAAGAAGATTTTTCCTTTGGAGTTAACATCAGTGCCGACTCCACTCTCCCCAAAAGTCCTTCGGATGAGACCGACGTCCCGTGTGCAAACGCACGTAGAATATCTTGTGCACGCGCTAAAACCCATTCCGCTTTTCGGAAGAGTAAGTAATTATGTGCCAGTGGGAACGGATGACAAATTGTACAAAACTGCACACAAGGGGACTAGATGAAAAAAAGCACATAAATGCTTTATTCCATTATCCTCGAAATAAAAGAATAAAATGATAAATATATGTATTCTCTTCTCGTTGTATTCTGTTTATGGGGGTAGCAATGTCCTAACGATGAAAACAATTGGAAGACAACAACAGAGACTGGTGGACCGAACTGCTACGGAAAGCAGAGGATCGCATGGAGTGGAGGAAGCTGGTGCCAAAATCTCCATTAGTGCCCGAGGGACTATGGGATAGGTAAGGTAAGGTAAGGTAAGGTAATGCCATGACTTCCAGTTTTCAATGTATTCTTCACAATGTCCTTATACTATTTGTATCGTAGTTTTAAACTTTTGTCATTTACGTTCACATCTATTATATTCAAATGACTGTGCAACTTGCTATCCAGTTTTAGAATCAATATTGTCAAGTGAGGTTTTCCCGTTAAGGACTCTTTGAGAACATGTACTCTCTACACTGGGTTGTTGCTGCTGTTTTTTACAGTGATGTTCCTCTCAGCGAGCGTCTGTGTGTGTGTGTGTGTGTGTGTGTGTGTGTGTGTGTGTGTGTGTGTGTGTGTGTGTGTGTGTGTGTGTGTGTGTGTGTGTGTGTGTGTGTGTGTGTGTGTGTGTGTGTGTGCGCGCGCGTGTGTGTGTGTGTGTGTGTGTGTGTGTGTGTGTGTGTGTGTGTGTGTGTGTGTGTGTGTGTGTGTGTGTGTGTAAGTGTGTGTGTGTGTAAGTGTGCGTGTGTGTGTTGTGTGTGTGTGTGTGTGTGTGTGTGTGTGTGTGTGTGTGTGTGTGTGTGTGTGTGTGTGTGTGTGTGTGTGTGTGTAAGTGTGTGTGTATGTGTGTGTGCACGCGTGCTTGTAAGAGAGAAAGAGAGAGACAGAGACGGAGAGAGAGACACAGACAGACACACAGAGATAGAGAGACAGAGATATAGACTAAGACATAGAAACAGAGAGAGATAGAGAGACAGAGATATAGACTGAGACATAGACAGATAGAGATAGAGAGACAGAGATATAGACTAAGAAATAGACAGACAGGGGCAGAGAGAGAGAGAGAAGGGGGGGGGGGGGTGTCCATTAAGGCTCCGCAAATAACAGTTATGGGCATCTTTAAATGTAATGACTGTTCACCATCCTGCCACTCCTTGTCATTGACAATGTGCTGTCTCGGCGTTCATTAATAGATAGATGCCTATTCTGCGTAGTCGTCAGATATTCCTGATTGGAAAAAAGTGATATTAAAAAAATAAAGAACTGCTTAGCTCACTATGTAAGACTAAAAGAAAAAAAAATAGCCCAGCCTTCCCTCTCATCATCAGCCCAAGAAGGATTATAACTTTGTCGTTAAAGCAGCTCTGCATAGAAAAGAAGTCTTAGATCCTAGCTCATATGCCTCCACATTACGGGCAAATTAAACGTCAGTTTAAAGCCTTATCTGAGACGTAACGCACGCACGTGCACATCAAACCAGCACAAATCCGTGTTTTAAAAAAAAAAAGGGGGACAGATGCTCTTCGCATTAACTACAGTTATTGGCTGCCCTAATCGTCACCAAGGTATAAAAAAAAAAAATGGATGAGGACCGGAAATGTTGAGGTTGGAGGAAGAGAGATGATGACGTTGTCACTTTTCAGGGTATAAATGGTGGCCGTTTCCAGTTTGGCAGCAGTCCTGTCCTCCGTCGTTTGGGAGGAAAAGTTCACGGCGCGCTTCCCGAGACCTCGACACCAGCAGTCAGCTTACTGAAGACTTGTGCAGACGAAGAGGACGTTGGTGGAAGCCCCTCCATCACCATGACCGGTCTGTGGCTCAGACTGCTGCTGTGCAGCGGTCTCCTCTGGACTGTGCGCTCCACCCTGGTGTAAGTGGACTGATAGGATTGCGTATGTGTATGATTATAGGTAGAGGTGTTCCCCCATAACCTACCGAGTCGTTAGGTGTAAGTGGACTGATAGGATTGCGTATGTAGATCATTATAGGTAAAGGTGTTCCCCCATAACCTACGTTAGGTGTAAGTGGACTGATAGGATTACGTATGTAGACAATTGTAGGTAAAGGCGTCCCCCATAACCTACGGAGTCGCTAGGTGTAAGTGGACTGATAGGATTACGTATTTAGATAATTGTAGGTAAAGGTGTTCCCCCATAACCTATACAAGAGTCGTTAGGTGTACGTGGATTGATAGGATTGCGTATGTAGATCATTATAGGTAAAGGCGTTCCCCCATAACCTACCGAGTCGTTGGGGAGCGAGGCGTCAGAGACCTCACTTCTCTAGGGGGCCAGCATATTGAGGGCGGCACCCATCTCCTACCTCTCTGTCTGTCTGTCTGTCTGTCTGTCTGTCTGTCTGTCTCTCTCTCTCTCTCTCTCTCTCTCTCTCTCTCTCTCTCTCTCGCTCTCTCTGACTCTCTCTCTCTCTCTCTCTCTCTCTCTCTTCTCTCTCTCTCTCTCTCTCTCTCTCTTCTCTCTCTCTTTCTCTCTCTCCCTCGCTGCTTTACCTTCCCTGACCCTAAAGAGGGCAGGTACCCATTTACAGCTGGGTGAACTGGGAGACTGTTCTGAAGCCAAGGCGCGTAAACGGTCACCCATCCAAGTGATAACTACTTTCGATGCTGCTTAACCTTGGCTGGGGAGAAAGCGAGTGCTCTGACCGCTGAGCTGTCCCGTCCCATATATATATATATATATATATATATATATATATATATATATATATATATATATATATATATATATATATATATATATATATATATATATATATAAGGTAAAGGTGTCTCATAACCTATGCGGTGGTAGGGGAGCGAGGTGTCAGAGACCTCAGCTTCTCAAGGGGCCAGCATATTCAGGGCAGCGCCCATCTCCTCTTCCTCGCTCCTTTACCTTCCCTGACACTAAAGAGGCGGGTACCCATTTACAGCTGGGTGAACTGGGATATTGCACTAAAGCCAAGGCGCGCAAACGGTCACCCATCCAATTGGTAACAATATATATATATATAATATATATATATATATATATATATATATATATATATATATATATATATATATATATATATATATATATATATATATATATGTGTGTGTGTGTATATATATATACATATATATATATATATATGTATATATTACAACTTATCACAAAATTATTTCTTAGGGAAGGATTATGACTTTAGTAACTGATATTCTGAATTGAGAAATTAGTAGAGGAAAACGAGTGTAGGTAACCACTCACAACTTCTCTCTCATTTTGTAAATGATTTATCAAAGATTCGACATATAACCAAAAAAATAAAGACAGAAAAAAAGATCTCTAGAAAAAATAATGTCTTTGAATGACAGCATTTTAGGCGGTTTGGAGTAAGGATCATGCTTTTGAACTGACCTGACTGGAGTCGAGCTGATAATATGGATCGCTGAGAATTACAGACTTCTTGGGGGGATGGGGCGGGGGGAAGGAGGGTAGCCTGGTGGTTAGAGGGTTGCGCTCGCAAATCTGACGACTTGAAATCAAAATCCCAGGACTCAGCTACCACCGAGACACCAGTTCTAGGGCATTGTTTCGCAGGAGTAAGTGCTGACTCCACCTCCCTGAAAGGTCTCCGGGTTAGACTATGAATCGAAGTCCTGTGTGCGAACGTAGGCAGAGAGAGTTCATGGTAATTCTCTTTCCCCTTCTGGAGAGAGAGTAAGCTTATTGTGGGCGAATGGAATCCCATGACAAATTTTTTTTTAACGCATTCGCACTGATGTCGTGTTTAGACAACATCCCTGAAGTCGGAATGCCGCTACCTTCATGATGGGGAAAAAACGGTCTCATACGCAACATCTCACCATTGGTGAACCTCGGAGCTCTAATCGAGGAACAAAAAAAGAAAAATAGACTTCTTGAACATAGTCTTTTTTACGATATCTAGTGCTCTCCTTTCACACGATGGATGAGGAAATGTCGTGCAAGTGGGAGGGCTCCGACAATGGGGAGCAGGGGAGTGGGAGTGTGTCAGACCTTGTGGGGAATCATTCTGATGTAGACTGTGATGTAGATTGTAAAAATGATTCTGAACATTCAAGGAACGTTACTGAGTCCGAGAACACAGGTGCAAAAGCAGAACTGACTTACAGTCTTGAAATGCTTTTAACAGTTCAATGACAACATAAACAAATAAATGGATCATGTCAGTCATGAGCTGAAAGAAATTGTAGCCATTACCAAAACTTGTTCGAGTGGAAATCCATTTAAAGATATGTCATAGCTGCTCTGTTGCTCACCCAGTCCATTATGTGCTCATAGTGTGAGTGAAAGCACTGAGACATTGTAAAACATGAATTTGTTCCATGATGTGGATGCCATGCCATGCTGATTATTTCAACTGTTTTGAATAATTATGTCATGTGTTGAAATGTTTTCTTTTTTCACTGCCCCCTCCCCACTGTCCCCATGTGAATGGGCTTACAGGAGCCTACCACATTAAACCATTTTCAAGTTTCAAGTTTTAAGTTTCTTTTCATGCAGATCAACAAAAACGGGACAGCCGAACAAGAAATGGTAGCCTGCACTGAAAAACAGATCTAGAACAACAACAGGCTACAGTTTTTACAGTAGTCGATGATCATTTCGAGCATTTACTACTAACACGTCTGATTTTTGTGAGTTGGAAAATATTTCGAAGCTGTTGTTTTTTCCCCAGAAATTCAGACTGTATATAATCCATTCATCATCAACGCTTTCATATTTTATTTATCTCGAGGATAATGGAATAAGCACTCATGTGCTTTTTTTTCACCCAGTATGCAGTTTTGTAAATTTTGTCACCCGTTCCCACCGGCACACAATGGCCTGCTCTTTCGAAAAGCGGAACGGGTTTTAACGTGTGCGCAAGATGTTCCGCGGTTCATATGGTTCTTGTATGTGTGTGTGTGTGTGTGTGTGTGTGTGTGTGTGTGTGTGTGTGTGTGTGTGTGGGTGGGTGTGTGTGTGTGTGTGTGTGTTGTGTGTTGTGTGTGTGTGTGCGCGCGCGCGTACGTGTGTTATGTGTGTGTGGTGTGTGTGTGTGTGTGTGGTGTGTGTGTGTGTGTGTGTGTGTGTGTGTGTGTGTGTGTGTGTGTGTGTGTGTGTGTGTGTGTGTGTGTGTGTGTGTGTGCACGCGTGTACGTGTGTACCTGTGTGTATGTGTGTGTACGTGTGTGTGTGTTCTGCCATAAAACAGGGTATCAACGGGGAACAACGCAACCTACATCCTGACGTTTTCCAAAACGGTGCGTGCTGGTGTGACCACTGAGATCATGGCCTACATCAATGGTGCCACTGGCCCAGTCTCTCTGCGCTTGGAACTGTTCGACTACGATGGCTTACGTGTGCAAAAAGGACAGAACTACCAACTCTATCCAGCCAGTAGGTCGTGTGTGTGTGTGTGTGTGTGTGTGTGTGTGTGTGTGTGTGTGTGTGTGTGTGTGTGTGTGTGTGTGTGTGTGTGTGTGTGTGTGTGTGTGTGTGTGTGTGAGAGAGAGAGAGAGAGAGTGTGTGTGTGTGTGTTGTGTATGTGTGTGTGTGGGGGGGGGGGGGGGGAGTGTTTGGTGTGTGTGTGTGTTGTGTGTGATTGTGTGTGTTGTGTGTGTGTGTGTGGGGGGGGGGCTGTGTGTGTGTGTGTTGTTGTGTGTGGGGGGGGGGGGAGGGGGGTATTTGTGTGTATTTGTGTGAGTGTGTGTGTGTGGTGTGGGTCAAGTCAAGTCAAACTTTTATTTTCAGATGGTACATTGAATAAGCAGTGCATTTGCTTTTTTTCATCAAGCCATGTGTGTGTGTGTGTGTGTGTGTGTGTGTGTGTGTGTGTGTGTGTGTGTGTGTGTGTGTGTGTGTGTGTGTGTGTGTGTGTGTGTGTGTGTGTGTGGTGGAGAGAGAGAGAGAGAGAGAGAGAGGTAGTTAAGTTAAGCATTAAAATTTCCTCTGGAAAACATGTCCTCCTCAGAAACACAAAACAAAGCAAGGGTTGTAGAAATGAACGAGCCTGTTAACTATATCTCAAAAGAGAACTCGTATACAACAGTTAAGACCAACAAAGGTAGGAACTATGTGACGGAAAACAACTTATCTACTCAGAGTGACAGATGACAGACTTCACAAGTCCGCATGCAGACGGGGACTGGCTGTAAAATAGCACATAAGTGCTTATTCCACATCCTCGATATAAAAGAATAAGATAATAAAAAATAAACCAAGAGTAATGAACAAATAAGAACAAAAAGCTGTATTGGGGGGGAAAAGTAGTTCAATGGATAGTATCTTTTTTCACAACAAGTGTTCCCGTTAACAAATTAAAGGTAAACTTGTACTGTGAATCGCGTTACTGTTCACTGTTGCCTTTTGTACAACGGTGTGAGGTGTGGGGGGGGGGGGTGTTCAAGCCTTAACTAAAAGAAACTGCATTCACGGCACGGCTGTTTACTTCAACTATCGTTTCTCTTGTTTTTCAGATGGTCTCCACAAGTTGTCATTTCCGGTACAGTATTTTTTTCTTCATCTTGTTTCCTTATAAACTAGGTTGTATGTTTTAAACCTGGCAAAGCACAATGAAGTAATAAACATAAATTTGGATCGAAATTTTTTTTTTATTCGTACAGTGTTTAAATATGTTTTACATTTTATTTTTATTAACAAGATTTAATTGTTTACAACTGAAGCAACTAGGCCTATTTCGATGAAATGGAGTCATTCAGATAATGACACTAATTAGCCTTTGTAGCTGACAAAAGAGTAAACCAGAGATGTGTTATAAAACAAACTTACAGTTGAACTTTTGAACCGTAAAATCCCTTAATCTCCAAAGTTTTTAGACAGGTAATCTGTGGAAACTCTTCTATAAAAAAAAAACCACCAACAAATATTGTCATAAAAGTATGATCAGATCAAATTTTCTGGTAAAACGATTCTCTTCGTTTCAGCGTTTGTATCTTTTTACAGGAAAGAAAAAAAAACACACACACACAAGCGTGTGAACGATTCAATTTGTTGTTGTTGTTGTTGATCACAACCGTGTGTGTCTTGTTGTCGCTACAGTTTTCCGCGGATCTGAAGAGGCCGATATACTACATGTACTTCTTGCGTATAATGTGCTGGGGTGGCGGCCTGAAATTCGACCATGTGAGACCCCTTCACTGGAGGAACAGACAGATCAGTGTCCTGGTCCAGACAGACAAGAACATTTACAAGCCTGGAGATATAGGTCAGCCCCTTTTTCATATCAAGACCTATGATGATGATGATGATGATGATGATGATGGTGATGATGATGGTGGTGGTGGTGGTGGTGGTGGTGGTGGCGGCGGTGGCGGTGATGGTGGTGATGATGGATGATGGCGTGGATGATGATGATGGATAATGATGATGATGATGATGATGATGATGATGATGATGGTGGTGGTGGTGGTGGTGGTGTGGTGGTGGATAAATGATGACGATGATGATGATGATGATGGATAATTGATGATGATGATGATGATGATGATGATGATTGATTAATGATGATGGTGACGTGACGGTGACGGTGATGATGATCACATACATCCTGGTGTGTCCTGTGTGCAGTGAGGTTCCGGGCCCTTGGTATGCTGCCGGATTTGACCGTGTCTAACGAACCCATGGATCTGACCATTCTGGTAAGTCAACGAGCCCTGGCCACATTGCACACCCCACCACCATTAACTTGTCTAGTTCAGGCTACCTCTGCACTAGACGTGTGTGCACGCTGGTTAGACCAGTGGATGATGATGATGGTGATGATGATGATGAGGAGGAGGAGGAGGAGGAGGAAAAAGAGGAGGAGGAGGAAGAAGAGGAGGAAGAGGAGGATAGTGGTGGATGTGGTGGTGGTGGTGGTGGTGGTGGTGGTGGTGGTGGTGGTGGATGGTGGTGGTGGTGATGGTGGTGATGGTGATGATGGTGATGGTGATGATGATGATGACGACGGTGATGATGATGATGATGATGATGATGAGTGATGGTGATGATAATGGTGAAGATAATAACAATGATAGTATACGGGGTTAGTACAGCGCTGAATTGTGAAAAGCAAACAAAATTCAAAGCGGCAATCATTAGCTTGGGTTTATACTGCTTTCAGACTTAAAGATTTTTTATGTGGTGGTTGTGTGGTGTGTGTTGTGTGTGTGTTGTGTGGTGTGTGTGTGCTGTGTGTGTGTGTGTGTGTGTGTGTGTATCGTGTGTGTGTGTGTGTGTGTGTGTGTGTGTATCGTGGTGTGTGTGTGTGTGTGTGTATGTGTGTGTGTGTGTGTGTGTGTGTGTGTCGTGCGTGTGTGTGTGTGTGTGTGTGTGTGTGTGTGGTGCGTGTGCGTGGTGCGTGCGTGCGTGCGTGCGTGCGTGGTGTGTGTTTCGTGGTTTGTGTGTGTCTTCATTT
>CM054141.1:28829823-28832323 GCA_028751875.1 Rapana venosa
AAGATTGCTTCCTTCAGCATGCCGACCATGCCTGAGAATACTTGCTACGCTTTTGTGATTGCCAGGGTAAGGACCTCTCTCTCTCTCTCTGTCTCTCTCTCTCTCTGTCTCTCTCTCTCTGTCTTTCGTCTCTCTCTCCCCTCTCTTCTCTCTCTCTCTCTCTCTCTCTCTCTCTCTCTCCTCTCTCTCTCTCTCTCTCTCTCTCTCTCTTCCTCTCTCTCTCTCTCTCTCTCTCTTTTCTCCTCTTGACGAGGGCCTGGTGTAAAGAAGCCACTGGCTTATCCATAATATACCCTCATTAAAATATTTGAGTTCGAGTTCGAGTTCGAGTTCTCTCTCTCTCTCTCTCTCTCTCTCTCTCTCTCTCTCTCTCTCTCTCTCTCTCTCTCTCTCTCTTCTCTCTCTCTCTCTCTCTCTCTCTCTCTTCCTGAGTGTTCTCTCTCTCTCTCTCTCTCTCTCTCTCTCTCTCTCTCTCTCCAGAGTTCTCTCTCTCTCTTTCTCTCTGTGTCTGTGTGTGTCTCTCTCTGTCTTTCTGTCTCTCTCTTTCATTATTATTATTATTATTATTATTATTATTATTATGTATCCCTACGGAAGTGGGGGGGGGGGGACTGGATGTAGAAAAACTACATGGGTACTTATTCATTATTCTCGAAATAAAAGAATTTGTCATTCTCTGTCTCTGTCTCTGTCTCTGTCTCTGTCTCTCTCTCTCTCTCTCTCTCTCTCTCTCTCTCTCCGTCTTTCTGTCTCTCTCATTATGATTATGATTATTATTATGGTTATTATTATTATTATTATTATTATTATTGTGTATCCCTACGGGCGGTGACGGGGATGTAAAAAAAGCACATGGGTGCTTATTCATATCCTCAAAAAATAAAAAAAATTGTCATTGTCATTAGCATTCTCTCTCTGTCTGTCTGTCTCTCTCTCTCTCTTCTCTCTCTCTCTTTTCCTCTCTCTCTGTCTCTCTCTCTCTGTCTCCGTCTTTCTGTCTCTCTCTCATTTTATTATTATTATTATTATTATTATTATTTATCCCTACGGGCGGGGACCGGGTGTAAAAAGCACATGGGTACTTATTCATTATCCTCGAAATAAAAGAATTTGTCATTTTCTCTCTCTCTCTGTCTCTCTCTCTGTCTCTCTCTATGTCTCTCTCTCTGTCTCTCTCATTATTAGTATTATATTATTATTAGTATTAGTATTATTGTTATTGTTGATTGTTATTGTTATTATTATTATTATTATTATTATTATCATTATTATTGTGGTTGCTTTCAGGACGGCAAGCGGTACACTTGCAAGTACATCTACCGATACCATTCACCATCCAAAAGCTACCTGCACATCTCGCTCAACAAGGATTTGGAAGTAAGTATTATGCCCAGAAAGAAAAAAAATATATATGTGACCCCCTGGCCCTCCCCTCCCCCCCTCCCCCCCCCCAAAAAAAATGTGTATATATATCATCAGGTTTTTTTCCCACTGTTGCAGTGTTTCAAATTGTGAGAGCATAAACTGTAAACTGGTCAAATGTTATACCATTTATTTTTATTTATTATTTTTATTTATTCTTTTATATCGAGGATAATGGAATAAGCACTTATGTGCTTTTTTTTTTTACATCCAGCCCCCGTGTGTATGCAGTTTTGTCAATTTTGTCATCTGTTCCCACCGGCACACAATGGCCTACTCTTACGAAAAGCGGAACAGGATTTAACGTGTGCGCAAGATGTTCTGCATGCGTTCGCACACGGGGCCTCGGTTTATAGTCTCATCCGAAGGACATTAACTGACATCGGTTAAACTGACCACTTGTTTTTGATGGTTAGTTTTGGAATACACACACACAAACTCCACACACTACACACAACTACACACATCACAACACCACACACACACATACAAAAATTCTAACAACTGTTAACTTTGTGTGTGTGTGTGTGTGTGTGTGTGTGTGTGTGTGTGTGTGGTGTGTGTGTGGTGTGTGTGTGTGTGTGTGTGTGTGTGTGCGCGTGCTGTGGTAGTGTGTGTGTGTGTGTTGTGTGTGTGTGTGTTGTGTGGTGTTGTGCTGTGTGTGTGTGTGTGGTGTGCGTATTGTGTAGTGTGTGTGTGCGTGTGTGTGTGTGTGTGTGTGCGTGTGTGTGTGTATGTTGTGTGTGGTTTTTTTAAACAGCTCGGAAGAAAAAGGAAAATCACAGTGAAGTCCAACAAGTACTTCAAGGAGTATACCTACTCTGTAAGTCTGTCCTTCGTTTTGTCCCGTGTACTTCAAGGAGGCCTTAGGCTTATTAACTATACTACCTACTACTATACTACTACTACTACTAACTATAATAATAATAATAATAATAATAATATTATAATATTAAGAATAATAAATGAATTTATTAGCTCTATATCTTACAAATACAAATCAGAGCGCTTGCATTCAATCCGCTGCTGACACATGCAACCAACAATGTTAACAATAGTTTTAACAAATTCAAAGTTC
>CM054141.1:28834823-28844823 GCA_028751875.1 Rapana venosa
GCGTTGGAGATGTTCTCCAAAGACCAACCAGCCCCCAGGGCTGCAGCAGCACATAAGGACTGTGCGAGTCAAGCCTCCTAGTCAGAGAGTCATAGTCGATCACTAAAGACTAAGCTGTAAAGTGCAATTCCATGAGTGGGAAAGAAAGCCACTGGTCATACTACAGCCTCTCACTTTGCTGTTGTTGCCCCCAGCGTCAATGGTTTAATCAAGAACTGTGATAAAGCCCAAGGCGCTGACGGCAAAAAATTCCATGTATTACTTATTAAAACATCAACCTAAAAATAACAATATTGTTGGTGGTTTTTCTTGCTATAAAATCCTTATTCCATGAGCCATCCTTCTGCCCCGGACAGACGACCTTGCTCATCAAGAAGCAGAAGGAGGCGACTGCCATTCCAGGAACCCAGGAGCAGGTGGACATCCAGAGCCTGAAGTCTGCCGAGGTGTTCCTCTTGGGACGAGACCACCGCCAACTGACCAGCTACAACGACCTCAAAGCTGACGACGTAAGAGCAAAAGCGTTGAATTTTTGAGCCCCTGGGGCTGCACGAAGGAAGGAGAGATAAGAGATGGGAGAGAGAGAACGGGGATTTATTTATTTATTCTTTTTTTTTTTTTGAGGATAATCGAATAAGCACTCGTGTGCTTTTTTTTTCCATCCAGTCCCCCCGTGTGTATGCGGTTTTGTGAATTGTGTCATCTGTTCCCTACCGGCGGCACACAATGGCCTACTCTTCCGAAAAACGGAACGGGTTTTAATGTGTGCGCAAGATGTTCTGCGTGCGTTCGCACACGGGACCTCGGTTGATAGTCTCATCCGAAAGACTTTTGGGGGGGAGTGGAGTCGGCTCTGATGTTAACTCCAGAGGAAAAATCCTCTTGAACGGGAATCGAACTCGGGTCAGCAGATCACGAGTGCATCACGCTAACCACCAGGCTATCCCGGGAGAGAGAGGGGAGGGGGGGGGAAGAGAGAGAGAGAGAGAGAGAGAGAGAGAGAGAGAGAGAGAGAGAGAGAGAGAGAGAGAGAGAGAGAGAGAGAGAGAGAGAGAGAGAGAGTGAGAGGAGAGAGAGAGAGGAGAGAGAAACGAACGCAAACGCAAATGCAACTTTATTTTAGAGGGTAATAGACTTAGTTACAAAGACTTGTTTTCGTCCAGCCCTCAACATGGATAAAGAGAGAGAAAGGGGGGGGGGAGAGAGAGAGGGAGAGAGAGAGAGAGAGGTGGAGAGAGACAAACAGACAGAGAATGACAATGACAAATTCTTATTTCGAGGATAATGAATAAGCACTCATGTTGTGTTTTTTTACATCCAGTCCCCGCCCTTAGGGATATATATGATAATCTTTTTTTTTTAAAAGCCCAATACTAATACACTCAAACAGTAAACGAAAAGAAAAAGGAGAGGAGGGGGGAGGGGGGAGGGGAGAGAGGGAGAGAGGGGAGCATGCTGACCCAGTACAACGACCTCAGCGATAAGGAATATTGGGTTGGGAATGATAGGAGAGATAAACAATAATGAAATAATTATAATATTAATCATATTATTATAATATTAAGAAGAAGAAGAAGAAGAAGAAGAAGAAGAAGAAGAACAAGAAAAGAAAGAAAGAAGAACAGAAGATTAACAATATATCATATCTATAACCCTCTTTTTTTAGGGGGTGGTGGGCGGTAAGAGGAGGAAAGGTCCCATTTAGGCTTGACATGAGTACGGTTTAGCTGCGGTGTTACGCGTATTGTTGCGGTCAGCGGTGGTCAGTTCAGTGTGTGTGTGTGTGTGTGTGTGTGTGTGTGTGTGTTTGTGTGTGTGTGTGTGTGTGTGTGTGTGTTTGTGTGTGTGTGTTGTGTTGTGTTGTGTGTGTGTGTGTGTGTGTGTGTGTGTGTGTGTGTGTGTGTGTGGTGTGTGTGTGTGTGTGTGTGTGTGTGTGTGTGTGTGTGTTTGCAGGTGGTCAAAGCGCTGATGGCTCACGATGTGTCCCCTCGCTATTTTGGCTACGAATACAACGCTGCAGATGCTTTCAAGGTAAAGTGGTTAGTTAGCAGCCTAGGCTAGGCTAGGCTAGTTCACACAGCTGCTGCTGCTGCTGCTGCTGTTGCTGCTGCTTATGTTGCTGCTGCTGCTGCTGCTGTTGCTGCTGCTGCTGTTGCTGCTGCTGCTGTGGCTGCTGCTGTTGCTGCTGCTTGCTGTTGCTGCTATGCTGCTGCTGTCTGCTGCTTGTGCCTCTGTTCTGCTGTGATGCCTTTGCGCTGTGATGCTCTGTCTGCTGCTGCTTTTGCTGCTGCTGTGTCATTGCTTTGCTCTGTTGCCTTGTTATATGGCTTTTCACTCAGTCAAGAGCAAAAATCATCTGCAGCCTGCGTGTGGGTTTTTTTTTGGGGGGGTGTTTTTATATTCTTTTATATCGAGGATAATGGAATAAGCGCTTATGTGGGGGTTTTTTTACATCCAGTCCCCGTGTGTATGCGGTTTTTGTAATTTTGTCATCTGTGTGTGTTTGGAGGGAAGGGAGGGGGTGGGGGGGAGGGGAGGGGTGTGGCAGGTGATTGTGTGGTGTGTGTGTGTGTGTGTGTGTGGTGTGTGGTGTGTGTGTGTGTGTGTGTGTGTGTGTGTGTGTGTGTGTGTGTGTGTGTGTGTGTGAACAAAATATATATCATGGTGTTTTCATTATCAACATTGATCGAGTCAGTTGTGTTCAAAATAAATTTGACATCAGGGTCGTGTGTGTGTGTGTGGTGTGTGTCGTGTGTGTGTGTGTGTGTGTGTGTGTGTGTGTGTGTGTGTGTGTGTGTGTGTGTGTGTGTGTGTGTGTGTGTGGTGTGTGTGTGTGTGTGTGTGTGTGTGTGTGGTGTGTGTGTGTGTGGTGTGTGATTGGTGTGTGTATGTGTGTGTGTGTTTGGTGTGTGTGTGTTTGGTGTGGTGTGTGATTGGTGTGTTGTGTGTTGTGGTGTGTGTGTTGTTTTGGTGTGTGTGTATTTGTGTGTGTATTTGTGTGTGTGTATTTGTGTGTGTGTGTATTTGTGTGTGTTGTATTGGTGTTGTGGTGTGTGTGTTGTGTGTGTTGTGTGTGGTGTGTGTGTGTGTGTGTGTGTGTGTGTTGTGTGTGTGTGTGTGTGTTGCGTGTGTGGTGCGTGCGTGGTGGTGTGTGTGTGTGTGTGTGTGTGTGTGGTGTGTTGTGTGTGGTGTGCAGAACTCAGGCGTGGATGTTGTGTCCAACTTGTACAATGGCTACTACTCATACTACTATCTGCCCAGAGGTGAGATTATTTTGTTACTGGAGAAATTTGTCAATATGACTTTTAATATGCTTTTTTGTATTTGTGGTCATCTTGGGTGGATGGGGGGAGGGTGTTGTTGGTCTTTTCTTGACTTTCCTCCGCTGGAGCTTTGAAGTTCACACATACACACACATATACATACATGCGTACATACATACATACATACACACATACATACATACATACATACATACATACATACATACATACATACATACATGCGTACATACATACATACATACACACATACATACATGCATACATACATACATACACACACATATACATACATACATACATACACACACATACATACATACATACACACATACACACACATATACATACATGCGTACATACACACATACACACACATATACATACATGCGTACATACACACATACACACACATATACATACATGCGTACATACACACATACACACACATATACATGCATGCGTACATACACACATACACACACATATACATACATGCGTACATACACACATACACACACATATACATACATGCGTACATACACACATACACACACATATACATACATGCGTACATACATACATACATACATACATACATACATACATACATACATACATACATGCGTACATACTGCTGTCCCGTCAATCAACTTTAAATTAAGCTGGTGTAGGCATAGCTCAGTGGTCGGAGCACTCGCCTTCCCCCAGCCAAGTTAAGCAGCGTCGAGCGTGGTTACCAGTTGGATGGGTGACAGTTTGGGCGCCTTGGCTTCAGTATCCTCCAGTTCACCCAGCTGTAAAATGGGTACCTGCCCTCTTTAGGGTCAGGGAAGGTAAAGCAGCGAGGGAGAGGAGATGGGCGCCGCCCTCAATATGCTGGATCCCTAGAGAAGTTGAGGTCTCTTGATGCCTCACTCCCCTACGAGGTTATGGGGACACCGTTACCTTTTAACGTATGATAAAACGTGTGTCGGGTTTTTCTTCTTAGCTGACGTCCTCATTCATAATCGTAGTCGTTCTGTGATGGTAGTGTACAGTTCTCCGGCCCGCATGCTTGTGAGATTAGGGAGATTTCCACTGACAATTAAAATCATATGCCAGATAATATCCTTTTGGATTCATTTGACAGAATCAAAACCAGACTCTTATATTAGAATAGTATACGATTATTTGTATCAGAAGAATACATACGATAAATGGACAAACACAGTGAAAAATATTCTGTACACAATTGGATTCAAATATGTCTGGAAGAACCAAAGCACTCTTAATGTTCATCGGTTGAGTTATGCTGTTAGAAGAAAACTTGAGGACATGTATAAAACATTTTGGATCTACCAAAAGAAAGTGTTTGCAAAACTAAAATTTTATGATTTTGCTACCAAAGAATACAGATTGGAACCATACTTAGTAAACTATGAAAACAAAACTCATAAGAAGACATATTGTAAATTTCGCACAAGCTGTCACAATATAATGATAGAGAAAGGGAGACACCAAAATATATCCAGAGAGGACAGAAAATGTAGACACTGTAACAAACTTGAAGATGAATTTCATTTACTTTGATGAATGCATTTTGTACGATGAACTCAGACATAATTTGTTATTAAAAATCAAAACGAAAGACAAAGAAAGCAAAAACTGTGTACATAAATGAAGTGACATAATCACAGTTGATATATATCAAGCAGATATCATCAGATATGTGTATGAGTGTTTTGAAAAAAGAGAAAAAGAGAAGTAGAATACAACATGTTTTTAGTGTACATCACTTTTAGCCAAAATAGATAATAATTATAGTTGATGTTTTTGTTGTTGTGTCAAATAAGTCTACATGACTTAAATGGCAATAAAATATTCTGAATCTGAATCTGAATCTGAATCTGTGTTGCAGTGTACCACTACAGGAGATACTGGTACTACTACTACTACCGGTACTACTACTACCACAGGTGTCGCCGTTACGTACCCAGACCTGGGCCACCCGGTATGATGATGATAATAGTGATGATAATAATAATAATTATTATTATTATTATTATTAATATTATTATTATTTTTAAAAAAAATAAATAATAATAATAATGTATGGAATTTATATAGCGCTGAATCTTGTAAAGCAACAAATCAAAGCGCTCAGATGACTTTTTTTTTAAATATATATCGAGGATAATGGAATAAGCACTCATGTGCTTTTTTTTTTTACATCTAGTCCCCGTGTGTATGCGATTTTCGTAAATTTTGTCATCTGTTCCCACCGGCACACAATGGCCTACTCTTTCGAAAAGTGGAACAGGATTTAACGTGTGCGCAAGATGTTCTACATGCGTTCGCACACGGGGGCCTCGGTTTATAGTCTCATCCGAAGGACTTTGACATTGAGCTCGATTTTTTGGGTCAAACTGGGAAGAAAGGGCGAGGCTGGGAATCGAACCCAGAACCTCACGGTTTATTTGTTGGCAGGCGAACGTCTTAACCACCCTGCCACCCTCCTTCCTGTTACCATCTTCTTACAACCAGTGTTTCGTTTGTTTGGTCGGGTGGTTTGGTTTGGTCTTGTTTTAGTTGGTTTTTTTGTTGGGGTGGGGTTTTTTTGGGGGGAAGGGGAGGGAGGGGGAAGGGTCTACTCCAGGATGAATATTTTGTGAACGTGTTTGTTTTTTCTGCCTGTCATCTTGCGAGTTTCTAATTCATCTATAATTACTTGCATGGATAGCAGCACATCGATGTGCTTAATATCGGCAGAACGTACGGTGATTTTTTTTTTTACGTTCCTCGGCAAGAATTCCGAGAGTTTCTTGACAAATTGTTTTATTTCGAGGATAATAGAATAAGCACTCGTGGGTTGTTGTTGTTTTACACCCCGTCCCCGCGTGCATGCAATTTTTTGTCAATTTTGTCGTGTCATCCCACCGGCACACTATGACCTACCTACTCTTCCGAAAAGCGGAACGGGTTTTAACGTGTACGCAAGACAGTTCTGCGTGCGTTCGCACACTGGTCTAATATCACTTTAAGTGAACAGACGTAAAATTGAAGACACACACTGGACCTCGGTTTATAGTCTCATCTGAAGGACTTTTGGGGATGGGGAAGTAGAGTTGGCACTGATGTTAACTCCAGAGGAAAAAAAAAATCCTCTTGAACGAGATTCGAACCCGGGTCAGAAGATCAGGAGCGCATTACTCTAACTTATCCTGTCTCCACGTCGTGAGAATTTGCGGTAGGTAATCGCCCCCTCAAATAACCCCCCCCCCCCCCCCCAAAACCCCCCCCCCCCCCCCCCACACCCCCACCCCCACCCTCCTTACTCACCGCCATTCAGGTAGTCGCATTCCGAACCTGTAGAAGGGTGATTTATGACTTTTTTTTTTAATACATATCCTATGATTTTGGTTTTCTTGACAAAAGAGTGACTGACCCTGCAGAGGGTGGCGCTGCTCTTGTGGCGACGCGCTGTCTCTCCTCAGGGGAGAGCATCCCGAATTCCACGCAGAGAAATCTGACGGGACTTAAAGTGGTATAAAATATAAAATAAATAAATCAATAAAATGATGATCTTCTCCGAGTGAATTAGTTTTTTTGTTGCCGCAGGTGCTTTTACTTTGTAGAACACACACACACACACACACACACACACACACCACACACACACACACACACACACACACACACACACACACACACACACACACACACACACACAACACACACACACACAAATTTCTGTTGAAGGTCCCGTCATGGATCGGTGGTCTAGAGGTAACGCGCCTGTCTAGAAAGCGAAAAGTCCGGGTCGGAAGTGTGCGGTGGTTTGTACCCCGTTTGGACCCGAAACTTTTCCCCCATCCATTAGACCATGAGTGTTGGTCTGGGTGCTAGTCTTTCGGATGAGACGATAAAACGAGGTACCGTGTGTTACACATAATTATTTAGCGCACGAAAAAGAACCCACGGCAACAAGAGAGTTGTCCCTGGCAAAATTCTGTTGAAAAAAGCCACTCTGATAGGGAAAGAAATACAGTTGCAGACAGGAAAAGAAAAAAAAATGGATGGCGCTGCTCTTGTGGCGACGCGCTCTCCCCGGGGAGAGCAGCCCGAATTTCACGGAGAGAAATCTGCGTGACTTAAAGTGGTATGAAATGAAATGAAATGAAATGAAAGATCTCCTTTTATGTAATCTCAAATCACACAAACCCTGACAGCGAATGACCATGCTTAAATAATTCATGATCATTTGCTTTTGTCCTTAGTCTACTTGTGTTCTGCGCTTCCTCTTCTTTTCCCCCCTCGTTCATTTATTTACTGATGTGTATACAATTTGTTTCTCTATACCCCCCAAAAAAGACAGTGGAAATAAACCATTGTGAACTTGTGAAAACTAGCAAGGGCTTTATCTGGATGGATGAAGTTCCGGGGAATGGGTGGGAATTCTGCATCGGTTCTGAATAGGACGTGTTAGTTGGGGTTGTTTTTTAACTTTATAATTTATAAACTACATACCGTTTGAATTATCTGCTAGAGCAACGCGAAAATGTCAAAGTATTCACTAGCTCTGTGTGTGTGTGTGTGTGTGTGTGTGTGTGTGTGTGTGTGTGGTGCGTGCGTTGCTGGTGCTGTGCGTGCGTGCGTGCGTGCGTGTGTGTGTGTGTGTGTGTGTGTGTGTGTGTGTGTGTGTGTGTGTGTGTGTGTGTGTGTGTGTGTGTTGTGAGTGATTGTGTGTGTGTTGTGAGTATGTGTGTGAGTGTGTGTGTGTGTGTGTGTGTGTGTGTATATGTGTGTAGTGTGTGTGTTGATATGTGTGTGTTTTGTGTGTGTTGTGTATGTGTGTGTATGTGTGTGTGTTGTGATGTGTTTTGTGTGTGTGTTGTGTGTTGTGTGTTGTTTGTGTGTGTGTTGTGATTGTGTGTGTTTGTGTGTGTGTTTTGGTGTGTGTGTGTGTGTCTTGTGAATGTGTGTGATGTGTGTGTGTGTGTGGTTTTTGTGTGTGTGTGTGTGTGTGTGTGTGTGTGTGTGTGTGGTGTGTTTGTGTGTGGTGTGTGTGTGTGTACACAGCGAGGTACGAGCTAATGCCAAGAATCCCCGTCAAACACCCGAGATACTTCAGACCCGATACCTGGATCTGGGCAAGTGTGAAAGTCCGGTAAGTCCTTGTGCTCTTTCTGTCTGACTGCTTCTGTCTGCTGTCTGTCTGTTCTGCCTGTCTGTCTGTCTGTCTGTCTGTCTGCGCTGTCTGTCTGTCTGTCTGTTTTTTTCTGTCTGTGTGTCTGTCTCTGTCTGTTGTGTTATGTGCTTGTTGGTAGGGGTTCTGTCTTCTCCTCTGTTTTTGTTTGTATGTGATGTATATATGTTTAGTATGTGTTGTGTGTGTATAGTGATATTTTATTTCATATATCTTTTTCTTTGTGTTGTGTTTTCTTGTATATGATGTTATGATATATATTGTGTGTGTGTGTGTTGCGCGCGCGCGTGCGTGCGTCTGTGTGAGTGTGTGTATGTGTGTGCATGTGTATGTGTTCTGCCTGCTGCTGCCTGACTGCATGAAGGCTGCACTGCAATGGTCATGATGGTCCTGATGTTATCTGAATTTGGACTACTGGTGTTAAGTAAAGTTGTTGCCATTATATATATATATATATATATATATATATATATAGAGAGAAGATATGAAGAGATAATAGATATAAGATAATATATATGTATGGTCCCAGCGGGGATTTCCTAAGTTGGCAAAAGATGTTTATAAAGTCAAAGAAAAATAGTCTGCATCGCTATTGAGGAGATGTACCCGTACATGGGACGGGATAGCTCAGTGGTCGGAGCACTCGTTTTCCCACAGCTAAGTTAAGCAGCGTCGAGCGTGGTTACCACTTGGATGGGTGGACCGTTTGCGCGCCTTGGCTTCAGTACAATTCCCCCAGTTCACCCAGCTGTAAATGGGTACCTGCCCTCTTTAGGGTCAGGGAAGGTAAAGCAGCGAGGGAGAGGAGATGGGCGCCGCCCTCAATATGCTGGCCCTAGAGAAGTGAGGTCTCTGACGCCTCGCTCCCTCGCGACCTGTGGATGAGACTATAAACCGAGGTCCCGCGTGCGAACGCACACCAGAACATCTTGCGCACACGTTCCGCTTTTCGAAGAGTAGGCCATCGTGTGCCGGTGGGAACAGATGACAGAATTTAGAAAACCGCATACTTACAGGGACTAGATGTAAAAAAAAAAAAAAAAAGCACATTAGTGCTTATTCCATTATCCTTTTTCTTACATTCTTTTATATTGAGGATAATGGAATAAGCACTTGTGTGCTCTTTTCCCACCTAGTCCCCGAGTGTATGCAGTTTTGTCAATTTTGTCATCCTCCGTTCCCACCGGCGCACAATGGCCTACTCTTCCGAAAAGCGGAACGGGTGTTAACGTGTGCGCAAGATGTTCTGCGTGCGTTCGCACACGGGACCTCGGTTTATAGTCTCATCCTCGATATCAAAAGAATAAAAATAAATAAATAAACAGATAGGTAGGTTATAGGAACACCTGTCTGTACCTTTGCCTTTTTTTTTTTTTACCTGTGTGTTGACAGCAAGACCGGAGGCAAACTGACCGTGACTGTCCCTGACACCATCACCAAACTGAACATCTCGGCCTTCGCTGTGCATCCTAGGAGTGGTCTGTCCCTCAGTGAACCCATTCAGGTTGGTGGTGATGATTGTGATGCATTT
>CM054141.1:28849823-28857323 GCA_028751875.1 Rapana venosa
TAACTCCTGCTCAGCACTCGCCACCACTGTCGCTGTGTGTTGTGTGTTAGGCCTAGTACACTGTTTCCCTTTACGAAGTCTGGCAAGCCTGACACGTTCTTCTGGCAACATGTTTTTCTCTTCTTGCTTGATGTACCAGAACACACACTTAGATTCCTCGCCAGGATCTCCATTCCAAGAGTATTCCAGGGTGATGTCATCTGATTCACACATCACAATGTTTTGATCAACCGAACTATGTACCACCACCTTTCGAAACTGTGTGTTTCTCTTGCTGTCCCTTAATCTACGCTGCACACGTTTGTCAGTTAGAGTAGACACATACTGTTTCACAATACCAGTATGAGAGTCATCCACTGTGCAGCTAACTGTCAGCTCTTCCTGCACATCAGACACCTCAGAAGACACACCGATCTTGCTGTCTGTTGCTGGTTCACACGGCAAATCAAGAGAATCTAGTGTGGCTGGGACATTCACTGCACTGTCAACACACAGCTCTGTGTACACGCTGGCTTGTTTTGATTCGGCATCCACTCTCTCACGATGCAGGGAGTCACTGTCAGACAACACCGGCTCTTCCAAAACACTGTCCTTGTCACACTGACGACTTGCCTGTCTTTCTTGATGTTGTTTACTTCTTTGGACGTCACGACGGATTGGGAAGGGCACTTCTTGCGAAAATACTGAACTCGCGAATTACGATTCAGCACTGGGTCCGCCATTTCTGTTGATACTGACTTGTCAACTGGCTTCAGTCGCAAGACGAAGACAACGCTGCCGCTCTCCCCCGCGACTTTCCAGCTCGATAGGACGTTGTCGATCAGCAGGGCATTTAAGGTTGTTACTACAGTTGCTGGAAGGCCAGTAACTGACATTTTGAAGCTTAAATGCAAAAATTTGAAGCAGCTTACTAACAGCACGCCCTTTTAGTTCTCGTCCCGTCACCGAGAGATAGAGATAGATAGAGATAGAGAGAGAGAGATAAAGAGATAGAGAGAGAGAGATAGATAGATAGAGAGGTAGATAGATAGAGAGGTAGATAGATAGATAGATAGATAGATAGATAGATAGATAGATAGATAGATAGATAGATAGATAGATAGATAGATAGATAGATAGATAGATAGATAGATAGATAGATAGATAGACAGACAGACAGATAGACAGATAGATGTTAAATGTCCCAGATGTTAAATGACAGATGTTTCGGGTCCCGTTTTCCCCATCCATTAGTAGTTTGTCTGCCTCTGTGTGTGTGTGTGTGTGTGTGTGTGTGTGTGTGTGTGTGTGTGTGTGTGTGTGTGTGTGTGTGTGTGTGTGTGTGTGTGTGTGTGTGTGTGTGTGTGTGTGTCCATCAGCTTCAGTAGTTTGTCTGCCTGTATCTGACCTACACGCGGGTCTGTTCGTTCATCACAATGATGACCTGGAAGGAAGGTTTAGATTTTTTTGTTCTTCTTTGGCAGCCTGAAGGAATCCATCGTTCCAGAACGTACCCAGTGCTGCTGGAACTGACGCCCTCCAACAACAACATCTCCACATCCTTCGACATCAACCTGCCTTCCCTGAACATCGTCCCCAATTCCTACCAGCTGAGAGTGGCTCTCAGTGGTAAGGCTTTGCTCGTATCCTCCTCACGTGGGAGTTTTTTCGTTTGTTTGTTTTGGCTTGTTTGTTTTGGGGTTTTGTTTGGTTTTGGTGGGTTGTTGTTGTTTTTTTTGGGGGGGCTTCTTTTGCTGCGTTTTGTGGGGGGAGGGAGTTGTTCTAGAAGCGCTGTTGAAATTTCTTTTGGGTTTTTTTTTGGGGGGGCGGGGGCGGGGGGCGGGAAGGGGGGGGGGGGGGTTGGTTGGAGTTGAAAAATTGTCCCAGATGAGTTGAGGAGGAGAGATGCTACAGACAGCGTTCTCTTTTATAGCATCCGTGTCTGTTCCGCTAAGGAATGTATTTATTTATTCTTTTATATCGAGGATAATGGAATAAGCACTCGTGTGCTTTTTTACATCTAGTCCCCGTGTGTACGCGGTTTTGTAAATTTTGTCATCTGAAAAAGATAGGTTGGGGTTTAGAAAGGTATTATGATAACTAAAGATTGGGGACGGGATAGCTCAGTGGTCAGAGCACTCGCTTTCCACCAAGCTCAGGTTTCAAGCAGCATCGAGTGTGGTTACGAGGTGAATGGGTGACCGTTTGCGCGCCTTGGTTTAAGTGCAGTCCTCAAGTTCACCCAGCTTTAAATTAATGGGTACCTGCCTCTTTAGGGTCAGGGAAGGTAAAGCAGCGAGGTAAACTGTAAACTGGTGAGGGAGAGGAGATGGGCGCTGCCCTCAACATGCTGGCCTCTGGAGAAGTTGAGGTCTCTGACACCTCACTCCTCAACAACGGCATAGGTTATGGGGACACCTTTACCTTTTTTATATTATGATATTTATGCCAAATTTAGGTCATGGAAAAGAGAGTGAGGATGGGGCGAAAACGCTAGGATATCAACAAATGTACTTTTTTTTATTGTGGGCTTTTTTCTTTTTCAACTTGTGCTTGTAGCATGGTATATTTTCACTTGTTTTACAATGCATTGCACTGTGGGGTTTTTTTCATCTCTGTGAGTGTATGTGTGTGTCTGTGTCTGTGTGCGTTTGTGCGTGCGTGCGTGCGTGCGTGCGTGCGTGTGTGTGTGTGTGTGTGTGTGTTGTGTTGTGTCTGTGTCTGTGTCTGTTTGTGTGTGTGTCTGTGTCTGTGCGCGCGCGTACTTGTGTGTGTGTGTGTCTGCCTCTATGTGTGTCTGTCTGTGTGTGTGCGCGCGCGTGTTTGCAGGAGACGTGCTGGG
Source organism: Rapana venosa (assembly GCA_028751875.1). Lineage (NCBI taxonomy): Eukaryota > Metazoa > Mollusca > Gastropoda > Neogastropoda > Muricidae > Rapana > Rapana venosa. The sequence goes on from CM054141.1 coordinate 28,852,645, forward strand.
CACCGCAGTGCAAAACCTGGGCGAGCTGCTGAAGAGGCCTCACGGCAGCGGGGCGCAGAACATGATCGACATGGCCCCCAACATCTACATCATGCACTACCTGAAGAAGACGGGCAGGTTCGCCAAGTTCATGGACAAAGCCAGAAACGTCTTGCAGGCTGGTGCGTACCCGCTAACAGTTCTTACCTACATACCTACCTGTCTGCCTGCCTACCTGTCTGCCTACCTGTCTGCCTACCTGTCTGCCTACCTGCCTGTCTGCCTAACTACCTACCTATCTGTCTACCTACCTGTCTGCCTACCTGTCTGCCTACCTGTCTGCCTACCTACCTTCCTGTCTGCCTACCTACCTATCTGCCTGTCTACCTACCTGCCTGCCTGTTTAACTGCCTGCCTGTTTAACTGCCTAACTACCTACCTAACTACCTACCTACCTACCTGTCTGCCTACCTACCTACTTACCTACCTATCTACCTGTCTACCTCCTAACTACCTACCTGTCTAACCTACCTACCTACCTGTCTAACTACTTCTTTGCCTGCTACCTACCTATCTGCCTTCCTACCTACCTACCTACCTGCCTACTTGCCTACCTACCTGCCTACCTACCTACCTACCTGTCTATCTACCTATCTGCCTACCTACCTACTTGTCTACCTGTCTACCTACCTACCTACCTACCTCTTGTCCCCTCTGTCTTGTCTTGTCTCTCTGTCTGCCTGCTTGTCTACCTGCCTGACTGTCTGTCTGTCGGTCTGTCTGACTGTCTGCCTGCCCGTATCCTTGACTGTATGCCTGTCTGTCTGTCTATCTGCTTGTCTTTCTGTCTGCCTGCCTGTTTTTCTGCCCGCTTGTCTGTCTGTCTGTCTGCCTGCCAGTCTGTATGTATGTATGTATGCTTGACTGTCTCTCTGCCTGCCTGTATGTGTGTATTTGTCTGTCAGTCTGTCTGTCTGTCTGTCTGTCAGTCTGTCTGTCTGTCTGCCTGCATGCTTGCTCTTTGTCTGTCTTTCGTCTCTGACTTTGGGTGATGAGGACGTGGTGTTTAGCTTGACATATGATATGATTGGATTTGGGGGAAGGAGGGGGGGGGGGGTTAGTTGTTTGTTCGTTTGTTCAAAGTCTAAATCCAGTTTTAGTTGTTTTTTTCTGTTGATGTCAGTTTTTTTATGAACACTTTAAAAAATATTTTAAAAACATAACAGGCATAAGTCTACAACAAGTGTGTGTTTGTGTGTGTGTGTGTGTGCGTGCGCGTGCATGTATGTATGTATGTGCGTGTGTGTGTGTGTGTGTGTGTGTGTGTGTGTGTGTGTGTGTGTGTGTGTGTGTGTGTGTGTGTGTGTGTGTGTGTGTGTGTGTGTGTGTGTGTGTGTGTGTGTGTGTGATGTGTGTGCGCGTATATGTGTGTGCATGAATGTATATGCATGTGTGTGTGTGGGCATGTATGTGTGTATGTTTGTGCGTGTGTGTGTACGTATGCGTGTATGTTTGTGCGTGTGTGTGTGCGTACATGTATGTATGTATATATGTTTGTGCGTGTGTGTGTGTGTGTGTGCATGTATGTATGTTTGTTTGTGCGTGTGTGTGTATGTGCGTATGTTTGTGTGTGCGTGTGCACGCGCGCGCGCGTGTGTGTGTGTGTGTGTAATACACAGGATACCACCAGCAAATGATCTTCCAGCGGTACGATGGTGCCTTCAGCACCTTTGGAAACTTGGATGCGGATGGCAGTACATGGTGAGTGACGCGCCTCCCTTGTGGACATATATACACGCGTACACTTATACAATGTCATGTCTGTTTCTCAGTGTGTCTGCCGAACGCCGCGTAGTGACTGTTTCGTACATCGCTGTACCCCCCCTCCCCCTCTCCCCGCCCATCCCCCCTCTCCCGCCCACCGTGGGGATGCTGCCGGGCCCCTGTCAGTATTTAAAGCACCCCCACCCCCCCCCCCCCCCACACACACACACACCTTCTTGCAATTCTGTTCCAGGAATTCCCTTTTTTTACTATCCCTCCCTGGTGTTGGAAAAGACTTGCCGCTAGTGTGTGTGTGTGTGTGTGTGTATGTGTGTGTGTGTGTGTGTGTGTGTGTGTGTGTGTGTGTGTGTGTGTGTGTGTGTGTGTGTGTGTGTGTGTGTGTGTGTGTGAGAGAGTGTGTGTGTGTGTGTGTGTGTGTGTATGTGTGTGTGTGAGAGAGAGAGTGTGTGTGTGTTTTGTGTGTGTGTGTGTGTTTGTGTGAATGTGTATTTTTAAAGGATTATTTCCCTTTGTTTCCTCTGTATGAGTGTATAAGTTTTGGGCTATTATTTAGATGTATCCCTACGGGCGGGGGACTGGATGTATAAATAAAAAAAAGCACAAGAGAGCTTCTTCATTATCCTCGAAATAAACGATTTTGGCATTGTCTCCCAAACACATCTGATGGTGTAAAAAGCGAACGAGAGAAGAAGCAGATCTCTCTCTCTCTTTGTTTCTGCCTTGTTTCTTTTTCTTCTGGTCGGTTGTCTTCTGCCTTCTGGGTCCATTCTCTTGCCTCTCTTTCTCAGAAAGAACTTCAACGATTTAAGTCTCTCTCTCACGCCGAAGTCCTATGTGCTGGACCTGACTTGTCAGGCGCTTAACGGCAGCGCAACGCATTAATTTTCGTCGCTCATATTGACAGACAACGGTAGTCGTGGCTGAGTGTTTCCACGAAGAAAAAGAAGAAAATACTAATGACACACAAACTCGCTTGCGCCCGCGCTCGCGTGCGCACACGCGCAGGCACACACATTCTCTCTCTCTCTCTCTCTCTCTCTCTCTCTCTCTCTCTCTCTCTCTCTCTCTCTCTCTCTCTCTCTCTCTCTCTCTCTCTCACGCGCACACACACACACCACACACACACACACACCACACACACACACACACACACACAACACACACACACACACACACACACACACACACACACACCACACACACACACACACAACACACACACACACACACAACACACACACACACACACACACACACACACACACACCACACACAACACACACACACACACACACACAAAGAGCGGATCATGATCAAACCTTCGCCTCACTATAAAATGTATACACAAAGTAGTAACGACTCTTGGAATGACTGTATTAAATCCCACCCCCCACCCCACCCCACCCCCACCACCACCACCCCACACCCAACCCCCACCATCCACCACCACCACCACCACCAAACCACCACCACACCACCACCTCCTCAGGGCTCATTCTTCACTCGTCATTTCATCCCGGCTTTCAGGCTGTCCTCGTTTGTGCTCAAAGTCTTCGCCCAGGCTTCCACTTCCTATGCTACCTACGGCATCAACCCGGAGCCCGATATGATGCGGAGGGCTGCAGGATTCGTCACAGAGAAACAGAGACCCGACGGCAGCTTCAGAGAGACTGGGAAAAACATCCACCCCAAGCTGCAGGTCAGTCAGTCTCCCTTTTAGAAAGCCGCATACACACGAATTTTTGTTAAAAAGTCATCTGAGCGCTTTGATTTGTTGCTTTTACAAGATTCAGCGCTGTATAAATTCCATACATTATTATTATTATTATTATTATTATTATTATATGAATTCTATACGTTGTTGTTGTTGTTGTTGTTGTTGTTGTTGTTGTTGTATTATTATTTTTATTATTATTGTGACTACTTTTTTGTTATTTTATTTTATTTTATTCTTTTATATCCAGGATAATGGAATAAGCACTTTTGTGTGGTGTGGTGGGGTTTTTTTTTAACATCCAGTCCCCCCCGTGTGTGTATGCGGTTTTGTCAATTTTTTCATCCGGTCCCACCGGCACGCGATGGCCTACTCTTACGAAAAGCGGAACAGGATTTAACGTGTGCGCAAGATGTTCTGCGCGCGCTCGCACACGGGGCCTCGGTTTATAGTCTCATCCGAAGGACTTTTGGGGGAGAGTGGAGTCGGCACTGATGTTAACTCCAGGGGAAAATATCCCCCTTGAACGGGAATCGAACCCGGGTCGTCAGATTGCGAGGGCAATGTTCTAACCACTAGGGTACCCGCCCCCCCCCCCCCCCCCCCCCCCTTACCATCCCACCATTGTTTGCTGCTCGCTCTTTCTCTTTCTCATTTGTTTTTTGTGTAGTTTACTATTGCTGTTGCTTTCTCAAACAAACAAACAGACAAACAAAAAAGTACAATGAATTTGTTAACGTTTATTTCTCCTTTTGCTAAAATGGTACTATTTACATGGTCTGTTATGTTGTGGAGTTAGGTTGTTTTGTTGTTGTTGTTTTTTGGAGGGGGATTATTTGGATGTCCCCCTCCCCCTTGTCGTTTTTTGTTTTGTTTTTGGATTTCTTTGTTTGTTTTTGTGTTTTGTTTTGGGTTTTTTTTTCTCGATTTGGGGTGATTTTTTTTTTACTGTGCGAGTGTATGGGTATTTGGCTTATTATATTATCATATAATGTATCCCTAAGCGCGGGGACTGGATGTACAAAACACATGGGTGTTTAATTCATTATCCTCGAAATAAAAGAATGTGTCATTATCTATTTTCTGGTCTCCATCCACCATGGAATGACCTACCTCTCTCACTTTGCTGAATGGCTACAGTTGATGCTTACGAATCCACCACACCCAAGGTTCTTAGTTCCGATCTAGGATTTGTTTCCTA
>CM054141.1:28874823-28909823 GCA_028751875.1 Rapana venosa
TGTCTCCTCATCCCACATACACAGAACATGATTACGTCATAAGTGCCTGTCTCCTTATCCCACATACACAGAACATGATTACGTCATGAGTGCCTGTCTCCTCATCCCACATATGTCATGAGTGCCTGTCTCCTCATCCCACATACACAGAACATGATTACGTCATGAGTGCCTGTCTCCTTATCCCACAAACACAGAACATGATTACGTCATGAGTGCCTGTCTCCTTATCCCACATACACAGAACATGATTACGTCATGAGTGCCTGTCTCCTCATCCCACATACACAGAACATGATTACGTCATGAGTGCCTGTCTCCTTATCCCACATACACAGAACATGATTATGTCATGAGTGCCCGTCTCCTCATCCCACATACACAGAACATGATTACGTCATAAGTGCCTATCTCCTTATCCCACATACACAGAACATGATTACGTCATGAGTGCCTGTCTCCTTATCCCACATACACAGAACATGATTACGTCATAAGTGCCTGTCTCCTTATCCCACTTACACAGAACATGATTACGTCATTAGTGCCTGTCTCCTTATCCCACATACACAGAACATGATTACGTCATAAGTGCCTGTCTCCTTATCCCACTTACACAGAACATGATTACGTCATTAGTGCCTGTCTCCTTATCCCACATACACAGAACATGATTACGTCATTAGTGCCTGTCTCCTTATCCCACATACACATAATATTATGTCAGATGTTCCTCTCTGCTTATCCCACGTACACAGAACATGATTTACGTCAGAGGTGACTGTTCTGACCCCACAAACACCATTACGTCAGAGGTGCCTGTTCTGATCACGCACAAAACATAATTATGTTGGAGGTTCCTGTCTGCTTCTCCCATATACACAGAACATGATTCCGTCAGAGGTTCCTGTCATCTTATCCCATATTAACATAATATGATTGCGTCAGAGGTGCCTGTTCTGATACCACATACAGAGAACATGGCTTCCTGACAGCAAGAACGTTTGGTCATAAAACCAGACGAAGCAAGCTTTAGCCGCCAAGTCAGACAGAAGAAGCTGTTCTGTGCACAGCAGCGTTATGTCATCAGTTTGGGGATTTTTTAAACATTATTTTTTATGACAGTCCTTGATGTATTTGAAGGCCCTGAAGTCTTACATATATATGGAAGAGAACTGCAAATCAGTTTTCCCATGGGACTTCAAAAGCCAGACAGAAAAGATCTCAGTATGATGATCAGTTAAATGACGATGATGATGACGATGGTGGTGGTGGTGGTGGTGGTGGTGATGGTGATGATGATGATGATGATGATGCCACAAAGATCCAGTTACAGGTCGAAGTTGGCGATTCAGAAAATGTGTTAAAGTCAATATGGTTTTTTTCAAAATAGGCACCACTTTGTGTGGGTAATCAACACACGCTAAACTATATAAAATAAAATAAATCAACAGTGAAAATGCGTCTTCTTCAACTATTAATCCAATTTTGCGCCTGTAAATCTCGAGTGTATTCTATTTTGGAACTATTCATGATTTTTTAAAATTATATTTCATGATTTTGATCCGAGAGAGAGAGAGAGAGAGAGAGAGAGAGAGAGGAGAAGAGAGAGAGTCTGACTAAATATAGATAGATAGATAGATAGATAGATAGATAGATAGATAGATAGATAGATAGATAGATAGATTTTATATATATATGCACACAAGTGTGTATGTATGTATGTAGAGCAGAGGGTTTTTTTCAGGGCGGGGGGGTGGGGTTGTTGAGGGAGGGGGGGAGGCATTTGATGTTGTGAATGTAGTTATCTATGTATGCATGTACGTTGTTAGGCTGTTGGGTTTTGAATGGATTTTTGTTGTTGTTGCTTGTATCTTGTTATTTTTGTTCGTTGTTGCTTTTTGTTTGTTGTTTTTGTGTGTGACATTTTATTGCTTTTTTTTTAGTTGTTGGTTTTTTTGTGGGGGGTTCTTTTTTTTTGGTTGGGAGGGGTGACGTCTGTTTTGGGGTGGGGGTTCTTGTCAATGTATTTTAGCTGAATCTGTCTCCCAGCAGATGTCATGTTCAATGTGCTTTGAACCTGCCCTGAAACCACATCATGCCTCTGGGAGATAGTGCTTGGAGATAGTGACATGTCTGTTGAGGAAGAGGTGAGGTAAGGTGTGCAGGTCCAGTCTGTCTCCTCTTAGGCAACAAGCTTGAAGTGTATGCACGTGTATTGTAGATCTTATCTATAGATCTACACATGTTTTCATTTGACTTGATTTTCTCTCTCTCTCTCTCTCTCTCTCTCTCTCTCTCTCTCTCTCTCTCTCTCTCTCTCTCTCTCTCTCACACACACACACACACACACACACACACACACACACACACACACACTCCTCTCTCTCTCTCTCTCTCTCACACACACATACACAAACACACACCTCATCCTCTCTCTCTCTCTCTCTCTCTCTCTCTCTCTCTCACACACACACTCCTCTCTCTCTCTCTCTCTCTCTCTCTCTCTCTCTCACACACACACACACACACACACACACACACACACACACACACACACACACACACACACACACTTCCACTGTTGATCACAAATTTATTTTCTTCAGTATTAACAACCCCGAAATAAGCTACTTATGAAAATGATGATGACACCTAACAGTCTCACGAGCCTGACATTAAACAGAAGCAGAGTGCATTAAAACATCGAGGATACAATTAATTAACCAGAAAGTAATTCACCAATCGCCATCATTCTCACTGACAGTAACAAACATTCAGCAATAATGACCATCGCCAACACCTTCAATAATGATCGTAACAATAGTGGTGAAATGTTCCATAACCAATGACCGCAATGTAAAAAAAATAATAGCTAAATAATATTTTCTTTTTCATGCATGATTACACATACATTGGCACATACATGTACTTTGCCTCACGTGTGTGTATTCGCACACGAACGCGTGTGCATGCACACACACATGCACACACACACACTGGAGTGTATCATACCCTATGCAAACAGAAAAACACCAGGCGGTGAGAAATGCAGGGAGCACACATGTACATACATTCTCACATACAGTATCACGAAGAAAATTCAGAATACCAACACAGCAAGAGTTTACAAGCCTTCAAAAATAGTGAGATTTTCAAAATGATAGACCAAAAATTATTTCCATTTTTTCATATACGTCTTATCATTTACACTGCAAGAAAATCTACACAAAAACAAGAGTCACCCAAAGCAGAGAAAGGCCATATTTAATGCCAAAAAAATAACAACACAAACTAACACCCACACACAAACACACACCCACACACGCACGCACACACGCACGCGCACGCACGCGCGCGCGCGCGCGCGAGGAGAGAGAGAGAGAAGAGAGAGAAGAGAGAGAGAGAGATAGAGAGAGAGAGAGAGAGAGAGAGAGAGAGAGAGAGAGAGAGAGAGAGAGAGAGAGAGAGAGCTCTGAACAGGTTTAATGTACACTGGCCTTTGGCCACAATACATACAGTGAGCAAGGCAAAAAGGCAAGTGAAGGAAATGAAATGCAAAAAGAGATTGTCACATTTTCCATCTAAGCCAGCTCTCCTGGTGGTATCATGCCAAGTACCTCATCCAAATAAACAAAACAATAAGATGATAAACCTTGTAAGCAAAACATGAAGTCAATGAATATAAGATAATCAAAAGAACGGTACATCAAGCAGCCACAATAACTTAATAATAGTATCAAAAGTATGAATAACAGCACAATTACAAAATGCTTTTCTTTCATCTGTTGATAGCATGAAAAACATACCTGGAGAGATTGTGTCGGTGATTTCATTTGTTCCTTTCAGCAATCTGGATAGAGGTATGCATTTTGATTCTTTAAGAAATTTCTCTCTTAAATATGTATATAAACTGCAATCAAATATAAAGTGATATTCATTTTCTATTTTGTTCACAAAGGACAGCTTTTGTCTCTTATAGATTCGCTATATCTGTTGACATTGTGATTGACAGGAAGCACATTAAATCTTTACTGCGTAATAGCCTCATGAAAACAATACATCTCCATATCATAAATGTACTCCTTTTAAAAAAATTGCTTTAAAAGATCTATCAATGCTATACCTTTCACATTCTCTGATCGTTCCATCCCATTCTTGGATAAACATATCAATTAGTCACTGTTTAAACAAACATAGCAACATCTTTCTACCTCCAACATCTTGCTGCATCCATACAATACTAAAACCTGTCCCACACCGAATGGGGAAGAGAGAGAGAGAGAGAGAGAGAGAGAGAGAGAGAGAGAGAGAGAGAGGAGAGAGAGAGAGAGAGAGAGAGAGATTAGCATGTCTGTGCCTGTGGTGTATATACATGTGTGTATTTATGCATGTGTGTGCTTTTTCTTGAGCATTGTGTAGTGACTGACATTAATAGTATCACAGAAACATATCACAGGTAATAATAATAATTCTTTTTTTTTTAATAATGCTGATAAAAGTCAATACTTTCCACTTTGTATCTGATCAAAAGATAATTGGCACACTGACCAATCAAAATCAACGATGATAGCAGAAGGGGGGTTAATGAGAGAGCAATAATGGATCTATTCAATGTTACTATCACTGAAAACAAAACTATGAAAAAAGGACGAAATATATCCTTAAGAACAGTACAGGCTGTGATGAGCGCAATTCTCATGAAATGAAAGAAAGATAACTATGAACTGGACAGAGAATGCTCAGACTTTTTTTTTCCCCAGCAGTGTGTTTCAGACTGAAATATTTAGATTAACATCACAAGTAATGCACAAATATTACTGACAGAAAATATGTGAATGCCAGCATACACAATGTAGCCCATAGCAAAACAATTTATGCACAAGTTAGCCTGATTATATATAAAACATTTTGTTCTGACTTTTTTCTTACATTGCATGTTATTGTTTCAAATAAAAAGAAGGAAAATTTGTTTTAATCTGTAACATTTTAAAAATCGTAACAATGATTTTTTTCAAGGGCAATTTCAATCAGGCTTTGCAGTCTAAATGCTTAATATCAAACAAATTTCCTGTAACATTACAGGATAGGGAAAAACGATTGTTGTAAAACGATAAGATGGAGCATTAAAAAAATGATGAAAAAGAAGAAAAATAAAGCAAAGACAAACCCCAAGATATGCTCATGTTTGATGAAGGTTCATTAAATTTTCACAAACTCTTAGATGAATCCTTGAAGTTCAAAGTTCTTCATTCCAAACTGAAGACAGGAACCCCAGACACACAAACACATGAAACTTTCATGTATATAACCACCCTATCCTACAACAATGAAGCACGGGATCTAAAAAGAAGGATGCTTCAGATTCCTCATAAACTCTTGTGTTTTCAATGTTCCAACAGTCAAATAAACTGTGAACCCAAAATGAAAACCAGAAAGTTCGAAAATGCTTGGGAAAAACTACACCTTTCAAACTGGCAGCCACCATGCAGATATCCTATGTCAACCTCTTCAAAATGGTGCAAAAACGAAATTCTTGCTATCCCAACATAAATGTTTGGGATGACTAAAAATCAACAGGATCCATGTTTAACTTCCTCAGAACTGATGACACTTTTTTTGCCACTACTGACAGAAGCTTTCATGGGAAGAATGAGTTGACACCAAGTAAACACAACGAATCAAATTGAAGATTCCCTGCTTTATATTCTTTAAGTCCATGTGAATTTCTCAATGAACTGCTGTTTATTCAAAGATGGTTTCCATGGTGGGACTTTCGGCATGGTGATCAAATAATGTGTACAAAGACAGATCAGTCACTACTGTACACTCACATAAAGCAAAATTCTGACAGCGCTTTTCTTCAATTTTCCCAAGGCCAGGAAGGTTCGATTCTGTCAGTCATTGTCACGACTATCCAGTGGTCAACCTAAAGAACTCACCATACCATCCTGAAGACATGCCATCAATAGCAGCCAGTTCAGCCCTCTCCTCTTTGTGATGTGACTACACCCTGATGATCACTCTTTGTAAGAAGCAAGAAAACGTGAAGACCGACTGTTATAACTCTCTCTCTCTCTCCCTCTCTCTCTCTCTCTCTCTCTGTTTGCATACAAGGTAAAGGAAACCAACAGTTGTATACCCACAGAAAAAAGACACATGAGATCCAAGTGACACCTCTGGGTGTAATACTGCTCTACAGGCAAGGAACAGGGGAGGGGGGAAAAGTATGGAGACATAGAGACAGCTGACTAGACTAATGTAACAAACAATTCTGGAGAATTGAAAACAAACAGAAAATATTCATTTAAACTTCGATTCAAACTAACAAAACAAACAGGACCCCTTTCTTCATCTTATTTCGCATAGATACATTTAAGAAAACTGAGACCAAAAGGAAAACAATGAAACAAGAACATGAATAAAGAGATCTCCAAAACCACAGACTGTTACTTACTTCATAAGATCATGAATCCACAATGACTTCTATGGATTCCTGTGTGCTGCTTTACTTTCCCTCTCAGATGAGAAAAGAGGATTGGAGACAGTAGGAATTCGGGTAAAGGAATGCTACACACTCTCAAAACTCCAAACAGCCTTGTGGAATAAAGGTACTTCACAGCCAAAGCCAGAACACAATTCATTTCTAAAGGAAAACTTTGTGATGGGGTGAACGCACATATAACATAACACACATCTAGTGTATACAAAGTGTGAGAAACTGCTGAGTACTTAGTTTAAAAACAAAGTCACTGTCTGCTTTAGTATGAATCATTTGTTGTTGTTGTTGTTTTTTGGGGGGTATATTTTGATTCTTTGCATATAATTATTATAAGAATCGACCTCACAATGGTGTCGCCATGACTCTATAGAGGTCCTGGCCAATCAGAGATACGACGGGGCGTGGCCACGCAGGTGTCATCCAATGGGTGCACAGTATTAAAGACTGACGTCAGACCGTGGTAACGTGTCTGGGAACTGACACCTGGAGCAGACGTTTCCTCTTTCTCCTCCTCCTCCTCCTCCTGTCCCCCACTGTTGCTTTCATCTTTCAATCAACAGAGGGAAGAAACAGTGGTGCTAACATTACTTAACAAACATGCAACATTTCACTCATTGCACAAAGTTTACCAGTCCAAAACAAAAACATGATCAGTGTTAGAGGTGCTTTTTTTCCCCCCACTTCAACCCACAAGGTTTGAATATGTAAATCGGTAACGCTGTAACACGTTTTCCGGTATAGCTTCTTATTCTGTTTGAATTTGACTTGACTTGATATTTCCAGCCCAATTCAACAACAGTGACAAAGCAGATTCACAAAGCACAAGCTGACAAGTAATAAAAAGCAAAGTGCAGATTTTTAAGGAAACAACAACAAAAAAGGAAACCATCACAACTTCTTCTTTAATCATTAGGAGAATTATGAAATTTCATGTAGATGAGCTAAGACATGTCAAATATATTGAACTGGAGTTATTATGACCTACCAATACACTTACCGTAACTGTGCTATGATGCTGTGCACCCTCCTCAGACAGCAGATTGAATTTCACACGCAGAGAGATCTGCCATGATTATCATTGCAGAACACATGCCACAACTTCTAGCAACTGCTGGTTTCCCTTGGTTTACCATTGTAATGAATGTTTAACTGATTTTGGAAAATGAAAAGTTTACACAAACAATAATTACATGAAAAATACTAACATTAAAAACCCTAAAAACGAATAAGCAATAAAGCTGAAGAAAAGTTATGAACACTCAAAAAAATCCACATTAGGAAGCAAAACAAAGATTTTTGGTTGAACCAAATCCATTTGACAGATTTTTTATTCGTGTTTAAATTTATAAGTTGAGCTATATGCTGTGATGTTCAACCACCTGGAATGCGAGGATTGAAGCCTTTCTTAAAAAAGCAATGGTTAAATCATTTTTTAAAATCACTTCCCCTTAAATTTTGCCTAATAGAAACAAAACGTTTTACTTCATATTTCACACACACACTCACACACACACACACACACACACACCTGCACGCACACACACACACAAGTGCACTCACTCACATGTGCACTCAGACAAACAAAAGAAAAGACAGACAGAAACCACAAAGACAGCAACAACAAAAATCAAAGTAGCAGTATGCGCCTGCACATTTACATTGCTATATAAACATCACTTCTTTTATATTTTAAATGTTCTACTTTCAGTGAAACAAAATGCAAAGTTTGATCGAGTGAGAGAAAGAAAAGAAACTGCCCTGACCTCTGAAAAACATGTCACTATCAACATTAACAGTGATATTGCCTATTCTTATGGGGATTGAGATTATGCTGTAACGTGTACCAGGCTAGGCTGACATGCTTGCCAGTCAGTGCGGGTACCAAAACAAAACAAAAACAATATATATATATACCATAGCAACTTTTAGTTTAAAATATCACATGTGACCCTCCACCCCATAATGGATCGCATTGCACCATAGTTCAATTTTTACTTGTTAGCGCTAATGTTATGCAAATAAAGTTTATCAATGAAAAAAAGCAGATTGAAAATAGGATAGTTCTATGACAAGTTATTACGAATAGAAATGCTAGACAATGGAATTGATCAAATGGGAAAGTGATGAATTTCACATTGTAATAGATGGTCAGAAAGCGGAGTTTTTTTTCAATGTGCTTTTAAAGCAAAAGGAAATAAAATTATGCCTTGATATTTCAGTACAAGATACAGGAAAGCTTATAATTTTATAAGCAATCAAAATCTGAAAATCAGCAACATGACCCCCACCCTGCCCAAAATGGCTCCTAGCAGAAAAGTGGGATCGGGTGCAATGCGACTCATTTTTAGATGGATGGTCACATATGTTTCAGTCCAATCTATAGATTGAAAACAGCTGTTTTGATTCATTTTTTAGTTTCATAAACTTGGAACCATATACCCACAAACACGGCTGACAGTTTAAGATTGTTCTTTATAAAATATATAAAAATTGATTGTACTCCCTGCATAAATAGTGCTTCCAGAATATGGCAACTAAATTTACTCTCTAGTTACCAAAGGTAGTGCCACAAACAGGATGTGGCAACTAGATTTGCTCTCAAGTACTTATAAATTTGGTTCAGCTACATACATCTATGTCAAGTTCAGCTATAGGGAAATGTTTTTTTTATAGGTGGAACTTTTGTATGAGTAAGTGTCTATATCATCTCATTACTTATATTCAGTTCTGTGCTAGAATATCAAGCCAAAATAAACCTCAGGAATTGATTGGTTATAAAAGAAAAAAAAATCCTCAAACTTATCAGAAAGAAATAATGAATATCATTCTAAACTGATGCCCCACCAGGCATATAGCATCCATGTGTACATCCACATCCTGAATGCTTTTCCGTAACAGAAAAAAAAACTTTCTTCCAAACAATAATGTTTCAAGTACACTTGTTCTCTCAGAATCTTTATTAAACACTGTTTCATCAGAACAATTGTCACTGCTATCAAGTAAATCCAGATCCACTTCCCCAGTCCACTTCCACCCCCCAAAAAACAAAACAAAGCAAACAAAAATGAAAAACATCAAGCTGAAAAAAACAACAAAAGCCAAACCAAAAAAAAGGAGGTAAAAATAGCTTTGTTATACATTTTTCACTGATCACAGAAATAACTGTTAACAACATGTTCAAATATTGAACGGTAACTACAAACAATGAACAGCGGAGGGGTGAGGGAAGGATTGCAGCAGAAGTAAAAGAAGGATGTTTTCTCTCCTTTTACTCTTAATCACCCTACAAAACCTAACTTGGAAAGTCGACTTTGCAAAGATTGTCTATCTTTTTAAGTACACTATTTGAGTATGTTGTACCTAACAAGAAAACATTTGATTTTGTTTTAAAGATTGTCTGTTTCTTTATAGTACACATGTTGTGTATAATGTATTTAATGTGAAAAGCATTTCATTGTTTTCAAGATAGTCTTTTCTTTTTTTTCCAGGCACACATATTGTGTGTGTATAAAGCCAAACATGGAAAGCATTTGATTTCTTCAAGATTGTCTTTTTTTTTAAGTACACATATTGTATACTTTGTTTATTTCAACTCTGGCAATGAATTTGAACAGCATCAAGCAAAATCAACAATAGAGGAATTTGCCACTAAGACGATGTTTTGTTGTGGTGGTTGTTATTTACCTGCAACCTACCCTAGTCCATTTCAACATCAGAAATAAAATCAGACAAGCATCAGTGATGCTATCTTCTAGAACTTTTGTTCATATAAAGTTCACAGTTCACTAAGTCTCTGAAATGGTTTCAGTCATTCTGATTCAGACTTCGTCCTCATATGAACACAGCAACAATGACAGGAAAATAGGATGACAAAACCTCATATCACAGAAGATTGTCATAACAGCCATTCAGTCCAATCACAAAAAAAGAATCATAATTAATATCATTCAATCAAGTTGAAGTCAATATGATCTGTATACCAGTCCTACAATCCAAAAGATGGACTGGTTTTATTCTAACATGCACAAAAAGAAAAACTTTGAACATACACCAATAAAAGTACACAGCATGAAAGCACCAAAGAATATGTGGAGACAGAGGATGAAGAAGTAGCAGTTGGAACGGAATAAAGTAACAATTCAAAACGAAACAATAAATGCTTTTCATTACGAAGTGCATAAAATGATCCACTGTAAGCCTGTGACATAAAAAAGCATTTAGAGTCAATGGCATACAGACACACGCACACACACACACACAACACATCTATCCACCATGCAGATTTGATCACTGCTGATGATGAGTTCTTTTTTTCCCTATAGAAACAAGTCCTGGTTCTGTCTACACAATAATTTCAACTTCAGACCAACCCAGCTCTTCTCAACTGAAATATGAAACAGAAGAGACTGTCAGATCAAACCGAGATACTATCATCAATAACTGTTTTCACGAGCTATGCCATGTATGTATGTGTTCTTACAAAATGAGCGGTATGGTGCTATGCCATTTTATGTGTCCTTACGAAAACAGAGAGATGGTGCCAAAGCCTTCTTCATTTCTAGTCCTCATCTGAAGATTTGATTACACTCAAACAGTAACGTAGCGAATCTTCATTTTCAGGCAACTCAAAATTCTTTTCATCAGAACTCACGGAGAAAGCATGGTGGAGCAGCACAGTTGTTAGACACCTGCTTCCCAATGCCAAGATTAGTATGGTCAAGCTTAGTGTTCCGATGGTGAGTGAAACCGACCATACAAAACCTAACACTCGCTCCCTACTCTTGACCCTGTACTTCTTTCAGCCTGAGTTCAAACGCAATATCACATGATAAGTGTGCACACAAGACAACAGACAATAATCTTGTCAGAACTATTCCATATGATTCATCTCCATCAAAAATGTTTATGAAATATCACCATCACTAGTTTCGCTCTTCCATGGACAAGTTCTAACTCTGGCAGGACTTTGTAGCGGCTGTTTTCTGATGGTGTAACTTACTGTCTGTCCTACAAGCTTTACTGATGCACATGCACAGAACTCATTTCAACACAGATCAGAATCAGGACTTAAAACACTATTACAGACAATAAAAAACACATTAAAAAATATTTTTAAAAATCTTAATGCTGATTAATCAATATCACATCATGCTTCGGCGAAACAAACAAAAGCAAGAATTATTTTTCATTATTCAAATATACAGCAACAAGGTAATGCATGATTCTTCTTCACAGCCATATCAAACAACAATAAAATTATGAACTCTTAATGTAAAAAACAAATCCACCGAGTTAAATTCAGCAAAGAGACAATGAAAAATGCTTCGTGAATCAATGAACATCTACATCCCAGTTGTATTTTTCTGTGCAAAAGAGAATTCTTTCATCTCAGCTACATCTTGTTCATGTACAAATGTAATAAATCTATCTACTTTAGTAAAGTGCACAGTCATACTTTACATTATCAGGGTAAAAAAAATCTACTCCCCAAAAAACATTGTTATTCTATAACTCAGACAGTAGCATCAGCGGCAAATTTCCTTTCCCATTAACTTCTAAAAACACGGACAATACTGACAAGTAACACCACCACACAACAACACACACACAAAATTAATGCAGCGAACGGGGATGACCCTGCAAGAGTGCAGATCTAAACTAGCCCAGGAAAAGGGGAGGAGAGTAGGGCACAGAGATGTGGGAGGGGGCAGGGGACGGGTGGTCAAGCTTGTGCTGGAAGGTGTCGTAGGTAGTGCCCTGGCCGATAATGGGTGTGGCCTCTGGCACCCGGGGTCGTGCCCTGTAGCAAGGAGGGGCAGCGCAGCGCGTGGCACTAGGGGGGTGGGGGGTGGGGTAATGCTGCGCTCCTTCCATCTCATAGTCCTCCGCCAAGCGAGACGTGCTCTCAAGCTTCTCTGAAAAGTGAAGTCAGAAACATCCAAAGCTGGGCGACTCGGCAGATGGTGGACGGACGACACAAGCAGCTAAGCATGATACTGCGCAGTTAAAAGAGTCTGAAGAAGAAGAGGGGAGAAGAAGAAGAAGAAGAGGAAGAAGAAGAAGAAGAAGAAGAAGAAGAACTGTCTGTCATAGGATTATCTTGTGACTGGCCTTTTTTTTTATAGAGTTCTTGCCATCCAAGTACAGTCGTTCCACATAACAAAAAGGTAATTGTATTGTATCGTATTGTATTGTACTATATTGTACTGTATTGTATTGTATATCACTTTAAGTCAGAGCAGATTTATCTGCATGAAATTCAGGCTGCTCTCCCTAGGGAGAGTGCATCGCCACAAGAGCAATGCCACCCGTTTTGTTTTTTTCCTGTCTGCTTATGTATTAGGTTTCCTATCTGAGTGACTTTTTTCTACAGAATTTTGCCCAGGACAACTCTCTTGTTGTTGTGGGTTCTTTTACTTGCACTAAATAAGTATTGCACACAGGACCTCAGTTTATCATCTCATCTGAAAGACTAGCACCCAGGCCACACTCATGGTCTAGTGGATGGGGGGAAAAGTTTCAGGCACAAATGGGGATCAAACCACCACACACATGAAACCCGGACTTTTCACTTTCTAGGCAGGTGCGTTATCTCTAGACAATTGGTGGCTTTGTTGTGAACAAGTTTTCAAGTCTTTTTCCAAGACACTAATTAAAAGAAGTTGAAGGAAAAATATGACAAGGGGAGTGAGTTGTGTTTTGTTCTCTCGATGCAAACCATGGCCTGATGAAGCAGACAGATGATTTCTGTCTGTGACAATGTAAAGCTCTCCTTTATCAAGGCCAAAAGGGGCCATTTTTTGAGGCAATGATGTAAACGCTTTATATAGCAGCCATGTGTTCAGAATGATCAAGGCTTCTTATAAAGGAAGACAACAATTATTCAGGTCATATTTATCACTAGCACAAAAAGGGGTAAATTATGTCAATGATAAACAACTAAACTAACTAATCTCTCTTTTAACATTATCCCTACGTTAAGGGAGAGAACCTGTCATTCCCAGAACATGTGCACTAAGCACATTAGTATGCTACGGTAACCCAGTAGTGGGTGATACATAGGGAAGGGCTAGTTGATGGTTGGTTGCCCAATAGCAGTTTACCCATAGGGAAAAGGTTAAGCTGTACATTTCTCTCATACTCTCAAAACAATTCTGCTCAAATCACAAAATATTCTTAACATTTCTGGTAACTGTACAGTGTTACTTATTATCACTGCACTTTCTGGTGTTAATTTTACAGCCGCTTTGTTTGCCTGTCTCTTTGCACATTGTTTCTTTGGATTTTTACATTTTTTTGTGGGCTGTTCCAAGTTGCTTGCTTATCTATTTATTTGTCAGTTCTTTGACTGAGCAAGGTTTAAAACTGAAGTGCTTGATTGTTCACAAGTTAATAACACACAAGTGATATAGTATACTAATACAGTATATATTATATTCAATTTCCTACTGCAAAAGCAACATATTAATCATTTTGAATCTTGTTGTCTTGAATCAATTACCTAGTAAAATTTTTAAGCAAAACAAACAACATGCCCATGATGGGTCTGACGCTTAAATATATATATTTCTTTCTTTTGTTTAATCAAATCTGTCCCACAACCAACGGAACCCAGTAAATCAGATTTTCCAAAGAAAACAGAACAGCTTTTCTAGGGTTTACTTGACTAAGAGAATAAAAAAACAACCCAACCTTGTCTTTTATTTCTGTGTGCAGTGTTACATTTGTGTTGGTACTGTGCAAATAATGTTATTGTGTCACTAACATAGTATCGTCATTGCAATGACTCTGCAAGGAACCACTCTGTTTTAAAGATTTAATTGGATAGAAAGGAAAATTCCCTGCAAAGGAGGTTAGCATATTTAAAATCAAAATCTGTGCAAGTGCTTGTCTTTACAATGTCAATAAAAAATGTAGATCAGTGCAAATGCAGACACACAAACACGAAGAGGAAATTAATGATCCAATCAGTCACAAGCCCAAGGCATTGATGACCAGTGCAATTAGCAACCCTAGATTAGCAGTGAGAACAACAGTTTTGCCACTGCTTATGATTAAAATTGCAACAAAAGGCACAAAAACAATAAGTGGGACAGTCATATCCAGGTGATCACTGGTGAGTACACACACGCACGCACACACACACACGCACACACACACACAAAGGAAGAGAGGGAAATACCTATAACAAGTGTTACACTGATATTCTGCAGAACTGCGAGGCTGCAAAAAAGCACATCCACATCACAACACTGACAAACCCACATTGCTTTGCTCCCCCATTCCCAACAAACAAGAGTCTATGCACATGAATGAACCCTAAGCAAACTTGAGAGGATAAATCTACACGTATGTGGAGACAAGAGAACGAAGGCACAGTAAATGACCAGTGTGAAATTGTAACTACACACTCCCACTGAGGACACTGCACTCGTTTCACCCGGAAAGAAGTGATGTGCTAACAATACAACACAATGTAATGCAATGCAGCACAATACAGTACAGTATAATGATATGATACAGTACAATACATCACAATGCAATACATTCCAATACAATACATTCTAATACATCATAATACATTACAATCCACATTACATCAAACAGTACAATATGATTTTAAATGTTATTTGTAACTGCTCTTCGTGGGATGATTAAATCATTTTTTTACTTGACTTGACTATGACATAAGGAAGGTGGCAGGATAGTCAAGACATTTACCTGCCTAACAAGTAAACCATGAGGTTCTGGGTTTGACTCCCAGCCTTGCCCTTTCTTCCAAGTTTGACGGGAAAATCAAACTGAATGTCAAGCTTTTTGGAGGAGACTATAAACCAGTGAGATCTGTGTGCTTACAAACTTGCGAATGTCAACCAAAAAAACTCATGATAGTTAAAAATTTGAAAGAGCAGGGCAATACCTCCTGACTGTCCTGGCAAAATTGGTAGGTTCAATTCCCTACTGTATCCCTGAAGTTGGAATGTGACTACAGGTAATGCTGGTGATGCACTGTGTTGCACAGTGATTGAATTTCAACAGTAAAATGCTGTTTATGGAGAAAGTGTTTGCATATTGTGTGTGTTGCATTTGTTGTTACCTCCCACAGAAAGACCTATTCCTATGGCCTACACTGAAAATAAACTGTTCTGATTTTACTTCATTTTATTCCATCCTCTCTCTCTCTCTCTTCTCTCTCTCTCTCTCTCCTCTGTGCTTTCATTCTCTCTCCAACCTTTTCTCGGATCTTAATTCTAGTTCTCTCTCTCTCTCTTTCTTCTCATCTGATCTCAAAAGTTCCAGTCCCTATAAGAAATCTCCAGTTTGTTCAAAGATTTCTTTTACTTTACCTCTGGAGTCTACCTAATCATACTTTCACTTTACGCCCGCCTTTGGTTTATATACGTTTTATTCATTCAATAATACACCTGCCTTTTCAAACCTGTGACACAAGACAATGAGTGCAATGCAAATGGAATGTTACACCTGTTTGAAAGATAACGCAAAGTTCTAGCTGTAAGAGCTCATTTAACGACAGCTCAAAGCTGGTCTCTGTCTTACCGTGAGCGAAAGGCTTGTCATGTTTCAACCGATTGGCATCGGCGACCAGTAACCTGCTGAAGTCATGGGCCTGAGTGGCCACATCAGGGGCTGTGTCGTTGAAGTGCCGGTCATACGTGGTGCGTGTCTTGATGTCCATGGCTCGTAGGTTGGCTGTGGGTACTGCGCATACACATATGCACATTTAGGATTGCAAGTATGTAAGTGCCATATGCAAATACGCGGGCATGCATCACAAAAGCATGTGCACGTGTATGGTTGTGCATGCACTGACTTATATGCATGCATGCATGAACATGGGCACTTGTACTCTCACACAAACATACACATATGCAAGATTGCGCACATGCACACACCACACTCACGCAAGCATGCAGGGATACATGCCCGCATGCCTGCTCATACATACATACACACACACACACACACACAAAAACACACGCATGCAAACTGTGTGTGTGTGTGTGCATACATGTGTGCATGCATGTGTGCATGTGTGCATGCATGTGTATGTGCACGTGCGTGAGTGTTTCTTGTGTGTGTGCGTGCATGTGCGTGCGCATGTGCATGCATACATGCATGTGTGCATGCATGCATAAGTGTGTGTGTATGTGCATGCATGCCTGTATGTGTGCATATATGCAAGCGTGTGTGTGTGCGTGCATGCAACCTTGCATATGTGTACGTTTGTCCATGCACACACATACACACCACACACACAAACCACCAGCAGATAACATAATGCATACATCTTAAAACAAGAAAAAGTGAAAAGAACAACCAACCACCTACATAAACAGAAAAAGGTTTATATGTGATGAAGATCTTGCAAACCTTTTTCCCCTCTGAATCCGCTTTACAAAGCCTGTACACACACACAAAAAACAAGACACACAGCAAAACCGCCCAGGTAAACGAGCAAAAGCGCCACTCACTAACGCCAGTGGAGGCCAGGTGTTTCTTGGCGTTGCTGCCGTAGCGGTTGGTGGGCACCAGGTGTTCGGGCTGCTGCTTGGGCGTGCGGAAGGTGGAGCGCTGGAAGGAGTGCAGGGTGTAGGGCACGCGCTCCTTCCAGTCTGGGGGCAGGTGACCAAAGGCGCTCTTCACCTGGAACCCTGAACGAGACACCATCATATTATAATAATAATGTATGGAATTTATATAGCACTGAATCTTGTAAAGCAACAAATCAAAGCTCTCAGATTTTTTTTTTTTTTTTTAATATCGAGGATAATGGAATAAGCACTCATGTGCTTTTTTACATCCAGTCCCCGTGTGTATGCAGTTTTGTAAATTTTGTCATCTGTTCCCACCGGCACACAATGGCCTACTCTTTCAAAAAGCGGAACAGGATTTAACGTGTGCGCAAGATGTTCTGCATGCGTTCGCACACGGGGCCTCGGTTTATAGTCTCATCATTCAGTTTGATTTTTTTGTCAAACTGGGAAGAAAGGGCAAGGCTGGGAATTGAACCCAGAACCTCACGGTTTACTTGTGGGCAGGCAAACATCTTAACCATCCTGCCACCTTCCTTCATATTCTTATTTATTCTACTGTTTTATTTCGAGGATCATGGAAAAGCACTCATGGTTGTTTTTTTTATATCCAGTCCCTGAAGTCAAGTCAAGTAACATTTTTATTTCCAGATGGTACATTGAATAAGCAATGCCTTAGGGTTTTTTTCATCAAGCCATCTATCTAAGAACAAATTTCTTAATTATAATACTGAAATACTAAATTATCACAACCTTTACCAATAAAGTGTACCAATAAAAAAGAGGAAAACCAATAAAATAATATGTATGTACGTGGGGTTTTATTGGTAGATTTTGTAATCCATTCCTACCGGCACACAATGGCCTACTTTTCCAAAGTGCAGAACAAGTTTTAACACATGCACAAGATGTTTTGCACGCGTTCGCACACAGGACCTTGGTTTATAGTCTCATCCAAAGGACTTTTGGGGACAGTGGAGTCCTTATTAAGTCATATCAGTCAGTGTGTCTTGATGTGTGGGCTCTTACGTGAAGAAGGAAGACCTGTTGTCTGAGATTTAATAGCTTTAGTCCTTACTAAGTCTGTTGTTTGTGATTTTACACTGTGGTACTTACTAACTCTGTCATCTGTGATTTTACACAGCGGTCCTTGCTAAGTCTGTTGAAGCAGATAACTGTAAAAGCAAACTTGAATGAGGTCTATTCTATTCTATTCTTTTCTTTTATATTGAGGATAATGGAATAAGCACTTATGTGCTTTTTTACATCCAGTCCTCGTGTGTATGCAGTTTTGTAAATTCAGTCATCTGTTTCCATGGCACACAATAGCCTGCTCTTACAAAAAGCGGAACAGGATTTAACGTGTGCACAAGATGTTCTGCGTGAGTTCGCACACGGGACCTCGGTTTATAGTCTCATCCGAAAGACTTTTGGGGAGAGTGGAGTCAGTACTGATGTGCACTCATGGGGAAAATATCCCCTTGAACGGGAATCAAACTCGGGTCGTCAGATTGCGAGCGCAATGTTCTAACCACTAGGCTATCCCGTCCCCATGCCCATCAATGAAGAAGTCCCTACAAACCAAACAACAACAAACATGATGACTAAGACAGCGCTGAATCTGGTACCTTGGGGAATGCCCAGGTAGTCGGACTGGTAGGTGGAGCGACAGAGGCGCTTGGTGACCTGGTTCAGTTTCTCGTTGGTCACCTCCTCTGACCAGGGCGATGACTGGGGGAAGGGGTGAGTCTTGGAGGGAAACTTCCACACCATGAAGGACTGTACACACAAGCACACATGTACGCAGGCATTAATGATGATGATCGCGATGATGATGATGATGATGATGGTGATGATGGTGATGATGATGATGATGATGATGATTAGAAGAAGACAAAGACAAGAAGAAGAAGAAGAAGAATGTACAGAATTTATATATGTACTTATGTATTTATCAATATACAGGCATTCCCACACACAGGTATGCATAAATGCACATACACATACATGCATATAGGCTTGCACACACACACACACATACACATGAGCACATGCACACACACACACACACACACACACACACACACACACACTACACACACACTACACACACACACACACACTTTACTTTTTGTGGAGATCATGAAGCTGGTGACTGTTTTAATTGTGTAGTTCAACAACAAAATGCAATTTAAAATGTTTTTACCCACAATCAAAGTAGCCACATTCCAATTTTGGAATGATATCTAAACATAACACCTGTGTCCATGCATTTTTATTAAAATTGTCCACTCCTACTGGCATAAAATGACATACTCTTCTGAAAGGCGGAACAGGTCTTTTTAACACGTGCATACAAATTTTTGAAAGCGTTCACACATGGGGCCTTGGTTTATCGTCTCATTCAAAGGACTTTATTAGGTATGTATAAGCTCTAAGCTTGTTGTTCCTTTTATCATGTATTACTTTTTGCATTTGTGAAGTCCACAGTTTAGGTTTTTTTTAAATATGTGCAAACCAAATAGTATATTTGTGCCCAGTAGAACAGAAAGTTCTCTTTGAAAAATTTAAAGACGCTTTGAATTTCTTCTTTTCGTTCTTCATCAAAAGCTCAGACGGCAACTATTGTTGTCTGTCATATGGGTGAAAATTCACTGCACTGCCTTTAAAGTAAGGCCCAGTGTATCCGACTTCGGCATGGGAGAAAACTATTATCTTTTAAGTCTTTTCTGAAAAAAGAGCAGGGGAATGGACCAAGAAGGCAGAAAATAGACTGGAAGGAGATGACAGGAAGAAAAAGGAACAAGGCAGAAACAAAGAGAGGGATAGGAAAGAGGGAATTCCTGGTACAAAAATTTCAGAAGGTGGGGATGCTATTTAAACTGACAGGCCCCTGGCATCCCCTTAGAGGAGCTTTCGAATACAAATTTGAAGAGAAAAGAGTCCTTACTTTGGGTGGGTGGGGCTTGTTGGCACGGTTACCAGAGGCAGTGCCAGTGCGGTAGGGACTGGCTGGTCGCTGGTTTTTCTTGTGGAACTCCTCATCATAGCGAGTTTTGTGCTTGAGCTGTGGAACTGTCTCTGGCTCTGTGAACCCTTGGGAGGTCATGGGTCTGCAATCACAGCAAAATGTGATCACAGCTTTGTGCATGGTGACTTTCCATGATATACGATTATAAAGAGAACATGGTGATTTTCCATAATATATGTTAGAGAGAACATGGTGATTTTCCATGATATAAGATATAAAGATAACATGGTGACTTTCCATAATATATGTTAGAGAGAACATGGTGACTTTCCACAATATATGATATAAAGACATGGTGACCTTCCACAATGTAATGATATAAAGAGAACATGGTGATTTTCCACAACATATGATATAAAGACATGGTGACTTTCCACAATATATGATATAAAGACACGGTGACCTTCCACAATGTAATGATATAAAGAGAACATGGTGATTTTCCACAATATATAATATAAAGAAATCATGGTGACTTTCCACAATACATGACATACAGAGAAAATGGTAACTTTCCACAATATATAATAATAATAATAATAATAAATGGAATTTATATAGCGCTATATCTTGCAAAAAGAAATCAAAGTGCTTGCATTCCACACACCCATACATACAACCAATAACAATTAACAGAGTTAACAAATTAAAGTGTACATATACGTTCGCGCAGACACACACACACACACACAAAGATTATACACTTTGGCAGGGTGGTGGGATTTGGGCTGTTTTAGGCAGGGATAGATTTGAGATGAAACAAGAGGGGGGAAATCAGATTTGGAATAAATATGTCTTGGGGCTGGATTTAAAAGTGTCATAAGTAGACTCTTGGCGAAGGAAGAGAGGAGTTATGTGCTCAGATTTTCTCTTTCTCAGGATAAGTCGAGCTGCAGAGTTTTGTATACATTGAAGGGTGTGGATTGATGATGCTGGCAGACCAGCCAGAAGAGAATTGCAATAGTCCAGAGATATATGATATAAAGAGAGCATGGTGACTTTCCACAATATATGATATAAAGAGAATATGGTGACTTTCCACAATATATGATATAAAGAGAACATGGTGACTTTCCACAACAAATGACATAATAATAGAAAGAACGAAAACATACTTTCCTATTCATGACCTTCAACTTCATACAAATTTGAATTTTTTATCTGTTATCCTCTAATAAAATCAGCATTTCTAGAGTATTTCTTCAGCAATATACTTATAACTTTAAACGTAATGTAGATATTTCATAATGTTAGAACATATAGGTAATATGTTTGCTTTGGAAATTCATTCTTGCATGACTGACATTTAGATCACCTGGCATTCATAGCAAGGGCTGTTTAGCCTTTCCCTGCAGAGTCCACCATTGTTCAGATATTTCAATCACAAATGACAAGACAGAAAATAAATGAGTGAAAAAAAAGAATGCACATGATAGAAAATGAAATCCAAAAGTGAAGCTTAAGAAAACACCCTCCCTTGGATGAAGAAGAGAGTAAACCTCAACAGGAAAGTAAAAAATGTTGGGAATGCCATAAAGACAAGGGAAGACTGACTGCCCTGGCATGGCTATTTATTTTATTTTATCTCATTCTTTTATTTCAAGGAAAATGGAGTAAGCACTCATATGCTTGGTTACATCCACTCCCCACGTGTATGCAATTCTGTCAATTTTGTCATCCGTTCCCACCAGCACACAATGGCCTATTCTTCCAAAAAGTTAAACAGGTTTAACCTGTGCCCAAGATGTTCTGCATGCATTCACACTTAACATGTTCATAATTAAAGCATTGAACTGACTGCTGGGTGGACTGGGTTCAATATACCCCCCATAAATAGCCTGTTTTCTTTGTAAGACTTTCCAGGCTTAGGCCCACAGTTCAGGGTGCTATGGGATCAAGACAAAAATCAAAGGCTGGGAACACACAGGTCAGTATCATCCCCTTTACCTTCACAAATGTTTAAGAGCTGCTCAAAATACTTGACCATCACTACGTGATATATGTACCTTTACCTACTGCCTGCTTAACACTGGCATACGTAGCATTGCCTTTTTTTTAACATTTTTTTTGTTGTTTAAAAGCCACGTGTGGTGGCCTTTTCGCACCCAACCCAATGCAAAGAATCAAACAGCTCTTTTTACCAGCCAATGCTTTTCCAAATCTACAAGCACTAGTGATTTCCGCTTTCTGCAACACTATGGCCCACCTGATAATTATTCTCACACAGATCAAAACCACCCTGATGAAAAAAAGGACAAGGGGGGCCTGTGGTCCAGTTGACTTGGTAAACATACCAGTGGCACAGAGCACAAGTCAGGCCCCATGTCAACATGGTGCAGAATGTAAGTAAAACAAGAGAGACAACCACTCCAACAGTTCTCACGGGGGTGGGGCAAGGCTACAGGAGGTGGGGTAAGGCTACGTGCCTCAGAATGAAAAGAGCTGAGTTAACTGTGACAAAAGAATTCCCTGGGAACCAAGAGGCTCAGTCCTTTGCTGGACAGAGCTAGCACTGTGGCCATTGTTGTCAGCAGATTGGTCTTGTGTAGCATATGTGTTATACTGTCAAAAAGTCATGTAGCAGATGTGTTATACTGTCAAAAGTCATGTATGTGGCTAGCATAGGCAAGTAGCTTCTTATTCATAAATAAGACTTTTTCCCTTCTCCAAATCTTTCCTGTGCCACATCCATCAAATGTTATGTCCCTGTTTTTAGCTTTAGTATTTCATTACAGCCTTTTTTTTTTTGCCTTTTCTCCTTCTAGTCACTCTTCCTCTTGACCCCTTTAAAAAAAAATTTGGAAGGAAACTTGGAAACTTTGTTAAGAATACTTGTGAATTTATATATATATATAATATATATAATAAATATATTTTTTTCCATTTTATTCTTTTATATCAAGGATAATGAAATAAGCACTTAAATGCTTTTTTACATCCAGTCCCCATGTGTATGCGGTTTTATAAATTCTGTCATCTGTTCCCACCGGCACACAATGGCCTACTCTTACGAAAAGCAGAACAGGATTTAATGTGTGCGCAAGATGTTCTGCGTGCGTTCGCACATGGGGCCTCGGTTTATAGTCTCATCCGAAGGACTTTTGGGGAGAGTGGAGTCTGCACTGATGTTAACTCCAGGGGAAAATATCCCCTTGAACGGGAATCGAACCCGGATTGTCAGATTGCGAGCGCAATGTTCTGACCACTAGGCTATCCCGTAGCATGTGTGTGTGCAAGTGTGCGTACGTGCATGCATGCGTGTGTGTTTGCATGCATGTGTGTATATGTGTGTGCATGTGCACACGCACAAGCGTGTGTATATACATGTATGTGTGAGCATAACTGCATACCATACTTACACACGTGACAGACAGACAAATCAAACTAAAGCACGCGCACACACACAGTGTAAAAAACAAAAAAAAAGACTACCTGACAGCTCTGACAGTGGGATCAGGACGAGGGATGTACTCTCTCTGGTACGTGGTCTCGTAGGGTCTGGTCACGTGCGTAATGTCCGGCATACCTGTCACACACAGTCACACACCCGATACTGGTCACCGCTCACTCCCTCGTTGGACCAACCCATATCAAGTCTGTTGTCCCTCCCTCTCAAATGACATCACATTGACTAACTGTATTATTATGAAAGGTAAACATGTGAGTTGGGGTGAGTTTTTTTCAGGCTGGAACTGGCTTTTCCAGCATAACCGGTTCTGCATTAGACTTGGATGAATTTTTGTCTGCTTCAGTTCTTCCTGTGGATGGTTTTTGTCACTTTAAATATTAATGAGAAAACTGAAGGAGGAGGAGAGAGGGAGGGCAGGGATGCATTTGTGTGTGTGGGGGGGGGGGGGGTGGGGGGGAGGGAGGGGGAGGGGCAGGCAAAGATAGGCAGAGAGACAGACAGAGAGAAACAAAATTTACACAGTGAATGAGAGTGAAACTTTCATTGATCACTAGCCACCAAAACAATGCAAGACTGAATCAATATCTGTAACAATGACAACAAATACACACAATGCCTGTGTGCATGCTTTTTTTCTCTCTTTAATTGCCATTCATTCCTACCAACACAAAATGGCCTATGGCCTACTCTTTCTAAAATCGGAATAGGTTTTTAATGTCTGCACAAGATGTTCTGCTTGCATTCACACACTGGGCCTCGCTTTATAGTCTCATCCGAAGGACTTCGACATTCAGTTTGATTTTCTTGTCAAACTGGGAAGAAAGGGCAAGGTTGGAAATCAAACCAAGAACCTCACAATTTACTTGTTACGCAGAAGAACATCTTAAACCATCCTGCCACCTTCCCTCTTGATTGCTAAAATGAATTTCTCAGTTAATGTGCATGTCGATCACACTGACACTGTACAAAGTCAACTTCTGGATCTATAGCTGTCTATGAAGTTTTCATCTATAGCCGTCTACATTTTTTTTTAAAGGAACACGATTTTTGTAAATTTCACTTGTTAAGGTCATGATTTTTTAAGGAAAAAACTCAATGATTCCTTTAAAAGAACAAAAAACCATGCAAATGATGATTTGTTATTTATAATAAAACATAGAATAATGGTACCCTTATGCATGCTTTACCTGTATGAGAACTCATCAAAGCCATTTGTGAGGAAATTGCAGCAGAGAGATGAAGAGATGCTAGGCTTTTGCTCACGGGTGCTAAAATCACGCTTGAAAGACAGTTTGGGTTGTCGTTAATGGATCTTTTATTTCCAACGGTTTTGGAGCTCTGTGCCAAAGTATTTATCACAGTCCTTCCATCTGCTTCATGGTTGACTAAACAGCAGTCCAAACTATGTGGAGAGATCACCAAAAATTGACCATGAATGCCATTCTAATTTAAAGACAGACTTTTCTTCTGTTATCAGTTGTTGATGCTTTAGCTATGATCAGATCTGGGATGGGTTTGGGTTTTTTTTTCTCAATACTGACTAAGAATGCAAAACCACACTATCTAATGAGCACTTCTTGAATTTGATATGTTTATATACTTCCTTTCCGATAACATGTACTAACTGTATATATCTTCATATTATTCACTTTTACAAGAAACAAAAGAAACAAAGCAACAACAAAAACCTGTAAAAACAAATTAAAAAACTAAAATAAAAAAACCAACAAAGCTTTGTGTGGAAAGAAAGGCTTATGAAACCATAATTTTCACTCCTAACACCACTGTAAATCATTTCAGCAAACATCAAGACAGCAAGTTGACAAACATCACAGAGTTTGTTTTCCTTCAGTTTTTCCTTCTAGTTTTCTTTTTCTTCTTCTCCTCCTCTGTGTACACAAGCAGTTGAACACTCCACTTTCAAAACCAAAACCCAACACCAGAACAGACAACCTGAAGAGAACACTCACAGCATAAGATTTACACCCCTGTCATATCAAGGTTTGTGTAATAAAAGGAACTGGCGACTCTCAGCCCTTTAAAGTGTTTTTCTGCCTGGAGAGCACAATAAACAAACCATCAGCACAGGGTCCATTGTTACCATCAGAGGGCTGCTCTGTGCCTTTTCTGCTGTTTTCTGCTCCCTTGTCACGCACGCTAGGTGTGTCTAGCAACCCTATCAATAGGCTGTGGGGGCAACAGTGCTCAGACGTCACTACTTTTGTTGGTGCCCAAGTCACCTACTCTGTCTGATCTCCACTGGCTGAAGTTAAAACAGACAGAGAGAGACAGACAGACATAGACAGAGAGAACAAGAGAAAGAGAGAGAGGGAGAGGGTGGAAGAGAGAAAGAGAGAGGGAAGGAGGCACACAGAGAGAGGGGGAGAGAGAGACAGAGACAGACAGACAGACAGCAAGAGAGGGATACAGAAAGAGAGACAGACAGATAGATACAGAGAGAACATGAGTGAGAGAGAGAGACAGACAGACAGACAGACAGACAGACAGACAGACAGAACAAGAAAAAGATAGAGAGGGGGTGGAAGAGAGAAAGAGAGAGGGAAGGAGGGACAGAGAGAGAGGGGAGAGAGAGACAGAGACAGACAGACAGACAGCAAGAGAGGGATACAGAAAGAGAGTCAGACAGACAGACAGATACAGAGAGAACATGAGAGAAAGAGAGAGAGAGAGAGAGAGAGAGAGAGAGAGAGAGAGAGAGAGAGAGAGAGAGAGAGAGAGAGAGAGAGAGATGGAAAGATGGAGAGAGAGAGAGAGAGAGAGAAAGAGAGAGAGATTTACAAATATGTCATGGATTTTACAATTCTAGATGACCACCAAGTATACTTTGAGTTCCTTGAGATATGATTTAAGGCCCTCTGAAGTTGTGACTTAGATATGTGTGTGTGTGCAAATGTGTGTGTGTGTGTGTGTGTGTGTGTGTGTGTGTGTGTGGTGTGTGTGTGTGTGTGTGTGTTTGTGTGTAAGAGTGTAAGTGTGTAAGTGTGTGTGCAAGTGTGTGTGTGTGTTTAAATTGAGGAGAAGACAGAGAGTGGGAGAAAGGGGGAGGTGGGCATCCGTACAGCTTTCATCCCTATTTCTTTCTCCCTCTTTCTCTCTGTGTAGTTTGCTTGAAAAAGCACTGACTACCCTTTTACAATTATATTCTCCTTTCAATCATTTTGCATTTGCCTCTTATAAATAAGCACTTTGCACAATATGTGAGCCCTCTTTTTCTTGGTGTAAAGGTGTAATTAACTGCAGTACTCCTTTATTTCATATTATCAGCTAGGCCTAAGAAACAAGAGAGTGAAGAAAAAAGTTTTGCTGATGCCACAACCTGTGGGTGTAAGCAATGTGCATGACCTCTATGGCTGACTGACTGTTAAAGCATTGATTAATATTATTTGAAAGAGAGCCAAAGAAAACATCACTAATACCTGCAGATCAGTGCCTATTGATCTGAAAGATTTTCGGTGCCTATTAGTATTAATCTTCAGGAATAACTAGCAACATGCAAAGTTACAGCTACAGATATAAATGTATAATTTCATCACAATGGGATTTTGTTGGTGGGGTTTTTTTTTCTTCTTCAGATAGAGCTGTGGGGTTCACCAATGATGAGATTTTGTGTGTGTGACTGTTTACCCATCATTAATGTAGCCCATCCTACTCTTCCAAAAGGCAGAACAGGTTTTTTGATGTATGAGCAAGATGTTCTGAAGGCATTCACACATGGAACCTAGGTTTATAGTTTTATCTGAAGGACTTGCAGGGGCAGTGGAGATGGAACTGATGTTAACTACAGGGGCAAAAATCCCCTTGAACGGGTGCCTCAGCGGTTGCTCAAACCGGGGCCATTATATTACAAGCTCAACACTCTAATGACTAGGCTATCCCACCCCCACACAATGGGATTAGAGATGAAAAGGGTGAGGAAAATGTTATCAAATCATACACAATCTCAATTCCCAAATGATACACCTACATGATTTTGTGCAGACATGCCAGAACCTTAATCCTCCCCATTTATACACACATAGAATCTTAATCAATATGATTTTAAAATTCTGTGATTCAGTGAGCTGTGGGAAAACATATGTTTAGTACACACCCCTTGTTTGACCATCATTTTACAATGCAGTTTGTGAAGCATTTACAAACTAGCTTGCTTCTAGATGTGATGCAACATATGGAACAGTTCACAAAAAAGTATGTTTCAGTAGGAAAAACTGAATGGAATGGAACTGAACAGAACCAAGAACTGAACAAGACTGAACTGAACTTGATCGCATTTGATGATACCTACATGTGTGAACAGTATCGTGCTACACTAAAATCACCAGCTGAAACATGTCCAATCAGAAATGATCTTGGAAAGGGGTAGACAGGCCATAAGTGGATTAGAATATATTTTTTAAAAATTAACAGGACTGAGCAGAAACAAAGAAAAGAGGGAGGCAAGGGCTGACTGACAAGACTGAAATGAAAAATACTTTTTTGAATGACACAGGGCAAGTAAACAAATTCAACAATAATGATAGGAATGCAAAAACACAATACAAAAAGAAATTCAATAAAAGAAATGATATAAAATGCCAGATAGAAAACTTGGATCAGAGAGCATGAACAGAAAGGACAAGTAAAACAACATTTTACATTGAAGAAAGGACTACTATGAAGAAAAACACAGAAGATAACAGGGGAAAGAAAGACTGGAAAATGTCAGCATGAAAATACAAAAGAAAACAGATGAAAATGACATATCAGCATCAGCTGGATAAAAGAAAAGAAACTGGCATGGACAGGATATAGAAAGATGTCAGTCTACTACATGAAATGAATTTATAAACAAGTAATGTGAAAAAGACCTGGACAGATGAGGGCTGGGGGAGAAATAATGAAAGAACAAAACCTTAGAGAATGTACCAATAGAAACAGATCAACATAATATTTTGTATGATTAAAAAGGAGAATTAAAAACAAGGCATGCAAGATGGTGTGAGACAAGAGAGAACGACAGGAAAAGGCAGGATAATGCAAGTAATAAGAGATCAGTTAGGACAAAGAGCTATTTATTACTATCATTGTTATCATTATTATTATTATTGATGACGATGAAGATGATGGTTTATATATATATATATATATATATATATATATATATATATATATATTTATTTATATATATAATATATATATATATTTATTTATATATGTATGTGTGTATACATGTATGCATGTATGTATGTGTGTATACATGTATGCATGTATGTATGTATGTATACATGTATGTATAACTATAAGCCGTCAGTGCCTGGGGATTATCACAGTTCTTGATTAAACCATTGACGCTGGGGGCAACAGCAAAGTGAGAGGCTGTATGACCAGTGGCTTTCCCTTTCTTGGAATTCCACTTTACAGCTTAGTCTTTAGTGATCGACTATAACTCTCTGACTAGGAGGCTTGACTTGCACAGTCCTTATGTGCTGCAGCCCTGGGAGCTAGTTGGCCTTTGGAGAACATCTCCAACGCTGACTGTCCTTATGCCCACTTGGCCAAGAGAATGGGGATGTACTGTGGGTAAGGTATCTCCACTATAATCAAATTTCTGCCAAGTTTCCAAAACAGCAGCTGCCTCCTCTGCTGTTTTGGAGGTCATCGTCGAACACGACGGACAAACTTTTTTTTTTTTTAATGTATGTATGTATACATGTATCCCAGGTCTTTTACTTTTCTATACATGTCTACTCATAGCCGGAATCCTTTGTTTTTTTAATTACAACCCAGTTTGTTTTTATTACTATCATCATCATTACCATCATTACCATCATCATCAATATCTTTATCAATACTATCATTATCATCATCATCATCATTGTTATCATCATCAACATCATCCATATTATTATTTTATTATTGGTGGTGGTGGTGGTGGTGGTGGTGGTGGTGGTGGTGGGTATTACTGTCATTCTTGTCTTTGTTATTGTTGTTCTTCTTGTAAGGATTACAGTGTTGATGATGGTTATTACTATAGTCCTGCTGTACTATATTGCCACATCATGCTATGTATCAGACTGTAACATCTTTTCATTCAACTAGGTCATCGGAAACATTTCTCCTTCACCACAAAGGCATAATACACTATGATCCTTACTATCATTACTTCAATACACTGACACGTGTCATGACTCGTCTGCCAAGATAATAATACAATGCGTGAACACACTGATCAGAACACCTTCCAAACAAAATCACTGAGCTAGAAAAGATAGGTCTACAGTTGTCTGAAATTCATAATCCTCTGATCCAATTTATTTCCTTTCAAATTTACAGTGGCGAGACGTGAAAGGCTTGAGAGCTCCAAGCAGCTTGACTAGCAATATCAGAATATTCAAAACATTCTATTGACACAAGAAATGCCTTCTGAACAGACTTCAGCCAAAAGCTTGACTCGCAATTTTGCTTTTCAAAGGCAGAAGTGTGAAGGTGTTGATAAGAATGGATGGGTAGATATTCTGTTGAAGAGCAAAAGGAAAGGGGATAAAAAGATATCAGTGGGTGAACATAATTATGAAAAATCTATGCATGCAAAAAAAGTTCACAAGCTTTCACACACAAACACACACATGCATGTATGCAGGCACACACACACACACGCACGCATGCACACACATGCATACATTCACATATGCATACTAGCACACATGCATGCACACACACACACGCACACACACACACACACACACACACACACACACACAGTGCCGACTCCACTCTACCTAAAAGTCCTTTGGGTGAGACTATAAACCGAGGTCCCACACAGAACATCTTGCGCACACATTAAAACCTGTTTTGCTTTTAGGAAGAGTAGGCCATTGTGTACCATGGGAATGGATGACAAAATTTACAAAACTGCATACACACAGGGACTGGATTAAAAAAGCACCTGAGTGCTTATTCCATTATCCCTGAAATAAAAGAATAAAATAGAAACGAATAGAACAGAACACATGCACACACACACACATGCACACACACAACACACACATGCATACACACATGCACACATGCACACACACACACACACACTCATTCACACACATACACAGAGATAAATGAGATATCTTCAAGCATACACATACATATATTTGTAAGCACACACCAACACATACTGGTACTTAAAATTACATATATATAAATACCCCAGAATGAATAGTCTTACCACACACACACACAACACACACACACACACACACACCAGAAAACCTACATCAAGTGACAGACAAACAATTGAATTAGACTTGCTCAGTTGCACACTAGCTTACACTCCCATTTTCAAGAAAGAAAAAATTGGTTTAATATTTACTGTGAGCTGGGTTTGGCCTTAAAAACCAAGTTTTATAACTTAGGAAGCATTATTCATTCAATTAAAAAAAAACATGTAATGATTATTTTGTTTAACAACAGAAACAAAATTCTACTTTTGTAACACTTGTAAAATTATAATTCTTTCATAACACTTTCTCAGTTTATGGCATGCAACTTAATATTTTGAAAAACAAAGTTTTTCAATATTTTACTCAGTACTATTTTACTAGATAATTTTTTTAAAATATTTTAATGGTGTTATGTATTTACCTAATGCATACTATGCATCAGGGTATGGGAAAGCTCAGTGGTCAGAGCACTCGCTTTTTCCAAGCCAAGGTTAAGCAGCATCAAGCGTGATTACCAAGTGGATGGATAACTGTTTGTGCACCTTGGCTTCAGTGTAGTCCCCCAGTTCACCCAGCGGTAAATGAGTACCTGCCCTCTTTAGGGTCAGGGAAGGTAAAGCAGAGAGGAGAGGAGATGGGCACCGCCCTCAATATGCTGGCCCCTGGAGAAGTTGAGATTTCTGACATCTCGCTCCCCAACAACCACACAGTTTATGGGAACACGTTTAACTTTACTTTTGCCTTTACACTATGCATTCACTATTCAGATATATCAATAGCATAGTTAACTCTAAGATGTCAATCATCATTATCACCATCACAACCACCACCACCACCATCACCACCACTACCACCATCACCACCACAATCACCACCACAATCACCACCACTACCAACCACCATCATCATCATCATTATTGTCATCAATGACATCACCACCACTGATTAAATTACATTGACCTAACAAAACAAAAAAAATGTAAAAGTTCTACAAGTACAAAACAACAGCAATACCACAATAATAATAAGAAATTAATAATACATGGAATTTATATAGCACTATATCTTGCAACAAAACAAATCAAAGTGCTTTCATTCATCCTACACACATGCTCGCACGCATGCACGCACATACACACCCATCCACACACACATAAAGGTTTACTCTCCAGCAGGGTGATGGGCTTAGAGAATGAACAATGATAGCAGCAACAATATTAATAGCAACAACAACAATAGCAACCAACAACATTAATAATGATAACTGCAAAAACAATGGCAATGGGGATGATAGTAGTAATGATGATGAAGAAAAAAGTGATGTGAACTATAAAATAAAATAAAAAAAGTATTTTAAAAATCTGAATCTTTATAATAACAATAATGATGATGATAATGACAATAAAAATGTCAATGATGATAACATTAACAATAGATTTCAATGATAGTCATGATGATGATGATGATGATGATGATGATGATAACATCATCATAACAACAATTATGATATCAATAACAATGCATAATGGATGATGATTAATAATAATAATAATAATAATAATGGAGTGTCAATAACAACAACAATAATAATGATGATGATGGTGGTGATGGTGATGGTGATGATGATGAAGGTGCAGTGGAATGAAGATGAAGAAGATGATGATGGTGATGTGATGATGCATGATAGTGACACCCTTGATTGGTTAATCAATAGTCTAGAGCTAATGCAACACATAGAAACTAAACGTTGCTGTCCGTGGGTTAAAACTTAACTGATGCTAGCCTAACTCACTGTCATCACTTTTCATGTGAGTGAAAGTAACACTAACAGACTAACATCGAGTTACAACCACAAGCACTGCCTGCCACATTTACTTTTTAAACTATTAAATGCTTTGTTGAATTGATGGAAGCATTGTGGAAAGGGGTAAAGTCACTTACCTAGAGCTGCCATTGCTGTTTTGGGACGTCGTGAAACAGCGTCTTGTCTCTGTATCTCTTGGCCGAAGCGAAGTGAGGAAAGTAATTCCGAACACTTTTGCTGATCGGCTGGATCAGCCTTGTCGCGATAGTGTTCTAACTCCTCAGTAAACCCACTCGTCACCACGTCATCGCCAAGCTGAAAATAACCATATTCCAATTAGTGCCATACCTATATCACTGAAACATTGAACAGACTACAGTTTCAACCAAGAGAGGACAACGAACTAGTCTTTACCCGAGTTTCAAACTTGCCAAGCCCCATGTCCAAATTTGTCGTCTGCCCGGGGTTACAAACGAGTGTCGCCATTTTGCGCTCGTGACTTCAAAACGCTTAATGATTGGTGGAACTGTGGCTGGTCATGTGATGTACACAGCAACGGTAGCGTCGTCGCTGCGTTGCCAAGAGTGCTACCCTGACTCTAGCACTCTTTCGCCTACTCTACGATCTCCGGCAGGCACCCGTGAACTTTTTTTCTCCCCTTCCTACACTAAGCTCGTCAAGACACAAGGACTTTCACTTCTTACAGTCTCTTTCTCGGCTGTGTTCGATTGGATCACTACCGCCGAGCTGTCTCTAGACCTTTTCGCCTTCTGTGTTATATATTATTACAAAGGGCTACTTTCTTTTTAACCGATGTCTGCGTGCGTGCGTGCGTTCGTGTATGTGTGTGTGTTCAAATCCGTGCACTGTGTATATATAATTAGCCTATTTGTTTGATTTGATATGACTGATACGATACGACGAAGTTCAGTACTTTTTTTGCCCAATGTTGAATGAAATTCGTTTAAAAAAAACAATGATAAAAAAATGTTTTAAGTTACCAAAATATTACGCTAAACATCAAAACGCTATGAATCATGAAAAAAATCTGTTCTTCAATAAATAAAAAGACTCTGATTAATGTTGTTAGAATTATAAATGCTGTCGGAAAAAAACATATAAATCGTGTACAAATAATTTGAAATAAATAAGCAGATTTCTTTTATTTTTGTTTTATGGTAATGTGTCCAGATAACTTATGACAAGATATAATTATGTATGTTGTTCAGTTACGATTTTGTTTCTTGATTTTTTTAAACACGTATCCCTTAAGGGATAATAGGAAATAAAGAATTTTGATTTGATAACAACAGTCTGTTTAATTGTACGAGTTTGAAGCAAATCTGTTCGACATAGTTACATTGTACAACTGTGCACCAATGTAATTATTGGCTACGTACATCAACAAATGAAATAACTTTAACTTTGTCATGAACTGATAAATCTAGATCCAAACTTTAACTACTTCAGTATTCAAGTTCAGCGGCAGCTGCCTTGTTGTTGTTGTTGTTGTTGTTGTTGATATAATAGTGTGTGTGTGTGTGTGTGTGTGTGTGTGTGTGTGTGTGTGTGTGTGTGTGTGTGTGTGTGTGTTTACTTATACGAGCAGCATCATGCATCGGCTATCTCTGCCTGTCTGTCTGTCTGTCTGTCTACCTCTCTGCCTGTCTGCCTGCCAATCTTCCTGTATGTCTGCCTCTGTGTGTGTGTGCGTGTGTGTGTGTGCGCTGCGCGCGCGCGCGTGCGCGCGTGTGTGTGTGTGTGTGTGTGTATAGGGGGGCGCGTGTGTGCGTGCGTGCTTACGAGTTGAGAGTCAAACAGATAGTTAGCCAGACAGCCCAACGGGCGAACGGACACAAAAACAGACGGACAGATGGACACTAAGAGAGAGAGGGGGAACAGGAGAGAGAGAGAGAGAGAGAGAGAGAGAGAGAGAGAGAGAGAGAGAGAGAGAGAGAGAGAGAGAGAGAGAGAGAGAGAGGAGACAGACAGACAGACAGACAGGCAGGCAGGCAGGCAGACAGAGACAAAGACAGAGATAGACAAACAGACAGACACTAAGAGAGAGAGAGAGAGAGAGAGAGAGAGAGAGAGAGAGAGAGAGAGAGAGAGAGAGAGAGAGAGAGAGAGAGAGACAATGACAATGACAATGACAATGACAATGACAAATTCTTTTATTTCGAGGATAATGAATAAGCGCGTATGTGCTTGTTTTACATCCAGTCCCCTTAGGGATATAATATAATGATAATGAAATGAAGCCCATACCAATACACAGAGAGAGTCAGACAGACAGACAGAGACAGAGACAGAGAGACAGAGAGAGACAGAGACAGAGAGACAGAGAGAGAGAGAGAGAGAGAGAGAGAGAGAGAGAGAGAGAGAGAGAGAGAGAGAGAGAGAGAGAGAGAGAGAGAGAGCTTGCTTTGCGGTGTTACACTGGGAGAAAGTCGTTTAATATCTAGGCTATTTATAGGCTATTTA
>CM054141.1:28922323-29044465 GCA_028751875.1 Rapana venosa
GTGTTTTGTTTTGTTTGTGGTGTGGTTTTTGGTGAGCTTATTTTTAGAAAAAATACTATAAATAAATCCTTTTCTTAAATGCGTGGGAACAACAGGACCATTTTGTTTTATCCCGTATATCGTCCCTATAATCATCGCACAAAATCAATTGTAACTGAGCCTTTCTCTCTTTTGTTTTTTCTTGTTTAAAAGAAACCCCTAAGATGTACATTTTTGTGTAAATTAAAAAAAATAAACCAACAAAACTTCAATAGCTTAAACACTTCGACTATCAGACGAATTAATCTCATCTTTTTTTTCTTTCGTCCAGCAAACTATTCCAACGAAGAAAACAGTACAAAATTAATACATTCTCAAACAGAACAAGCAACAAGAAGAAAAAATGCGGAGCAACGTGGCTTTTAATTTCAGGTAAGGGATCTATAGATAGCTTATTTATTTATTCTTTTATATTGAGGGTAATGGAATAAGCACTTATGTGCTTTTTTACATCCAGTCCCCGTGTGTATGCAGAGGAAGGTGAGACAGTCTAGTGGTTCGAGCCCTGCGTTCGTGGTCTGAATACCTAAAAACAAGCCACCAGGAGGCGCCCGTTTTAGGGAATTTTAAGCTGGAGTTTACTTCAGTGCTGACTCCACCCCCCCCCCCCCCCCCCCCCCCCCCCCCCCCCCCCCCCCCCCCCCCCCCCCCCCCTTTCAAAGTCATTTGGATAAGACTATAAATCGAGGTCCCGTATGCAAAACACACTCAGAACATCTCACGAAAACGTTAAAAACCCGTTCCGCCTTTCGGAAGAGTATGGTATTTTGTGCCGGTAGGAACGGACAATCTTTTTCTTTCTTTTTAAATGTCTGTGTACCACTATCGTGCTTAGACACTATCTCCGAAGTCGGAATACAGCTGCCTTAATGGCGGGCAAAAACTCGCGTACGCAAGCATCTCACCATTAATTTTTTGTGTTTGTGTGAACCTCGGAGTTCTATCCGAGGAATGAACAGACTTTTTTTTTTAAAGATAGCTTAAAACTTGCAAATTACCCCCCATATTCTTCACATACACACAAAAAAGCCTTACCTTATAGCATGTAGTCTTAGGCCCGTACTGTCCAAAACAGCACGCGCTACTGTCTCTTTGATCTGCCAATCAGTTCACTGTCAGGCTAGGCACCTCTGTGACACTGACTGCCACGAAGATTCCCTGATGCAAAACTTTTGTCACCCACCCTTGCATCCCACTTTCCACCCCCTACCACCCACCCCCCTCACTCCTTCCCAAGACTTGCCATCGCATTTTGTCTTCTCCCACCCCCTGTGCCCCCCCCCCCCTCCCCCACCATCCCCCCTTCCCCACCATTTTTCTCCTCCCCGGCCTTCCCCTCCCCCACCCCCCTTCCTGCTTGTGGACCAATCAATGTAACTCATGGTAACCAGAGGGCTCAAAGAGACGTTGTTTTGTTGTGTGTGTGGTTATTATTTTTTGTGTTTAGGGGACACTCTCAGTGTGACAACAAATTGTTTGGAATTGGCCGTTGCTGTTAAGCTGCTTTCTGTCTGTCTGTCTTTTTTGTGGGTCTTTTTTTGGTTTTTTTAACAGACTGGAATGGTGGGCATTCCTGTAGGAGGGTTTGTCATGAAAGATGGCTTCTTCAAGGTACAGGGTAGTAGAGGACATTTAGGACACTGTATGGAATCTTCTGAGCGTAG
The DNA here is from genome assembly GCA_028751875.1 of Rapana venosa. Lineage (NCBI taxonomy): Eukaryota > Metazoa > Mollusca > Gastropoda > Neogastropoda > Muricidae > Rapana > Rapana venosa. Next base: position 28,924,027 of record CM054141.1, read on the forward strand.
TTTCGACCCGCCCCCCCCCCCCCTACCCCCACCCCACACACACACACATACACGCGTGCGTGCTCGCGTGCGCATACACACACATACACACGCACGCGTGCTCGCGCGCGCGCGCACACACACACACACACACACACACACACGTCACTCATGAACCGTCTAGAGTCATATATATCTACCATATTAGTGGAATAGTTTTCTACTAGCCTAAAATACTGCGTAGAAACAGATGACAAAATTTACAAAACCGCATACACACGGGGACTGGATGCAAAAAAAAAACACGCGTGTGCTTATTCCATTATCCTCGATATAAAAGAATAAATTAATAAAATAAAATAAAATACTAAGGTATGTATACACAAGACCCTGAAAGGCATATTTGAGGTAGATAGATAAACAGACAAACAGACAGACAGACAGACAGGCAGACAGACAGACAGACAGACAGAACATAGATATATTCAACACTCAAGAACACTTTGTCTCAGTTGTAGAGCAATTTTGACTGGCGCATATATCAAAATCAGATCAAGACGTGAAATAAACAATATAGATTACAGATTATCATACATACCATAATGAAAGCATTTGATTTCACATCCCCCACCCCCACTCTCGCTCTCTCACACACACGCGCGCGCGCGCGCGCACACACACACACACACACACACACATTACAATCTTATCACACACTATTTAAATCTATCAGTCTATATAAAAGATAAATAGATGGATTTTCAATATAGAATTTGACCGAGAAAAAAGACCTATTCGAACACACAGAACTATTTGATCCGAACAGTACCCAACTGACTTACCAGCCTAAACTGAACACACAATGACTGCTATCTGCTTAAGGACACTTCATTGTTGTTTTGTACTGCTATGGAAATGAAAACAAAACGTCTGTTTACGTTTTTTCCCCCTAGAATCCTAAGGAACTTTGTTCTTCTGTATAGAAGTGCAAACTTACCGACCTGTCTTACGTCAGTTTGCTTTCAATGATTAATTTTTTTAATCTTATTCTTTTATATCCAGGATAATGGAATAAGCAGTCATGTGCTTTTTTTTTTTACATACAGTCACCATATGTATGCAGTTTTGTCAATTTTCTCGTCCGTTCCCACAGGCACACAATGGTTTACTCTTCCAAAAAGCGGAACGGGTTTTAATGTGTGCGCAAGATGTTCAGCGTACGTTCGCACACGGGACCTCGGTTTATAGTCTCATCCGAAGGATGGTGGAAGTTCGGTGAATCAGGACGCTCACCTGCCTAGCAAGTAAACTGTGAGGTCCTGGGTTCGATTCCCAACCTTGCCCTTTTTTCCCCAGTAAAACGGGGAAAAAAACAAAACAAACTGATTGTCAAAGTCCTTTGGATGAGACTATATACCGAGGCCCTGCGTGCGAATGCAGGCAGAATATCTTGCACACACGTTACAAACCCGCCCCGCCTTTCGGGAAGAGTAGACCATTTTATGCCGGAAGGAATGGATAACAACTTTTTAAAAAAGCAACAACAATCACAACAACGCATGCATGCAGGTGTCGTCTTTAGACACCATCCCCGAAGTCGGAAATCGGCTACCTACATGGGGAGGGGGGGGGGGGGGGAGGGTCACATACACAAACATGTCACCATTTGATTCACTCACTCACTCATCCCTTGGTCGGGAAAACCGTTGGGGTACCCGCACGGACGCTGCAAGTGGACCGCCAAATGGTTCTGTCCTGGGCTGTTTTCAGGAGGCTTGGTACAGTGAGGCCGGTCCACTCCTTGATGTTGGATATCCAGCTTTTGCGTTCACCATTTGATAAATCTTTTTATTTAATTCTTTTATATCGAGGATAATGGAATAAGCACTTATGTGCATTTTTATATCTAGTCCCCGTGTGTATGCGGTTTTGTAAATTCTGTCATCTGTTCTCACCGGCATACAATGGCCTACTCTTACGAAAAGCGGAACAGGATTTAACGTGTGCGCAAGGTGTTCTGCGTGCGTTCGCACACGGGGCCTCGGTTTATACTCTCATCCGAAGGACTTGGAGCTCTACCTGAAGAACCAAAAAAAAAGTATATTCACTGCTTTTACTTGACAATGACTTTGAATGATTTGGGGGGGGGAAGGGGGGGGGGGGGGTGGTAAGTCGGCTTTGTTTCATCGGTTTTACAGTTTGTAAAGTTTTTGCACCTGTCATCATCAGCTATCATCGTCGTCATCATCATCATCATTTCCTTTTCTTTTCCTGTATGCGTGCCAGGGACAACTCTCCTCTTGCCATGGGTTCTTTTACGTGAGCGAGATGCGTGATACACACAATCGAAAGACTAGCACCCAGACCACCACTCAGTCTAGTGGATGGGGGAAAATGTTCGGGTAAAAATGGCGATTGAACCACCACACCCTTTGAACTCGAACTTCCCGCTTTCTAGGCAGATGCGTTATTTCTAGACCACCGATTCACACATAGTAGTAGTAGTAGTAGTAGTAGCAGCAGCAGCAGCAGCAGCAGCAGCAGCAGCAGCAGTAGTAGTAGTCATGGTGGTAGTAGTAGTAGTAATAGTAGTAATGGTGGCAGCAGCAGAAGAGCAGCAGTAGTAGCAGCAGCAGCAGCAGCAGCAGCAGCAGCAGCAGCAGCAGCAGCAGCAGCAGCAGTAGTAGTAGTAGTAGTAGTAGTAGTAGTAGTAGTAGTAATGGCAGCAGCAGCAGCTGTAGTAGTAGTGGTGGTGGTAGTAGTAGTAGTAGTAGTAGTAGTAGTAGTAGTAGTAGTAGTAGTAGTAGTAGTAGTAGTAGCAGTAGCAGCAGCAACAGTAGCAGCAGTAGCAGCAGCAGCAGCAACAGTAGCAGCAGTAGCAGCAGCAACAGTAGCAGCAGTAGCAGCAGCAGCAGCAGCAGCAGCAGTTGTAGTAGTAGTAGTAGTAGTAGTTGCAGCAGCAGCAGCAGCAGCAGCAGCAGCAGCAGCAGCAGTAGTAGCAGCAGCAGCAGCTATTGTTGCCGTGTCCAGGTTCGCTTTAATTTTCCCAAAGAGCCAATACTGCTACTATACAGTCCATACTTGCTACGTAAGAAAGGTTCCGAGTCGTCCTTCAACTGTTTGTTTTTGCTGTTGTTGTTGTGTTTGTTGTTGTTGTTGTTTCATTCCTCGGATAGAGCTCCGAGGTTCACCAATGGCGAGATTTTTGCGTATGCGACCAGTTCTTTTTGCCCAGCATGAAGGTAGCCGCATTCCGATTTCGGGGATGTGTGCTGGGTATGTTCGTGTTTCCTTAACCCACCGTACTCTCTGACACGAAATACGGGATCTTTAACGTGCATGCATTTGAAACTGACCTGGGAAATCGTTAAAAAAAAAAATGTCCACCCTTTAGCCTATTCACCAGACTGCACCAAGACTGGAATCCACGACTTCATGGACCCATGGGATTGAAGTCTGATGGTCTTAACCACTTGCCTATAGCGTCCGTCCTTCAACAGGATAACTCAGGTGGGTGGGTGGGTGAAGAAGCTCTGAACGCCTGCTGGCTATATTCAATGTTTCCACGACTGACTTAACATCTACGTCAATAACATGATCTTTTCCATGCATCTTTTATCTTCTGCTTCCATGTAGAGTTGGGACCAAGGAACTGGCTGGCCTGTGCATTATTGACTGGGAGACGCTCTCCTGTTATTTTTCACTCATAACTGACTGGAAAACTCTCTCTCTCTCTCTCTCTCTCTCTCTCTCTCTCTCTCTCTCTCTCTCTCTCTCTCTCTCTCTCTCTCTCTCTCTCCCTCTCTCTATCCCTAATTCTTTCACTCATGATTTGACTGAGAAACACTCTCCCCTTGCAACATGTCCTCCTAAAATGACTAAGAAATACTGTCTCCTTATTCTTTCTTTATAATTTGACTGGGAAACACTCTGCTCTTATTCTTTCTTTATAATTTGACTGGGAAACACTCTGCTCTTATTCTTTCTTTATAGTTTGACTGGGAAACACTCTCCCCTTATTCTTTCTTTATAATTTGACTGGGAAACACTCTGCTCTTATTCTTTCTTTATAGTTTGACTGGGAAACACTCTCCCCTTATCATGTCCTCCTAAAATGACTGGGAAAGACTCTGCTCTTATTCTTTCTTTATAATTTGACTGGGAAACACTCTCCTCTTATTCTTTCTTTATAATTTGACTGGGAAATTTTCTCCTCTTATTCTTTCTTTATTGACTGGGAAACACTCTCCCCTTATTCTTTCTTTATAATTTGACTGGGAAACACTCTCCCCTTATTCATTCCTTACTCATAATTTAACTGGGAAACACCCTCCTCTGATTGACTTGGAAACACTATCCTCTTATTCTTTACTCTTAGTTGATTGAGGGACGGGGGGGGGGGGGGGGGGGAGGCAAAGGGGACTCTTGATAATTACGCGAGTATATGAAATATAAAGTAAGTACTGGGCAGCAGGAACAATACAACATTCGATGTCATGACAACACAATCGCACATTGCAACACCATCCCAACATACACACACACTCACTCACTCACTCACTCACACACATACCACTACCACCATCACACCATACTACTTAAAGTGGAATACAATACAATAAAACACCCCACTCCCTACACCCCCACCACACACACTAATTATCACTTTGAGTGAACAGACGTAACATTGAAGCAACACCATATACACAAACAACAACAACAACAACAACACAGCTTACACTCAAATCCACTTTACACTACTGTTCAGTACTGCATCATATCTAAACTGTCAACCTACGAAACCCTTAGTTTAAGTTAACGTTCTATAGCAGGAAGCTTCCAGAACCTTGAGAACAGGGCTGCCCTCAACAATTGATTTCTTTCAATCATTCAGCAGAGCAGGGTGGCTGGAGTGCTTGCTTCCTTTTGACTTCTTTTTTCTTCTTCTTTATAGATGGGCCACTGACACCCTGGGCTTGTGCTGATAACATGGTCTAAGGTACCGGTGTGTCATCAATAATTCACTCCCCCCTCACCACACCAACTGATGGCCCTCACGCAAGACACTATAGCCCACACCCGGTGGTGGTGACGTGTGAATGTGGTTTCCCTACTAAGAAATGTGCCCCCCAGGAATAAAATCTAAGAGGAGAAAAGGAGGGAGGTAACAAAAACACGTCTTCACCTTCACCTATCCTGTAGTTCCATGGACAGTGGGGGCACCACTGAAGATTTTGCAACCAGCTTCCACCACTCTCAGCGGCCCTCTGCTTTCTGTAGAAATTCGTTCCACTCAAGCAAAAACAAGCAACAGAGAAAAGAATGATGCAACGGAATGAACGGAAATAGAACGAAATATAAACAAAAAAGTTAGAATGAAACATCGATGCAAAATGCCTGACTACCTCCTCACCTCATCTATCCCCTAGTCTTGTAGACTGTTGGGGCACCACCAATGATGATTTTGCTACCAGCTTCCTCCACGCCTCGGGGTTTTCAGCTTTCCGTAGCAAATCGTCCTACCTAAAGCCAGTCCACTCTCTGATGTTGTCTTCCTATCGTTCTCAGTCTGCCTCTTCGTATTGCTCTTTGCACTGTACCCTGTATGTCAGTCTTGGCCAGTCCAGATGTTTGCGTGACGTGTGCCCGTACCACTTCTGTTTGTGTTTTTTCACTGAAGTCAGGAGCTCTTCATATGGCCTATTGGCGTGTGCAATTCTGGTGTTCACTTCCTCGTTAGTTATTTGAACTCTGTATGAGATAGCAAGAAGTTTTGTGAAAGTATCTCATCTCCATTGCCTGCATCCTTCTTTCAATGTCTGCTGCTAAGGGCCACGTTTCACATGCGCACAGAAATAAGGACATTACCAAGGAACGCATTAGTTTGATTCTTGAAGCTGGTGATGTTCGTGTCGTTCCAGAGGACTTCCAGTCTGGTCATTGCAGTTGTGGTCTGGGCTATCCTGGAGAGAATTTCAGGTTTTGGACCTTCGTCCTATACTATAAAAGGTAAAGGTGTCCCATAACCTATAAGGTCGTAGGGGAGCGAGCCCTCGGAGACCTCAATTCTTTAGGGGCCAGCTTATTGAGGGCTTCCAGATATGTAAAGCTATGGAGAGTCTGATGTCTTGCTGTCTATAATAATGTGGGTGCTGATGCCATGGGCATTATTTGTTATCAAGTGGGCTTTTTTTGCACTGATCTGCATGCATGCAATAGGCTATGCCGAAATTTGCAAAATTTGCTGGGGGGGTAGATTAGGTTGAAGAACCTCCACGGTGTGACACCTCAATCCTAGGCTTGGCTCTGTTCAAAATGTATACAGTAGCAACCATGTAGGCAGGGAGAGAGAGAGAGACAGACAGACAGACAGAAAGACAGACAGAAAAAGAGAGACAGAGAGAGAAAAAGAGAGACAGAGAGAGAGAGACAAAGAGAGACACAGAGACAAACAGACAGAGACAGAGACACAGAGAGAGAGACAGAGAGAGACAGAGAGAGAACAGAGAGAGAGACAGAGAGAGGAGAGACTGAGAGTAACAAGACATTTCAGTGTAAGCAGGCAATGAGGCATGAAGAAAACCAATGATGGGGAAAGCCCGGTCCATTGAACGCTTTATCTACACATCTCAGTGCCACAGTGAATTTTGTATTGACTCTCTCTCTCGTTCAGTTCACCATGACGGCCATTCAGTGAAGACAACTGATTGCTAATAGAGATTCGTGTTGTTTCGTTGTTGATAGAAAACTTCCCTGGAAACTTGATTAACGTAACTCCTCTTACAAACTGAGTTTAACATACAACATGCTGCAATTTAGAAATCAGTCAGTCAGTCAAATCAAAAACTTAATCAGTTTGCCAGTTAGTCAGTTGCTAGGTCGGTCGGTCGGTCAGTCAAGCAGTCAGTCAGTTAGTTAAGTTAATTAGTCAGTCAGTTAGTTAGTTAGCAAATCAATTGCCCTATCAATCCAAAACCAATTAATGAGCCCAAAATCAATCAACTGATAAATCAGTCAGTTCAATTCATCTATCAGTCACCCAATCAATCAATCATTTTTAATTTATTTTTATGATTTATTTTTTATTCTTTTATATCGAGGATAATGGAATAAGCACTCATGTGCTTTTTCACATCCAGTCCTCGTGTGTATGCAGTTTTGTAAATTTTGTCATCTGTTCCCACCGCACACAATGGCCTACTCTTTCAAAAAGCGGAACAGAATTTAACGTGTGCGAAAGATGTTCTGCGTGCGTTTGCACACGGGGCCTCGGGTTGCAGTCTCATCCGAAGGACTTTTGGGGAGAGTGGAGTCGGCACTGATGCTAACTCCAGGGGAAAATATCCCCTAGAACAGGATGCCAACCGGGTTGTCCGATTACAAGCACAATGTTCTAACCACTAGGCTATCCCTGGGCCCCGTCGTCGGGAGAGGGGGGGTCGCCCCTTTAATTCATCTACTGGTCAGCCAGTCAATCAATCAATTTTTTTTTTAATTCTTTATTTCGAGGATAATGGGATAATCCCTCATGTGCTTTTTCACACCTAGTCCCAGTGTGTATGCAGTTTTATAAATTTTGTTATCCGTTCCCACTGGCACACATTGGTCTGCTCTTCCGAAAAGCAGAACAGGTTTTAACGTGTGCGCAAGATGTTCTTCGTGCGACCGCACACGGGATCTCAGTTTATAGTCTCTTCCGAAGTCAATCAGTTTGTAAGTCAGCTGGTGAGTGGTCAGTCAGTCAGTGAGTTTCTCAATTATCTGGTCAGATGGCAGTCGAACAGTCAACCTGATTCATCAGTCAATTTGAATCCTTCGTGTATTATTTTGTTCTAAAATCAATAGTTTCGGAAGATTTGGAAGTGGTCACATATTTTCAGAAGTTTTATTATCTCTTGATTTGAAGGCACTACCACATCAGAGGACAAAATTCAGTTTCTAGATTCAGCTTGCTTGCAAAATCTTCCCAATTCACAAAAGTTAATTCTCATTAACTCTTTTGAGCTATAGAGAAACAAAAAGCATACATATCAGTACATGAGCAACGGGTATCAAGAGGAAGACCAAACACAAGTAAACAAAAGACAATAATAGTAAAAACGAATAAGACATTGTTATACATTGTTAGGGTTGATGCACCCTTCATGGATGGGAAAATACTGAGTGCTTTCAGGAAGTGTACATGTAGGCTATAGTAAACCCAACTAATCACAGGAAACAACTCTTGACACAGCAATATTTAGTCCATTGAGGGTTGCCTCCCCTGTAAACCTTTCAGTCCGCTTTTTTCCTTAAAGAGCTGGGTATTGTAATTTTTTTTCCTTTTCAAGATAGTTTTTGTTGTTGCATGTACATCATATCTAAAATATTGTTCTGGGCAGTCCACTATACAAGTTTCCACTGACACTATACTACATTACAATACAGGAGTTCCATTTAATCATGGAGGTTTTAAAAAAAAAATTCATCTTTAGTTATCTATTCTTGTTTGGGGGAAAACAGAATAAGCACTCGTGTGCTTTCTTACGTCCAGGCCCTATGTGCATGCCCTTTTGTGAACTTGTCGTCTGTTCCCACCAGCACAAATGGCCTACTCTTATGAGAGTTAGAACAGGTTTTAACAGTGTGCAATAATTATGTTTTGAGTGCATTTGCACACAGGGCCTCCAAGTAAAGTCCCATCAGAAGGACTTTTGGGGGAGTGGAGTGGGCACTGATGTTAACTCCAGGAGGTAAAGCCCCATGAACTGGCATCTCAGTGGTGGCTGAACCCTTGTGTGTGTGTGTGTGTGTGTGTGTGTGTGTGCACGCGTGAACATGCCTGTGTGGCGTTTTATTGTTTCAGTGCTTGATGCAATATGTCTTTAAGACCCTCCTACTACCCCCCAAAAAATGTTTTTCATGACTTTTTTTACGTATTGATGTTTTATGAAATCTATTGCGAGTCAACCCTATCAGTATTATGTAGCCTTTTCATCATTTAAAATCTCTCTCTCTCTCTCTCTCTCTCTCTCTCTCTCTCTCTCTCTTTCTCTCCCTCTCTCTCTCACACACAGATTTTATATATATATATATATATATTATATATATATATATATATATGTATATATATATATACATATATGTTATATATATACACACACATATATATTATAATTTATATATATACACACACACGCACGCAAACATAGGCCATCTACTACATAACAGATAGCCAAAGGCTTGATAAACACTGTTTTTATACATCTTATAATTATGTTGATAGACTTAGAGACATGGATGAGCTGCTGCTGACAATCTCCCAGTGCAGGTCCTGAGTGGCCTCCCTTGTTATAGAAAGTACCATGCAGACAACAATGCCTAATTATCTGGTTGGTCAATAATGCGTACCATTATTCTACATTATATATCTGAATTTAGTAACAGTAATTTTTTTAATTATCAAAACAAAACAAAAAGTGCAGGGAATGCCTGGGGGAGGGGGCGGGCTGTCAGTATAAATAGCATCCCCACCTTCTGGAAATTCTGTGCTAGGAATTCCCTCTTTTCTATCACTCTGTTTCTACCTTTCTTTTTCTTCCTGTCACATCTTTCTATTTTCTGCCTTCTTGGTGCATCCTCCTGCCTTTTTTCCAGAAAGACTTTAAATATGATAAATATCCCTTATTCCAAAGGCAGATGCACTGGGCCTGACTTGGCAGGCACTTAACAACAGAGCGACACATTTTTGCTCATAAGACAGACAACAAGGAGTTGCTGTCTGTGTGTTCAAGGAAGAAGTAGAATACCATGTAAGGTATAGCATTTCTCACACACTTTCAAGAATTTTGATCCTTGACTTCTTATATATAGTGTGTGCTCGTGCACGCGAGCACACACACACACACACACACACACACGTTTTTATGATAAGGCTATTCTTTTATTTTATGAAAATTATGTCAGATGTAAAAAATGAATACAGTGACAAAAATTGAGTATTTCCACATCAAGATTAAAATGGTATCACAAATACATGTACTCATAAATCGAGATATGACATGTAATATATAAAAATATGAATACACACACACACACATCTCACACACATCTCACACACATCACACACACACACACACACACACACGTCAAAACAAATTGGACCAGGCATACAATTTACTGTAATGAAAAAAAGAAAAGACCCCTTCTCCCCACTCACTTACCACACCATTATAAAATATGCTACATTTTTCTTGTCTATTTACATTATACTTCATTATCTAAAATAAATAAATAAGTAAATAACACTTTATCAACTACTATACATAAAATCATATACAATTTGTCATTCATACACATATTTCGTACTATATGTTGGTGTAAAATCTGCCATCAATCTTCCAGCAGAAGATCAATTCACAGATCTGCCACCTACATCAATTTTAGCCATTTTGCACATTCTCAATGCCAATCACATGATGAGCTTTGTTTTTAACAGGAAAAAAACTATAAAAAGAAAAAAAAACAAAGAAAAGAAAACCTCGCCACACCCACTTTCCAACACCATTATAGAAGTATCTATTTTTAAAAAACAAAAGAAAAAGAAAAAGAAAAAAAAAAGAAAAAATAAGGAAAAAACACTCGCACACTCTTATCCACTACTATACTTAAAATCATATGCCGTAAGTCTTCTTTTTGCTACATGTGTTGGTGTAAAATCTGCCATCAATCTTCCAGTGGAAGATCAATTCACAGATCTGCCACCAACATCAACTAAACTTATTTTACACATTCTCAATGCCAAATACATGACGAGCTTTGGGTTTTTTGCTTTCACATCTCATGATTTTTTTTAAACCCTTAAAAACAAAACTAAAACAAAAGAAAACTTCTCTCCAAATACTTTCCACACCATTATTGAACATACTATGTTTTTTCTTTAATTTACATTTGATCTCATTATGTAAAAAAAAAGAAAAAAAGAAAGAAAAACACACAGGCACACTCTATCCACAACTTAACTATAAAAATACCAAAAAAATACCATCAGTCTTCTTCTTCCCTCATGTGTTGGTGTAAAATCTGAAGATCAATTCACAGATCTGCCACCAACATCAACCAAAATCATTTTACACAATTTTCATTCAAATCACAGGACCAAGTTTATCTTTCATTTCACATTTGATGCAATTTGAAAAGAAGACCCCTTCTCCCCACACACTTTCCACACCATCATACAAGCTAGTACATTTTTCTTTTCAATTTACATTTGATACGATTAAAAAATACAAAAACCTCAGGTACACTTTGCTGGCTACTAGACTTAAGATCATATAGCATGAAAATGTGTTGGTGTAAAATCTATCTTCTAGCAGAAGATCAGTACACAGATCTGCCACCAACACAAAAGTCCTTTCACACAGTCAATATTTTGAGGATCATCTTTGTTTATGTTTTTACATTTTAAGTGATTTTTTTTAATACTAAAACAAAAGAAAATAAAACCTCTCTACTCACACTTTCCACACCATTATAGAAATGCTACATTTTCTTCAGTTTACATTTCATCTTACTTTCTAAAAACAAAAACAAAACAACAAAAACCCCAAAACACACACACACTATATCCGCTTCTAAACTGTTAAACATATACCATCAGTTTTTGTGTTTGTTTTGTCATGTGTGTTGGTGTAAAATCTGCCATTAATCGCCCAGCAGAAGATCAATACACAGACCTGCCACCAACAGCAACTCACACATTATCAATGCTAATCACATGACTAACTTGTATTTGCTTGCACATCTCATTAAATTTTTCAAAGATAAACATTAAAACCATAAAGAAAAGAAACCTCTAGCCACACACTTTCTTCCACATCATTATAGAACATGCTACATTTCATCTCATTATCTAAAAAAAACCAAAAAACCGCACACACACAAACAAACAAAGCCCCCCAACAAAAAACCAACAGCAACAACAAAACAAAAACACAGGCACACTCTACCCACCACCAAACTCAAAATCATGTACCATAAATCTTCTTTTATGTCACATATGTTGGTATAAAATCTGCCATCAATCTTCCAGTGGAAGATCAATACACAGATCTGCCACCAACATCAGCAAAACTTAATCACACAAAGAGCTTTGGTCTTTTGGGGGTATTTTTGCTTTTGCATTTCATGTGATTTTTAAATGAAAACAAACATTACAAACAAAACTGAAATAAAAGAAAAGAAAACCTCTCCACACACACTTTCTACACCATTATTGAACATGCTACAGTTTTCTTTAATTTACATTTGATCTCATTATCGAAAACAAACAAAACAACAAAAACAAATCACTTGTACATTCTATCTACTGCTTAACTTAAAATTAGAATTATACGATAAGTCTTCTTCTCCCACATGTGTTGGTGAAAAATTCATCAATCTTCCACAGATTTTAATCACGATCGCCCCCAACATCAACTAAAAGATTTCACACATTCTCAATGCAATACATGACAACTTTGTTTTTGCTTTCACATTCCTGTGATTTAAAACCCCAAAAAAAAAAATACATTTTAAAAAGAAAAACCTTTCCCCACAACACTTTCTTCCACACCTTATAACTTTGTTCTTTTTCCAAAAATTTTAAAACCCCCCAAAAAAAAAAACAAACAAAAAATAAGAAAAAACAAAAAGACCTTGTCTTTTTGTTAAAATCCTATCCAAAAGGGCCCCTTTTGCAAATTTTTTAAAATTGCCCAATTTTTTTCTTCCACAAAATCAATAAGGCCCCACCAAAATATTTTTAATATCCAAAAAACCCGGGTTTCCTTTTTTATTTTTTTATCAAATCCCACTATAGCCTTCACTAATGAGGAATCAAAAAAAATTTCCTTCTTTTCAAAGTTTTGAAAAAAAAAAAAAAACCCCCATCCCTTGAAATATCAAAGGCCTTCTCAAACCTGGTTTTTGTTCAGCTAAGGTTTTTAAATAAAAAATCTTGAACACATCGCAGTTTATGTTTGCCTGCTGAATAAAAAAGAAAGTGGCCATTCTTGTAATTTAAAACAGTACCGTCATTCTTACGGGTTTCTCAACATTAAAAAAAAAAAAAATTTTTCCAAGGAATAAGACCAGTGGCAATTGTAAACAAATGTCCCTCCAAATCATGTGAATAATGAAACTTGAAATTCCACACACAAAGTATGCAACTGTTGTGCTGGTTTTCACAAAGCATTAATGGGGATGAAAAAACCAATGATTACCATTCCTTGATTTGCCTGAGTATTTAAAATATTTTCCCCACCCCCCCCACACACCCCCACCCACACTATCACACACCTACACACAAAAATTTATACACACACTATCATTCATCACACCACCCCATTGAACACACCAAAAACACACACACACACACACAACACTGTTGTTCACACACAACACCGTCATTCACACACACACCGTCTTCACACACACACCGTCATTCACACACACACACACCATCATTCTTACACACACACACCATCATTCTCACACCCCACACACCCCACACGGAACACCCACCACCTTTTCTCTCTCACACACACACACACACCCCACACACACACGCACACACAACACACACACACCATCATTCTCTCTATCTCTCACACATACGGGACACTTTTTCTCCCCCCCCCCCCCCCCCCCCCCCCCCCCCCCCCCCCCCCTTAATAAAAAAAAAACATGAAAAAAACCATAACTATCCTGTCCACTCTCACACATTCAATCATACCTCTTCCCCCACTCTGAACCATCCTACCCCTCCCCCTTCCTAGCACTTCTTTCCCTAAAACTCTACCACCACCCCCAACCCCTCTGAGAAAAGAATTTGCCATCGTGTCAGCATGCACCAAACTATCTTCCTGCCTTTTGTGTCCACATGGCGGGCCAGGATTAGTGTAACAGTGCCAGGATTAGTATGAACAGTTAGCAAAAGAAGAAAGGGTCGGTTGTCTGGTCTGTCTGTTGGAAAGCATGTGGACACAACAGCACACAGAATAGATGGTACGTAGCTGTAGACACAGTTACCAGTTAATAGGACTTTCCTGTCTGGATTTTAAATTTGGATTTCTTTTATGAAAAATTTCCAGCTCTGCTATCAGCAAAGCAACTTCTGCCAAAGACTTTTGAAGATTTTGTATCCATTTAAAAAATCAAGGACTAAACCCGAAATAAACCCTCTGAGGATTTTTGAATTAAGGTCAAAAATCAACCATGTGAATTCTTTTTGAAAAATCAAGGCCAAAACTCAATGTGAGAATTTATTTTGAAAAGTCGGGCCAAAATCAACCAGGTGAGAAAAATCTATCACTATGGGCGGCCCTCTTCTCCCTCTCCCCACTTATCCAAAAGTGTATCCTGCCTTGTCCTCTCCTAACTGCCACACACACACACACACACAACACACACCTCACACACACCTCACACACACAAAAGTGGTCTTTTCCTTTCGTCTGGTATTTTACGTGTAAAAGACGTAAAATTTGAGGGCGACTGTACCCCTACTACTACTTTCTAATACTACACATACCACCCCTCCCACACACCCCACACACACACACCCCCACACACACCACACAAAACACACACACTTCACTCACACCACACTTCTCACACACACTTCTCACCACCATCACACAAACACAACATACACCTCACACACACCTCACACATTCACACACCGGCACACAACAAAACACACACACTAACACTCACTAACATTAACACAAAAACACCACCTCACGCAACCAAAACACACCGGTACACAACACACACACCACGCGCCCCACACACACACAAAACAAACACACACACACACACACCCTACCACTAAACACAAAACCTACAAACCACAACCACTACTACTACTAGCCACACACACACACGCACGCACGCACGCACGCACGCACGCACGCACGCACGCACGCACTACCTCTTACTGAAAACTACAAAACTTTACACTGCAGTAAAATCATGCAAAGATAACCAAAGGTAGATCATCACACATATAGACTGGTTCACAATACTGTACAAGTATCACCAATCCTCCACTTGCCCCCATCATCTATGTCACTGCATTTTCCACTCATAAAAGCAGCACATATGAAAGCCAGTCCTACATGGATTGATCGGCCTCAACAGGCATCATGCCAAGAATCTCCAATAGCTCCAAGATTCATACACCACATGTGTACAAAAAGGGGGGAGGCTAAAATACAAATCAGATTTGATAGGACGGCCACAAAAAGTATGTTTTAGTTGCATAGTGATATTTTCCTGCTTATTTTCCCATATTGGATGGTCGGAATGACATACAATTAAAAATAGTTGCCATCCCTGTAGGGCACGTTTCAACAATAGCATGGTCTCAGGCGATCATTGAACCCGGACTTGGTAAAACCTTAAAAAAATTTTTAAAGGTAAAAAAAACTTGTCACAAATCATTGCTAATCTTGAAGTCCCAAACAGTACTAGCCAGGATGAGAGTATTTCTCAACTCATCATTGGACGGGATTCATTTGAATGCATCAGAAAAGCTTTTTTTTTTAAAGCATCACAAATTAATTGCTGGTCCAACAAACATGGACAAGAATGTTTCAGACAAGCAGGGAGTCTCTGAAACTACAACGACAAAATATTCACTTCAGAATCAGTATAAATAATATAAAATAAAGAATAAAAAATACACATAAAAAGGAACAAGCAATTAAAAAAATTTTAAAGGCTGGCCCTGTGTGTCAGGCTCTTTTTTTCTTAATCAGTTTTCTTCTTCTTTGTAAAGCACCATCTTTTTCGTTTTATATGTAGTTTCTCACTTTTTTTCTCTTTTTTTTCTTTTTTTTTTTGGAGGGGGGGGGGTATTTTTACTCCATTTTTCCCCCTTTTTACTACGGTTTTTCTTCTTTTCTTTCCTTTTTTTTTTTAAACTATAGTGGGTTGTTTTTTTTACCATGGTGTGTTTTTTTACCATGAGTTTTCTTCTTTTTTTCCCCCATGTTTATTTTTTATATGGGTGCTTCACTTTTCAGTCATATATCAATACTTTCTACATCAAGTCATCACTGACAGTAGGATGTAACTTGCAATTGCAAATCCATTTTAACATTTTGTATGTCACAGTTTTTCCCCCAAGCTGCTCCACAAAATGTTGAGAGTTCTGCACCAGAATGTGCTGGGGATCTTCTCCATGATGGCAATGTCCTCTGCAACAACGGTGAAATGTTTGATGTCACAGTTTTTCCCCCTAGCTGCTCCACAAAATCCTGGGAGTTCTGCACCAGAATGTGCTGGGGATCTTCTCCATGACGGCAGTGTCCTGCTCTTTTCGGCGATGGCGGCAGCGATGTCCTCGGTGACGGCAGCGATGTCCTCGGTGACGGCAGCGATGTCCTTGGTGACGGCAGCGATGTTCTTGGAGCGGTGACGGCAGCAGTGATGTCCTCGGTGACGGCAGCGATGTCCTCGGTGACGGCAGCGATGTCCTTGGTGACGGCAGCGATGTCCTCGGTGACGGCAGCGATGTCCTCGGTGACGGCAGCGATGTTCTTGGAGCGGTGACGGCAGCAGTGATGTCCTCGGCAATGTCCTGGTCTTCTCGACGATGACAGAAGTGTCCTCCTCCTCCTCCTCCAGGGGGTTCCTGCCAAAAGACACACGTTACAATCGTCAGTGTCATCATTCAGTATACTTATGGAAACAGTAGGTTCATTACTTATTGACTTTACTATGAACATGTCATAATTACTCTCGTAAATATCGTAAATAAGTTTTTTTTTAAAAATAGATAAATAAATAGATAAGTAAAAAATGTATTAATGTGCCCATTTATATTCCTGGGATTGTGTTGTTTTGTTCATTTTGTGTTATGTGCAAAGAAAAATATACTGAAAAAATATAAAAGGTCATACTGGCTAAAAACGAATCAGATTTGATAGGAAAGCCACAAAAAAGTGTTTTAGTTGCACAATGACATTTTCCTGCTTGACTTACTTGACTTCTGCCTCTTGGTTCCTTGGGGAACATAGGGCTGCAACAACACCCCTCCAACCAACTTGGTTTTGGGAGATCCTCTTCCCATAATTGTTGGATGGTCAGAATAAGGCTGCACACTGGTATTACAAAATCACCCTTTTCCTTCTGTTTTTCTATGTAACTATATATTCATACCGCACGTACTAAGGCATCCACAGAAATAAAAACCCCTTTTTGTGAAAGACTAGCTTCTGACTCAAAACTCGTGATTTTGAACAAATTTGGTAGGTTTGAATTTTTTGAATTTTTCAGCAAACACTGTACCCCCTCAGTCCTTTGTCGTCTGCAAGCTTCCTTACCGCAATATGCATGCGCGGGTCAACGCTGTAGGAATACAGGCAAACTTCATTTGATGGTTATTTCCAACTTTCTCGTGACTACCTGGTATTGCTCTATGTCCTCAATCAAAAACATAAGTGCACAGTCCATTTTTTCAGGCTAAAAAAAATCTGTGAAAATCACCAACATTTTTTTCCACTCGAACTCTATACTGACCCCCAAATTAATACTGGTGTGTAGCCTATAGGCTACTGATGCCTGCTGAATAAACTTGGAAAGTGTGGCCATTCTTGTAATTACCACAGTACCAGATCATTCTTAGCAGGTATTTCATCAATATCAAAATAAAACTTTTTTTAAAAACCAAGAAAATAAGACCAGTGGTCAATTGTCAACAAATGTCCATCCAGAGCTCACGTGAATAAGTAAACTTGAAATTCACACACACAAAGTATGCAACTGTTGTGCTGGTTTCGCAACAGCATATAATGGTGATGAAATACCAATGATATACCATTCCATTGATTTGCCTGCAGGATAAAGTATTCCCTCACCTACACACACAAATCATTCACACACACAAATCATTCACGCACACACACAAACACACACTATCATTCATACACACCACCACCATTCACACACACAGTTATTCACACACACACACTGTCATTCACACACACACACACACCATCATTTACACACACACACACACCATCATTTACACACACACACACACACACGCCGCACACCCACCACCATTCACACACACACACACACTCACACACACACACACACACCCCATCATTCTCTCACACATACAGTCCCCCCCCCCCCCCCCCCCCCCCCCCCCCTATAAAAAAAAGAAAACATGAAAAAAAACATAACTATCCCTGTCTACTCTCAATCAACCATACCTCTTCCCCCACTCTGAACCATCCTATCCCTCCCCCTTCCTAGCACCTCTTTCCCTAAAACTCTACCACCACCCCCAACCCCTCTAAGAAAAGAATTTGCCATCGTGTCAGAATGCACCAAACTATCTTCCTGCCTTATGTGTCCACATGGCGGGCCAGGATTAGTGTAACAGTGTCAGGATTAGTATGAACAGTTAGCAAAAAAGGAAAGGGTTGGTTGTCTGGTTTGTCTGTTGGAAAGCATGTGGACACAGCAGCACACAGAATAGATGGTATGTAGCTGTAGACACAGTTACCAGTTAATAGGACTTTCCTGTCTGGATTTTAAATTTGGATTTCTTTTATGAACGATTTCCAGCTCTGCTATCAGCAAAGTAACTTCTGCCAAAGACTTTTGAAGATTTTGTATCCATTTAAAAAATCAAGGACTAAACCCAAAATAAACCCTCTGAGGATTTTTGAATTAAGGTCAAAAATCAACCACGTGAATTCTTTTTGAAAAGTCGGGCCAAAATCAACCAGGTGAGAAAAATCTATCACTATCGGCGGCCCTCTTCTCCCTCTCCCTACTTATCCAAAAGTGTATCCTGCCCTGTCCTCTCCTTACTGCCACCACACACACACACACACACACCCCAAAAATTTTCCCTTTTCTCAATTTTCAAAACAAAAAAAGTTTTTACCCTACTACACTTAACACATTTACAACCTACCACCCCTCCCCACACACCTCACACACCAAAAAACCTTCACAACACACAACCACCACACACACCCCACACACACCCCCCACACCCAAACACACACCCCTCCCCAAACCACAAAACAAAAACCACAAAACACACACTAACACCACACACACACAACATTTCCAAAACCACCCACACCCCCACCCCCCCGGCACGCAACCCTACTACCAAATTTTACTTTTTCCAAAAACACAAAAAAAACCCAAAACACACACCCAAAAAACAAACAAACCCCCCTCACTGCTAAAAACTTTCATGCTTAAAATCATGAAAAGCCCAAAGGTAGTTCCACAAAATAGACGGCCAAACCAGATCCCAATCTCCATTCCCCCAATTTTTTACACCATTTTCCCAAAAAGGACTAAAACCAACCCCAATGGTGAGGGCCCACAAAATGGTTCCCCGGATTTTTTGCTAATTTAAAAAAATTTGGGGGGGAAAGGGCACTTTTAAAATAGTTCCCACCTGTGGGCAGTTTAAAACATGTTTTGTCTCAGGGATCATTGAACGGAAATTGGTAAATTTTTTAAAAAATTTAAAGGTAAAAAATTTGTCACAATCTTTTGTAATTTAAAACCCCCAAAACGAATAGCCAGGATGAGAGTATTTTCAATCATCATTGGAGGGATTCATTTGAAGCATCAGAAGCTTTTTTTTTAAAAAAAGCATCAAAAATTTAAATTTGTGGCAACAAACTGGACAAGAATGTTTCAGCAAGAAGGGTTTTCCAAAACTACTGAAAATATTCACATCAGAATCAGTTTAAAAAATATAAAAAAAAAAATCACATGAAAAGGAACAAAAAATAAAAAAAAAATTAAAAGGTTGGCCCTTGTGTGAGGTCTTTTTTTCAAAATCGTTTTCTTCTTCTTTTAAAGCCCATCTTTTTCTTTTTTTAAATTTGTAATTTTTTCTCCTTTTTTCCTTTTTTTGGAGGGGGGGGTACATTTTTTCTCCATTTTTTCCCCCTTTTATAGGGGTTTTTCTTTTTTTTTTTTTGGGGTTTTTTTTTTACGGGTGGTTTTTTTACCAGGGTTTTTCTTCTTTTTTTCCCCTTTTTTTTTTATTGGGTGTTTTATTTTTTCAGTATATATAATATTTTCTCATAAAGCATCACTACAGTGGATTATTTGCAATATTGTCCTTGCAATCCTTTTTTTAACATTTTGTATGTCGTCTTTCCCCAAAAATCTGCCCCACAAATTTTGGGGAGTTCTGCACAGAATGTGGGGGGATCTACCCCATGAGGGCAATGTCCTTGCAAAAACGGTGAAAATGTTTGTGTAAATTTTTTTTCCCCTAGTGCTCCACAAAATGTTGGGGTTCTACCCGAATGTGCTGGGGTTTTCCCCCTAGGGCAGTGTCCGCTGTTTAGGCGACGGCGGCGCGATGTCTCGCGACGGCAGCGTGTCCTTGGCGTTTGTCCTCGGTGGCCGGCAGCGATGTCCTCGGCTTTTTGGGGGAATGCCCTGGTCTTCTTGACGATGGGGCGTGCCTCCCTCCGGGGGTTTAAAAAAAGACACACGTTAAAATCGTCAGTGTTCTTTTTGTATATTATGGAAACGTAGTTTAAATATTTTTGCTTTCTATGAACATGTCTATTATCTCGTAAAATGAATAGTTGTTTTTTTTTTTTATTGATCTTTTAAAAAATGTATTAATGGGCCCTTTATTTTCCGGGTTGTTGTTATGTTTTGTCCTTTTTGTTTTATGCCCTTTTCCCAAGAGAAACCCCTTTTCTTGAGACCCTGATAAAGCTTTTGGTAGCGATGTAACTTAGTTGTCCATTTCTGTCCATGTTTTTTTTTATCGTGCTCTGAATACATCCCCGAAAACTTTTCAGGCAACTTCGCGGTTTTTGCCCTTTTATGTGTAAAGGAGTTGAGCACCCCACTTCAAGGAGATTTTTCCCCGGTCCCATCAGTGTGAAGCCTCTCCCCCCAAAAAGTCTTTGGATGAGATGTACCCCAAGGCCCCCGTGTGCAAAAACACACGCGGCTCTTGCGATGTTAAAATTGTTTTCCTTTTGGGAAAAGAGGAGGCCCATTCCATGCGGGGGGAAATGGGTGACAACATTTAAAATATATGGAGGGATGCTATCCCAAGTGGTTGGTATTCGCTTCAACCCCATGTGCCCTTTAAGTGTGGTTTTGAATCTTGCGCATTGGTAAATTATGGGGGGGATTTTTTTGATCACCCAAAATAACTTCAATTTGACCTACCATGCCCCAATTCCCCTTTGTTGATATAAACATGCAAAAAATCAAATTGCACATTTGAATTCCGTATTGTTTACCTGTCGTGGTGGGGTCTTGGGGGTTCATCCCCGGAAATTTGGGGGGGGTTGGTCTGGCTTCAAATTCACATTGGGGGAGGGAGCCGAAAAGTTTCCCCCTTTCCAGGTTTTGGGGGCAAAGGGCTAAAAAATTTCCTTTTAAAAAATTGTTATTTTAAAAATCTTTTGGGAATTTAAGAGTTTCTGGTAGAGCTTTTCCCTTTTGGGAAAACCCCCAAGCCCGGGCCACAACTCTTTTAACCAATCAAAAAAATTGGGTGGAACTCAGAATGAGAAAAAGGAAAAAGAAGGTAAAGGAAAGCCAACCAAAATTTTGGTGGGGGGACCGAGAAAGAACCCGGGGGGAAAAATTGCTAAAACATTTCATTATTGGAAGGGAACCAGCCCACACCATGGAAAAACCTTCATAGTGGAAAAAAACCTGTTTTTTGGGAAAAAGTTCACCAAACCCCCAGCAGTTTAAACTAAAAAGGGAATTCCCATTTAGGGGTCCCCAAAATAACAGTTGAAGATAAAAAAAACTTTTTTAATTCCGAAATAAAACACCGGGGATCAAAATACTATTTGGGGGGTTAATCCCTAAACCCCATAAACAGAGTATCAGGGGGGGGCACTGGGCAAAGAAAAATTTTTAATTTTTAAAAAAATTTTTTTTTGGGAACACCTGGTATTTGGGGGGGCAAATTTTTAAAGGTCCCCCCCAAAGGATTGTCAAAAACGGTTTGGCCAATCACCCCCGGGCAAGTAAAGGGGCTCCCGTGTCGGGGAAGGGGCGTGGAAAGCCAAAATTTTGTTTTGTCCTCCCCTAAAACTCTGAACGGGGGGGAAAAATTTAAAAAATTCCAAAAGTGAAAGCCTAAGGAAAAAAAAATGGAAAATTGGGTCAAATTTAAACCCCCTTCAGTGTTTCTTCCCCCTGAAGAAAAAATTTGGGCAATGCAAGGCTTTTTAGTGGGGCCTGGGAAAAAGAAACGTTGGGAAAAAAAACAAGAAAATCTCTGCCAAAAAATGGGCCCGTAGAGGAAAAACTGGGTAAAAAACCCTTTAAGAAAAAAAACGGTAACTGCATGGGGAAAAAACCCCATAAAGGAAATCAAAAACCAAAGAAAATTCATTGGGAAAAATCGGGGGGATAAAAAAAAAGGACTGTAAATTTCCAATTTCAAAAAAAACAAAAACCCCTGTAAAGATCAAAAATGGAAATACACCCGGGGAAAAGGGGGGGGGATTTTAAAAAAGCCGACCCCAACCTGGGCCCCACCCCCCTTGAAATTTTGGTCAACCCGGCCCCCCGAATTACAAACCTCAAGTACCAAAAGGGAAAACGCGGCCCCAAATTTTTCCCCTGAGCCTAAGGGGAATAAATTCCCTAAGTTTTACCCATCTATAAAAGTCTGGGAGAAAAGATTTACCGAAATGGGGGGATTTTAAACCCGGGGGACCGTCTCCGCAACCCCTGGGGGAAAACCATGCTATGCCACCCCCGGGAAAACACAAAATCAGTAAAAGTGAAAAAAAACATGAAAAACTTTTTGCGGCAAATTTGGGAAAAAATATCACAATCAAAACCACAATTGTCACATTAGCATCCCTTTGGAGACCCCCCTTTTCGTTTTTTTGTTTCAAAATTTACACCGGGGGGTTTTGGGGAAAAAATTTATTTTTGGGGGTTTCCCCCAAAAAAAAACCCCTTGAACAAAAAATGCACCCGCAAACATTGAAGGAAACGGGGGGAGTTTGGGGGGGGGGGGGGGGGTTGTTTGCAACATTTTTTTTGGTTGTTAATGCCAACCAACGGGGGAAAATCAGTGGACCCCCAAAGGAAGCATAAGACCTGGAATTCCCAAAAAATATTTTTTAAAAACCCAAAAAAAAAAAACTTTTCGTGTCAGAAGGAAAAGGAAGGCCTAAACAAAAATCGGGAAACGGAAATTTGGGGTTAAACCCAAAAGCCCGTGGCTGGAAAAACCTAAAGAAATCAGAAATTTTTTCGGGGGGTTCCGTAAAAATAAAAAGTGGAAATCAATCCCCAATCCCCGGGAGCTTACCCCTTGGCCTTTGGGGCCAGCCCTCTTTTTTAAAAAAAATTCGTCTCTCCCTTAAAAAAGGCATTTTGGCCAGGGAAACGGGGGAACAAAAAAAAACCCCAAAAACTGTCTTTTTTTCCCAAAAAAAAATGTCGGCTCCTAAAATGGTGGCAAAAATCAACCAACAACAATGTGGGGGAGGAAGCAAAAAATTGGTCCATTTTTAAAAAAAATTATGGACCAAATGGGGGTTTCGCAAATTAAAACCCCTTTTAAACCCCCCCTTTCCCCCCCTTTTTTTTTCCACAAGGAAAAAGGGGGGGGGGGGTTTACCGCAACCCCGGGGGAAAGTTTACAAGGGGAAAAAAAACGGAAAGATTTCCAGCTGGAATCTCCCAAAAGGTTGTTTAGGGGGTTTTTTCCCGCCCTACCCCAAAACAAGGGAAAAATCAATAAGTCAAATTGGTCCAAAAATTATTTTTAAATTGGGGGTTTTTTGGAAAAAAAATACCCAATTTTCCCCGAGCGGGAAGGGGGCCCGGGGGGAAAACCAAAAAATTTCATTATGTTGGGTGTCAAAAAGGGAAAAAAATTTTTTTCCCCTGGGAAACTAAAAAAAATTGAAAATTTTTGGGAAGGAAAATCCCCTGTTTTTTATTTTTGTGGGTTAAGTCCTTTCCCAAACCCCCCAAAGGTTTTTGGGAGTTGATTTTTTTACATTTTTTCCACCCAAACCAAAAACCCCCCCTTTCACCCCAAAAACCCCCAATGCAATCCAGGAAAAATTATGTGAAGCCTGGAGCCAGAATTTTACAAGGGAAAATTTCCAATCTTTTTTTTTTAATTTTTGTGGGAAACCTTCCATGAAAATTTTAACTTTTTAAAAATTGCATGTGGAGGGCCAAAAACCAACAAATACTATACAAAAAATTTCTTTAAAAAGACTTTTAAACTATTGGGTTGAAAGATTCACCTTTTTTGTAATACTTTCGTTGATTATCGGTTAGCGGCGCACGGAAAAAGGCTGGGGGGGGGGGGGGGGGGCTCTTTTCACCCGACTCACTTTCTTTAAGAAATTCAGTTAAACAATGTTTTCCCATTAAAGATGGATGATCGGGAAAGATGTCCCAACAGCTCGTCTGTCACTTTCTGCCGACGATAGAGCTTAGCTGTAAGTAGCTAATCTATTTCCTGGGCCCTAAAAACAAAACTAATAGTTTATTATTCTGAATCATCTACGATCAAATCTTGGTTTTTCAAACTAGTCCAGTTCTCTCCATATAGTTTTCTGAGCACTGGCAAAAAAATGACTGAAAATTCTGGCCCTGGGGAGCTGTTGAAGGTGGGGGACGGGGGGGGGGGGGGGGGGGGGGGAAATACTGGGAGGAAAAGAGCATAAAGGGTTACGCCTGGTATTCAATAAACAGGGAAAAGTGTTCAACCCAGAGATGGAAAAAATATCTAGTCACATCTATAGCCGACGGACGCTATAGCCGAGTGGTTAAGACTTCAATCGCATGGGTCCATAAAGTCGTGTGTTCGAATCTCGAAAAGGGTCTGGTGAATGAAAGGTGGGAATTTTTACAATCCCCCCCCCCCCCCCCCCCCCCCCCCCCCCCCCCCCCCCCCCCCCCCCCCCCCCCCGGTCAACTTCAAGTGCAGTCCTTCCAGTAACTTAATTCCCTTCGTGCATATAGACCTGTCACGGCAACACGAACGTAAACAGCATACATCCCCAAAGTCGGAATGCGGCTACCTTCATGGTGGGAAAAAACGGTCCCATACGCAAAATCTCAACATTGGTAAACCTTGCATCGCTTGCCGAGGGACAAAAAACAAAAACAAAAAAGCACTATAGCACAAAGTTTGCATCAGCTAGAACAAACGATTATCAAACAATAGTCTCGAGCATCACACAACTATAAAGCTACTTTGTGTCTGGTTAAAAGGCGGGGATGGCGAAGTTTGGTCATCAGTAAGTAATGCCCTGTTAAATCAGAGTGCGGGTATAGGACAGCCTAGTGGTCAGAGCGTTGATGCTGTGTTATATCACAGTACAGTACAGGACAGGATAGCCTAGTGGTTAGAGCGTTGCGCTCGCAATTAGACAGTACGAGATTGAACCCGAGTTTGAGCCAGCATTAAAACGCCTGTTTGCGGGGAGGTTTACCTAGGAGTTCTGTAACGACTTTATTCCCACAAAAGTCTTTTGGATTAGACTGCAAGCCGAGGTCCCATGTGCGAATGCACACACAACATCTTGCACACACATTAAAAAAAACAACAGTTCTACCTTTCGGAAGAGTAATTCGTGCTGGTAAGAATGGATGACAATTTTGTTTCTTGAATAGCGTATGAACACTGATGTTTTGACATCATACCAGGGGTCGGAATGCGACTACCATCATGGTGGGCAAAAACGGTTGCATACGCAGATCTCACCAATAGTAAACCCCCGAGCTCTTGCCGAAGTATGACCCCACTCCCCCTCCCCCCTAAAAAACAACCAACAAAAAGCAGACTAACTCGGAGGTCTCTGCTTTGCAGAAGAGCAACTTCCCACAGAACAAACCTCTCTAGTTTTCTTTCCTACAAGATTCACTATGGTCCGTAACATGGACAGCCTGAAAAGTTTGGGTTCTTCCATATTCAGCTTACTCAAGACACTACCTGAAGATTTCACTGCAGTGCACCAGCGACTCCTAAAGGAGTTAAGTCAAAGTCAACTCACAGGAGAAGGAGCGCAAGGAAATCTAGCCTCAACCTTAATCTATTCAACCTTTTGGAATCTTTAATAAAGCACCATTCTTTTAATCTCTTTGCTTTCCAAATTGCTTAAACATGTAAGAAAAATAATCACATACCAGCCGCCATGGCGCAGTGGTTAGCGCCTTGGGTTACGGACTGGAAGGTCGCGGGTTCGATTCCCATAAGAGTCATAGGGATTTTTCGGACTCCGGCCGGCTCCTACCCAGAGTGAGTGTGCTGTGGGCTCAGTGGGAAGACTGGGACCACACAGTCGAGCTTCATCCACTTAACGGATGCGAGTTTGAGAGTGTTGCTCAAATTACCTGACCAACACTGCAGGTGTCTGTATCTCTCGGGCCCGGTTGACGCCGGGATATATTATGATAGTAAGCGTAGAGTACAACCCTGTCAAGTAGTCTCAAAGCATATGCACTTCCACAGCAGCATCATTACGTCATCCTCATTGTCATTGATCATCATGCATTATAAAAAAAATTGCCTCTGATTCGGTGGTCTAGGTTTCTCTGGTCTCATGGTGACCTCAGATTCGGTTTGTCCATACACTTCTGTGCCTGTGGTGAGTTTGTGTCAAAGCGGTTCGCGGGGAACGGTCGTTGGAGGGACGTTGTGGTGGTTGCCACCTGGGGTGGGCAACTCACTCAGTCTGGCTCCGCGACTGAACTAATACTGTCGTTAGTAGGGGGCTTAGTAGGTGGTGTCCTGCGTATGTTAGCTCAGAACAGGCACCACCGAACACCACCAAAGTGACCCAGCAGCAGTGCAGGGTCCCTCTGGCTGGTGGCCTCACGGCGGCCTGATAGTGATGGGCTCCCTGTGGACTTCCGACCCTGAGGATGAGACAAAACAAATCTGGGTATGGTTGTGGCAGGGAGATTGGAATGAGCGGCATGGGAACAGTAGGACCGGGCTCATCAGAAGATGAGGCAGCAAAAAACAAAAAAAAACAAAAAATCACGAATACTGAACAAATCAGCATAATAATATCATACAAAACTAACAGTAGTTACCTGTAGCCTCAGGTGAAAACTGGCCAACGGGGACAACGCGTAGTATGGTCCCGCCTGTCGCTCTGAACTTGTGTCACCGGCCACCCTGGAATGAAGAGTGAAGAGTGTGGGTTGGTACTGCAGTACTTGTACTCAGCCCTCAGTGAGTAAACAGTCATTTTACCGATGCATCATGGTATATCGGAGTTGATGGTGATCACTTGTCACATGGGAGCTCATGTCTCTCTCTCTCTCTCTCTCTCTCTGTGTTGACAAGGAGGGAGAAGGTGAATCCAGACCTGTATCTGATTTACGCGCGCGCGCACACACACGCACGCACACACACACACACACACAAAGTCTTTCGGATGAGACTATAAACCGAGGCCGTGTGCGAACGCATGCAGAACATCTTGTGCACACGTTAAATCCTGTTCCGCTTTTCGAAAGAGTAGGCCATTGTGTGCCGGTGGGAACAGATGACACAATTTACAAAACGGCATACACACGTAAAAAAGCACATGAGTGCTTATTCCATTATCCTCGATATAAAAGAATAAATAAATAATAATAAATAAATAAAAACATAAACACCCCCTCTCTCTCACTCACTCATTTGCCTATACCATGCAGAATGCACACCTATTTGTCTGTCCGTCTGTCTGTCTGTCTATCAATCTATTTATCGATCTGTCTGTTCAAAACCATTATAGAAATAAGCACGATCACTTTTCCCTGAAATTTGAAGTAGAGAGAAAGTTGCTAGTAAAAATGACAAAAAAGTGAATGTGAATGGTGAAGGGGGAGGTCCTCCATACATAAGGGACATAATTATGTAGATAGTGATCAGAGCTCAGATTCCTGATCTGAGAGTAGGGATTCAAGTCTAAACAAATTGATTTTTTCCCTGGAGTTAACGTTGGCTCCAATCCAATCCAATCCAGTTTAGTTGTGCATAGCCCTACCATCCACAGAGGCCATATCTGGGCTATCACTTTGTAAAATTTTAAATCTCGGTATAAAACCGGCCATTTATACAATTAAAACAAGGTATAAGACCAACTCTACTGTCGTTCCTTGTATCAAAACCCTGGTCAACCATAAGGGTCAACCCAGGACGGGCATCGTGTTGTCGGGAAAAAACACATTAACCACATTTAAAATGAAATAAAAACCAAGACCAGATTCCTTAAAACAACCTTGTTCTTAGTGACTAACTCTAACACTTTCATTCACAAAGGGCGGTTCTCTCAGGAAGTTAAAAATGGTCTCCGGTGGAACATAACGAAAAAGAATGTTTAGGAAGTCTGCAATAAGATGCTTCTGCCTAATATCCTGGAAATCTCGACACTTCAAAAGCAGATGCTTGATGGTTATCTGCACATCACAAGTCACACACCATAGGGTTCCCTCGCCTTTAAGCAAGTGAACATGGGTGATATGAGAATGACCCGTGTGTATCCTGGTGAGCACTGTTGCTCCCTTCGGTTTTTGGCACTCAGAGGGAGAACTTTTTACAGGTTAGGGCGAACGATGGCTAAGACTCCATTCCCTTACAATTTCGGATGAGACTAAAAACCGAGGTCCCGTGTGCGAATGCATGCAGACCATCTTGCGCACACGTTAAAAACCCCGACCTTTCGAGTAATAGACCAGCTCTGGTACATGTATGTATTTTTCCCGGTTCCTCAGCTAGAAAACCGAGGCTTTTTGCAAGGAGCCTGGTGGTTAATGCATGAAACTCGTGATATGATGGTAACCCAATACTTCAGTTCAAGCCTCTGAAAACAGTGTCCATTTAAGGGAATTCTTCCTCTGGAGTTAACATTGGCACTGACAGGTGAGGCCATAAACCAAAGTCCTCTGAGCAAACCCACCCAGAACTTTGTGCACACGTCAAAAAAACCCTTCCACGCTTTGTGGAAGAGTAGGCCAGCTGTGGTCGGTGGTATGGATGACACCAGCATACCCAGCATGCTCTTTGGCGGAGCATGGACCCCACCTTTTTTAACGCCCACTACACTGCCTGAATTAGTTGGGTTTTTTAAATTATTATAATGGCAAATTGCCCCATGCAGTCCCTCAGGGCCATAACTAACAACCATCTGCTGCCTACCTCTAAACCTATGCGGGTCTAGGAAACTAGAGAACCCAAATTTAGACCCAGGAAAGCCCGGAAACAAATCTGGAGTTGAACTCTTCGCGCAACAGAGCAGCTTGAATCTATGATCTGAAAGCCATTGGCAAGGGACATCAGATCTCTTCTGGACAGATCAGCGACCTTGCTCAGAAGAGTCAACCAAGTGACACAATGCTCTGTGCCTGAAACAGTGGAGTGAATGAAAAGCCCCAAAGACTCCTGAAGGTGCCCAGGGAGAAGTCAGTCACGCAGTCAGTCAGGCGGGCAGTCAATCAGTCAGGCAGTAAATTAGTTATGCAGTCAGTCATGCAGTAAATCATACAATCAGTCATGCAATCAGTCAGTCGTGCAGTTAGTCATGCAACCAATCAGTTAGTCATGCAGCAAATCAGTCAGCTATGTAGTCCATCATGCAGCCACCAGTCAGTCATGCAGCCAATCAGTCAGGCAGTTGGTCGGTCGTGCACTCAATCAGTCAGCCTGTCAGTCAGTCATGCAGTCAAAAAGGCAAACATTCATGCAGTCAGCCAGTCAGTCATGTAGTCAGTCAACCCGTCAGTCAGTCAATCAGACAGTCAGTCAGTCAGGCAGGTAGGCAGTGTGAGGGAGGAATACAGACAACTGAACGTGGACAACTTGTACAAGCTGTAAAGACAAGAACTACCGAGTGGTACATTTTGATTTTTTTCTTAAAGAAAAAACTTGCAAAAGACTTATTGAAAAGTCCTTTTTCTTATATAACACATTGAAATTCACTTTGTTTCTGCAATATTCCACCCTTTCTCTCTGTAACTTTTCTTTTTCTAGGAGGGTGGGGAGGGGTGACCAGGTTGAACGCCTCCTGTAAATCCCCCGACTCATTTCCTCACCTTCGCTTTCAGTATTGCTCATCTTAGTATTTGGTGTTTTATTTCTCTTCTACCTGACTTCCTTCTGTAAGATGTGATCTCAACATTTTATTTTTTTTACCACTGGAGATCCGTCCTAGCATTTACTTCATCACGAATTAATGTGTGCTATTTCAAGGAGTGGGGTAACTCAGTGGTCGGAGAACTCGCTTTCCCCCAGCCAAGGTTAAGCAGCATCAAGCGTGGTTACCAGTTGGATGGGCGATCGTTTGCGCGCCTTGGCTTCAGTACAGTTCCCCTAGTTCACCCAGCTGTAAATGGGTACCTGCCTCTTAAAGGTCAGGGAAAGTAAAGCAGCGAGGGAGAGGAGATGGGCGCCGCCCTCAATTATGCTGGCCCCTAGAGAAGTAAGGCCGCTGATGCCTCGCTCCCCTATGACTACACAGGTTATGGGACACCATTACATTTTTTATTTCAAGGATAAAATAATTCTTCCAGAAAATATGCTGGAAGCATAACATGCAGAGGTTCTTATCTCTCTCTCTGTACATGTATGCCTGCACATACATATGAGTATGTGCAATATGCATTCATATAAATGCATATCATGTGAGCGGGCATGTTATCAAAATTAATGACAACACTACTGACATGTTTTATCCAAAATGTAAAGTCCATAATATGCTATCATGAAAACCTCTTCTTTCACACAATTTTTTTTTTTAATCCAGACTGTTTCTGCTTTAATTTCATTCTTTTTTTTATTTGATCAACAATATAAAACACAAAGATCAAAAAAAACAACCAGCAAAACATATCAAAGTAAAAAATAACAAAATATCGCAACAGCAACAACATATGTACAAACCACACAAAACAGCAAACTGCACTCAATGCAAGACCAAATAAAAAGTGAATAAAAATGCATCAAATATATATTCCGCTTACTTTGTTTATGTGACACACACAGGAGATTGAGAGAGAGAGGGGGGGGGGGGGGGGAGAGAAAGGGGATAGGGGGGAGAGAGGGGGGAGAGAGAAGGGGGGGAGAGAGAGGGGAGAAGGGGGAGACAGAAGGGGGGAGGGGGAAAAGAGAGAGGGAGCAAAGGAGGCAGGGACAGAGACAAGTTACAGAGAGATATAAAGATTCAGTGTGTGTGTGTGAGAGAGAGTGTGTAGTGTAGTGTGTGTGCATGTATATGAAGGTGTGTGAATGCATGTGTGACATAAAAACAAATACAATTATATCATTGGTCCAGAAATGACATAATTACACTAAATTGATTTTTAAAAGCCAATTTTTGACAATTACTGCTAATTTACATTGCAAAATGTAGTTAAAAAATGTCAGAGATTTTTTCCCTTTTTTTTTCAGGACACAGTTCACAAAAAGCTATAAAAAAGATTTTAAAAAAAAGATGGACATCACTACAAACCTGCACAATTTGATCCATTAGATATAGAATAAGTACCATTTATTTAATTAACACAATCAATTTCATAAAAGGAACGTGTCTGATAAGAAACTAACTTAACATGTACGAAGCCCCCAAATAAAAGAAGCAACATAGGACACATTGACCTCTTCTTCATTGAACGCTCAGACAGCAACTCCTGTTGTCTATCATGAGTGAAAATGCATTGAGCTGCCTTTAAGTGCCTGACAAGTCAGGCCCAGCGCATCCAAATTCTATGTGGGAGAGAATTGCTATCTTTTATGTCTTTCTAGAAAAGAAAAAAAAAAGCGAGACAAATGACCAAGAAGGTAGAAAATAGACAAGAAGGAGGAGGTGACAGGAAGAAAAGGAACAAGGCAGAAACAAAGGGAGGGATAGAAAAGATGGAATTCCCAACACAGAATTTCCAGAAGGGGACACATCAACCTATCCCTAAAAACTTCTGGGTTCCCCCCACCTACCACCACCCCCATATAAATGATATTAAGAATCAGCAGACTGTTTATAATTATTGATATGCTGATACGAGTGATTTTTATACGAAGAGGGCACTAAAAACTTTTTTTAACAAAGCAAAATACTATAAAAAAAAAATTTAATTGGTTTACATTAACAACAACAAAAGAAAAGAAAAACATACTAAGAAACAAACAAAAAAACCAACTTCACACATAACCGAAAAACAAAATAAACCAGCCATATCAAGAACAAATATGGCACTTGTGATAAGGAGTATTGCTACATGTATACATGCATGATATGACGGCAAGAGGAAAGCACACATCAAACCCACGAAGAAGATCGAGATCAGCTCTCCACATGTCATCAACTGGTGTTTGCTATAGCCACAAGGTCTGCATAGATTACATACACAGTTCACCTCTCTATAAAAGAGCTTACTGGTGATTCCAAAAAGAAATCCAACACTTTCTTTTCCTTTTATTTCAAGGATAATGGAATAAGCACCCATGCACTTTTTTTTAACATCCAGTCCCTGTGTGTATGCACTGTTGCAGTTTTGTAAAATTTGTCATCCATTCCCGCAGGCACACGACGGCCTACTCTTTTGAAAAGCGGAACAGGTTTAAATGTGCGCACAAGATGTTCTGCGTGCGTTTGCGCAAGGGACCTCGGTTTATAGTCTCCTCTGAAGGATATACAGGATATCAGCTTGCACCTATATTTATAGTCTCCTCTGAAGGATGTACAGCTACAGGATATCAGCTTGCACCTATATTTATAGTCTCCTCTGAAGGATGTACAGATACAGGATATCAGCTTGCACCTATATTTATAGTCTCCTCTGAAAGATATACAGCTACAGGATATCAGCTTGCACCTATATTTATAGTCTCCTCTGAAGGATGTACAGCTACAGGATATCAGCTTGCACCTATATTTATAGTCTCCTCTCAAGGATGTACAGATACAGGATATCAGCTTGCACCTATATTTATAGTCTCCTCTGAAAGATATACAGCTACAGGATATCAGCTTGCACCTATCTCCCGGATAAAGAGCATGGGCAATGAGAGGCACAGCAACTTCTCTCCTGACTCCCTAAGGAGTCATTGGGGGGGGACTGCACCAACCTGCAAACCCCTTCCCTCTCCAGGTAGCAGGATTCATGCTAGACAACATGGGACGCTGCACGCAAAAATCACGGATAAGGGTCAACATTCAGAAAATGAGATTGAGTGTAATTTTAAAAGATGAGGTCAATCTGAACAAGACATTGAAAAAAAACAAGATTTCAATTATTTGTATACTTTTTAAGATACACACGTTTTTGAGTCTCCAGGTGATCAGCGACCTCGGCTTTAGCGGTGTTCACTTTAACAGCGCGCAGCACGAAACTACAGCTGGCGACTTATCCATGATTTTTGTGCGCAGCGTCACATATTCATGTTATCCCCAAAGTCAAAACATAGCTACCTTAATGGTGGGGGGGAATATGGTCGGATACACAAAAATCTCATCACTGGTGAACAAACCTGAGTTCTAGCTGAGGAACATTGGGGGTAAAAAAATCACATCGATTATGCCATAGTTGGCCTTCTCTTTCACCAAAAATATGGATAGGATTCGAACCTACACACAGGAAATTAAGTCATGATCTACTTGTACTTGAGGGACAGTGAAAAATCTCCACCCTACTGCCAAGCATCAAAGATATTTGAACAGCACATTTCACAATGTTCCATGAATTGTCAGTCAAACTCACACATCTGCCACAGAAGAAACACCTACTAACATAAGAACCAAACTGACACTGATAACTTCCAGAACCTATTCCACTGGATGATACAGTTATGGCTAAGTCCATCGTTTGGTATCATGCTAGCACTTAAATGAAAACATTCCATAGCATAATACTTTATCATGTTGGCATTTATATTCCAAAAACATTAAGAAGGAAGATGGCAGGACAGTTAAGATGTTCACGAGCCAAGCAAGTAAAACACGAGGTTCTGCGTTCGACTCCCAGCCTCACCCTTTCTTCCCAGTCTGACGAATAAAATCAAACAAACAGACAGACAGACAGACAGACAGACAGAGAGAGAAAGAGAGAGAGAGAGAGAGAGAGAGAGAGAGAGAGAGAGAGAGAAATGAGAAGGAATGAGAGAGAAAAAGAGAGAAGGAAATAAAAAGAGTGATAGAAATGGATAAATGTCTAACACAGAATTACCAGAAAGCAAGAATGTCATTTATAATGAAACAGCCTCTGACACCCCTAAGTAAAAATTTCTTTTTACATAAACTTTTTTTTTTTTAACATGTCCCATAACCCATGCATAAAAATGGTACTATATACTCTCCCTTATTTCCTTTATATGAACAGACACTGAGAAAATGTTATCACCAAATGGAAAAAGAGTTTTAACACACACACACACACAAATGCATATCTATATAAATATGTATAAACACATCTATCAAACTTAGAATGACAGCAGATTTATACTTTTCTTCTTGCATTTTGATTATTGTTGATACTGTCATTGGTGTGTGTGTGTTGTGTGTGTATGAGTGCGTGCATGTGAGTGTGTCAAGTCAAGTCAAAATGATCTTTATTGAGGGTAAAAGATAAAGTTCATACAACTTTTTTTCATCCTCTGTGTGTGTGTGAGTGAGTGTGAGTGAGTGAGTGTGCGTGTATGCGTGTGTGTTTTCGCATATACCAAATTGCAGAAGTCTTTGCTATTTTACCGTACAATCAGCATAAATAAGGCCACTAGATGAGCAAATCCAACAGTCACTGAATAAGGAGAGAAGGAAAGAAGGAACGAAAGAGAGAACGAGAGCAAGAAAGAAAGGAAGAAAGAAAGAAAGAAAGAAAGAAAGAAATAAGAGTGAGAGAAACAAAGAAAGAAGAAGGAACAAGGAAAGGAAGAAAGAAAGAATGAGAGAAAGGAAGAAAGAAAAGATAAAAGGAAGAAAAGAAAGGAGGAAAGAGAAAAAGAAGGTACAAGCCAAAGGAAAGGAGAGAGAGAGAGAGAGAGAGAGAGAGAGAGAGAGAGTGAGAGAGAGAGGAGTGGAGAGAAGAGAGAGAAGATAAAAGGAAAGAGAATGAGAAAAAGCAAAAACAAGTGAAAGAAAGATAGAAAGAAAGAAAGATAGGATGCATGGAAAATATATAGATAGATAAATCAATAGATACATAATAACACAGATAGATACACAGATATAAAAAGCTCAGAATGATAACATTCAAACATGTTTACATGCGTGAAAAAAAAAAAAAAAAGCCCAGAAAAATTCTACCAAAACATCTTCATTTTAACAACTGTAGAAAAAAACACCCATCTTGCAAATCACCATCAGGTCAGTAACATTTGATTTCTAGATAATGCATAACAAAGTTTCATGTACAACATAGTAAACAAAAAACGACACAAAAGTCATATAAACATCTAACAATCAGCTTAAAAAATAAAAAAAGATTATCACAAACAATCCAGTAAGCAACCAAACACACCTCATCCAATTTTGAGAGAAGGGAAGAAATAGCTCCTGTTTTTAAAATGAATATGCTTCACACAGCATGTGCTTTTTATACAGAATTGTCAGATTACGTGCTATTTTTGATTCAAACAGCCACATAATAATAAGTACATGATATTTTTAAAGATCTTTTGCAGGCAACTTCACAGAAGCTTAGTTTGCAGGGTAAAAAACAAAAAAAGGCTTTTTTGACTAAATAAGAATAGGAGCAATATCTGTATCACATAATGAAGCAATTCTTTGATTCAATTGTCATTTCATTACAGTGCTAGCATTTTGACATTATGGCATTGTTTGTGTACAATTCACCTGTATATGTATAATTCACTCTAAGAGAGAGAGAAAGAGAGAAAGGGAGAGGCAGTGTTGTATGTGTGTGTGTGTGTGTGTGTGTACTGATGGTGTTATATTTATCTTTTCAGGATAATGGAATAGCACTCATGTGCTTCTTTTCATCCAGTCCCGTGTGTATGCAGTTTTGTAAATTTTGTTATCTTCTCCCATGCACACAAGGGCCTACTCTTCCAATTTTAATGTGCAAGTGTTCTGCGTGCGTTCCACAGACTAGTTATAGTCTCATAAAAGACTCTGTGTGTGTTGTGTGTGTGTGTGTGTGTGATTGTGTGTGTGTGGTGTGTGCAAGTATGTTGTTTGTATTATGTATTTATGAATGAAGTGTGTGTAGACAAATGAGGTGGGAGAGACAGAGACACAGAGAGAGTGAGTGCATGTGTGTGTGTGAGCGAGAGGCAGTGTGTGTGTGTGTGTGTGTGTGTTTGAATATACATGCACATAATTATGTGTGTGTTAAGTGTGACATAAGAGCAGTATACCATACATACGTACATGTGCTAATACCTGTCTATAAATTATGTCTGTATGCATACATGTATCTCCAAAAAGACAAGAGATACCCCCAAAAAATGTTAACCAACTTCAACAACAAACTGATCACAATCAAACAGCAATAAAAATCCAACAGCCAAACCTCAACAACAACAACAACAAAAAACCCACAACAGAACCACCAAGGTCACAGCAAACAGCTCAACCGCCTTCCCCCGACACACTGAACTACAGTCGCCAACCATACCACCATCCAAACCACACCAAATTCAACCCAATTTTGCACCACAAAGAAAAGATGTTTTTCAACATACACAGCTACAGTTCAGCTGGAATGCGTGACAAAATTTAAAATAGCACTCACAACTCACACAGTATGGTTATCACCAAAAAACACAGCAGAAAAAGAGGTTGTTTCTTTGGGTTTTTTCCTGGAAAACTTGTTTACCTAGTAAACTTTCTATTATCAGACTACACCTTCAAGAGCTGTAAAGAGGTAACTGCTCTCTTTAGGGTCAGGGAAGGTAAAGCAGCGAAGGAGAGGAGATGGGTGCCGCCCTCAATATGCTGGCCCCTAGAGAAGCTGAAGTCTCTGATGCCTCGCTCCCCTACAACCACATAGGTTATGGGACACCTTTACCTTTTTTTACCTTCAAGAGCATCATCACCAGCGGCATAATTCTGTTATGAAACTTGGTACTGCAAAAGCCCGCTGTATGAATATGCAAAATACCTTTCTGAAACAAACGAAAAAAGCTTCTAAGAAAAGAATTACCCTCTGCCACAAGAATGTTGCCTTCCCTCCCACGGATGCACAGGCAGAATCACTGATCGTTAATGGTGATACTGATTTCACACGGCAACCTTTTACGTCAATGGGCATATTTGTGTGGTCGCTTCTGCATGGTAAGATTCATCATAAAAACCATCCCCAAAGTCGGAGTGCAGATACCTTCATGGAGGGCAAAATCTGGTCCCATATGTAAAACCTCACTTGGCGAACCTCAAAGCTGTAGCCGAGGAACGAAGAAAAAAAAATTACAGTTAAAAAAAAAAAGTTAACAAAAACCATCCCAGTGTTGCTCTTGATGCTACAGCCAGTCATGATCATCATAATATTCAGTAACAAAAGTATGTGTTGTATCCAAAAACCCACTGTCAGACCAAACAAGGAAGGATCCCCCCCCACCACCATCCCCGGAAGGATCCCCTCCCCCACACAATTTTGATTATTAAAAATTGCAGCTAGTTCTTTATCTATAATACAATATTTGAAAGAAAGGACTGCTTTATAGAAGCAGTGTTGTTGAGCAAGTGCGTAGACGGGTGGTAAACCAGTGTAGAGAGGAGAAGCTGATGGGGGATGTGAGATGTCGGCACTATCACAGCAAGACACGCACCTTGGCGGTGTTGAGGGGCACGCACAACACCTCATCAGCGAAAGATACCGGCTGGCTGAGGTCAGGGCAGGAAGTATTTGGGGGTTCTCATGTGGAACCCGTGATGTTCGAAGTAGCCGTGTCCGACATGGAACTTGCCAAACCTGCAACACAGACACAGCAGTGCCTTGATTCATCAACCCCTTCTACAGCAGTTAGTAATCAGCTAAATGATCATTAACAACTTTTCTCTTCTTTTAAAAAAAATTTTTGGATCGCAAACAATTTACTGATCAGTCTATCATTTCATCAACAACCAATTTTTTTCTCTCCATTCCTTGGCTAGAGTTCCAAGGTTCCCAAATGGTGAGATTTTGCGTATGCGACCGTTTTTGCCCACCATGAAGGTAGCCACATTCCAATTTTGGGAATGCATGCTGGGTATGTTAATGTTTCCATAATCTACCGAATGCTGACATGAATTATGGGATAATTAAAGTACAGATTTCATCTTCTGCATGTGTTTATACATGAAGGGAGTTAAGATACTGGCAGGTCTGTACTTGAAGCTGACCTGCGAGATCATAAAAATCCCCACCCTGAATTCACCAGATGCTACCAAGATTCGAACCCATGACTTCATGATCAATGGGATTGAAGTCAAACGCTCTTGACTATTCAGAACAACTAATTAATCAGTCTATCATTTCATTAATAACTAACTGATCAGTCTACCATTTTGTCAATAGCTAACTGATCAGTCTATCATCTCGTCAATAGCTAACTGATCATTTCGTCAATAGCTAACTGATCAGTCTATCATTTCGTCAATAGCTAACTGATCACTCTATCATTTCGTCAATGACTGACTGATCACTCTATCATTTCGTCAATGACTAACTGATCACTCTATCATTTCATCAATGACTGACTGATCACTCTATCATTTCATCAATGACTATCTGACCACTCTTATCATTTCATCAATGACTATCTGACCACTCTTATCATTTCCTCAATGACTAACTGACCACTCTATCATTTCGTCAATGACTATCTGACCACTCTATCATTACACCAACAAATAGGGTTTTTCCCATTCCTTGGTTAGAGCTCCGAGGTTCCCAAATGGTGAGATTCTACATACACAACCAATTTCTCCTTCTTCTCTGAATGCCAAGACAGCAACTATCGTTGTTCTGTCATATGAACAAAAACGTGTTGCGCTGCCATTAAGCACTTGGCAGGTCAGGCCCAGCAACATCTGACCTCGATATGGGAGAGAATCATCTTTTAAGTCTTTCTGAAAGAGAAATGCAGAGGAATGGACCAAGCAGGCAGAAAACAGACCATAAGGAGGTTACATAAAGAACAGGAGCGAAGAAGACAGGGACAGAAAAAAAATGGAATTCCTAGCACAGAATTTTCCAGAAGGTAGGGAAGCTATTTATGCTAGCAAACACCCCCCCCCCCCCCAACCCCCAAGAGGGCTTCTATGTCTATGACTGGGGTTTTTGCTGTGGCCAAACAATGTCAATGTCCAGCAACTTACACAGGGTTGAAGTGTCGCGCACTGTCCACTTTGGCGGAGTCGGTGGTGATCCTAGTGTTGTCCATGTAGTTGTCCTTGTCCTTAGGAATCTCAAAATGCCCCACCTGCACCTCTGTGTCACTCAGACCCCCGTGTGATATGCGAGCGTAGCCCAGTCTGTTGACAATAACGATACTGATTTTTAGCTTCGCTGTTGATATCATATCAACTTCATAATGCATACAACAATTACGCCTAGGGGGAAAACAAAAATCCTTTATTCATGAGCAGGACTGAAAAAAAAAAAGTTTCTTTACTTTCAGGTATCAGTGTACAGTATTGCACTGAATCGCATTACACTGTATTGCACTGTACTGAGCTACATTACACTGTATTGGGTTGTACTGGATTACATTACACTGTATCAAGTTGTACTGGATTACATTACACTGTATTGCATTAAACTGTATCACAATACACCGTATTACATTATATTGTATTGCATTATACTGCACTACATTACACTTGTGTTGCGATGTACTGCATTTCATTACATTGTACAACATTATATCACACTGCACTGTATTACATTACACTGTATTGCATCATACTGTTATTACATTACACTTTATGACACTGTACTGTATTACATTACACTGTATTAAAATATCACTGTACCGTGTACTGTCTCGAACAGCATCTTGGATCACCTTGTTTGTGAGGCACCAACAGATTTCCCAGCATAAAATGTGGTTGCTTTTGCCAGAGAAAATCTACCACAATACCTCAACACCACACTGTCAACTGTGACACTGAAAAACTGCTCACACCACCCACCAAACTACCATGAAATGCCATAAAGAAAGGCAACAGTAACAAACAAACCCAAACGGATTTTATTCACACACAAAAGAAGATAAATAAATAGAATACAGCAAAGAGAAAAAGAAAAAAAACTCACAACATATTTTTCCTACATTACCGCCACCTCTATCACAATCACTGTCATCATTATCAATACTAGTACTAGAATACTGCTAAGCGCAACAACTAACTAACAAACATACGTACCGAATGAGCCCCTTGTACATGATGTATTCACACCAGCGACTCTGGTCTGTCTTGTCAATGTCCTTGACCCCTCCCACGTCGATGAGGTGCCTGTAGTCACGGCTACCGGGGGCAGAGGTCACATAGCCCAAGAATACTGCTGGGTTGGGGCTGTACAGAAAGCCAAGTGTTGATGAACAGACAGGGATTTTTTGTTGGTTTTTTGTTGTTGTTGTTGTTGTTCCTTGGCTACAGTTCCGAGGTTTACCGATGGTGAGATTTTTGCATATGTGACGACTGTTTTTGCCCACGTGAAGGTAGCTGCATTCTGACTTCATGGATGTATGCTGGGTATGTTTGTGTTTCTGTAACCCACCAATCCCCGACATAAAATTACGAGATCTTTAACACGCATATTTGATCTTCTACATGTGTATATACAAGAAGGGAATCAAGGCACTGGTAGGTCTGCAATTGAAGTTGACCTGGAAGATCCAGTGAAACTTAAAGCAACAACAACAACAAAACTGTTAAAAATGGCAGTGAGACTGCTCGCTTCGTTCTTCCCCAAGCCTTCACCTGTTCTTCAGTTCGTTGGCCAGGAACTTGGCCTGCAGCTGGCGGTCCAGGACGTCGCGGTCGTTGCCCATGTGCGTCACCACAAAGTCCACGGCCTCTCCCGAGATGTTGATGGTGGCCGTGATGGCCGGGGCCAGCTCTCCTGAGGACACACACCAGAGGACTTGGGCCATGTCAACACGGGTTTCTCCACGATTTTTTTTTTTTTTTGCTCAGGAGATGACCTGTGTTGGTTGTGATGTTGTGTTTTGTTGGGTTGTGAGGGACTGTATGGTATTGTGGAGGAAGCTGGTTGAAAAAATTCTTCTGTGGTAACCCTCAGGTCTGCTAGACTATGGGATAGGTGAGGTGAGGTGTTGTATTGTATTGCAGTCTATTGTTCTTTACGGTTTTGAAATGCACTATAAAACACTTCTGTGCGAGTGTCTCAGTGAGTAAGTTTGAAAGGAATGTGTCAGGCTGCAGTAGGGCCACCAGCCAGAGGAGCCCTGCAATGCTGCTGGGTCACTTTAGTGGTATTCACGGGCACCTGTTCTGAGTTAACATATGCAGGACACCACCCACTAAGCCCACTACTAACGACAGTATTAGTTCAGTCGTGGAGTCAGACTGGGTGAGGTGCCCACTCTGAGGTGGCAACCACCACAACATCCCTCCAACAACCTTCCTCTGTGAACCTCCAACCCCAAAGGCTTTGACACAAACTCACCATAGGCATAGAAGCGTATGGGGAAACCAAATTTTGAGGTCACTATGAGGCCCAAACAACTGGGCTCACTGAATCAGAGGCAATATTTTTTTTAATTTGCATGATGATCAATGATAATGAGTATGATGTAATGCTGCTGCTATGGAAGTGCCTGTGCTTCGAGACTACTTGACAGGGTTATATTCTACACTTACTATCATAATACATCCCAGCGTCAACCAGGCCCAAGAGATACTACAGTGTTGGTCAGGTAATTTGAGCAACACTCTCAAACTCGCATCCATAAAGTGGATGAAGCTCGACTGTGTGTTCCCAGTCTTCCCACTGAGCCCACAGCATACTCAGTAGGAACTGGCCGAAGTCCCCCAAATCCCTATGACTCTTATGGAACTCGAACCCGCAATCTTCCAGCCTGTAACCTAAGGCACTAACCACTGCGCCAAGGCGGCTGGTAGCTCTGATATTTTTTTTTAAAACATAATTCAGGGTTTGTTTTTTAATTTGGATACAATCAGATTTTACTTTTGAAATCAGCATGTAGAGCAAACGCTCCTCTAAAAGCTAGATGCTAGAATTCTCCATTGTTACAGTTTCAGAGCAGCAGCTTGGGTATACATTCTATAGGACAGCAAACAATTGTTGCTTACCGTGAGGGGAGGGAAGGAGATGGTGGGTTGACTTGATGATGGGGTACTTGGACAGGATCAGGTTTCTGCACACATACATACAGATGCATGCATAAGCACATACACATAAGCAGACACTTTTCCACCCAGTACTTCGATAGTTTACGTGCATCTTAAGTTGCTGTAGCCGAGTGGGTAAGATTGTTCAGCTTCAATCCCCAACTGAAGTCAGATGCACTGGGCGTGACTTGTCAGGCCTTTAACAGCAGCGGAACTCATTTTCACTCATGTGAGAGATAACAATAGTTTCTGTCTAAGCAATCAATAAAGAAGAAGAAGAAAAGAAGAAGAAGAATGCAAAGAAGAAGAAAAAGAAGAAAAACAAAGAAGAAAAAGAAAGAAGAAGAAGAAGAAGAAGATGATGATGAAGAAGAAGAAGAAGAATCACCATCCTGTCAGCTAAAGGAGCTCACTCACCCCCAGGTGTGGTCTTTGGTGGAGGGGCCAAAGTCAACATACATGCCCAGCCGCTGCCCCAGCCACATGCCCAAGTCGTTGTTGCCCAGGAATGTCTTGGAGGCATCACTCTCCAGCAGGGTGATCACGTCAGCCTCTGACCACACACACACACACACCACACCACAATATTATTCTCTGTACTGTGAGATATCTGAAGATGTTTTCATTGGGGCTTTGACTTTTCAAATACACAGATAGGCAGAGAAGCAGACACACTCTCTTGGCACATGCTCTACACACACACACACACACCACAACATTATTCTCTGTACTGTGAGATATCTGAAGATGTTTTCATTGGGGCAATGATTTTTCACATACACAGATAGACAGAGGCAGAGATACTGACACACTTTCTAGGCACACACTCTGCACACATACATGCACGCACGCAAGCATGCATGCACGCTTACACACATGCACGCTCACACACATACAAACACACAATACACTACATACACACACACACCTTGTGAACGCAGAACATCTTGCGCACACGTTAAATCCTGTTCCGCTTTTCATAAGAGTAGGCCATTGTTTGCCGGTGGGAACAGATGACAGAATTTACAAAACCGCAAACACACGTGGACTGGATGTAAAAAAGCACATAAGTTCTTATTCCATTATCCTCGATATAAAAGAATAAAACTAACTAAATAAATAAAATAAACAATAACTTCATGACATCACTTTCCAGCAAAGTTATCTTGTGAGCTCCTGGGTCATGCTGAAGTTGGATGTGCTGGGCCTGACTTGTCAGGTGCTTAACAGCAGCACAGCACATCTCCACTCTTATGACAGACAACCACCACAGTGCGCAAATCCAGCATAACTCGGTCAAGGATCCAGGGCCCAGTGCTAAAGTTAGCCCCTTAGTTTTACCAAAGTCCAAGTGCGGTCAATTCCTGCTATAATTAGCACCAACTGGGATGGAATGGATAGCAGCTTTGAGAAGCTGATAGTGGGGAAAACTGACAGACTGTGCAACAGTTGCTGTTTGAGCGTTCAATGAAGAAGAAGAAGAAGAAGAAGACGCTGGGTGACACAATGCAATGGTGTGGTGCTTAAGACTGAAAAACACTGCATTCTGCTACACTCTACTCTGCTGTTGCTGTGCTGCATTACAATGCACTGACGATGACTGTACTACACTGAGGCAACCATTTTTGGGGTGGAGTTTTGCTTATTAGCTCTGATGCAAAATATTCATGACCAAGCCATTACACCTGACTTCAATAGAAAGCTCATTTCTGTTTAAATGGCATTTTCACTGCTCTTAATACTGCTGGTATAGGTTAACTGCTGCATAAGCGAACTTTTCTCTTCTTCCTATATTTATCTGTTTTTTGTTTTTTTAATTCTTTTATTTTAAGGATGATGGAATAAACACTCATATGCTTTTTTTTTAACATCTAGTCCACGTGTCTTAGATGCGATTTTGTAAATTTAGTCATCTATTCCTGCAGGCACACTATAGCCTACTCTTCCAAAAAACAGAACAGGTTTTAACATAAGCGCAAAATGCTCTCTGTGTGTTTGCACACAGGACCTCCATTTACAATCTCATCCTAAGGACTACGTTTGTCAATGTGCAATCCGCAGCTTACCCATAGAGAGATTTTGCAAACACAACTTTTGATCAACAACTTATGCCAAGATAAAAAGCACAAGAAACCACTCTACACATATCCCTCCCTGTGCTGTCTATGACCAAGATCAGCCTAGAAACAAAAACCAATGTTTCTT
Source organism: Rapana venosa (assembly GCA_028751875.1). Classification (NCBI taxonomy): domain Eukaryota; kingdom Metazoa; phylum Mollusca; class Gastropoda; order Neogastropoda; family Muricidae; genus Rapana; species Rapana venosa. Next base: position 28,968,516 of record CM054141.1, read on the forward strand.
TTTAAAATACAAAACTCATACTAAAGGATCCCCCCCATGGCGATGCCAGGGGTTTGTCAGTACAAATAGCATCCCCACCTTCTGAAAATTATGTGCTAGGAATTCCCCCTTTTCTATCCATCTCTTTGTTTTTGCCTTGTTCCTTTTTCCTTCCTGACACCTCCTTTTAGTCTATTTTCCGCCTTCTTGGTCGATGCTCCTGCATTTTTTCCAGAAAGACTTGATAATGATTCTCTCTCTCGCAGAATCTGAATGCACTGGGCCTGACTTGCCAGGCGCCTAAGGGCAGTGCAACACATTTTTGCTCATACAACAGACAACAATAGTGTCGGAGTGTTCGACAAAGAAGGAGAAGGAGGAGGAGGAGGGAGGAGGAGGAGGAGAAGAAGAAGAAGAAGAAGAACAAAAAACAACAACATAAACAACAACAACAACAAGAAGAAGAACAATAACAAGAAGAAGAAGAAGAAGAAGAAGACTAAGGGGCAGATCACAGAAACTCTGCGAGTTCAAAATCAAATGGAGAGAGAAGAAGAACAAGAAGAAGAGGAAGAAGAAGAACAACAACAATAACAAGAAAGAAGAAGACTAAGTGGCAGATCGCAGAAACTCTGCGAGTTAAAAATCAAAGGGAGAGAAAGCGAAGAAGCGATGCCGACAGACCTGTGTTGTTGAGGAGCCAGGCTGAGCGCTCCAAGCTGGGCCAGCCTTTGTTGTCGTAACCAAAGTGGTACGTCCAGATGCCTGCCTTGAACTCTCGAGGATTGCTCTGCACGCACACGCATGCGTGCATGCATATGCGCTGTGCGCGCACACACACACACACACATATAATTCCAAACTACACAATAGCAATACCACACACACACACGTGCGTGCACACACACATGCACACACACACACACACACAGCACACACATATATACATATATTCAAAAATTAAAGTCCAGCAGGAGGACAAAAAAACTCGAACAGTCTTAAGTTCAATTCCACCCCAACACACACACACTCTCTGTCTCTGTCTATTATATATATTCCTAAGGGAGGGGACTGGATGTAAAAAAGCACATGGGTGCTTATTCATTATCCTCGAAATAAAAGAATTTGTCATTGTCATTGTCATATATTCAATAGAAATGTACTAAAACCATGTCTGCAAACACAACTGTATAAAATCTGTTGTCGCTGCAAATGCACGGGCTTTCAATTCCTGCGTGCAACTCTGATTAAACACAAAAATTCACACAACATCCATCTATTACAGTATGCAACAAGTGCATACACCACATGTATGGTGAAACACCAGCACAAGCAAGTAGGTATATTTGATCTCTGACTCTCTCTGTCTCTCTCACTCACACACACACACACACACACGCGTGCGCATGCACACAGCAAAAAAAAAAAAAAGGGTGGCGCTGCTCTTGTGGCGACGCGCTCTCCCTGAGGAGAGCAGCCCAAATTTCATGCAGAGAAATCTCGTGACTTTAAGTGGTATAAATAAATAAATAAATAAAGCATGTCCTCTGAAAGAGACTATAAACTGAGAACCAGTGCGCAAACACTCGTAGAACATCTTGTGCACACATTAAAACTTGTTCTGCTTTACAAAGAGTAGGCCATTGTGTGCCAGTGGGAACGTATGATAAAATTTACAAAAACGCATACACACACAGGCACGGGATGTAAAAAAAAAAAGCGCATAAGTACTTATGCCATTATCCTCAAAGTAAAGGAATAAAATAAATGTATAAATAAAATAAATAAATAACATAGACAGACAGATAGACAGAGAGATAGACAGATAGATAGATATATTGATTGATTGATTGACTAATAGATAGATAGATAGATAGATAGATAGATAGATAGATAGATAGATAGATAAATTAATTATTAATAAGAGAGCACTCACCTTCTGAGGCAGCTGATAGCGGTTGGGGTCATACCTGTACCCATAACCCAACAGCCCTCCGACCACAGCCAGCATGATCACTGAGAACAGAACGCAGGTTACAGTCAGGCTCGTTTTGGATCCATCCATCACCTCGCTCACTCTCCCTCTTCTGCCTCACTCAAGCCACTGTCATAGGTAAAGGAAAGGGTGTTCCACTGCCTATGTGACAGATGGGGAGCGGTGTGTCAGACCTCAGCTTCCCTAGGGGGTGGGCATTTTGAAAGTGGGCGCCTATCTCCTCTCCTTCGCTGCTTTACCTTCCCTAAAGAAGGCAGGCTGCCTATTTTACAGCTGGGTGAACTGGGAGACTGTACTGGGGGATGGGATAGCCTGGTGGTTAGAGTGATGTCATACACTTGATAAAAACATGTATCACAACCTTCATATAAGTTAAAAAAAATGTATTACAACCTTCATAATCTCCATCATGACAACTCTGTTCCTGCACTTCAACTATTATTTTTTACTATTATGGCTTTTTTTACCACCACTTCTATTACCTCTACTGCTGCAAGCACTACCACTACCACTTCTACCACTACTTCTGCTACTACTACTTAGTCTGCACAAGCAATCTATCAATTCTTGAAAATGCCCCAAATGTAAATGTATTAATCCATAACAAGCTTACCTACCTAACACTGAGGGTCGATTTTTGCATGTAGATCCTTTTTCTTTTTGTTTTCATCCAGCAATAACAGTATTCATATTTCAGTTTCAACAAAGCTCAAAGGAAATGTTAGAACAGAATAAAACAAAAATAACAAAGAAAAAAACACATTTTTTTAAAAAGAGAGAGAGAACAAATAGACACAGGAAGCAGGCATAGGAAAAGAATCTAAGCAAAACAAGACCATGACAAAAAAAGAGAATTCCTTAAACTTAAATTTACACACACACACACACGAAAATAATGTATTTTTATATGACTGACACTGCACAGGAGACACAGCATCATAGCCAAGTTCCACAGAAGGCATCACCCTCACACTGTTAATTACCTCCCTTTATATTACCACTTGTCAAAAATCCCAAATTTTAAGAATCGAAATATTAAAGTTCCAAAAGTATAGTCCAACAACACAATCATTCCAAAATGAGATCAGTATATATCTAGAAAAGATGAAAGAACACATTTCTAGTCTGTTGAACACTCTGCATGTAAACCTAGAATCTGTTTCTGTGTGGGCTTCCTATCATTTTACTTGTCAAAAATGAACCCAAAAAAATAATGAACCCTAAACCATGTACGCTACTGTTTTTTTTATCTCACAATGTGCATATCTAATATACAAATCAGTAAACATAGCCAAGAGTCAGGCCAGTATGATTTTCTTAAAAAATCAAAGTGAAGGAACCAATAAGACAACAACAAAAGAAGAAATAATAAGCAAAAGAAGAGATGATGGAAAAAGAAAGCAGCAAAAGACACCGACAAAAAAGAAGAAATTTCTTACATAAAAATTCCAAAAGGTTGAGACATTAAAACAGACCGTGGCATCCCAAGGATGAATTCACACAAGACCAAGAGTCAACGAATACAGACTTCACAAAGACACACAGGGCGAACCCCACAGACGTTTCTGACAACAGACCAACACAGACATCCATCAAACTCACAGGCTCTGTGCAGACCCATGGGAACAGAGAAACCTTTGACCTTGGGAAACGCAGTAAAGTCCTGACCAATGTCCCCTCCTGAAACAAGTTTGAAGTCAGCATAACTATTAACTACAATACCGTCAGAGCATGAATGAATAAGCTGGAAATATTGCATAGAACCTGGGCGACAACTAAAGCCACACCGATATGTCCACAAAGCGCCTGTGAGAAATTCACACTGATTTTAGACAAGGTGCATGGTCTCTCTCATTAATTAGGGTTTGTCTGTCTATTCATCTGCTGTTATATGTTTGCTATAGTTTGATATTTGTTTGGGCGGCTACTTGTTTACATGTTTTGTTTGGACCTTCCTTTGTTGATGTGTATTTTTGTTGTTGTTGCTTGTATGATTATCTGTTTGACTTTATGTTTTATTTATTTTTTTATCATTCTTTGTTGATAACGCATTTGCTTAGTTGATGCTTTTTTTTCTTCTTAATTCTGTCCTTCATGTAAAATTAATTTGGAAGGATAACAACACTGAGCATTATCATGAAGACGATACATATTCTGTCCATCAGTCATCATACTATTGATGTATTTTGAGCACAATATAAGCTGTAAGCTGGTGGGAATGGATGACAACATTTACAAAACCGCATACACACGGGGACTGGATGTTAAAAGAATTTTTTAAAGCACATGAATGCTTATTCCATTATACTCGAAATGAAAGAATAGACTAATAATAATAATAAATGGAATTTATATAGTGCTATATCTTGTAAAAAAAAACAAATCAAAGAATAGAATAAACCACAAAGACAACAACACAACAACAACAGTGGAAAAAGGAACTTTGCAGTCACTCTCCACATACCTGACCTCAGGCCCAGCAGGATGAGAACCATGACAGCAGCCACCAACCAATCTGTGTGCTCCCGCGTGTATTCCCCCCCTGGCACAAAGTTGTAGGCCACCGTCCACACCGAAAACAGAACCTGAGGACAGAGTGATAACTTGCTTTTCCCCTAACTCTCAACAAGGCCTTCGGATGAGACTATAAACCAAGGCCCCGTGTGCGAACGCACGCAGAACATCTTGCGGACACGTTAAAATCCTGTTCCGCTTTTCGAAAGAGTAGGCCATTGTGTGCCGGTGGGATCAGATGACAATTTACAAAACCGCATACACACGGGGACAGGATGTAAAAAAGCACAAAAGTGCTTATTCCATTATTCTCTATATAAAAGAATAAAATAAAAGTAAAAAGTTAGGTTAAATAAAATAGGAGAAAAGGGGAAAAAATGGCATCCCACCAGCTTCTCTTACTGGCAAGATCACCAAATCTTGTGGCATGAGAATCCATGAAGTCAGCAGAGTCAGCAAAGACCAGAGCACATGGAGAAGGAGGATCATGTCATTATCCTTAGGTGTGGCGGCTAACATTGAACTCAGTGATGCTGAAAGGGGAAGTTTAAAAAATCTGTATCTCGCACTCTACTCTAAAACTGGCTGAATTTGTGTTGACCGGCGAAATCTCTCCATGATTAAGATATTCAAACAAAGAGTTGTCTCTCTCTGTGCCATTTAGAAAGCTACTTTCCAGGAGAGTCAATCTCACCAGCAATCAACTCTCTCACACAGTCTGTTCAGACAGCTAAGATTATAGAATGAATTTTTCTTTTTTAAATCGATCTCTACAAGTAAACACAACACGTCTGGGTATGGCTAGGGTGGAGAGAGATCGAGGTGAGCATCAAGAGAACAGCCGGGCAGGAAAGAGAAGAGAAAGAGAGCGAACGAAAAGAGAAAGCGAACGAAAAGAGAGGGGAAGAGAGCAAACAAGACAGAAAGAGAGTGAAGAGAGAAAGACAGCAAGCAAAAGAGAGATAGACAGACAGACAGACACACGGACAGACAGACAGAGAAATCACCTGAACTATGTAGACAAGATTGGCCAGAGTAAGAGTGCAAAAGAGAGAGAGAGGGAAAGAGATAGACAAACACACAGACAAACATACGGACAGACAGAGAAATCACCTGAACGATGTAGACAAGGTTGGCCAGAGCGAGAGTTGGGCCAGGTGGACAGGCGGACACCTGGTTCACCATCCGGGGCCACACTGACAGCGTGTACACAGCCAGAAGCAGGCCCCCTGAAAAAACACTCACACTGATATATAGAAGGAAGGTGGTAGGATGGTTAAGACATTTGCCTGCCAACTAGTAAACCGTGAGGTTCTGGGTTCGATTCCCAGCCTCGCCCTTTCTTCCCAGTTTGACAAAAAAATTGAACTAAATGTCAAAGTCCTTCGGATGAGACTATAAACCGAGGTCCCGTTTGCGAACGCATACAGAACATCTTGCGCACACGTTAAATCCTGTTCCGCTGTTCGAAAGAGTAGGCCATTGTGTGCCGGTGGGAACAGATGACAAAATTTTAAAAACCGCATACACATGCCAAAACATAAATAAATAAATAAAATGTTTTTAAAGTCATCTGAGCGCTTTGATTTGTTGCTTTACCAGATCCAGCGCTATATAAATTCCATACATTATTATTATTATAATTATTATATATCAAACATGAATGCATACATGTATACATACATCTTATGTTCATATGTACACACACAGCCAGTAGTAGGCCCCCCTGAAAAACACACACTGACACATATAATACATCAATGCATACATGTATGTATACATCTGTATGTTCATAATGCATGCACATCTGAGTACAGGTCCATGTTCAGGCACAAGTGCATGCGCGGGTGCACACACGCACACACATACACACACACACATACGTACACACGCATGCATGCACACACATGCACATACACAGGCACACACACACACTCACACACATACGTACGCACACATGCATGCGCACACATGCACGCACGCACTCACACACCCATTGTATCAGAGACCAGTACTCACAACACTCAGCATGACAAAAGTTCACAGGTAACAAAATGGAAACAGATGTACGACCTAACCGTAAAAGCAAGAGCTCACTAACAGCCACCTCAGCCCAACAACAAGACAGCACACAGTGGGTGCCAAGTTTACCTGTATAACCCTGCCAGGTGGGCAGGTAATAGAGGATGCTGAGAGCAGCCGTCCCAAACAACGTCCACACGGGGTTGGCAACAAGCGAAGGGATCTCGGACACCTGTATGCCAACCAGCAGGAAAACCAACACAGGAGCACTGAAAACATCAACAAAATGCATCTGAGAGTTGTGCTACAACCTTTTCTTTCTTTCTTTTTTTTTTGGAGGGGGGGTGGGGAGGGACAGGGGGCAGTGTGTTCAATGGCTAGAGCTCCGGGGTTCACCCCTGGTGAGATTTTGTGTACGCGACCGTTTTTGCCCACCATGAAGGTAGCTGCATTCTGACTTCAGGGATGTATGCTGGGTGTGTTCATGTTTCCATAACCCATCGAACGCTGACATGAATTACAGGATCGTTGAACTGCATACTTGATCTTCTGCATGTGTACATACATATACATGAAGGGAATTCAGGCACTGGCCGGTCTGCACTTCAAGCTGACCCGGGAGACTGTAAAAATTCCCATCCTTGATTCACCAGATCCCAACGAGATTTGAACCCATGACTTCACAGACCCATGGATTTGAGTCAAACAGTCTTAACCACTCGGCTATAGCATCCATTACACTATAACTAGAACAAGGGGTGAAGCAGGTCACTGATTAGAGATCCAAACCAGGGATCTGTCAGATGACAGCACCACTTCTGGTCAACGCTGAGCTATCTTCTTCGTCAAACGCTCAGACAGCACCTACTGTTGTCTGTCATATGAGCGAAAATGCGTCACTCTACTGTTAAGCACTTAAAAAGTCAAGACCAGTACATCCAACTTCAGCGTGGGAGAGAATTATTATTTTTTCAGTCTTTCTGGTAAAAAGGCAGAGAAGAATGGATCACGAAGGCAGAAAGCAGACAAGAAGGAGGTGCCAGGAAGGAAAGGAACAAAGAGCGGGATAGTAAAGAGGGAATTCCTAGCAAAGAATTTACAGAAAGTGGGGATGCTATTTATACTGACAGGCCCTGGGCATCTCCAAGGGAGAACCTGAACTAAAGTCACCATTATTATTTTCCATTAAGATGTAAATATTTATCAAATATTTGAAACATACACGCAACTGTTTGCAAACACAGATTATAATTTATATGTCAATACATGCCCATATTCACTTAAATGTGCATAAGCATGTAGGCCTATGAATGTACATCCACAGGACAGACTCACATATTTCTTTGACTGCATTTTCAATTTCTCAAAACACCTTTGATCTACTTGGCCTTTTGTATAAATTTATTGTTTGCTTGTTGGGGTTTTTTTGTTTTTTTTCGTTCCTTGGCTAAAGATCCGAGGTTGACCCATCGGTGAAATTATGCGTATATGTGACACGCTACAACGGCACATCCCAAAAGTCGGAGGGAGAGTTTTCGCCTGCAGGCCGAAAAGGCTGCATGACCTAGTTTTTTTTAGTGATTTTCATGTTTTTGCAGTTTTGGTTTCTTCAAACATCTAAAAATCATATTCCAAAGTATCAGACTCCAATTCAGTTTATAAAGTAGTTTAATTTATTATTTTATAGACATACTGTACCAAAATCTGACTCTAAAACGTTGAAATTAGACAGATATTGCGGCCTTTGTTTCGTGGCACAACCCGCTGTTCCACCTACAACATGACACATCATTGGAAAGCTGTTTCCCGCCTTAAAAGATCGTGGAAATTTCCAGCCATTCTACCGTAGTCTCATAGCGTAATCTGCTTCTAAATTTAGTACACAAACTCAAGCGAAATGACCAATGAGAAGGCAGAATGTCCTCTATGAACGTAGCAACAGGCATCTGGTTCCTCACATTAAATCAAGGGAAGTAAATCCAACAGGTTTTTCTCACATCAACAAGACCGGCAGCGATTGGCGACTGAGAAACCATGGAAGCTGAAAGAAGGCAGATCGTATAAAAGACCTTTAAAATGAAAGCATAGTCACTGGTATGCCACCAAGGGATGAAATAAAAGATTTAATCACTGAGTATTTCGCCAGTGAAGGCAAAGAAATTGATATAGACAGCAGCGATGACAAGGAGACGGACGACAAGCTGGGAACTTTTGAAAAATGACTAGGCCTACCGAAAGTGTCTGATGAAACTCTTGACAAAGACAAAATAATTTTGAAAGCTTTTTCTATACATTTTTTGTGTCATTAACTGTCAGACATTCAATAGTTGTACTGAAAATAAGGCTTTCCTTAGCCTTCTCAGCTCAAACAAAATACAACTTGTAATTGGGGCGTTTTGTTTCATTTTTCATGTTAACACGATTTGGCCTACTTTCGCTTGAAATTAATGTCATAAAAAAATATAAAATCAAGGAAAATAGGAAACATTCTTTCAAACTTATGTTTGGAGATCATAGAAGAGTGCCAGCTTAATCTTTTCTCCAAGTTTCATTTAATTTAAAGCCCTGTTGCTAAGGCCTTTCTTTCAAAACACTTGTACACAGCTGAAGAAACTTCAGATGCCATTTTCTCAAAATGGCCGCCTGACCACCCTGTCACTTTAAAATAATATAACTTTGCTTTTAGTCAACCTACAACAAAAACAAAGCTTAATGATTGAAGTTTCTCACTGTATCAAAATCTGAAAAATGTTTAAAAGGCACTTAATGTACCTTTGTGGGAGTGCATCACATATATATATGCCAATCTGCTTCATTTAAAACTATCTTCCCATCATAAAATCAAAGCCAAATCCCTGTGCTCCCTCACCTAACAAAAGACAAAGTTCTCCAACATTAAGATTACTTGTAAATGTTTTCAGAACAAAAAGTACCCAACAGCAATGGGTTTATTACAAACATGTTCAGAACAAAAAGTACCCAACAGCAATGGTTTATAATAATAATAATAAATGGAATTTATATAGCGCTGTATCTTGCACAGACAAATCAAAGCGCTTGCACTCAACTCATACAACCAATAGCAAGTAATAGTTCTAACAAGTCCAAATGCACACACACACACACACACATATACGTGTTAATAATAATAATAATAATAATATATGGAATTTACATAGCGCTGAATCTTGTAAAACAAATCAAAGCGCTTTTGTTCAGAACAAAAGTACCCAACAGCAATGGGTTTATCACAAACAGTTCCAGAACAAAAAGTACCCAACAGCAATGGGTTTATCACATCACAAACATGCTCAGAACAAAAAGTACCCACACAAACAGTTCCAGAACAAAAAGTACCCAACAGCAATGGGTTTATCACAAACAGTTTCAGAACAAAAAGTACCCAACAGCAATGGGTTTATCACATCACAAACTTGTTCAGAACAAAAAGTACCCACACAAACAGTTCCACAACAAAAAGTACCCAACAGCAATGGGTTTATCACATCACAAACATGTTCAGAACAAAAAGTACCCACACAAACAGTTTCAGAACAAAAAGTACCCAACAGCAATGGGTTTATCACATCACAAACATGTTCAGAACAAAAAGTACCCACACAAACAGTTTCAGAACAAAAAGTACCCAACAGCAATGGGTTTATCACATCACAAACACGTCCAGAACAAAAAGTACCCAACAGCAATGGGTTTATCACATCACAAACACGTCCAGAACAAAAAGTACCCAACAGCAATGGGTTTATCACATCACAAACACGTCCAGAACAAAAAGTACCCAACAGCAATGGGTTTATCACATCACAAACATGTTCAGAACAAAAAGTACCCACACAAACAGTTCCAGAACAAAAAGTACCCAACAGCAATGGGTTGAGCACTACACGCAGCCGCACTCACCCCCACAAGTCTGGCAAGGGCCCATGGTCAGGGTAGCCCCTTACCACCCAGCGGGTGATGAGGGACACCTCCCCAAAACACCAGTGGGTCAGAAACAGCAGACTGCCAAACCCCAGCCTGCCAGATACCACCGCGGCCTCTTCAACTGTCCTCCCTCCGTCTCTGTCTGGGTCTCTATTCTGTCCTCCCCTGCAACATTGTCACCAGTCAAAGACGTATTAATTATCATAACAGAAATATGACGGATGTCATAGCTGAGTGGTTAAGACTGTTGACTTCAATCCCATGGGTTCATGAAGTCGTGGGTTCGAACCTCGGCGGCATATGGTAAATTAAGGGTAGGGATTTTTACGATTTCCCAGGTCAACTTCAAGTGTAGACTTGCCAGTTCCTTCATTCCCTTTGTGTACATACACATATGTATAGAAGATCAAATATGCACATTAAAGATCCCCTATTTCACATAAGTATTTGGTGGTTAGGGGAAACACGAACATACCCAGCATACACTCCAAAGTTGGCATGTGGCTACCTTCATGGTGGGCAAAAACGGTGGCATACACAAAATCTCACTGGTCACTGATGAACCTCGAAGCTAGCTGAAGAACACAAAAAAATTTAATAAAAAAAGAATAAAGGCAATATATGAGGGCCTAGCTGATTGAAAGGATAAAATATACAATACTTACTCCAAGGGTCACAAAAGTTTGAATCTCACTTATGGTAACCGGTTTAGCAGAAACTTCCTCTTCGAGGCCAAATTTTGAACAGGTTTCAGTCATCTTTTATTCGGTAAGACCTTGAACTGCAGTCTCTTAAAGTGTAAATGCTAATGCATAAATAGTCCAATACTATCTTTAGAGTAAACTAACCTTCTCAATCTTTTTTTTTTTAAAGAAAAAAAAAGTACACAACCATAAGCTGCTATGACAGGATGACATGCCATAACAACAAAAAACACACACACACACACACACACACACGTCCTTTTACTCCAGTAACATCAATACAGACTGGTAGTTGCCTGAGATCTCGTATACTGGTTTTCTACACAAGTGCTTCTCTTAGTTTTCCTCCAGCACACTTAAATCTTTAATTAAAAAGCTCTATGAGAAAGGGGCTGCAATGGCTCCAAAGGCTAACGCATCACAGACTTCTTCTTCTTCTTCCTTTTTTGTCATGTTTCTCCCAGGGGAGGTTTGACATTGATGAGCCTTCTCCATCTCTCTCTGTTTTGAGCTTCCTCCTTATTTATGCCCCTTTCTATAAGATCATCTGCAATACAGGCATCCCAGGTTTTGCTAGGTCTTCCCTTTGGTCTCTTTCCATCCACTATGAAGTTTATTGCTCTTTTTATGATGTGGTGGTCTGCTCTCCATTGAACGTGCCCAAACCAGCGCAGTCTATTGGTACTAGCTACAGACTTCAGATCATCAACTTTGCACATTCTCCATAGTTCTTCATTCGTGATCCTGTCTTCCCATTTGATCTTTGTCATGTAGCGTAGCATTCGTTTTTCACAGCTCTTCAATAAACGTTCAATGGTTTTTGTGAAAACCCATGTCTCCAAACCATACAGGAGAAAAGGTCTGATGTAGGCCTTATATATCAGACAGCGTCTCTCCAGTGGGATTTTCTGATGCATCACAGACTCAAGTAACAAATCCACACTTGCAAGAGAAAAACCTTCTCCCAAACTCCATAGGAAGTGGGCAGTGCAAAGCATTGCACTGAAACAGTCAACCAACCCCTCTTCAGGTCTGAGATTGCATGCTGGGTTATGTTCCGGTCATGGCCCTAGCCGGCCTACTCTTCAATGAAGGATGGCTGTGTTTTCAACCTTGCATCCACGTTTCATACAAGCAGTCACATACAGGATAAGAGTCTCATTCACAGGACTTGCAGCACTGGGCAGAAACTCAGTACCACTGCTACCTCCAGGGGGAAAAAAATCCCTAATATATAACAGACACCACAGCAGGGACTGGAACCTAAACTTTCAGATCACTATTAAGTCACACTAACCCCATACTACTTTGACCCCTCACCCTTTACCTCTTTGAGACAATGTTCCATAAACGCAAAACCCGTTTTCAAAGTTCTAATCAAAATCTATTTAACCCAAACACAGTGAAGGGATGGGAGGTTACAGCACATGTGGTGGTGGACTGGTGCACCTCACCTGCAAAGATGTGATCCAGGTTAGCAATGATGCCCAGAGTGATGACGATGGAGTTGCTTTCATGGGACCACCAGGTGGGCACGAAGGACCCCAGCCACACCCGGCTGGCCAAAAAGGCAAACAGCCCCAGAATCAGGCTCCAGAACGTTTGACTCCTGTTTTAGCAACAACAACAAAATAAATAAATAATCCACATTCAAGATTCAAAACTACTTTATTATCTCATGACGAGAAATTCTGACAGGTTGCACACTAGTGAACATGATACAATAAGACTTTTGAAACAAACACTAGTCAAAAACTCTTTTAGACACATATATATTGATGATCTGCAATGCGAAGCAGCACACATACATCAGACATTGGAGACAAAAAAGCAAAATACTACAGTGAATATTTATCATGGTTTTAGATAACTTTTTTATTTGTCACATTTATAACAACTGGATTTTTGTCCCCACTGCCTGAGATCAGATTTCAGTTTTTCCTGTCAGCAACTACGAAGTGATGCAATCACATTAATATTAGTGATTTTGAAGTATGTATACAGCCAAGATTTTGCTCGATTCTCCTTCTCTTCTTTTACTGTGAAGTAATGATCATTCTAGATGTATTCACTCATTCACTCTGTTTTCCACTCATTTTGATTTCCAAAACAAACTGACAGCCCTGATAATAAAAAAATAAAAATTAAAACTAGTGATCTGGCCTCTGTGGTCAGTGGGGTTTAAAGTTAAACTGATTCAAATTTGAACATTGTTTTATTTCTCATTCATTTCAACTTGTAATAATCAAATTAAACTCCCCACATGCTTGCTCATAAATATCAATGCATATTAATATTACTATACAACCAGATTTTTCTTGTCTTTGCTTGTTTATTTTTATATATGGTCTGTGATGATCAACTTCTTGAAAAAAATCTTCATGAAACATATCACACTTACAAGCTTGCACAAATGACAATATACTTAGTGAAATCAGCTGCTTCCTGATGCACATTTCAACTTGAGGTCTCATTATAACACCATGAGACTGAGTTCCAAATAAACATGAAACAGAGAACAAAAAACACATTATCATATGATTATGATACCTACTTTTTCAACTTGTTAATACTAGTAAAGAATACATACACAACTATGAGTGACCAAAATCCATTCTCACAAAGCACTGCAAAAACAAAAATGAATTGATGACTCAATTAATCAATCACTGGCTCAAAACAAAGTAATCCCATTTTATCAATGTCAACTAAAACTGAACCCTTAAATCAAACTCCTGACCTTTTTATGATAACATTTCAATGTACACGTATATGATACACATTTAATGCCAACAACAACAGCCACAACAAAACTGACAATAAAATAAGACCCACCACCACCACCACCACCACCACCACCAAGCAAACATTCAAACAACAGGACTCCAGTTTCAAACACCAACCCCTTCTCCTACACACTCTCACCTTATTCTCTGACAAGGGCTGAAAAGGCTGGCTGACAGAACCAAAGAAGAGACACCGGCTCCCACCGCAAGAGTCACCAGACGTGACAGAGTCGACGGAGCCTGAAAGGAAGCTAAGCAGCCAACCGTGACCAACCGCAGAAGGCCCAGACACCACCGATTGCGAATGAGTGTGAGGAATCCTGGGAGAACACACAGAACCGGGGACAGCCATACGCCAGCGAAGGCTTCGTAGCCTGATATCTCTAGTTCATTCAGTGGGTAGAACCAGATCATGGGGGCCAGGGCTTGAAAAAGGCTCCAGAAGATGAAGCCTGAAAGTAGAAACAAGACAGTTACGCAGCAGTATGTCCATAAGTCACATACAAAACAGAGATCTTTCCCTTTAAGCTGCAGTACAAAAGGCAACTAAAGTTTTCTTGTTTCATAATTTGCTGATGGTTTGCTTTAAGGTTTTCTTTTTAATTTTATTCTTTTACATCGAGGATAATGGAATAACCCGCCATCAGCGCCTGGGCTTTATCACAGTTCTTGATTAAACCATTGACGCTGGGGGCAAAAGCAAGGTGAGAGGTTGTATGACCAGTGGCTTTCCCACTCATGGAATTCCACTTTACAGCTTAGTCTTTAGTGATCGACTATGACTCTCTGACTAGGAGGCTTGACTCGCACAGTCCTTACGTGCTGCAGCCCTGGGGGCTGGTTGGCCTTTGGAGAGCATCTCCAACGCTGACTGTCCTTATGCCCACTTGGCCGAGAGAGTGGGGATGTGCTGTGGGCAAGGCATCTCCACTATAATCAAATTTCTGCCCCAGTTTCCAAAACAGCAGCTGCCTCCTCTGCTGTTTTGGAGGTCATCGTCGGACACGACGGACAAACATACATACAATGGAATAAGCACTTATGTGCTTTTTTTATTTTTACATCTAGTCCCCGTGTGCATGTGGTTTTGTAAATTGTCATCTGTTCCCTTCGGTACACAATGGTCTACTCTTCCGAAAAGCGTAACAGGATTTTAACATGTGCACAAGATGTTCTGCATGCATTCGCACACAGGGCCTCAGTTTATAGTCTCATCCGAAGGACTTTTAGTTTTAGGTAGAGTGGAGTGTGCACTGATGTTAACTCCAGGGGGAAATATCCCCTTGAACGGGAATCAAACCCAGATTGTCAGATTGCAAGCGCACTGTTCTAACCACTAGGCTATCCCATCCCCAGTGTTGATGTGTGTAGACCTCCCTGCATGTGTCACATTGTGTGTGTGTGCATGTGTGTGCGCATGTGCGTGCATGTGTGTGTGTGTGGATTGTGTGTGGAGTGTCTGTGTGAGTGTACAACAGAGTATGTGTACAAAAGGGCTTATAACTTCGTATATAATATAATAATGTAGACTTATGACTTGATCTGATAATTAAAGTTGCTGTTGTTATCATTATTAAAGCAAGTTCAAAGAAAGAGTTCACAAGACCCTCATCCTATCATTATACATTTTTTCCTTAATAAAGTATTTTAATGTGATTTGAAAGATATAATCTAGTATCACATTACAAAAGAGGTTAACATACATGTTTCCATGCATAATGAGTTAATAACTGAAGTGGCACGCACATGCACACACACCCAATTGCAGGTTGGAATGCATGTCATGTGTGAGTGTGTGTGCACACACACACACAAATAGTATAATGTTGGAATGCATAAGTACGTGTGCACATGTGTGTGTGTGTGTGTGTGTGTGTGTGCATATCAAATATCATGTGTGTGTGTTACTGTGTGTGTGAGTAGGTGAGTGAATGAGTGAGAGAGAGACTAAAGTGTGTGTATGTGTGCATGCACTATAGCAGTATAGGCTTTGTCTATAGATACAGTCATACACTTACATGTACACACTCAACCGCTCTACAAAGGTGCGTGCATGAGTGTGTACATGTAAGTGTATCTATAGACTAAGCCTATAGTGCATGCATCCTTATCGCCATATGTGCGCTGGGAGGTTGTTTTTATTTCATGCTGCTACCTGCACAAAACGAAAAGTAGCCTATTTGAATCAGGACGGAAGTCTTTTTTCTTCCCCTTGGCTTCACTCTTATTTTCATGCCATGTTCAGCTGTTTGATTGCTTAGCAATGGAGGAGCATGCAGACATGATAAATGACACATAAAAAGGCTACAGCTACAGAAGCCCGATTGCAATTTGACAGCGTCATCACTCGTAGTCCTACGACAAACGAAGTAATTTTGCGTTCAACAAGTTCAGAATCTTAATGCACACACTTACCATTTATCAAATCTCTGAGAAGTGTTCGAATACTAAAGACATCGTTAAAATCGGCCTTGCTTTCAACCGTGGTTGAGGTTGGAGGTTTTTCACCAACTTTTTCTCCTTTTGTTGTCCCGGCATCTGTTTTGCGTTCGTCCTTTTGCCCCTCCATGTTGGACAAGCGTTGTGGTTAGAGTTACCGACTCTTCAAACTTTCTGGATCCACGATGTCTCTCTGGCATTGGTCGATCGACTGGTGTCCCTACTGGGTTTTCACAATAAACGGGGAAGGTTCGTGCTGTATTACATGGACACATGGACACGTCTCCCATCTCTGTCTTCATATATTATTAGAACCACAGATTCTCTTTTTTTGAATTCCCTTTAACTCCTTTGAGCTATAGAGAAAAAATAAGTATACATATAAGTAGATGAATGACAGGTATAACAAACAAAACAAACAAACAAAAAGGGAGAAAGAGCAAAACAGCATTGCCAAAGAGGAACAACTCTGACTGATTTTCAGGCAGGCAAATAGCAGTAGTTTCCCGTGTCTTGATTTCCTGGATTTTTGTCCTCTTCGTCATAACGGTGTCAAGTCACGTCAAAATGATCTTTATTGAGGGTAAAAGATTAAGTTTACACAAGTTTTTTTCGTCATGCCCTCACCAACAACAAAAAAATTCAAGAAAATGTACATATAAAAGTATTCAAAAGACAATGTTAATCTAAGTTGAAAAGAACAAAATATATAATGAGGATTTTTTTTTAAAAATCAGGCTCACAAAACATGATAAAAAAATAAAAGTAAAAAAGCACCACGCCAGTATAACATAAGCCCAAGTCATACAAACAAATGATGAAAGTACAAAATAACAAGGGTAGGAATAACAACAAAGCAGCCAGATGTAAGGTAACCGCTAGTATAAAAGTGGACTTACAATTTGTCCATTAGATGCTTCTTCAAAAGTTTCTTAAACGTTTGTTTCGGAGGAGCTCATTTTAAAGAGAGAGGTAGATTATTCCACACTGTTCGTCTTGAATAAGCAAGGCTTGACTTATACAGATTATTATGAGGCCTGGGCAGAAAACAGTCTTTTGGTTTTTTAAAGATTGTATAATTACAAAATTTCTTTTCATTGGGGTTTACAATCCATCCACACAGCCTTCATTCTCTCCTTCTAAGTATCTGGCGCAAAAAACTGCCCCAGTGTGACATGAAGCGTGCAGTCTATGAATATTGGGGGTATTGTAAACATTTGTCCTACATATTGATTGAGAATCTGTGGTTTAGCCGAAATTAGCCACAGATTCGCAATCAAAATGAGGGACAGAGTCACCAAACAACTACAAACGTACAGAACACAATGCTTACGGATCAATAACCACTATTTTCATCATCAGTATCATCATCATCATCTCCCCTCTTTGGCTTTCCCAGTTCTTTACATTGCACAAGGAGAACACGAGGAGGGATTCCTCAGCAATCAACCCATCATCGTCGGATCGAAAACAATCAGCTCAAAATATTGGATTTCTAAAATATAAAAAAAAAATATCTAAAAAAAGAAGACGGAAAAAAAGGGGTCCATCTTTTATTCCGGTAAGCGTCAAATACCTGAGATATGATGAGAAAGGGAATTTTTGTTAATGAATTAAACTATCCACAAGTATAGAAGTATGAAAGAGTGTGAGAATATTTACAGACCAACAGAGGTTTTAGCCCAGAAACATAGAGGACCCTGAAGAGAGGAACAGTGCAACAACTAAACACAGACTCAGCCAACTCAACTGCCAGGCACAACAACCCTATGCCCGAACAACCTGTCCTAGAACAAAGATACAGAAAAGACCAAACGTAGACATCCCCTTAGCGAAGCAGACAACAGACGACCCCCATTGGATTGCAGCAGATGACTGAAGAACAGAGGGAAAAGGGAAAAAAATTATGAGATGAAGAAAGGAAATTACAAAGAACAGAGAGAGAGAGAGAGAGAGAGAGAGAGAGAGAGAGAGAGAGAGAGAGAGAGAGAGAGAGAGAATGACAATGAATTGACGATGACAAATTCTTTTATTTCGAGGATAATGAATAAGCACCTATGTGCTTTTTTACATCCAGAGAGAGAGAGAGAGAGAGAGAGAGAGAGAGAGAGACTCGAATTCAACGATTTATTCACAAAAAGGCCATTGGCCCAGACATGAAGGGGGGTTGCCGAACTGCTTAGTATTTTTGTGAGAAAAATAAGGAAGCACAAAAATCCCCAAAATGTTATTGTATAACCACAACCACCACAATAAAAATCAGTTACAAAAAATATGACTTAAGAAACCAAGATATCTCTTATTCTAAAGGCTTTACACAAATAAAGCAAGGCTGTGCACAATCTCGGGGTGACTAGATGCCATGAGTAAACAAAATCTAAATAAATTAGGCTGTCTACTATATTTTACCGGAATGTAATTCTGTCTTACATCTTCTAATACTGGACAGCACAGCACAAAATTAACTTCATCTTCAACTGTTTGATTATATAATGGGCATAGCAACCTGAGGTCATCATCATCATGTTGTATATATCTAAATTTATAAACATTTATGTATGATACACCAAGTCCACACTTAGACATAATTCTTTTCAAATGTATGTCCATATCAAGCTTTAGATAAGATTTGACATCATGTGAACCTATAACTTGTCTATACATTTGAAATCTTTCAATGTTTTGTATATGACCACTCCACTGCTGCCACCGGCAGGTCAATCCATCTTTGCCTGAAAACGTTGATAAACACTTCTGACACCTTGATTGAGCCAAACAAATCCGAAGCCAAGTTTACATAAACAGGTACGTATTTGTGAAGCCCAGGTGTTTTTCCCCTTGACATCTAGATCATAAAGCACCTTGTAAGACTTGACAGGTAACCTGCACTCATCCATGCATCTTACAGCAGCATTAACAGAGAGAGGATATCTATTGGTTTCACTATAAACAAGATTATTAGGTGTGCGTCTATCTAAGCCTAAAAACTGTTTTAAAGCAAAGAAGTGTTCTGATTCGCAATGTGTTGCAGCTGCATCCAGTCCTCAAATTTCCGCGCCATATAACACAGTGGGTTGTATTTGTGCATCACATATCTTAATCAACAAGTCAAAAGCATTATTATTCAATAATCGTAATTTTTTCAAAACAATTAACAAGTTTCTTTTACATCGACTTGCCAGATCTTTACATGCAGTTGTGAAACTAAGCTTTGTAGAGAAAACAGATTCCTAAATATTTATATACATTAATCACAGGCATGACTTTTCCATTGTACAGCCATTTTTTGTGAGCAGCTAAATAACCACCTTTTCTGAATATAAAAATATTACTCTTATTCAGATTAACCTTAAGATCAAGTGCTGTTGCAGCACTGCTTAAGCTATTCAACTGCTGTTGTAAGCCTACAACAGTTTCAGATAGCAGGATGACATTACTAGCAAGCAGAAGAGTAAACAATTCTGTGAAATCTTGGGGGAAGTGGCACCATGTTTACCCTCATTAATGACTTCTATGGCTAACTCATTAATGAAAACAGAAAACAAAAGAGGGCTACATACATCACCCTGTTTACCCCAGTGGTGCAGTATATTATGTCCTCAGCTTAGATCCACATCTTATTCTGCTTCTGACATTCTGATACATGGCTCTCAAACAACGTAATAATTTACCCTTCAAACCATTTTTTCAGAAGATTAGCCCATAACAAGCTTCTATTAACAGAATCAAATGCCTTTTCAAAGTCAATAAATGCTACATAGAACTTACGGTTATGAGCAAATTGATCTGACAAATGCAAGAAGAGTAAACATATGATCTATAGTGTAATACCCTTTCTTAAAACCAGCTTGGTGTTCACCTGTAATGTTGTTTTTCTTTACCCATTTTTGTAACCTATTATTAATGATGGTTCTATACAGCTTACTACTTATATCAAAAGAGAGATTCCCATGTAGTTATTAGGGTTATCAACATCGCCTTTTTTGTGTAATGTTAGAATAATAGATCCAGTCCAGTTATCTGGAAAAAGACCATTATCAAAGATTTTGTTGAATAATTTTAGCAGAAAAAGTACAACATTTTCACCTCCATTATTTAGCAATTCTCCAATGATTTGATTAGGACCAGCTGCTTTATCATGTTTAAGTTTTCTAAGTACCAATAACATTTCATCTTTAGATATGGGATGATCAAAATTTTGCTCAGTTTCTTCATAGTCACCATTAGTGTTCATGGAGTTGTCTACTGAGTCTTGAGAGAGAGAGAGAGAGAGAGATAGTTAGTTATAACCTGCAATATAGTAGGCCTATTACATCCATCACTGTTATTGAAAAAAATAGTAAGGGTTTATAAGATACAATCAACATTTTTTGTTCCCCATGTTCAATAGCTCCACCACATGGGTGACACAGGTGTGGTTGATAAAAGGCTCCAGGGCAACAATGAATGGCACTCTCACCAGCTGTTTGTCAGCCAGAGCTTGGCTATATGCATTGATTCCTTTTTCCTTCATTAGTCAGGGGACGGGATAGCTCAATGGTCGGAGCACTCACTTTCTCCCCAGCCAAGATTAAGCAGCAACGAGCGTGGTTACCAGTTGGATGGGTGACCGTTTGTGTGCCTTGGCTTCAGTAGTCTTCCAGTTCACCCAGCTGTAAATGGGTACCTGCCTCTTTAGGGTCAGGGACTTGCACTTCTTGATCCCCAATACTCGGGCACTCCTCTTTGTTTCTTTCATCCAACAAGTGAGAAAGAAATCATTACAATTCTGGAAGGAATTAAAAATCATATGATCCTGATCCAATACCTGCTTCTCATTTTGCACAGTGCCTACCACAACTTATACCCACTATCTATCCACATATTTCAGGATCACTGTACAGGTACAATATAATGTTGCATGTACCATGTGTGCAGGTGGGGGAGGGGGGGAGGGATAGTGATTAAGGTGTCACTGACATTATTCTTGTCATTAAAATCTGATATGACCCAAGTTTATATATTCATATAGAGTACATGTGTAAGTATTGATCTACATTAGGGCTGATATGATATTGACCGGACATGCTTTGGATCTGGTGTGTGTGTGTGTGTGTGTACACGCGTGTGAGTGGGTGTGTGTTTGTGTAATTGGTTCGGTTTTGGATTTTTACTTTCTTGTTGTTTGGGGCTTTTTTCGTTTTTGTGCTACACAAAATAATGCTGGTTTATTTTATTTTTTCGCTGTTTATTTTCTTTTTCATTGTATTAGATGACTTAAATTGTTATTGCTGATGTTAGAGTTGCTGGGCGGGTTTATATGAATTTATTCTTTGATGGAAGAATTAACATATTTCTGCCTTAAATAAAATTTTAAAAAAGCACACGTACGTGCGTGTTTATGACCAGGAGAGAGGGAGGGAATGGATGTCTTTGTTTTACTTTTTTGCTCTGAATTCAATGTCTGTTTTATTGTTTCTTGTTTTCCTTTATATATGAGTATATGTGGTGAAGGGGATATAGGTGAGGGTGTGTACGTGTATGTAAGTGTTTGAATGATTTAAAAGGAAACTATATATCAGTTTCCTCTGTTTATATCCATTTGGTTGTTATTGTTGGTGGTGGTGGGGGTGGAGTTCTGGTTTGTTGGGTGGGGGGGGGGGGGGGGGGGGGAGGTCTGGTTTGTTTTTGTCTTTTTATTTGTTTGTTTGGGGTTTTCCTTTGTTTTGGGGTGGTTTTCTTGGGGAGGGGGAGGGGGTATTTTGGACTCTTTTGTTCGTCTTTTGTTAGTTCTATAGGTAAAGGAAGGTAAAGGAGTCCCATAACCTATAAGGTCGTAGGGGAGCGAGGCGTCAGAGACCTCACTTCTCTAGGGCCAGCATATTGAGGGCGGCGCCCATCTCCTCTCCCTCGCTGCTTTACCTTCCCTGACCCTAAAGAGGGCAGGTACCCATTTACAGCTGGGTGAACTGGGGCAACTGTACTGAAGCCAAGGCGCGCAAACGGTCACCCATCCAACTGGTAACCACGCTCGACGCTGCTTAACTTGGCTGGGGGAAAGCGAGTGCTCCGACCACTGAGCTATCCCGTCCCCATATTGTTCTTTATTTGTATTGGCTGTTATTGTTGTTTTATGTTTGTTGTTGTCGCTGTTGTTGTTGTGTACGTATGTGTATGTGTATTTGTTTGTTTATTTGCTTGTTGTGGTTGTTCTTGTTGTTTTATCTTTTTCTGTTTGTTTTATTCAGTTGTTTGTATGGTTGTAGTTTTTTGTGTATGTGTGTGTGTGGGAGGGGGGGGGGGGGGGGGGGGGGGTTGGTGGTGTCTTTTTTTATTTTGTGTTGTCTTCTTTGTTTGTTTTGGTTTGGTTTTCCTTTGTTGCTTGTTTGTTAGTATTTTGGTGGATATATTTTCAGGAGATTTTTAAAAAATTATTTGATTTGTATGGTTTAACATTATTTAGGGGTTTTTTGTTTTGTTTTTAATTCTATGTATGCATATACTAGTGTCTTCTCTTTTTTATTTGTATGGTTATCGTTGATTAGGTTTTTATTCTATGTCTGCATATTTATTATCTTTCTCTCTCTCTCTCTCTCTCTTTTTCTTTAGACATAGCTTGATGAAAATAGCAAATGCACTGCTTATTCAATGTATCATATGAAAATAATGTTTGACTTTCACAACACACACACACACACACACACACACACACACACACACACACAAACACTCACACCACACACCACACACACACACACACACACACACACACACACACACACACACACACACACACACACACACACACTCCATTTCTTTAATGTCTTGGCGTAACTTAACTGACGTCAAGCGTTATATGACGTGAGATATTTAAAACGTCATGGCCTTGTTGGCTAAACTGTAGAAGTAGATGCTTCGTAAAATCTGCACTGACCTCTTTTAAACGTAATGGAAAACGTTTTTTGAAGGTTAGTAAAATGCAGACGACAAAATATGCGGATTAAGATTATCAGTAGCATTGTCTTAACTGCAATTGAATTTGAGACCCAAAAAGGCTGAGGGAGATAATTGTGTGAACAGTTTAGAGAAGGACGTTGGGATAGTTTACTGGTCATTCCGTTGCTGGTAGATCAACGCACAAAAACTGATGAAACAGCCCTGTAGCAAGTGTCTACACAGCCATGTTGGCCTGTAGGGGAAAATGATGATGATGATGATAGACTAGCCTGTAATAGCTCCTTTTTGGAATCGGTTATCTGCGGATATGCCAACATAAGCTGTGAATCCTATTCGCCCTATTTCACGTGTTGTGGGTTCGAATCTCAACTGTGTGTGATGAATTTAGGCAGTGAACTTTTGAGATGACCCATTTCAATTTAGACCTATGTTTGGTTTGTTGTTCGTTTTTTTCTTGGGTTTTGGTTGGTTTTTTTGTTTGTTTATTTGTTTGTTTGCTTGTTGTTGTTTTTAATTGCTCATCTGGTTCACAAGTGGTAAGATTTTGCGAATCCGACCGTTCACCCCTCATCAAGGCAGCCGCATCCCGACTTCAGGGATGATGTATAAACACGACACCGGTGTACATGTGTTTTTTCTTATTGTTTGTTCTTAAATTTATCATCCGTTTCAACCAGCACGGAATGGCCTACTCTTCCGAAAGGTGGAACATGTTTCAATGTGTGTGCAAGATATTCTGCGTGCCTTCGGTCCTCAGTTTAATCGAAGGACTTTCCAGGGAGTGGAATCGGTACTGATGTTAACTCCGGGAGAAAAAATTTCCCTCAAGATGGTGGTTCGAACTTGCGCCATCAGATTGGGAGTTCAACGCTCAGACCACTAGGCTCTCTCGTCCTCCATCAGCTTTATCTATAATATTCATATTTTTACTGTATTCGTGTGGAGCTTGCATTATTAGATCTCCAAGGCTGAATTCATGACAGCTTTTGGAGTAACGGAAACACAAAAATAGGCCTATTCACTTTGGTTCTGGTCTCATTGAAATATCACTGACCAGCATTCTGGCTTTCACAATGCTGTTGGTCATACATGTGGATTGCTTGACGGAAATGCACTAGGCCTAGGCTAAAGCGGACAGGAAAATAAATCCATTCCTTTTCACGCGGAACGCTATGAAACCGTATCTTGAAAGCTAAAAACAAATGAAATTATATGCGCACGAGCGCGTATGGGTATGTGTGTGTTCTTTGTTGGGTTTTTGTTTGTTTGGGGGGGGGGGGGGGGGGGGGGGGGGGAGAGCAACAGGTTTCAAAAGCTCTTTAGTGTACTTTTTCATCTACTTTGTCAGTCTTCCAAAAGGGGGATAACATTGTTTCAGAATTTGTTGCCCCCCCCCCCCTTTTTTTTTTTTAAAAGTTCCTCAGCTAGAGCTCGGAGGTTCACCAATGGTGAGATTTTGTGTATGGACCGTTTTTGCCCACCATGAAGGTAGCGGCATTCCGACTTCAGGGATTTCTTTGTCTTCATTGAGACTATTCTAGTACAGACTGTCAGTCATGTCATCCATGCCACAGCCCATAGCTGCTCTACCCTCGATTATAGATGGGTGGAGGGTTGATATGTGCTTTACATCTTATGCAGGCTTCAGTTTGCACAAAGGAATTGATTTATTTTATTTTTAATTTTTATTTATCGTTTTATATCGAGGATAATGGAATAAGCACTCATGTGCTTTTCTTATATCCAGTCCCCGGGTGTATGCGGTTTTGTAAATTTTGTCATCTGTTTCCACCGGCACACAATGGCCTACTCTTCCGAAAAGCGGAACAGGATTTAACGTGCGCGCAAGATGTTCTGCATGCGTTCGAACACGGGGCCTCGGTTAGGCACATGAAAACGACAGAGGAAACTGAACCATCTTTAAAAAATGTTTCTCTAAAATAATCCCATTAATAGGACGGCTTAAGAGAAACATGCACCGGGTATGTTCCAGAAGCACCTGCAGCATTCTGTCCTTCATTAGTGTATAGTTTGTTTCGTTATTTCTGCTGATAGCTCGTTTTTCCGAATGCATTAAAAGAAAAACAAACAAAAAACTTTCGGTGTCTACTTCTACAAATGACAGAAGACATGATTTCGTGCTGAGTAAAATGTTATCATCTACTATTACAACTTCAATGTACATTCTTTTTCAGAGGAATGAACTCTTGCTAAAAGAAAGCGTGGACAGCGATGGAGCTTTCACACAGTGCCATCAATGACAGCAGAATTCCTCTGACTGACAGCAATGTCATGAGAGAAGACTGGACCACTTCCAGTGACAGCGTTCTGCTTCATCCACCAACCTCTCACACCAGTGCTCTTTCAACTCTTAGTGCCCTGTCAGAAGTATCGTCAGAAAACCCAGAGCAAACTATGCCGTCTTATTTTTGCAGGGAATACTCAACAAGGAAAGAAGCCCATTCTCTACCACTCTTTACCAATAGTGCATGTACCCCTGAATGGCAAAACTCTCCCCAAATGGGCAAAAACACAGAATCTGAAAAAAGAACAGATTTTCTCACCGGAAAACACAGTTCTCCAGACTCGTCAAAGTCTGGTGTAGATCCAGATTTTCCAGCACCAGACAGCTGTATCCAACAGCCTTTGACAAAGAAACTTAAAACACAAACACTTCAGCCACCAGCGCCTTACTGGAATCGGAAACAAGCTGGCCCCTCAGAAAGCCAAAAACTATTAGAAAGAGCGACTCTGTACACAGACGTGGTATGGATCAACGATGGGAAGATTCTGTCTTTGAGTCCAAAAACACTCCAGCGAATAAAACAAAGGCTTGTGTTCCCCAAAACAGGCCAGCTCAGTAAGATTTCACACATAGTGCTGAAACATGCCGACAGCACGGATCCAAAGGTTCCGAAAAGGTTTGCTGACAGGTGTATCTTTACCACAACCAACAAATCCCAGTGTACCACTGGACAAATTCCATGTTCAGCACCCACTACATTTCAAGAAACTTCTGGTGAAGGCATTTGTTCCACAAGTAACTCGGAATGTATTCCTGAAAAAATCTTGTGTACCACATCAAGTGAGACATCAGGTACAGGTAGAGATGTTCAGTTTATCAATGATCCAGAAACTGGCCACAGAGATAAAGATCAACACAAAAACTTAAATGCAGACCGGAATGCTGTGGTCAAGGATTCACCCAGTAATCATGAAGGCATTGCGATTACATCAGACACTGAGTCAAAGGATGCTTGTGAAGAAGACCATTCTACTGAAATCAGTGAAGCACTGGACTCTCCTGAAAAGGATCATGGCATAACACCCAGTAAACAACAAAAAATTTCTGGAAAATGCAAGTATATTACAGTTAGTGGAACACACATCATTCCTGACCAGCTCAGCTGTTTTACAACTGACAGTCTGCAATGCATCCCTCAAAAAACCATTGCACCACCGTTGCTAAAACAGGAGGCAGTTCTGGGGAGACCTGCATCACATCCTGCAGTCCAAAAGTCACTTTTGAGTATGTTCTGTGTCCTGTGAAAAAGAAAAAAGAGAATGAAGAAGAAGTCTCTGCGTCTGTAAATCATAGGGTTCTGTTTTTTCCAGCCATGCCTGAAGATCAAGAAAGCAGAAGCCATCCATCAGCACCTCCTTCTCCCCAACAAACACAGACAGTTATGCTGGGCTGTGACAGGCAAGAAGATGGTACCCCTGCTTTACAGAAAAAACACAATGCAGCTTTATTCATCACTGATGGAACTGGGCAGTCTCAGAATGGACAAAATACAGCCCTTAGAAGAAACATTACAGGTTCAACTGATCCTTTAGAAGTACCCTTGCAAAACAGACAAACAACAAAGAGGTTTTTGAACTCAGAGCAGATAACTGAGCAAGCATTAGGTGCGATGCATATCAACTGGTTGAAGTCTACCGTATGTGATGAAAAAAATACCATGGCTGATTGCCCCCAAACTACTGATGATAGCCAGATGTCACTTTCAAACAGTAAAATAGACCCAGACACAAAATGTGTGTGGCCAGAGAAAATAATGTCTGATCAGCATGATGTCTGCCTGCACCAGAAAGGAACAAAGACAACTGAGAATACCCAGGAGATATCACACAGTTCTGATGACACCAAAACTGCCATGGCTGGAAAGCAAGGTGACTGTGTCACACAGCTGGAACACCTTTCAAGAGGTTCAGCAATATCCAGTCAAGGTGATGGACTGTGCGAACCTGATAAGAAATTTAAAAATCACGCTTGCCTTCTCGGGACAGAAGAAAGCACCACACCAGTCGCAGATCAGCACGGGCCTGTGAAGAATGTTCGTGCTCAGCCTTACCTTTGCAAGACGGAAAAAAACAGAGTTTGTCATGAAACTGAGAAATCTGATTATGTGCATATCAAAGCTGAAGAAGATCGCAGCTGTTTAAGCCTTGACAACAACAGAGACAAATATGAAAATGAAAATGCTGTTGACATCAGCCCGATAAAAGAATGGTCAAGTGCAACCCACTGCAATCTGGCAAGTCAATCCAAACCCAGTTCAAACCCACAAAAGCTGATACTTGTCAAGATCAGCCCTTCAAAGGTATATTCAAAACGAGAAAAGTCTGAACCCCATTCTTATGAGAGTCAGTCTAGTAAAGAAGTAAACAAAAACAAATTTAAGGAAGAGTCCTTCCTTGGCAGCTATACTAACTATACTAATGACAATAGCTGCAGTGACACTCTCCCAAACTCACTTGTACCAAACAGCTGTGCAGAAAATAACCGTGCAATTGCTGGTGGTGAAACGGCTCCAGAATTTACTTGTGAAAAAGGACACAAAGAACTACCAGACCATGCAAAGTATGTGAAAGACAGTTTTCGTGCTAGTCTCAAAATACTGGAAACAGTATCATTGGCTAGCCTGGTACCTTGTGAACAGAAACTTTACTCACGACTAAAATCACCAAGCGGATTTTATCGCTGTGGTGGTCGCGGTGGGACCTGCCCTTTCAGATCACAGCTTCAGTCTGACCTGGCCTCTCACTTACAGGATGTACACCCTCAAGAGGAGGATTACCTTTGTGTGCACTGTGGATGTCGAGAGAGCAGCCCTGGTCTGTTGCTCTACCATCTGGATCATCATCTGGACTTCCAGAGGTTCAGTCTGTATTGCACACAGCCAGAATGTAACTTTCATTCCTTCAGTCCTGATGATGTGATCAACCACATGGCCATCTGCCACCCACACCTTGATGCTCATGTGTGCTGGTGTTGCAGCCAGTGGGTGGGGACGCTGCAGCAACTGAAAATGCACATTCAACAGAATCTGCTATATGTGACCCTCTGTCCATACTGTGATGCAAAAGACACAGATGCTGACCGCCTCTTGCACCATATTACTATGACACATCCAAGTAAAGGGCGCATGATTATCTTCCACAAGCTTTTGATGTGTGGGGAGAGGAAAATATCAGGTCAGCAAACAAGCGATACATGTTTTATGCACTCTTCTGTCCCAATGTCCACAGATCAGATTAAACCTTACAGTGGGAAGACAAATAAAACTGTTCCTATGACAGAGAATTATCATACTGATGATACAAGCTCAGTGGCAGCAGTGGATACACATCGTAGTGGCAATGAGCACATGGCAAGATCCAGGAATGGAGACAAAGCAAGAAGGAAAATGGCAGAACAGGAACGTGGTGAAAGCTATGACCTGAGTGAAGCAGAGAAAGGGGCCAGATCCCAGATCCTTCTTCACCATACTCCAGATAAAGAAACACAAAAAATCAAGACCAACGCCCAAGTCCCACTGAATGACAGTCTTGGAAATGACCCTGAGAGCACAAAAGGTGTTAGTCAGTTGATGACTGCCAAACAACAGCAAGAACACATGAACAGTGCAAAACTGATCTTCAAAAGGAAAGGAACACACTTTGAATGCTTTGATAAACAGGCAATCCATCTATCTGACAGAGATAAACTGTCAATGGACCCTGTAGATTTAGAGATATCAGTCGACGACTCTGCTGAACTGAATCATGACTGTCCTCTTCAAAACAAGCATTCCTCTGGAAGTAAAGAGGAAGCAGTACCATCCATGGAAGGAATAAAAACGCCTTCAGCGTCTCCGCTAGTGTCCTCAACCATATCCCCAGAAACACCAAAGCAAGACAAGATCTACAAATGCACTGTAGTCTCCGCAGGACGGTCCATCAAACTTGTGTCCAGCAAAACCATTGACAATGCAAGAAGCCACGATCAGGCCAGCGTGGAAAACAAAGTTTCCAGCATCAGCACAAGACGGTCAAATGGTGACGCTGCATCACGGCAGATTGGTTTGAGTCGTCATGAAGAGTCCAAACTCTATAGCTGCCGTTTGTGTTCATTTACTTCACATTTATCACGGAGAATCTACCTGCACATGTACTCCAGACACAGCCACATACTGGACTGCCCCAAATGTGGGCAACGATCCAAAACACGCACAGCTTTATTCAACCACCTAAAGAAGCGCCATGCAGAAGAAGCCAAAGCACTGTTCTACCAGAACAAGGTGACCAAATGGATCCAGATCACACCAGGAGAGGAGAGGAAAGCAAGGGACAGGGACAGCCACATGACCCCTGTTCTTTCTGCGCTCAACGAACAAGACTGCCCAGTGAACAATTATTTTGTCATCGCCAATCACAGCAAGGAGAGGAGTATTCACTGCGTGCTGTGTGACTACTCTTTCAAGAAATATCACCGCTCCAATGCCAGTGTGTACAGAAGCATGTACAAGCATTTGTTCCTTCGCCACATCCCTCACGAGTTCCAATGTCCCATCTGCCGCTTCACCCATGACAGAGAGTCAGTGTACCTGTCTGTGTGTGTATCTGTGTGTGTGTGTGTGTGTGTTCGCGCGCTTGCTTGTGTGAGTGTGTGTTCGCGCGCTTGCTTATGCGTGTGTGTGTGTGTGTTCGCGCGCTTGCTTACGCGTGTGTGAAAGTCAACGTCAAATATGTATTTCCAGATGGTAGCCTACATTAAATAAGTAGTACATTTGCTTTTTCTTTAATCCATCTATAAAAAAGAAAAAAGTGTGTGTGTGAGAGAGAGCATCTTTGGACAGGGTGGACAATTAAAAAAAAAATTATGATGGAACAGTGGAAAGAAGGGGAGGTGGACTGTGGATGAGCAGATTTTCTGGAGATATGCACTCTAGTAGTGCTGCTGATGGTGATGGTTGTTATGATCATGTAAACTAATATTGCGACTGTTTGCCGTTGGCGGGGAATTTATTACCGTGGCCATTGCTGTGCGTTCATGACTGTCTCACTCTGCCTGTCAGTCCCCTCCCCCCCCCCCCCCCCCTCTGCTGTCTGTCTGTCTGTCTGTCTGTCTGTCTCTCTCTCTCTCTCTCTCTCTCTCTCTCTCTCTCTCTCTCTCTCTCACACACACACACACACACACACACACACACACACACACACACACACACACACATTTACTTAAGAAGTTCACCTGTTATTTGAAAGCATGTATGATTGTTACTTACAGAATGAGTTTGTCTTCAGCAGTTCACCTGTTATTTGAAAACATATCTGATTTTAAGATTGTTACTTACAGAATAAGGTTTGTGACACCCCCCCCCCCCTCCCTTTTTGTTTCTTTGTTATGGACTTTTTGTTATTTGTTGTTATTATATAAAAGGCTGGATGCGAAAAAGCAATTGTCATGCTTATTCTATCACCTTCTGACAAAAATTCAGTTCTCCTCTTTTCTCTCCTTCCTCCTCTCTTCTTTTCGCTTTTCAAAGGACGATCTCGGAAACACTGATAAGAACCACGTGACAGTGCCAGAACCGGAAAATGTCATTAGTCGTTCCAAGCGATCTACTCAGAACATATTGTACAGCCACCCACGCTCTGAGGGCAGTGCCTCAAGGTAAAAGGCTGTTGCTTACTTTTCTTGCATATTTGGCTTATTTCGTTTGTATGCACTGATGTAGGACTATTCTTGGATAGATAGTGTGAACCTTGTTATCAACTGCTGTTGATGTTGTTGCTGTTGTAGGGCGTTCCCAAGCTTAACACTCTGGAGGTGGGTGGTGGGTGGTCACCCAGAATATGCAGTCTCCCCCCATGTCACCTAGGAATCACAGGGAGACCGAAAAAAATACCACACTGGATGAGAATGTTTGCGTGTAGGGCTGTTTTCAAGTACCTGGCCAAAAAGGCAGACGTACTCCAACTTTAGTGGATTTGTTTTCCTCAGAAGGACAGTTTGGGTTTTTGTATTTAGTGCTTTTCACAGCTAAATACATGCCCATCATTTTAAAGCACAACAACAACATTTTAGTGCAGGCCTTGGCACTTAGGCTGCACCAATAACTGACAAAGCTTTTGACCTTGGCCAGTGTCATCTGCTGACTTCATGTGTTACGCTTTTCCATGGAAATGTTACAGTATGCACAGTATTTCTTGAACGTTACACCACCGTGGCAAAAAGAAATAACACTTAGAAGATGTGTGACCACTAAACTGCATAATCGATATGTTAGTGAAACTTGGAGTGCATGCTGGTCATGGATTTTTGTTTGCTTCCACTGAACACTAGCATGAATATGGGTTTTCATTGTGTGTAGGTTACTTGTCCTTCAGGAGAGAGAGAGAGAGAGAGAGAGAGAGAGAGAAGAGAGGAAAGGTGTGTGTGTGTGTGTGTGTGTGTGTGTGATGAGAGAAGTGAGTTGCAAACAGATATGTGCATAAGTTTACCTGGGAGTTGTAATAAAAACAAAATCAAGCACCCAAAAAACCCAACAAACAACATGTCCTTTATCACCCAGGCATTGCCGATTCAAACTATTGGGCCCATGACGTTAAGGCCAGTTAGGTCAGTCAGTGGCCATTGGTTGGGGTCTCTGGAGCAATTGGTGAATTAACTCCCGAAGGAAAATATCGGCAGATCAAGAATCTGTTTCAGGAACTCCATTGGGGATACATGAATTATTTTCCACTAAAAATGACAAATATTATGCTTCTTATGATATCCTCTTCATCCATTTGGTTGGTTGGGTATTGTTTGTTTGTTTGTTTGACTTCGGATTGTTAGCACTCTTTTACGACTCTGGGAATGAAAACTAAAGCGAATGGGTGTATAGCCTACATTCTGAACACGGCCTTGTCGTTATTTGCTTAAAGAAGTGAGTGAAATGGCTATGAAAGTAATCTACGTGTTCAGGTTTGGAGCTTTGCAAGACTGAAATGATTTAATTCTATACGACGTGTGGATTACTGAAGTTTGATGGAATTAACGTGATGACAGCCCTAATAAATCACTCATGTTTATATTGGCTTTAGATAGTTAAGTAATGGTTTTTTTTAAAGTCGTCTGTCATATTGATACTATTTTTTGTGATCTTTCATTTCAGTTGCAGCGCAGCCAGACCAAGCAGAAGAGTTCGAAAGAGGAAAGCCAAGGCACTTACAGACTTTGTGACAGATTTCTCTCCTTGATTTCAAATTCCTGGCACTGACAAACATCAAGATTCATATTTCAGTGAGAAGTTAGAAACGCTCAGCAGCAATACAGAAAAGTGCTCACCATTTGCCCAAATGACTTTGTCAACATATAAAACAAAAATCTTCAAGCTGATTCTAATGTAGTGTTTTCATGAAAGGACAGCAAAGGAAGTGTCCCAATTTAATAAACTGGTTCTTTATTTTTTGTTTGTTTTAAGTTTATAAACTATTTAGTTCTTTCAAATGTGAATGATTAAGAAGAGTTTGACTTGACTGAACTTGTCATTAGAGCTAAAATATCCGCTTGGGATGGACTGTACTTCAGTCTGAAGTAGAGCCAAATCTGAAAATTAGATCTGACTTTTTTCTCTCATTTTATCTTGTGTAAGTTCAGTCACAGATAGCCAGTATTATGTATGCGAACTGTGGGGGCTAACAGCATTTTGATGGTTGTCATTTTTAGTTGAACATGAAACAAGTCTGGTCATTTCCAGACGGTGGTTGTTATATTTAATTGATCATTTCTTTGAAGTTCCTCATTGGTAAAATGCGGATGTGGGGATGAAGCAGTCTAAGCTCAACATCACAGCCATATTCAGTGCAGAATGTTTACAGTAAGAGAGAACTGTACTGGCGCCGGCTCTGCTGCCTTGCCTGTCAGTATTCTGATGTCTGGATGAAAACAGTTTCACCCTCACAGATGGAGCAATTGACTTTTGGGGGTTTGGAATAAGTAGGCATATCGTTGAAAACCATCTGACGATGGATGTAAGGGAAAAGTTAGCGCCAGGACTTGGTTCAGTGAAAAAAGAAAAATGGAGTCTGTTTTAAATAAACTTGAGTTTATTTGCAGCTGCAGATCTGTAGTTCCGACAGTGTTTAACATAGCTTTCATAACCCTGTAGCCTAATTTTTCCCCCCCTTGGAAATTGTTGCGAACACACTATATAAGGTACTGCCCCAAAATGTTTGAATAACTTTTCTCAATGTAGGCTGCACTTGGAATCTCCTGGTGGATATCCTCATTCCTTCGTTCTCTCCATAGATGTGCACAGACACTCAAATACGCACGTTAAAGATTCCGACATGTAGATGAGTCACTGTGCTCTTTTCAGAAACAAAACTAAAAACCCAGCATTTATTGGGCAGGAGAACAAGAGATGAAGACAGTTTAACCGAATACTATGAACACCCCGTCCTGTCTCATTACTGGCTTCCACACCCCAAGGTGTAACATCCTCAGCAGGAAAAATTCCTCGGGAAAAACGCAACAGTAGCAGAGTTGTTCTGCAAAAGGCAATATCAACACCTATATATCGAACTATGGGGCCCCATAGGAACACAGTCCATTTTATTGTCAAACTCGGCTCGCTGCGTGGGTCATGCCAACAAGTTCGTTAGCAAAAAAGTAAATAGCTTTCCTGATCAAATATTCTGCCACCAAGTTGTTTACAAATCACACCCTACTTTGCAGTTACTTGTTAATGAAACAATTCATTCAGTGGAGTTGATTTGTTAAAGTTTTCATTACTCCCTCTACCCTCCAACAAAGTCGTATGCGGAGTTTGTTGTTGTAAGTTGACTTGTTAAATTTCTTTATTTGAATTACAGCACTACCTTGAAACGGCGTACATACATGTGAGTTTGTAGCCATGATTGCGTATGTATTTCAGTGCCTGCATGCACATGTGTGTCAGCATGGATGTACATGCACATTAACTTTAGTGTAGCACCTCTGTAGAGCTCTTTCCACTCCACAGAACTTGTATCTCCAGCCTTCTGTTCATCAGTACCCACGACAATTGGCTGGCTTCAGACACATTACTTATGGTTGGTCAGCTTCCAGATTACCAGCACCTTAATCTTGTTTATTTCATAACGTAGCTTGATCACACATTGATGCATACATTCAAGTAGGTCTATGTTAGAAGTCATCTATGGGTTTGCATGGTTTCCATGTAAACTACACACACCTTACAGAAGCGTATGGTGGTGTCAAGTAGGGCTGTCTCCTCTCTTTCTCTGCATCTGTGCCCAATTTTCTGCTAAAACTAGTTCTGGATTAAGCATTGGAAGACCATCTTGGAACACACCGTGTAGGCCAACTATCTCCACGGACATTCGAGTTTGTGATCACTAACTTGTGTGTAACCAGCTATTTGGTACCCAGTCAATACCATTCAAAAATTAATGTTTGCAACAAGAAGATGCCCATGCAGTATAAACCAGGGTGGCACTTCAGTTTACTGAAACATTCAATTGATTCTTTCGGTTTAGAATGTTGTTTGCGGAGTGTTATAGACTTAGAATTGCAGTAGAACATACGCTGTGCTTTTGTTGGTTTTTTGTTGTTTATTTGGGTTGTTGTTGTTGTTGTTTTTTTGGGGGGAGGGAGGTTTTAAAAATGTTTAGGAAGCAGAGACATAAAATAGAACATACTACACACAGTGCTCTTTTTTTTTGTTTTGTTTTATACAGTGGCGATATAAAACAATAGTAAAACAGTGCACACACTAAACTTTTTTTTAATAATGATATATATATTATATATATATTTTTTTTAGAAGCAACAATCATGATGTAGTCAGTAAATTGCTAGCATACATTAAAAGGATCAGGATTGTTTTCATTCCCTGGCTCATAAGAGGTTCACCAATGGTGAGATTTTGCGTATGTGACTAATTTTCACCCACCGTTAAGGTGGCTGCATTCTGACTGACGGGATGGTGTCTAAACACGACACCTGTGTGCGTGCGGTTGTTTATTTTTATTACAGAAAATTACATCCATTCCTACCAGCACGAAATGGCCTACTCTTCTGAAAGATGGAATGGGTTTTCAACTTACGTGTTAAGATGTTCTGTGAGTGTTCGCACATGGGACCTTGGTTAATAGTCTGTCGGTATGAATAACCTCTCCACCTCCTGGAAACTCTTTTCTATCCCTCTCTGTGTTTCTGCCTTGGTCATTTTCTTACACACACGCACACATATGTTCACTCCCAAACCCCCGGCAAAAACAGTCGCATACACAAAATCTCACCATTGGTGAACCTTGGGCCTCTAGCTGAGGAACTATATAATTAAATAGATATTGCAGAATGAAAACTTTACATTGTACATTTCTGACCTTAATGTAAGATAGGATCTGAATCATGATAGTGCGGAACCTGAGATACCAAAGGAGTTGTAAAGTCTTTTCAGAAGAAGTGTCATCAAAAGTGTTATAAGCTGCAGTAACATCTAGCAGAGTAGGACAACAGTGTTATAAGCTGCAGTAACATCTAGCAGAGTAAGACAACAGCTGTTGCCATAGTCCACTGATGCTAAAAGATTGCTTATGATTATAAGTAGGGCAGCTTCTGTACTATGGTATGGTGTATGGTCTGTATGCTCACTACGTAGGACTCGGGAGAATATTTTTAGGTAGATGGTCACAGTGTTGAAAGAGAATAGTTCTTTCAAACAGTTTGGAAAGAAAAGGTAGATCTGATATGGGCCGATACTTTTTTTAAAAAGTCATTTGGATCAAGCGGTGATTTCTTTACAGAGGTTTGACTGAAGAACACTTGTAAACTTCAGGAAAAGTCCCAGAAGCTTGAGAATGAAGGAATGTAGGATGTCCAGGCAGTCTAGAAACAGGCTGGATGGAAAGCAGTCAAGCTGACATGTTTTCAGTGGATAGGATAGAATAGTATGTTTGATCAGGTCTTGAGTTACAGGAGCAAAGTGACTTAGAGGTTCACCATGGGAAGAGCAGCCCGAATTTCACAAAAGAAATCTGCCGTGACTTAAAAGTGGTATACTTTAAAAAACAACAACAACAAAACAATAACATTTGGGGGAAAAAGCACCCACCCCCACCCCTTACCAACCACTGACATACCTGGAGTAGCTCAGAGCATCTAGTAGTAACATGAGGACGTGGGTACCCACGACGTTTCTGTCCCCTTCCATCTGGGTTAAAAACTGATTCTAATGGGGACAGGATGGCCTGGTGGTTACAGTAATGTCTTCGTGATCTGTTGATCCGGGTTCGATTCCCGTTCAAGAGGATTTTTCCTCTGGAGTTAACCTCAGTGCAGACTCCACTCTCCCCAAAAGTCCTTCGGATGAGACTATAAACCTAGGCCCCGTGTGCGAACGCACGCAGAACATCTTGCGCACACGTTAAAACCCGTTCCGCTTTTCGAAAGAGTAGGCCATTGTGTGCCGGTGGGAACGGATGACAAAATTGACAAAACTGCATACACACGGGGATTGGATGAAAAAAAGCACATGCGTGCTTATTCCATTATCCTCGAAATAAAAGAATAAGTAAGTAAATAAGTAAATTCTAACCACTCTTCAGCAGTTGGGTGGGATGGACCATCAACCAGGGACCTGTGTTTGAGTACACCCACAGCAGCTTGCTTGTATACATACACATTATTTATCTATTTATACCACTTTGAGTCACGGCAGATTTCTCTGCGTGAAATTCAGGCTGCTCTCCCCGAGAAGAGCACGTCGCCACAAGAGCAGTGCCACCCTTTTTTTCCCCCCTATCTGCAACAGTATTTGTTTCCCTATCAGAGTGGCTTTTTTTTTAAACAGAATTTTGCCAGGGACACCTCTTGTTGCCGTGGGTTCTTTTACGTGCGCTAAATAATTATGTGCATCACACGGGACCTCGGTTTATCGTCTCATTCGAAAGACTATCGCCCAGACCACCACTCATGATCTAATGGATGGGGAAAAAGTTTCGGGTCCAAACGGGATTCAAACCACCGTACACTTCCGACCCGGACTTTTTGCTTTCTAGACAGGCGCGTTATCTCTAGGCCACCGATCCACTTAAAACGCCCCCCACCCCCTCCCCCCTCCCTTTTTTAATAAATCGAAACTGAAAGACTTCTTGTGGTGGGAAAAAAGGGCAATTTTAAGACAACAATCAAGCAAGAAAGACAGGTTGGAAAAATGTAAAAGTCAAGATTGTGATACATGGAAAAACAAATTTTACAGCTAGGCTGTTCTGGTTTGAAAACCGGGTGGCACAACTTCTGTCTTCAGACACATCTTCTGAGTACTTTAAGTCATGTGATCTTCTTAGAGATATGCAAAACTTAACACAGTATAACAACCACCAAAGAAAGGCTGACCATGAACACTGCACATGCATTATTCAATCAATATATTTCAATACAATATGGTTAAAAAATTAAAAAATGTTGAACCAAAGCCGATGAAGTGTATTCTTTGGAAGTCCACTCCCCACGCTAAATCACTTTCCAAAAAATTGCTAACAGAGGATTTTTGCAGAGGTTTTACATTTGTTGATGAAGAAAACCCTTTAAAAAAGTATCACAACAAATAAAATCAGACTAGAGCATATCAATTAGATGATCCATCATATATTACAGTTCCCAAAGAGTTGATACCAGACTCCCACATAGAGAAATTGACATTTTTCAACACATTTCCCACCCGACCATTTTCAAATGAAGTTCAACACAAGAAATATATATTATCTGATTTTGCATAAAAGGTTACAGCTCCAGATAAATGTTTTAAAGTAAGATTAAAATAAAAGTTTCAAACACGCAACAAACCAAACCAAAAAAATAATTTAAACATTAAAAATCTCTTTGAGGTTTACTAATTTTTTAAAAGATAAACACCAAAAATGCTGGAAGAGGGGGTGGGGAGTCGCTGACTTAAGAAGTCTACTTCAAAAGATGAAAGCAGGAACAACAGCTTGGGATGGGAGGGGGGGGGGGTATAAAACATCAGACAAAGAAATTAAATCATTAACAATATCTACCCTTTTTTCCCCAGACAAATATGGAAAAAGGAAATTATAACCTAATGCCCTGGGGGTCAGTGACTTTGGACAACTGTTTGAAAGGGAACATCAAGGTTGTGATTCCAGATACAGCAGATTGCTCTAAGGGGAGAGTTCACTCTCAGGGCATTTATAACATCACATCACACTACCTTGTTTCATTGGGAGATTAAGACATGAACACACTTTAGGATTCAATGACATGAAACCAAAAAAGTTAAGATTTTCAAGATTTATTTCAAGAAAACCCCAACATAAATCCAACAAAGCCACAACTTGTGGACATGGGCGTGCGAAAAAACACAACACAAACTCACCCCAAAATGGAAGGCAGAAAGGAAACCACAAACTATGGCCATGAAAAGCAAAAGACCACTCACAATACAGTTAAGGCACGGCAAATTAACATGATGCCTGAATACATTACCAGCAATCTACTGCATTCTCTCTCTCTCTCTCTCTCTCTCTCTCTCTCTCTCTCTCAGCACATCCCGCGCAACGCAAAGGCATCCACAAGCACACACACATACACACGCGTGCTCGTGGAACATCCACACGTGAAGAAGGACGCATGCTCCTGTGTCGCACACACACACGCACCCACGCGCGCAGGAAGCATTTCAAACAACAGGCCAGACAAACAACATTCAAATGAAAATACAAAAGTTCTCACAAGGCAGCTGTATCACTGTGTGTTCGATCTCCTTGCTACAAAAGCACCACCAGTACACAGATATGCGCTCACACATGCACACAAATGCGGGGCACACACACACACATGTACACGCCCACACGCGGGTGTGAGTATGGTCACACACAATGACATGGCCATTCAAGTCTATACCAACAAAGGAAATTAAATTTTCCCTAACATGTAACAAAATGCACTAGTGTCATCTAAAGAGATGTATCAAATCAATAGGTTTTCATTATTTCTTTGAGAAATTTTATAACTTTGATAAGCAAGGATTTATTTGTGGAACTAAACAATTCATGGAACTTCATAACATTTGGGTTTTTTTTTTATATCTTGGGATAAATTTGTTTCTTAACTGCACAAGGAAATGACATTTGAATAGATACTGGAACTCATCACCTAGCTTGTTTTCACCGCATTTATCACACTCTCTCTGCTCTGGGAACATTTCTTTTTTTTTTCCTGGGAACATTTCTTATTCTGCCTATTTGGATGGGAAGTTTGTGATTTAATGTTCAAAAATGAATAAAAGTTCATGACAAATTGCAAGGAAGAATCAACAGACAATCTTCAAAGCAGAAACACTTTTTAAATAGTCTATAATTAAGAAAGATGTTATCTACATGAGAAAACTATTGTTGCAAATACTGATCTTGTAAACTACGTGTAACTTTGGCTTTAAACCATTCAGGTGAAACACGGAGATCAAATTGATTCTGCCAAATGCCACTTAAACCCGATTTCATTTAATATACGTTCTACATTAGCTAAATAAGGAGATTTATGGACATTAGCCATATACATATCATGAAGCAGCTTATAAATATTTGAAAACTTAGGCTCACTTCCGATATCAACAAGCTTAAACCAATAGCAAAGCATCCTTACTTTAGCTGTTATTTCCACAGGAAACTGTTCCAGTTCCCCATAAACCATTTTACATGGAGTAGATTTTCCCAGTTTAAGGATTATTTTGAAGAACTTAAGTTGTAATTTCGAAGCTAATTCACACATTGATAGAGTCCAGACCTCACATCCATAAAACAAAACTGGAACTACTATTCTGTTAAATAATTCAGTAAAGCAAAACTGGAACTACTATTCTGTTAAATAATTCAATCTGAATATCAATGGGAAGAAAAAGTCTTCTGCATTTTTTTAGCAGAGAGAACGTGCTACTACATGCTTGGTCATATAAGTGTTTTTGTGCCAAGTTAAATTTGTTGTTATAATTAAGGTTCAGCCCAAAATATTAAAATGATAAAACCACTTTAATTTCTTTACCACCACATGTAAAACAAGGCATTTTCTTGATTTTACCTCTTGAAAAAACCAAAACTTTTGTTTTTTCTACATTTATATTAAGTTTCCACTTATGACAATAGTTACACATTGCATTGATAGCTTTCTGCAGGTCTTCTTTTGATTCGGCACAAATTGCCATATCATCTGCATACAATAACAATAACATTTTCAGCTAAAGATTCTCCTTTTCTCTTTCCCACCCTAGTTTCCTGGCTTCCTTTGCCATTGTTGATAAACCATTTATTTTTTCTATAATGTAGGACTGCATATCATTCAAGTACAAAGCAAAGAGTAACGGTGACAAGCTTTCACCCTGACAAACCCTAGTTGTGGTTTGAAAAAATTCAGAACACTCATCTTCTCCACTAACACATGATTTAGCTTTAGAGTAGATATCTTTGATAACCATTAATATGTTTCCATTCACCCCATGATCGAACAGTTTCTGCCACAGAAAAGCTCTTTTAACACGGTCAAACACCTTTTCAAAATCTACAAAAAGGCAATAGAGTTGTTTTCTCTTGGCAAGAAACACATCAACCATGCAATGAAGTGCAAACAAGTGATCAATGGTGGAAAATCCCAAACCCAGCCCGAATCTTATGCAGAAAAATCTGCTGTGACTTGAAGTGGTGGGCCTATACAATACAAAACAAACCTAAATATACATAAAGGGACATGCAACATCAGCAATGCCTGTCATTTTAACACACAAGTCAAAATATTTGTACAGGATGATTAATTCATGAAGAATCACAACTAACAGGTTGGTCTTAGACTGGCCAATATATACAAATTAAAAAAAGAATAACATAATCATACAAATGAAAATATAGCTCTAGCTGATCTCCCCTGGTGTAAATTTGGGGCCTTTTTTCCCCAGCAACTAGTGAGAATACAACTACTGGACAATGTTCTAACATTGCTTATGGTTGCGATTGTTGTTGTGACTGATAAAACATGTCTACTGTCAATGTTTGATTAGATACATGCATGTATTTCATGTTCTGATTGTATTTTGGTGAGCAAAGTCGAACTTGGTCAGAATCAAAAGAACAAAATCAAAATCAGGAATGGGCTAATCTGCATGTAACAAACTGACAACTAATGCATTTGCCTAGCGTGTACAAGCCTGGTGGTGTGATGTTCTGTGTGAAAATGCGTGCAGAATATCTTGCACACACGTTAAAAACTTTTCCACTTTTTCCAAGAATAGGCCATTCTGTGCTGGAGGGAACAGATGACAAAATTTACAAAACTGCATACACACAGGCACTGGATGTGAAAAAAGTGCATGAGTGCTTATTCCATTATCCTCGACATAATAGAATAAATTAATCAATCTATCAATCCTCGAATTAAAAGAATAACATAAATTTGATAAAATAAGATAAAAAGTCAAACGGTGCAAACAAATACATATCCAGCAGGAAAAGAAAAACAATAATGGGTGACGCTGCTCTTTTGGCAACATGCTCTCCTTGGGGAGAGCAGCCCGATTCTTATGCAGAGGAATCTGTCGCATACACAAAAAATCTCACCATTGGTGAACTCAGAGCTCTAGCTGAGGGGGAAAAGCAGAGTATGTTTCAGTGTCACTCCGGAGGGGGCAGCCTTTTCAAGGGTAGAGTAGAGTAGAAAAGAGGGCTCTCTGCTGATCCCTCATTTTTGCGTGTATGTTAGGAACCTCAGCACTTCCTTCCTCTTGGTCAGTTGTACCTGGGCCACAAACATTGACTGAAGCCGCCAGTGGATGTACAATCATGTTAACCTTCTCCTAAAACCATTTGTGGTCAGCTGTATGCATGACCGATATATGACACACTGGAAATATATATCTATCTCTCTCGTCCATGCACCCACACCCACAAGGCTTGGCAGTACACACTACACCCCCTGATAGCTAACACAAAAACTATCAACACCATCACTGGAAATGCAGCCTCCATCACTTCAAATATAACCCGCACAGTATTTTCCGCTGACCCCCCTACCCCCCTGACAACTAACACCCCAACTAACACATCCCCTCTCCGCCCATTGCATGTATGACACATAATACAGCATTGACATACAGCATAATACAGCATTGACACACAATTAATTGCATGTATCTCCGCGTGCGCATGTATTACCGAGACTTGTAATGATACAGATTAAATA
This sequence comes from Rapana venosa, assembly GCA_028751875.1. Lineage (NCBI taxonomy): Eukaryota > Metazoa > Mollusca > Gastropoda > Neogastropoda > Muricidae > Rapana > Rapana venosa. The sequence continues at coordinate 29,011,338 of CM054141.1, forward strand.
CAGCATTGACACACAATTAATTGCATGTATGACACATAATACAGCATTGACATACAGATTAAATACAGCATTCACACATACAAATCTGGACTAGCACTTATGACAAAAAGGTACGACAAGTGGCCATAATGCTTTTACCACAAGCAGGACAGTCATCAAATGTTTGGGAGCAGGTTTCACAAGTAATGAAATGACCACAGGGCAAGAAAGTGATTCCGCTGGAAGCAAGATCCACCTTTTTGCAGGCATGGCACATCCTCCGCTGCTTTAGCCTATGGTTTTCTTCAGCCAGCCGCTTTACTAACAATTTCTTATTAGCCTCTTCTTTTTCTGGAAATGTATATAGACGTTTAGCAGCGTCGTTGTTTAACTCATTGGCAATGCTGGTGCCATGATGCTTCACTGGTGACAACTTCTTAGCTAATTTGGCCTGTTCTTCTGGAAATGTATAAAGACGTTCAGCAGCTTCGTAAAACTCACTGGCAGTGGCAATGCTGGTGCCATGCTCAAGATGCGTGGAAGCCTTGACCATGTCCACAATGGCTTTGGGAATTCCCATGGCAAGTACCACTTGCTCAGGTATAGAAACACTAGCCATTGCTTGTTACTGGGGGAGCGGGGGGGAAGGAGGGAGCCTTGTTCTTGTATCTGCACACCATTAGCAAAGCCCTTGTAAGTTCACAATTTCTCTCTATTTACCATTGGAAAAAAAACCCCAACCGTTTACCAAGATGGCTTAATAAATCAAGGGGTAAAAAAAACAACACCCCAAAAAAAGTCACTGCATTGTCTCACAATTTTTTTTATATTAAAAAAACCCCGCAGGCATGACAAGTTATATTGGTTGCCCCCAAAAAATATCACAAGCACCCGTCATACAATATAAAAAAAAAACCCACATCCCATCCTTTTTGGGGGCACAAACTCTTCTCACCGGTCCAAGCAGAGATATCCCTTTTAAAAAAAAAAAAATGTTTGGAGTGCTGAAAGAGGAGGAGGAGGAGGACATCAGCAATGTTCAAAAAGTTACACACACACACACAGAGGTTTTATAAAAGGTAGAATGTCTCCCCAGATCTTTTTTAAAAAAATAAAAAAGGAATAAAAACTTTGCACTTCTCCCGGAACAACCTTTAATACTCCGGAATTGTTTGTTTTTTTTAAAACTGGGCAATGTCTCTCCAACCCAAGTAGTAGAATGTCAATGTTCTTTTTGGTATATATACAAGCAAAGAAAAAAAAACCCGAGACTTGTAATGACTAACTTAAAAATAAGCTTGTAATGGTGATATCATTATCTACACACGCACGCACACAAAAATGATGAGGATGAGGAGGATGATAGGCTGGGGGCAATACAAGCAAAGTAAAAAAATGAGGCTTGCAATGACTAACTTAAATAGGCTTGTAATGGTGATAGCTACATCATAGGCTGGGGGCAACAAAGACTCTTCACTGTTTTTGCTCATCATCATCATCACTAACTGACCGCGAATCCCCCCCCCCACCCCCCACACACACACCAAAAACAATATAAATATATATAAAAAAAAACCTAAAAATTTTTTTTCTAATAAAAACTGACTTTATTTAATGATGAGAACAAACACCGGTGTCTTGGGCCGTTATAGTCCGCACAAAAAGAAAAGAAAATCTCTCTCTCTCTCACACACACACACAAACACACACGCTCTCTCTCTCTCTCTCTCTCTGGAGGAATACTAAAAAATAAAAAGCAGCCAATAGGCTAGCAGCAACAAAGCGATTGGCCTGATTGCAGGAGAGAGAGAGCTCGCCTCACATAAAACAGGGCAGTCACGTGAGGCGCGAGAGAGTGCAGGCATGTTCCTTGAAAAAAAAAAAAAAAATTTTCTCTCTCTCTCTTTTACAGTTTTTCCAGGTTAAACATTTTTTACCCGGAAGTGCTGCCAGCGGCCATTTTTAAAGGGATACTACTCTAATATAAAAAAACTAAAAGGGGAAATTACTCTAAGACACTCCTTTTTTTTTTTTAGGACCTTTTTGCCGCCTTGAAAGGTATCGGGCAGTAGTAGTTTTCTACCATAAATCGTCTTAACCTCGACTCTGTTATGAGCCCCATAGTTAGCTGACTTTTTTCTTCTTCTTCTTCAACTGCATCCCGCAAGTCGGTAACACTCGCTCGATAAAACCTTTCGATGTCACCAGGGGTAGGGGTAGTAGTAGCAGCAGCTGTTGTAGCAGAAAAAACAAAACCGCCACTACCACTACTACTACTACTACCACCACCACTAACGCTACTACTACTACTGCTGTTGTTGTTGTTGTTGTCACCACATACCAGATAAGCGGTGGTAGTAGTAGTAGTAGCAGCAGCAGCAGCAGCAGCAGGAGGAGCGAGAGGAGGAGGAGGAGCGAGAAAAGAAGAAGGAGGAGCGAGAGAAGAAGAAGGAGCGAGAAAAGAAGAAGAAGGAGCGAGAGAAGAAGAAGGAGCGAGAAAAGAAGAAGAAGGAGCGAGAGAAGAAGGAGCAGGAGCAGGGACAAAAAAAGAAAGCGAGCATAAGCATGAGGAAGAGGAGGAGCAGGAGGGGGCATGATTCCTCCTCCTCCTCCTCCTGCTCCTCCCGGAAAAACAGCCGATGAGGCTATGAACTGTGAACAAAAAGGTAGCGGCGGTGGGAGTATATTGCCACCACCACCACCATCACCACCACCACCACCACCACCATCAACTGACTGCGCAGCTGGCGGTGATAGTGTTTGTGTTGTTGTTAGTGCTGCTGCTGTACCATCAGCATCACCATCCTCCTCCTCCTCCTCCTCCTCATCATCATCTTCATCATTATCATCATCAGCAGCAGCAGCAGCAGCAGCAGCAGCAGCAGCAGTAGTAGTAGTAGTAGTAGTAGTAGTAGTAGTAGTAGTAGTAGTAGTAGTAAGATTACCTAGAGGAGAAGGAGCAAAAAGAGGACTAAAAACAGTAAAACCTAAAGGAGAACCAAAGTTTACAGAGTACTCTGAAAACAGTCCATTTTCAACAAAAATGGTACCAAAAGTAGCCGCTGTCGTTGACGTGGTGGTGGTGGTGGTGGTGTTGTCTGCTGGTGCTGCTGCTACGAGCGGAGTAGCAGTAGTGTTGTGTTGTTGTTGTTGTTGTTGGTGGGCGTGAGAGGCTCATACAAATCAGTCATTTCTTCTTCTTCTTCTTCTTCTTCTTCTTCTTCTTCTGCGTTTTCTTCTTCTTCTTCTGCGTTTTCTTCTTCTTCTCCCCCAAAAGAGACAGCAGCAACAGCAGCAGCGGCGTTTGTAATTGTTAGGTAAGAGGTTAAATCCTCCTCAGATACTTCACTGTACTTTAAAAAATTAAATGTTACAAAACCGGGGGGATACTCCCATTTTGCAATGTTATTTGTTCCGCCGAAACAATTCAAACGAAAAAAGTCTATATACGGGTACCAATGCTTAGCACTCAGTAAGGAGTGGTTGTCACCAGTATTGGAAATTGATGATGCCAGCAGAGAAGTCAAATCTCGCGGCTCTTCTTCCACCGCCGCCGCTCCTGCTCTTGCTCCTGCTCCTCCTCCTGCTCCTCCTCTTATAGCCTTTTTGCTCAGTTTTTCATCTTTAATCTTTATTTGAAAAACAGTCTCTTTTTTTCGGTGTATTTTCTGATTAGTGAAATTGTCACTCTCTTTATAGATTATAAAGTCTTCCGGAAGAGCTTTGAATATAGTTTTTAACCCTTGTTTTAATTTTTCAGTTCCCCTTTCTTCGACTTTAGTAGCAGCCTCGGCAATTAATTTACAAAAAATAGACAAGAAAAGTCTACTTACAGCAAACACTTGGTACCCCAAGGCGTTTTTAGAAGTGGAAGAACTTTGTACGCCGACACTTTGAACAAAAAGTTCAGAGAGAGAGAGAGGAGGAGGAGAAGAAGAAGAAGAAGAAGAAGAAGAAGAAGAAGATAGCACTCTACATAAAAAAGAACCTTTACACAACTTTAAATGAGCCAAAATATCCGCAATATTTTCTGACTTATAATTCCCGAATCGTGGATCAAAGAGCTTGTGAAGCTTCTCAACGAGAGTATGAAAACAATCGTTTGCTACTGCATATTTTTCCTTCCGTGACTATGAGCAAGCTTTTAGGTCAACGAGTCAAAGTCGTTGGGCAGGAGAAAAAGTGTTTGAAATTCAGCCCTGTCATCCCGTGCATAGTTTCTCGATAGTTCCGAGTCTCAGGACGGATAATCGCGCTTTTTTAGATCCTAGGTACGCCTATCGGGTGTTTGTAAACATGGACGTAATTCTAGCTGACAACAACAAGCGCGTAAAAGAAATTTTAGCCAATTCGAGTGCGGCTTTAAACGGGAGTCAAAACATCCTTTATTTACACACGATATTCTCCAAACCAAAAAATTTGGTTCCTCGACTAAATATCCGCAACGATATAAAGACATCTATACGCTTTTAAATCTGACAGTAGCTCCTTACGCATGCTTTACACGTCCTATCGTCGAGTTTCGAGACCCCCAAGACCCGCGAGTTATCTTTATCGGACAGATAGATAGAGATTCAACCGTGGCGCTCGATCTTCCTTTTATGGGAGTTTGTAAAAAAGACGACAGTCATTTCTTCGAGATTGCTCGAATGTTATTTTTATTTCAGCAACATCAGTTAATTGGTGTCATCTCTAACGATTTTATCAACGACGATAAATTAAGGGCGGAAACAGCGATTCGATTGGGTAAGGAAACAAACGCGGAAGCGAGGCACGAGACGAAACTACTTCTAGGTGGTGAAGATGAAACCCCTCCTAAAAAAATGTCTTGGCAGGAGCTGAGGACATTTGGATATATAAATAATATAATAATAACAACAATAATAACAACAATAATAAACAACCCAGTAGAATCTCACTAAAAGAAATTAGAGGATGGGTAGCTACAAATCAAGTCTATGGTCTGTATGATGATGATGAGCATTTACGTAATCAATTAATAAACTTTGCTACTAACCTCACCGTCAAAGGATATCATACTGTACCTACCCAAATGCAACAAATGAAAAAACATTACCTTTTCAATGTCTTCGACTCGCACACTTATGACATAATGAAACAATTTCAACAAGTAGAGGAGCAAAGTTACGATAGCATTCTCAAGGATCTTATCATTCGTACGGATATCGCTCAACTTTCACAAATTGGACAGTCTGGACTTGAAGGCGGTACCGAACTAGATAACAATACACTCGCGAATGAAAAACGTTATCAGCGTATGTTACTGTCCGATTTTCACAGCGGTTTCCCAGCTATTGGTAAAAGTATACGCGAGATACTCGGTCTGGGTGTAGAAGGTCTGGAACTTGTCGGAAAAGAAGTCAAAAAGGGCGCGGAAGGTGTTGTTGATTTTGCAGCAAGCGGGGTTGGAAAGGTCGTACATAGTATTTTTGGCGGTGTTTTTGGTAAAATTTTAATCGTCCTCGGATCAGTCGCCGGTGTAGTTTTAGTCACGGTGGTTTTGTTCTTTTTGATTACTCGAACTCGATCGAGGACCCAACAAAAGAAAACCGAGGCCAGACTCGCTAACAATATTGGCTCTGGAGGAAATGCCGCTGAAGGCGAAGTGTGGTTAAACGAACAAGATGAAAAAGCTTTTTGTCGAAAAAGGCGTAAAATCTATGAAAAACAATACTAAAAAGAAAAGAAAAATATTGTATTTAACAAAAAAAAAAGCTCCAATAAGCTTACCTTTTTATGCAAAAGAAATAGCTGGAGGGGGGTGAAGGAAAAAAAAGGGCATCTTTTTTGTAGGTTTTTTTGTGGAATTGGAGTTTAACAGCTCTGTGTCTGGTAACTTTTTCTCCAAAAATTTCGCGCCCACGTGTGAAAAGCAATATATCGAATATTGCCATTTACTTCATCTGGCAAGCACAGAAAAGAGTCCTCCCAATCCAACATGAATCCCATATATTCAATCTGTTCATCAAAAATTTCATCCTCGCCATAGTAGCGTACAGCGCAAAACCAGTCCCGACAGCCTGGATGACGACGTTCCCAATAATAGTCTTCCTGGTTGATGTAAATCCTTTTTGCCAATTTTTGACAATAATCAACCTTTTTCCGCAATACTCTGTTATCATATCCTCCGTCATAGAAAAGATCCTTCTCTACATTTCTCAACTTACGCGTCGTTTCGCTTTTAAAAAAGTGTGTGATTGTCATATTGCGTTCAAGTGCTTCTTTTTCATTATCACTCCTAATCCATTTATCACTGCTAAAACCTTGCCGCAAATGGTCCTTAAACTGCTCCTCTTTATCAGAATCATCACAACATTCCCCTATATTCCAGGCTGAGTTGTAGCTGTTATAGTGAGGCGAGGATGCTGGTTGAAGATACTCCTCTTGGCAAACGGTATAAGATGGATGAGCATTGTCTGTGATTTTGCTTTTTATATGATCAGTTAATGGCTGTTCTGTCAATAAAGCTACAAAAATGTCTCTTTTTTGGGTTAATGACATCTCTTTTCTTTTGGGAGGGGTGGGTACGGTAAAAACAAACAGATTGAAACACAACTCTTAAAATTTACCTGTTTGTTGTGGGTTTTTTCTTTTACACACAGCGCAAGATACTCCCCATTAAACCACATATACATAGACTCGTGTCAAAAAACACACACACACACATTTATATTATGGGTTTTTTTAAATTCCTTTCATAATTTTAAGCCAAGGGGTTTTTAATTCCTTTTTTTCCCTCCCCCCCCTCTCTTTCTTCCCCTCCTTTCCTTCTTTTTTTTCCTTGTCTTTTATGGTGGAGGGGAGAGAAAAAAAAAAACCCTTTACAAGGATCTCAAAATTGTCTTTTTTAAATTAAAAAAAAAAAAATGTTAACCAAAAAAACAACAACCTGGCACATACATTAGAAAAATTTAAAATGTCGAGATTATTTTTGTAACCCCACCCCTCCCCCTTGCCCTCTTTCCTTTTTTAAGCTTTCTGCTAGACACGGGCATATACAACTGTCTTCTTCTGTTTTGATAGGAGAACAACAGCAAGCAATTAACAGGTTCTTATCCAAAACTCCTCTATACTCCAGCAGTTTTACAGCTCTGTAGGTTGTCATTAGATCCGGACTAAATAAATCCTTTTTCCATTTAATGTTAGGGTCAATTTTTAACATCTCAAATATTTGGGGTAAATGCGGAGATTTTGTAAACAAAGGAAATAATTGAATAAAACTGTCTCGAGTGCCAGTATCCCATAGTATTTTTTCTGATGTTGTTACAGTTTCAGTCGCGTAAATTATTTTAAGAGCGTCTATCATCCTAATCGTTCGTGTGAGCACCTCTTCAGTTAAGGTAAAAGTTGTTTGTTTTAAAATTTTTAATAAAACTTCTCGGCACCTAAATAAACCTTTTAGAGTATTGATTTGTACAACTTCAACTGGATATTGCGGTGTATCAAACATTCTCTTTAGCACTGTCGAATCATAAAGCGCGCAAAACACGTGCCACAAGAACATCTCGCATGCTTCTTCAAACAAGTTATACTTTAAAGAATGTTTTTTTAAAACAGCTACAGCCTCTGGATAGAGTACCGTCGTAGTAGTAGTATTTGTTTTATCATCCGAAGACCCCGTCAAAAATTTTTCTAAATGATTTCCTATATATTGAAAAATCATAGATAAAAAATTTGGCAAAACCAGCGTTGTAGGAAAGACATCTATATATTTTCCAGAAAACACTGATGTAAAAGGAATATAGGCATAAAAAAGCTGGTCTCCGCAAAACTCTATCAAGTCTAAACACTCCTCCTTACTCTCTAAGACTCCCGTAACCATTAACGTTGCCAAAGATTTGTCGAGAGACCTGGGTAATGTAGGAGATGATCCCGATAAACTGTGCCACTCATAAAATGTTATGGCGCTTTCTCTGCACTGATTAGGATGTACACTGTCAAAAATGCTAAAAGATCCAATAACGGGTGGTACACGATGATCAGCTAACAGTACAACATCGTCTAACTCTAACATTGTTCCTCGCGTTTTTTGAAGGTAATTGATAATTGGTGCGGTTGCTTCAGTCATACGCTGGTCTAATTCTTTTGTAGAGTAAGCTTGATGAGTATACAATGGATTAAGGCGTACTGCCAAAAATTTTAAAGGATGATCTATCCACAACAACTTGCAAAACTCTTCATGAGAAAGTTCGTTTATCAATTCAAACAGCTCGCAGCTGAGGTCTGTCGATCCCTTATTAAACTCGTGCATAATTTCGCTCATCTCGGAGCTAGTTATATTTGAAGCTCTCATATTTTTTAAAGAAAAAGTTTCCCACCTTCTCTTATGTGTGCGGCGGCTGTCTAATACTCTCTTTTTCGTATAAAAAAAAACCAAAAAAGGGAGTAAGCAAGTTTTTTAAAATTCTCTCACTGCCTTAAATGCCATTTTTTACCTTCCCTTACATTTTTTTGGGGGGAAGGAGATATTTTTCTTCCCCCCCCTTTTTTTTGTTTTGATCTTTCCCCTTCTCCTTCCTCTCGTTAAAACTGGAAAAAAAAACCCGCCTTTTTTTTCCTATTTAAAAAATATTTTAAAAACCCATTTTTAAAAATAATTTTAAATTTCAAAAAACCTACCTCTCCCCAAAAAAATTACACGCCCAGTGGTAAAAAGTATTGTATCGATCATTTGCCATTTGTTTCTATGTAGTAATTCTCTTCCCAATACTCCTCCAAGCGTCCCAGATACATGTTTATTTCATCCATGAGATGGGGTTATCTTGGTCGTGGTGGTAGCATACAATATTTATTAGATAATAAACCACTCTATCTATCTATCTATCTGTCCCGTAGTCTGACGACCGTGGGGGCACCCTCAAAGACTCAGCAACCAGTTCCCTCCATTCTTCTCTCTGTTCTGCCTTTCTCAGGGTTTTGTTGAGTTCTAGGCCTGTCCATTCACTGATGTTATCCTCCCAGCTCTTCCTTGTCTGCCTCTTCTTCTTCCTCCTTGGACAGTGCCTTGCAAAACGGTCTTTGAAATTCCCTTTGGGGATTTTGTGACATGCCCATAACCACTTAAGTTTACGCTTTTTCACGATCGTTAGAAGGTTCTCATAGGGTCCAAGGGTTTTGCTGGATTCTGTTATGCACGCTTTCGTTGCTTATGTGGTCTTTGTAGGAGATGCCAAGGAGTCTCCGAAAGAAATCTCATCTCCACTGCCTGTACTCTCCTCTCCAAATCGCAGTCAGGGTCCATGATTCACAGGCATACAGAAATATGGATATGACAAGGGAGCGCATTAGTCTGATCTTGGAGATAAGTGAGAATTCTACTCTCCAGATGGTGTTTTTTTTTGACAAAGCTGTTATTGTCTGTGCAGTCCTGCATACTACTTCTGGCTTGGATCCCTGGTCTGATACAATGGCTCCCAGGTACTTGAAGCTTTGAACTGTTTCCAGCTTCTGGTCATTAACCCTGATATCATGCTAATGCCGTTGGTGTTTTAGTCATCATTTGGTCTTCCTCTGCACTGATTTCCATGCCGAAATGTTTTGGGGGCCTTATCCAAGTGTTCGTTAGGCTGGCAAGCTCTTTTTCTGATCCGCTATTCCATCAAATGTCATCTGCGAAGCATGGGCCTTGGGGGGCAACCATGAACTTGTACAGCATCAATCCCAACCTGATCAGAGTCATCAAACACTGTACAGCGAGGCCACCAGTGCATTGTACTACAAAACAACATTGGAGAATGGTTTCGAACAACAGTTGGAGTAAGGCAGGGCTGTCTACTCTCACCCACCCTTTTCAACATCTTCCTTGAGAGAATCATGGCTGATGCACTGGAACATCATGAAGGATCAGTCAGCATTGGTGGCAGAACGATCACAAACCTCCGCTTCGCAGAATAAACCACACCCCTTCAAAATTCTATCCTGTGAACACGCAAAACTTTCATTTTAACAAAAAATGGGGGAGGGGGGGGCTTGGAAAGTTGGGGGGGGGGGGGGAGGGCTGGAGCCGACTTTTGTTTTGTTTGGGGTTTTTTTTTTTTTCCCCTTTAGCCTAATTATCAGGTAAAAGGGACTTTGCACGAAAAATACTTCCAAAAAACTTGAGCCCAGTCATGAAATGCAGAGTACCGAACATTAGCATTCATTTGCCACCACTGATCATCATCCTCCTCGGCTACAAAAGTCCTTCCCATGTAGTCAATATGCTCGTATTGGTCCCAGGGATAAAAAATATCTCGTACTGCACAAAACCAATCCCGACAACCCGGATAACGAGCTTCATACCAGTTTTTCCGACTTCATACCAGATTTTTTCCTGACTCTCGGCATCCCAGGCTGGAATTCGTTTTGCTAAAAAACGACAGTACTCGTCTTTTTCAAGGTATAAGATTTGCGCTTGGCACTCTTTCCGCATTTCCAATAATAAGTCCAAGTTATACTGAGAGACGTCGGACGTTTCCATCTTGACAAAATAGGTAATGATCATCTCGCGAGCGCCAGCTTCTTGATCGTTGTTACTTTTAACCCACTTGCCATCTAAAATGTTAATGTTTTCATCAATGTCATCTAAAATGTCCAAAGTGTGCCACTGTGTATTGTAGCTGACAAGGTCGGGCGAAGTTGCTTCTTGACTGTATGTCTTTTCACAGATGGTCCAAGAAGACCGGGTACAAGATGGAGATTGATTCGTTATGCGCATCTTCATTTCGTCAGTTAGGCGGTATTCTGACAATATAGCCACAAAAGAATACCTTGTTGTTAACGCTATCATCTTTCCTTTTTTTTCTGTTTTAAAAGTCGGCAGCTTCTTCTTTTTTCCCCGGGGGGTTAACAATCCTTTTCTTTTGTTTTTGTTGTTGTTGTTGGGGGGGGAGGACACCGCCTCGAGAAAAAGACCGTCTAGAACCCAGGGAGTGGTTATAATGGGTTTTACCCTTCCCCTTGATCTTTTTATAAGGGGGAGGGGAAGGAAAAAATATCTGTATAGAGAGGGAGTACTACACCCCCTTCCCTCCCCACAAACAGAAAAAAGGAAGACAAAAAATAAAGGGCGGAAGAAAACTGTGTCTATATAATGTAATATAGGCCTAATAATAGGAGCTAACTTTTAAAAAATAAATTAAGCGCAAATCTCTCTCTCTCACACACACACTCTCTCTCTCTCTTGTCATGATGGACCGTTATCAAGGCGTGAGTGAGAGTTGGAAACGCCTCCCAACCGTCTCTGTAACTCCAAACTTAATTTCGAGAATCGAACAAATCCGTACAGATCTTTTAAAATGGAGTGTTGAAGATTTTGAAAAAGAATTTAAAAATTATAAAATCGAAGGTAATTTGTGGACTAAAGTTTTTAGAGATTTTTTTTATTTAAAATCGCCTCACGTTAATAATAAACTTAGGTATGACATTATTATTCCACCGGGTTACCCTCTCGTTGCATTGCATCACGAATATAAAACCCGTTTGGTGCTCCCGCCAAAAGAGCTTGTTTTTGCTTTTACACGAAGAGCTCCTAAACCGAAAGATGTTAAAGTTATCATCATCGCCCAAGATCCGTATTACGTCAAGGGTAAAGCAATTGGAATAGCTTTATCTACTGCGAGTGTGACTCCATCACTAAGGACCGTTTTTAAAAGCCTGGTAAAATATAAGCATACACAAACTATACCCCATTCTGGCCGTTTAGAAGGTTGGTGTGATCAGGGTGTACTTCTAATCAATAGCGCATTGACTGTACGAGAAAAAAAACCGTCTTCACACACAATGTCGGGAACTTATCCTATCATGTGGGAATTAGCAATAGCCGCTGCTTTACAAAAGGTTTTAGACCAGAGTTCGCACGCAATCGCTTTAGCGACTTGGGGATCTTACGCCGCCTCGTTTCATAAAAAATACCTTTTTATAAGCTCGCCTCACAAAATATTTAAAACAGTTCATCCCAGTCCATTAGCAGACATTCGATACCGCCAAACAGAAGGAACGAGTACGAACGAACATCCTTTTATGAGACACGATCATTTTGGTGAAATTAACGCCTTCCTTGAAAAAAATCAGTTAGAGCCGATCAACTGGGGCCAAACCTTACCTCGGTACTAAAAAAAATAAAAAAAAACCCAAGCCAGTTTTGGGGGTTGTTCTTTTTTTTAAAAAAAAAGGGGGGAAGGGAGGAGAAAAAAAACCCAAAATCCAATACAAACACCACTCCCCTTCTCCTTCTTTTCTTCTCCTATCTCTCTCTCTCTCTCTTTAATCACTACCAATCTCTTCCTCTCCCCCCAACCCCCCTCTCCCAGGCGACATAATAATAATCATGAGTAAAAGAGATGATAGTCCTTACCTTTGCAATCTTATGAAAATTTTATCCCATCCCAATCAGACGCCTTACTACAATATTGCGAAAAAGTATTATCGCCGGTGGTATTATAGTCCCATTTTAAGCTTGGAGAGTTTGCTCACTTGGAAAGCAGCTCGGTGTATGGTTTGCGATCTTGTACCAAACGCTCTTTCAAAAACAGTATCATGGATCACTTTCGGATACCCGTTAAGCGAAACGGCGATTTTAGACCAAATTTCTTTATTAATATCTGCCAGTGTAATGACGACAAAAAACCTTAAAAGCGAAAAATACCTCATTGAAAAAATAACTCCATGTCAGGTATACTATCATTTTCATATTAATCGTTGCGAACTCTCTCAAGTCAGCTCGACCCAACGAGATTACGTCAAACACGCTTCTTACCTCCGGAGTCTTTTTGTAACACAATCGCACCTAGAACATAAAGATCTAGTAAAAATTCACGCTCTCTATCGCATTATTTCGGGTGGAAGAATAGTTAGATCGCAAGGCGAATATTTCATTCAACAACAAAAAAGTGCTGCTGTCCAAGAAATGGAAGAAGAAGAAGAGGGTCTCGAAAAGATGGGTATAGAAACGAGACCATCCGTTGTTAGGTTGCTACAAGACCTCTCTTCAAGCGAAAAATTGTATGCTTGTTGCAACGATTTTAAACTTAAAACGGCTAAACGCAGCGAGACAGTGACACGTCTCTTGCAGCAAAAACCTTTAGACCGTTTAACTTTATTAAAAGGGAGTAGTAATCAGAGTGATTTATTTCCTTCGATTAAAATAACTCGTTTTTCTGATGAGTCGCTTTTGGATTTGGTGCAAGAAAAAGAAACGCTTTGTATCGACAGTCTCGTTCCATTAATAGCGATGGTGTATTGTAGTGATGATATTGATATTGATGATGATTGTGATGACGATGATAACGATGATGATGTGTCTGCTGATCATGATGGTTACTGTACCAAGGAAAACGATTTTAACGTTATGTATCAGCTTAACATTTTTGGACGAAATAAAGAAGATAGATGTATCATATGCGACCTAAAAATGATAACCGAAAATTATTTTCCCAGAATGGAAGAGAGTATTAATCAAGAAAATCGATCATCTATGCCGGAGGCCCCTTTTATTTGTTTACGCGAGTATTACGTACAAAATGTTCCTGCCCGTTTTCAAAAGTTTTTTACCCCTGAGGTGTTGAGAAAACATCTCGATCAACACAATAACGAAGGTATAGTTTGTCATTATAATAGTTTTGTTTATTTTGACTTTTTTAAGTGGTTAACAACTCAAAAACTTAAACCTAGTCACCTTATTAACGGAACATTCGCTTGAGTTTATCAGGGAGCTTTGACTCACCGTTGCGCTGCTCCCATGCCCCTTTTTTAATCTTGGCCATATTTGTATCACAAAATTTATATCGTACATCCCAGAGACTGCTTATACGTGTAATTGGGTTTACCACGTCCTAATTACGCATACGCTTTATTTTTCTATGTACCAGTGCTCTAAAGGAGCGTTTCAAACAACCGAGAGAGTAAAGCCAAAACAAAACACAAACAAAAAAACGGGGAAAGCGGTTATTGGGAAAAAAAAAAAATCATCAGGTCTAAAAAAAAAAAAAAAAAAATGGAGTTTTCCGATGATGAAAAAATTGGGGGACTCCGATAAAATATTTGACGCCTTTGCCATTCAACTGGCTTTCTACTCACCACATCTCCTCCGGACCTTTCTCAAGATCAGATCAAAACTTATTGTTTCAACCTAGAGGTTGTGTTAGGTCTAGGGTCTTCCAAACAGGGTGTCTGATACAGATGTACATCAATACAAAACACGAATCTTGGGTAAGGGATGTAACCGCGCAGTTAGAAAAAGAAGGTTTTTAACCCATTTTTTACAAAAATATTTGGCTCTACTTTGGCTTGTTAATCGTGGTGAAACAATAATTACACACTTTCGCCCCAGAAATAGAGTTGTCATACGCTATTTTAGGTGGTTAATGTTATATGATAATGATTTATTTACACCCCATCTGACTACCCTCGAGCGTGAAGAATACGTAAAATATTGTCGGGGGATGGTACCAGATACTGTCGAGAGATTTCAATATCGAAGCAAACTGCAAAGTTCAAACGAACAGTATGTGAGCTGCCAAAGCGTTTTTTTTACAAATTTGTGAAACAACTGAAGGCAAAACGCATTTTGATTTGAGTCTCTTAGATTTTTGTATGTTTCAAAATTATTGAAGCATGGGATGAGTTTAATGTTCTATCCAAAGGTCTTGATCGTACTTTAGCTGAGATACCCGATTTACCTGCGAGTTTGCCCTTTCAAAAACGAACTTCGTCCGCTAGCCAAGGAGGAGATCAACTACATAGCTGCGACCAACTTGTATCTAAATTAAATAGTGTATTTACTGATCTGGCGATTCAGGACCGGCCAAGTCTATCTATCTATCTATCTATCTGTCCCGTAGTCTGACGACCGTGGGGGCACCCTCAAAGACTCAACCACCAGTTCCCTCCATTCCTCTCTCTGTTCTGCCTTTCTCAGGGTTTTGTTGAGTTCTAGGCCTGTCCATTCGCTGATGTTATCCTCCCAGCTCTTCCTTGGTCTGCCTCTTCTTCTTCCTCCTTGGACAGTGCCTTGCAAAACTGTCTTTGTAATTCCTTGGGATCTTGTGACATGCCCATACCATTTAAGTTTACGCTTTTACACGATCGTTAGAAGGTTCTCATAGGGTCCAATGGTTTGCTGGATTCTGTTATGCACGCTTTCGTTGCTTATGTGGTCTTTGTAGGAGATGCCAAGGAGTCTCCGAAAGCATCTCATCTCCACTGCCTGTTACTCTTCTCTCCAAATCTGCAGTCAGGGTCCATGATTCACAGGCATACAGAAATATGGATATGACAAGGGACGCGCATTAGTCTGATCTTGGAGATAAGTGAGATATTCTTATCTCTCCAGATGGTGTTTAGTTTTGACAAAGCTGTTATTGTCTGTGCAGTCCTGCATACTACTTCTGGCTTGGATCCCTGGTCTGATACAATGGCTCCCAGGTACTTGAAGCTTTGAACTGTTTCCAGATCTTTAAATCCCAATAAAAAAAAGGCCGCGTTCTATGCCATCCGACATATCAGGAAAAAAGAAAAAACCCAATGATGATGATGATGATGATGATGATGATGATGATGATGATGCTGCTGCTAGCAAATATTTAGCCGCCGAAATTGGCAACGATGATGATGATGATGATGAAAAGACCGTTATGGACGATTTTCTACTGTCTTTCGAGACTGTAAACCAAAGTATCGCTAAAAAAGCAGCGAAGGAAGAGGAGAAGAAGAAGAAGAAGAAGAAGAAGAAGAAGAAGAAGAAGAAAAAGCAGAAGAAGTGGATAGAAAGTGGCTAACTAATTTATGTCGAGATTGGAGTAAATACACGCGCGCCGTTAAAAAGTTAACGTTAAAATATAACAACGTGCACAAGTTACAAAGATTACGCGAAACAGAGTGGCAACACCAGAGAGATCAACTAGAAAAGTCCGTATATGAGTCGCAACGATTTAATAACCGATTTACAAAAGCAATTAGACAATGCCAATACAGCCCAAAATGAAGTGTCAGACCCCCTTGCGCAAGCTATTAAAAAAAACTCGGATTTACAAAAAAATTATAATAACTTACAATCAGAGTGCACGCAGCTCCAAAACGAGTTGACTGAAAAGACTACTCGTTTCGAACAAGATAAAAATAGGCTAACTAAGGAATTGGATAATCTAAAAAAAGAAAAAGAAGAGGCAGAAAAAAGGGCAGGAGACTTAGAATCGCAATTCGACCAAATCAAACAATTACGTAAACGGGAGAACGAAGAAAAAACCGAGCTGGTTAAACAGTTTTCTGATATGCAGCAAAAACACGCTGAAGAGTTACAAACTCTTACCAAAACAAGGCAAGAGTTAGAGGAAAGCAACAACATATTACAGTTGCAAATTGAAGAGTCACGTACCCTCTACAATCAACATAACGAAGAGCTTGGTACGAAATGGTAAATCTACATGAAGGGATTAGACAGATTCAGGCAGACCTGCATAAGAGAGATAAAACAGACACTCGCCAAACAAACGCGAATTTTTCTTGCCCCGCTTTTCTCTTAAAGGATGAAAACACGCAGGAACGACGTGAACAGTTTATTAAAGACTGGAATAAAAAATATCAAGATATAGGCAATGAGCGAGATCATTCCTCTACTTCTCGTAGCGATAATATTAATTGGCGGTCATTAAACAATAGACCCTCTTCTCAGTCTTCGCAAGAAGGGGAAGGATCGACTGGTGAACATATTTGCCTTGACTCTCTTAGGTTACCACCGCAAAAAGGAGGAGGAGGAGAAGAAGCGACGGGCGATGATCTTTTGGTCGATACTCTTTTGATTCCGCAAAACGAGAAGCCTAGTGAGGAAAAAAAAAAAGAGGAGGAACAAAGAAAATTGCGATCTCAATTTGAGCAAGAAAAAGAAGAGTTATCGAATCAAATTGGAGGACTTACTAAAGAGCGCGACAAGCTTCAACGAGAATTAGCAAATAGCAATAGTGAGAAGGACCAGAAAATTGCCGAGTTACATTCTCAATTACAGAGAGAGAGACAGAGAATTTAGTGAGCCAAATTGGAGGACTTACTAACGAGCGCGACGAGTTATCAAGCCAAATTCGAGAGTCGCAATCTCAATACGAGCGAGAACAGCAAGTAATAACGAGTCAAATTCAAGAACGTACTAAAGAGCGTGACGAGCTTCAACAAGAATTGGCAAGCAGTATTGTACCTGTGTATCCGCTACAGGTATAAAAATAATTTGAGCCGCTTTTGTGCCTTTAACAACGTGCAGGGTCTTGGACGTCGGGTTGTTTATACAAAGTAAAATTTCTCCTCTAAAATCGGGATTGATAACTCTGCTACGTATCACCAAACCCAAACTGCTCTTTTCAAAACTGGATCGAGGTTCTACCAATCCCCAGCAGCAATTGTTTAAAATGGCTATAGTCACTCCTGTTCGGGTAAATTCTGTTTGCCCTGGTAAAATAGTCTTAGATTCGTAAATGGACAAATCGTATCCCACAGATTCGGGAGTTTGTTTCTTGGGACTAAATCTCTTATCAGAAACTGCAAAAATTACGTGCATTTTTTTTTTCACCACCCCACGCAAATCAACGCTGAACCCATCAGCAGCAGCAGCACAGGACCAAACAAAAACAAAACTATACAGACACACATAAAAAATCTTTTTAAAAAAAAAATTTTTTTTTTTACAACTTAGGAAAATTTTTTACTAATCACTTTCTAGAGGTCCTCCCCCCTCCGCCCTTCTTTACATAGGTTTTTTTTTCCCCTATGGGTGAGGGGAGGGGAGGGGAATAGAAAAAAAAGAGGGAGGGGAAAAAAAATTTTCTTTCCCTCATTCTCTCCCTCCCCCATCCCCCTTAAAAAAAACCCCACCTCCTTTAAAAAGAAATGTTTCCGGAATCCATTCTTTGTATGGGAGACTAGAGCAAAACATACACACCCCCTCTCGGATTCCAATGGTTTGGGGGTTTTTTTGGTTTTTTGACTTAGCAATTTCAAAATTTTTTTTTTTTTTTAAAGTTTTAAATTAACAAGAAATTTTTTTTTTTTTGGCGGTGGTGGTGGTGGTGGTGGTGAGAGTGGTTGGCTTGGTTGGTTTTGGTAGTAGTGGTAGTGGGTTTGGCACACACATACACACAGACACCCCCCCTCAACACATACATACTATATACATATTATACACACACACACACACACACCAACATACATACTATACATATTATACACACACACACACACACACACACACACACACACACACACATACACACACACATACATACACACATACATAGAGAGAGAGAGAAGAGAGAGAGAGAGAGAGAGAGAGAGAGAGAGAGAGAGAGAGAGAGAGAGAGAGAGAGAGAGAGAGAGAGAGATGTCAGAGAGAAGAGAGAGAGAGAGAAACATAGAGAGAGAGAGACACACACACAGACACACACAAACATACACACTCACTCAAAAATATACTCGCAAAAAAGTTTTGTTTTTTTATATTTTTTTTTTAGATACTTTTATTATAGAAGATATACAACAACAACGATATAATTAAGTAATATGTGTGTTTCCATTATTAAAAAAGCAAGCGAGATACAAAAATATAATGATGATACATTTGGCATTTAAAAGCAAAAACACAAGTCAATAATGTCTTCTTTCACTTCCTCCTCTCTTCTTCTTCTTCTTCAGTCTTCTTCTTCTTCTTCTTCTACACACACTCAAGTCAGTAGTGCCGTTCTGGTAAGGAAGGGGGGGGAGAGAGAGAGAGAGTTGCGGCCGGTTATTGCTGCTGCTGCTGCTTGGTTTTTTTTGCTTAAACTGTTAGCCCTTCCCCACACACATATATAATATGTATATATACACACACTGCCAGTCTCAGTAGTGCCTGGCCCCCCTCCTACAACCAACACAGCTGTTTAGCAGACCGCAGCACCATGTGAAAAGATCGGCAGTAAGGGGCTTTGGCAGCACCGCCGCCGCTGCTGCGCCGCCGGTAGTGTCGTTAGCAGCATCTTTTTCTCCTCCTGCAGCACCCGAAGTGACAGCGTTGCCTCCTCCTCCTCCTCCTGAAACACCACCCCAAGCAGTGACAGTAGTAGCAGAGTAAATACTGTTGTCTCCTCCTCCTGAAGCACCACCCCAAGCAGCGACAGTAGTAGCAGAGTAAATACTGCTGCCGACGTTACTGATGGTGTCCTCTTCATCTCCTCCTCCAATACTCACGACGGCGGCGCCGGTAGCATCCAGCATCACCGTGAAGGCGTTTGTCTCCATGTCGCGGTAGTAGCGCTCCAAAACCAGCGTCTTGTCAGGCTGGGTGAAAGAGTTCTTACGTAGGTAAGCGTTCATGTCCAGGTACTTTGTGGCACTGTGTGGTTTTTCAGATCTCGCCTACAGGTAAAAAAAAAAGGCAATCTCTGGCTAATAGTAGTAATGTTCAAAGGCACATACACACACATATAAGGCAATCTCTGGCTAATAGTAGTAATGTTCAAAGGCACACATACACATATATAAGAAAAAAAAGGCAATCTCTGGCTAATAGTAGTAATGTTCAAAGGCACACACACATATATATATAAGAAAAGGCACAATCAATCACCGCTAGCTTTTAAAAAACAAAAAAACCCAACCCCCACACACAAAAGCAAAAGTCACGAGCTCTTCTTTTTTTTCACCTCCATCCCCCCCTCCAAAAAAAAAAAAAAATCCACATACCAAAAATAAATATAAGCTGATATATAGTATACTGTATTATTTTTGTGCGACACAACACCAACCCCCCCAAAAAAATATCGGGCTCTACTAGACACACCTTTACACACACCACACACACACACACACACACACACACACACACACCAAAAATGCCTTATAGTAAGTCAATTTCTCCTCTCTAGTTTAGACAACAAGGCAATAATGCCTAGACAAGCCAAATGCTTATAAACTGGACACAGGTTCAAACTCCCGTTAGCAATATTCAAGTTTTTATTGTAACATAGCACACACTACATACACACAGACATAAGCAATTAATAAGCTTGTAATACTGTATAACCAAAAGAAACCAAAAACAAAAAATTCAGGCTTGGCAAGGACTAACAAAAAAACCTAACAAGCTTGTAAGCACAGTACCTACCATTATTATTATCTAAGAAGAGAGAGAGAGAGAGTTTTTAACACACACACACACACCACCACCCCCTTTAAAAAAAATTACTACTGGACCCCCACCCAAAAAAACCCAAAACCGGCTTAGGCTAACTAAGCTTTAAAAAACAAACAAACAATATAAGCTTATAACGCTGTATAAACATAAACATCCCCAGAAAGCAAACAACTGAGGCTTGGCAATGACTAACACAAAATCGAGCAACAGTCTTAGTATTATATAAAACGCACAAAAGTAAATCTCAACTAATAGATAACCCCAAAACAAACCAAAAATAAAAATGCTTAACCTAGCAACAATATATCTCTGGCTAGCAATGAGAGGAAAAAAAAGTGGCGGGTGGGTACAACCTAACCTAACCTTATAGAGAGACGACCACCCCCCAAAAAAGGTCACTGCATTGTCTCACAATTTTATCACAAGTACCCTCATACAATAAAAAAAATAACCCCCACGTCACATCCTTTTTTTTTTGGGGGGGGGGGGGGGGCACAAACTCTTCTCACCGTCCAAGCAGAGATATCCCTTTAAAAAAAAAATTGTTTGTTTGGAGTGCTGAAAAGAGGAGGAGGAGGAGGACATCAGCAATTTCAAAAAAGTTACACACACAGAGGTTTTATAAAAAGGTAGAATGTCTCTGCAGATCTTGTTTTAAAAAAATTAAAAAAAGGAATAAAAACTTTGCACTTCTCCCGGAACAAACACCTTTAATACTCCGGAATTGTTTTTGTTTTGTTTTTTTAAAACTGGGTAATGTCTCTCCAACCCCATGTAGTAGTAGAATGTCAATGTTCTTTTTTTTTGGTATATATACAAGCAAAGAGAGAAAAAAAACGAGAGTTGTAATGACTAACTTAAAAATAAGCTTGTAATGGTGATATCATTATCTTACACATACACGCACACAAAAATGATGAGGATGAGGAGGATGATAGGCTGGGGGCAATACAAGCAAAGTAAAAAAGTGACGCTTGCAATGACTAACTTAAATAGGCTTGCAATGGTGATAGCTACATCATAGACTGGGGGCAACACAGACTCTTCACTGTTTTTGCTCATCATCATCATCATCATCACTAACTGACCGCAAATCCCCCCACACACACACCAAAAAAATATTTTAAAAAAACAAAAAAAATTTTTTTTTCTTAATAAAAACTGACTTTATTTAATGATGAGAACAAAACACACCGGTGTCTTGGGCCCTTATAGTCCGCACAAAGAAAAGAAAAGAAAATCTCTCTCTCTCACATAAACGCACACACACGCTCTCTCTCTCTCTCTCTCTCTCTGGAGGAATACTAAAAAAATAAAAAGCAGCCAATAGGCTAGCAGCAACAAAAGCGATTGGCCTGATTTTGCAGGAGAGAGAGAGAGAGAACTCGCCTCACCAAAAAAAAACAGGGCAGTCACGTGAGGCGCGGGAGACAGTGCGCGCATGTTCCTTGAAAAAAATTTTTTTTCTCTCTCTCTTTTTTTTACAGTTTTTTCCAGGTTAAACATTTTTTACCCGGAAGTGCGGCCATTTTTAAAGGGATACTACTCTAATATAAAAAAACTAAAAGGGGAAACCACTCCTAGACACTCCTTTTTTTTTTTAGGACCTTTTTGCTGCCTTGAAAGGTATCGGGCAGCAGTAGTAGTTTTCTACCATAAATCGTCTTAACCTCGACTCTGTTATGAGCGCATAGTTAGCTGACCTTTTTTTTCTTCTTCTTCAACTGCATCCTGCAAGTTGGTAACACTCGCTTGATAAAACTTTTCGATGTCACCAGGGGTAGCGGTAGTAGTAGCAGCAGCAGCAGCTGTTGTAGCAGAAAAAACAAAACCGCCACTATTACTACTACTACTACCACCACTAACGCTACTACTACCACTGCTGCTGTTGTTGTTGTTGTCACCACATACCAGATAAGCGGTGGTAGTAGTAGTAGTAGCAGCAGCAGCAGCAGCAGGAGCGAGAGGAGCAGCGGCGGCGAGAGGAGGAGGAGCGAGAAAAGAAGAAGAAGGAGCAGGGACAAAAAAAGAAAGCGGAGCATAAACATGAGGAGGAGCAGGAGGGGGGGGGGGGGGGGGGGGGGCATGATTCCTCCTGCTCCTCCTCCCCCTCCTCCTGCTCCTCCTCCTCCCGGAAAAACAGCGGATGAGGCTATGAACTGTGAACAAAAAGGTGGGAGTATATTGCCACCATCACCACTACCACCACCACTACCATCATCAACTGACTGCGCAGCTAGCGGTGGTAGTGTTGTTGTTAGTAGCAGCAGCAGTAGTAGTAGTAGTAGTAGTAGTAGTAGTAGTAGTTAGTAGTAGTAGTAGTAGTAGTAGTAGTAGTAAGATTAGCTAGAGGAGAAGGAGCAAAAAGAGGACTAAAAACAGTAAAACCTAAAGGAGAACCAAAGTTTACAGAGTACTCTGAAAACAGTCCATTTTGAACAAAAGTGGTACCAAAAGTAGCCGCTGTCGTTGACGTGGTGGTGGTGGTGGTGGTGATGTTGCCTGCTGGTGCTGCTGCTACGAGCGGAGTAGCAGTAGTGTTGTTGTTGTTGTTGGTGGTGGGCGTGAGAGGCTCATACAAGTCAGTCATTTCTTCTTCTTCTTCTTCTTTTTCTTCTGCGTTTTCTTCTTCTTCTGCGTTTTCTTTTTCTTCTTCTTCTTCTTCTTCTTCTGCGTTTTCTTCTTCTTCTTGTTTATGGTAAAAAAAAGGTAAAGGAGTCCCATAACCTATAAGGTCGTAGGGGAGCGAGGCGTCAGAGACCTCACTTCTCTAGGGCCAGCATATTGAGGGCGGCGCCCATCTCCTCTCCCTCGCTGCTTTACCTTCCCTGACCCTAAAGAGGGCAGGTACCCATTTACAGCTGGGTGAACTGGGGGAACTGTACTGAAGCCAAGGCGCGCAAACGGTCACCCATCCAACTGGTAACCACGCTCGACGCTGCTTAACTTGGCTGGGGGAAAGCGAGTGCTCCAACCACTGAGCTATCCCGTCCCCAATGACAAGAGATATAATAAATCATCATCATTATCATCATTATCTCGGCCGAGATGGCGCCAGAGACGAACATTATGGGGAAAAGGGGGGGAGATGAAAGAGAACAGAGCTCGTTTATGAGGTTTGGAGATTGGGGGGGGGGGGGTAAAAAAAGGAGGAATACAAGGAGGAATACAAAAAAATAATTATATTATTGGGGGGGGGGGGGGTGGGGGGGGGGGGGGGGGGGGGGGGGGGGGGGGGGGGGGGGGAATAGGAGAGAGAGAGGCGGGCGGGCGGGCCGGCCCGACGGGAAGGGAAGACAGAGAGGCATTACACATACACATACACACAGACGCGTGTATATATGTATATGGGTGCTACTACGAGGCTGCACTCGCCCCTCACACACTCACTCACTCACTCCTGCTGCTGCTGCTGTGTATATGTGTGTGTGTATGGGGGGGATAGAGGAAACAAAAAACTCCTTTTTTTTTTTTTTTAGCTAAGCGAAACTTAAGCTAAACCTCACCGAGAGTGAAAAGAGAGAGGAAAAAGAAAAGAGAAGAGAATAGAATAGAAGACAGAAACATACATACATACATACATACATACATACATACATACATACATACATACATACATACATACATAAGTGGAGATAGAAGAAAGGGGAAAAAACTCTCTTTGCCCCCCCCCCAAAAAAGAGAGAGAGAGAGAGAGAGAGGAGAGAGAGAGAGAGAGAGAGAGAGAGAGAAGACAGACAGACAGACAGACAGACAGACAGACACTGAGGAGGATTTTGTGTTGCTGTTTGTTGGTAGGTTGGGGGTTTTGTTTTTGTTTTGTTTTTTTAAAAATGGTGTAGTGGTGTATATTTTTACATACCCACATACATACATACATACATACATAATCTTGAAGCTCAAGTCGCTGCTGCATTACATACATACATACATACATACATACATACATACATACATACATACATACATATAGGCAATCTCCGCTATTCAGGAGAGGAAATCACAATTTATTGCGTTGGGGCCGCGGGAATAAAACAATAACCCAAGCGGGCGGCAGCAGATAGCCGAGATTCAAGTGATCTGGGGGTAATAAAACAATAACTCAAGGGGGAGGAGGGAGGAGGATAATCTGGCAGCCTCCAGGGGGGGCTGGGAGTACATACATACATACATACATACATACATACATACATACATACATACATACATACATAATCTTGAAGCTCAAGTCGCTTGCTGCATTACATACATACATACATACATACATACCCACATACATACATACATACATACATACATACATACATACATACATACATACATACATACATACATACATACATACCCACATACATACATACATACATACATACATACATACATACATACATACATACATACATACATACATACATACAGCTCACAAGTCGCTTGCTGCTGGCATTGGAGAGGGGCCAATGGGGCCACCGGGAATAAAACAATAAATCAGGCGTTGGGGCCGACGGGAAGAAAACAATAGCTCAAGGGGGAGGAGGAGGATAATCTGGCAGCCTCCATCGCTTCTTCGGGCCGGGGAGTATGTACATACATACATACATACATACATACATACATAATCTTTGAAGCTCAAGTCGCTGGCTGCATTACATACATACATACATACATACATACATACATTTTCCGCTGACCCCCCTCCCCTACCCCCCCCCCCCCCCCCCCCCCCCCCTGACAACTCACACCCCCAAAAAAATCATCCCCTCTCCGCCATAGGCAATCTCCCGCTCAAGGTAGCCCCAAAAAATGCTACAGATTACATACAGTATCGACACATACATACATACATACATACATACATACATACATACATACATACATACATACATAATCTTGAAGCTCAAGTCGCTGATATACATACATACATACATACATACATACATACATACATACATACATACATACATACATAATCTTGAAGCTCAAGTCGCTTGCTGCATTACATACATACATACATACATACATACATACATACATACATACATACATACCTCTCAAAATCATCCCCTCTCCGCCATAGGCAATCTCCGCTCAAGTTAGCCCCAAAAAACGCTACAGATTACATACAGTATTGACACACAAATAGAGCATGGACAACACAATTCATGGCATCAATGACATATAATACAGCATTGACATACAGATTACATACAGCATTGACATACAGATTACAGGCAATATAGATATGTTTTTGTGTCTAGAAGCACAAAAAAATATCTACTCATCCCTCTCAAAATCATCCCCTCTCCGCCATAGGCAATCTCCGCTCAAGTTAGCCCCAAAAACGCTACAGATTACATACAGTATCACACACAAATAGAGCATGGACAACACAATTCATGGCATCAATGACACATAATACAGCATTGACATACAGATTACATACAGCATTGACATACAGATTACAGGCAATATAGATATGTTTTTGTGTCTAGAAACACAAAAAAATATCTACTCATCCCTCTCCACAATGTTTTTGTGTCTAGAAGCACAAAAAAATATCTAATTGCACATGTCCCTCTATGACAAAAAAGTACGACAAGTGCCCATAATGCTTTTACCACAAGCAGGACAGTTATCAAATGTTCCTTCGCAGGTTTGACAAGTAATGAAATGACCACAGGGCAAGAAAGTGACTCCGCTGGAAGCAAGATCCACCTTTTTGCAGGCACGGCACATCCTCCGCTGCTTTAGCCTATGGTTTTCTTCAGCCAGTCGCTTCACTAACAATTTCATATTAGCCTCTTCTTCTTTTTCTGGAAATGTATATCGATGTTTAACAGCGGCGTTGTTTCCCTCACTGGCAATGCTGGTGGTGCCATGATGCTTCACTGGTGACAACTTCTTAGCTAATTTGGCCTGTTCTTCTGGACATGTATAAAGACGTTCAGCAGCTTCGTAAAACTCACTGGCAGTGGCAATGCTGGTGCCATGCTCAAGATGCGTGGAAACCTTGACCATGTCCACAATGGTTTTGGGAATTCCCATGGCAAGTGCCACTTGCTCAGGTATAGAAACACTAGCCATTGTTTTGTTACTGAGGGGGGGGGGGGGGGGGGAGGGGGGGGGGGGGGGAGGGAGGGGGGGGGGGGGGGGGGTTGAGGGGGGGAAATAGAGGAGGGGGGGAGGGGCAAGCCGTTTGTACGGGGGAAAAAGAAAAGGAAGGGACAACCATTAGCAAAAAGTCCTTGTAAGTTCCACAATTTCTCTCTATTTTACCATTGGGGGAAAAAAAAACAACAACCCCAAACTGTTTACCAAGACGGCTTAATAAATCAAAGGGGGGGTGTGTAAAAAAAACCAACAACAACACCACCACCCCCCAAAAAAAAGTCACTGCATTGTCTCACAATTTTACCACAAGTACCCTCTTCTCACCGGTCCAAGCAGAGATATCCCTTTAAAAAAAAGGAATAAAAACTTTGCTTTTCTCCCGGGAACAAACACCTTTTAATACTCCAGAATTGGTTTTTTTTTGTTTTTGTTTTTTTAAACTGGGGTAATGTCTCTCCAACCCCCAAGTAGTAGTAGTAGTAGAATGTCAATGTTCTTTTTTTTTTTGGTATATATATACAGGAAAGAAGAAAAAACATACCTCCCCCCCCCCCCCCCCCCCCCACCCCCCCCCCCCCCCCCCCCCCCCCCCCCCCCCCCCCCCACCCCCCCCCCCCCACCCCCCCCCCCCCACCACCCCCCCCCCCCCCCCCCCCCCCCCCCCCCACCCCCCCCCCCCCCCCCCCCACCCCCCCCCCCCCCCCCCCCCCCCCCAGACTTGTAATGACTAACTTAAAAATAAGCTTTGTTATGGTGATATCATTATCTTACCATACACGCACACAAAAATGATTGAGGATGAGGAGGATGATAGGCTGGGGGCAATACAAGCAAAGTAAAAAAGTGACACTTGCAATTATTATTATCTAAGAAGAGAGAGAGAGTTTTTACACACACATACACACACACATACACACACATACTCACACACACACACACCACCCCCTTTAAAAAAAAATTACTACTGACATACACATGCAATATAGTAATGTTTTTGTGTCTAGAAGCACAAAAAATATCTACTCATTTCTCCTTTGGTGTGTGTGTGTGTGTGTGTGTGTGTGTGTGAAAGTTCTGTGACATGTGCGTGCTGCAGTCAGCTGTTCTCACGGACTTCTGACATCGCTGGTCTGAATTAGTCTTGAGTGTTCATTGAAAATGTACAACCTGTTTTGCTGTGAGAGAGGGAAGTATTCTCTTGATTATTTATTGATCTTGTTATTAATATCTTCCAGTGCCTTTACTGATAGGATTAGTGTCAGTTTGTTTGATTTTTTTTTTCTCGTATAGATTTGTTTTTTGCTCATTGTAACATGTTCTCCTTCGTTTTATTTTAGTTATAATACATTTGTGTCCCTGTGTGATGTAATAAGTTGAAAACTTGAAAGTGTGGCATGGGTATGTATATAATCTTTTGTGGCATATGTTAAATGTTCTTGATTGCCTTTTTGGCTTTATAGAGGTCTCTTTATCAACAATATTAGTTCATATGGTATTTCTGTTACGTAAAATTACTTGGCCCTCCAAAGGAAGGGGCTTACGTATGGGGTTATCTTAATATCAACCATGGATTGCACTGAACAAGTTATCGGAGATGATTTCTCTCATTTTAGAATATTCGGGAAATATTTTAACTATTTTCTGGTTTATTCAGAGATCCAGAGCGCTAAGCAAAGCCGTAGCCTTGATTCAGGATGTCTGTATACCTGGGTTACAGTCGTAGTTTCGACCCAGTGAGTCTCCGCAAAAATGTGTAGAAAGGGAATAAGGATTGCTGATTTATTAGTATCAGTCTGTCACACTAGAGAGATTAGAAAGCTAGAGGGAGTGGGGTGGGTGGTAGGTCTTTATGGTAGAACAAGATTAAAAGTGAAAACACTGTAAACCAATACTTGTTGGATTTATATACAGAAACCCAGCTGAAAAATCAAGTTGGCTAGAAGATTTTCGGGCAGGATGGAAATGCTGCGATGCCTGTCTGGAAGAATAGAAAGATACGTATTTTGTTTGGTGACTTTAGATTGACCTCCTGAGAACGTCTCTGACTCATGTGGGTAGCAACTGTATGAATCATGTAAGATTGAGTCGCAGAAGATTGATTGTGTTCCAAACACGAAGTAGTAACAGTCGCAATTCGTTACCCTTATGAGTACGAGTGTGGTAGAGTGTCACGTGCAAGAACGTAGACAGCGAGAATTATGTTGTCCTGTATCTAGCTGCAGGACACTAGGTCTGTATAGTGTTAACGTAGGTCTATATGAAAGAGTTAAGTTGAGTCCGCGAAGAGCGTTGGCACAAGAAGATTAGTTACGGATGTTTGTAAGAGTTTAAGAGAACTCTTTTCTTTCAGACTTAGCTTAACTCGTTTATCACATGTTTACAAGTATATGATCCTGAGATAGCAGACAGAGAGTGTCTGGAGTGTAAACATTTTGCATAGAATCTATGGACAAACATGCACCTTTAAGACTCAAGTGTGAGACCTACATCTAACCTCCATGAATAAAGGACTAAAGAATTGAAAAAGAAATAAAATTCTTGTAAGCTACTTGAAGTCAACAAGATGACAGCAAATTTAAAGAACGAAGATATAAGGAACTACTTGAGCGTAAGCAAAATGATAGAAATTATTGTCAAAGATTTAGTAAACCGAATAAAAAAGGGTCAAGATCGTCTGGAAGAGTAAGTCAATAAATTAACCAGACAAAGACTATATCTGAATGTACAGGACAAAATATAAGATGATATAAACTCCAAGCACAATCATCGATTACTTTTAATGCAGCTGATTAATTTGTTATTAAATAATGACCTGGGAAAAAAATGACTTAGAATGGTATGAAAAATATTGCTCTGAGAAAATATTGACTTGTAAGTCGAAGATGTATTCCTTTATATATCAGTACCAGAAGTTAATGCGGCTCTGATTTGTGCGTTGTCTAAAAAATCTTCAAAACAGAAAGATTTGGAGATAATTAGGATTGGAAGATATAATCAAACTGTGAGAGATCCCCTATTATAGCAGATACACTGAGTTATATTTAGAATCTGTGCATTAACAAGAACTATGTTCAGTTATGTTTGCAAGCAAGCAAGGGTAATTCAGATGTTCAAAGAATAAGTAGGGACCGTACAAACCCATCCAATATATTAGGGCTAGTATCTAATTTTGTCGTTTTAGTCAGAAGCCATTAATCGAAAAACTTTAGACTAATTAGAATTAACGCATCTGAACAAATACAACTTGATTACATCCCAAAGCAATCAGGCTTATAGAGGAAAACTACACTCTTGCACGTACTGCTGACTGAATGATTGATAAATGGCTTCTAGAAATATATATAGTAATGAATGAACTCACTGACACTGATTTTCATGACTTTGCTAAGGCATTTGAATGTCATTAACCATACTCATTCTTTTTAAAGAAATTAATATGGTAATATGTTTTTCAGGATTCCACAAGATCCTAAATAATTTCCTACTTTTTATCAATAGAAAACATTTAGTGTAGTGTGAAACTTTTTCTGTTGTTGCTGGATTGAGGACTATTAAGACATGGGAATGTACACTCGCAAGGACAGTACTAGGTCCCCAGATTGTATTCATATGTATATATAAATGATTTGCGGATGCAATTATGAGCAAAACTTGTGAACTCTATTTGCAGTTGTAAGTTCGCATGCATTGTAACATGTTGAATTTGAGAAATTAACAACTAGACCGCCAATAATGAAGTAATTGACAAATTAGTTCAGCTTGGAGACAACTCAATCATAAAAGGGTAAAGGATAGAGAAGGGAGTCACCTTAACCTATAAGGTCGTAGAGAGGAAGCGAGAGGCGTCAGAGACCCCTCAGACTTCTCTAGGGGCCAGCAGAATTAGAGGGCGGCGCCATCTCCTCTACCCAGACAGATCTGCTTTACTTCCCTGACCTAAGAAGGAAGAGAGGGCTAGGTACCCATTTACAGCTGGAGTGAATAGGGGGGAACGGTACTGAGCAAAGGCGCGCAATCGGGTCACCCTCCAACTGGTAAACCCATAGACGTATCGACGCTTGCCATTACTTGGCTAGGGGGGAAAGCAGAGGAAGTGCTCCGACCAGCTGAGTATCCCTGTCCCCAATCATATAGTGCTAAAATTCACAAAAAACAAAATGCATGTGGTATAACTATCTAGACAGAAACGACAAAATAGTATTAAACACAGATTTTGTTTTCTATTTCAGTTGCCGGAACAAAAAAAGTTAGTGGAAAAAATAGTCAATGCAGATCGTGTACTGGGTATCTTTATGACAATACCTGTCATGGACGACCACATTTATCATGATTTGCAAACGATCTCTCAAAGAATGTTCAGTTATCAAAAAAATTAAACACTTTTAAACATTCATGCCCGGTAAACTGTTTTTTCATAGCACACATTCAGTCGATTGAGAGGACTTTGCCTTCTACAGGTGGGAATCTGCAGAAGTGCAAAGCTCTAAAAGCCTTTATGAGTACACAAGCACGAGCTCTGAAAATTAGGTCTTGCTTAAGTCAAGATTCCGTTGACCAGAAGATGATTATAAAACAATTGGGTATGTTCCGCATTGAAAGCAAGAGATGCATGCTACAACAAGCCACTGTTGATGCATGAAGGTAATTAATGGATCGGTACCTATGCCATTTCAGAGTTTCTATATATATAATAACAACAGGGCATCATTTCAAAATAGCAGAATGCTCTCTCTACCAAGAGTTGATATCTTTAAAAAAAAGTTTTACTACAGTGGTGGTTCCTTGTGGAATCGACTTCCTTTCATCTATTAAAGAAGAATTTCTAGCCTCATAACTTCCTTTAGATAGCTACTTTGATAAATCACCGTTTATTGTGTAATGGTGTTGTATGAACAAAAACATTGCAAAATGGAAAAAAAAGTAACAGAATTGTGAAGTTTTTCACGGC
The DNA here is from genome assembly GCA_028751875.1 of Rapana venosa. Classification (NCBI taxonomy): domain Eukaryota; kingdom Metazoa; phylum Mollusca; class Gastropoda; order Neogastropoda; family Muricidae; genus Rapana; species Rapana venosa. Next base: position 29,042,525 of record CM054141.1, read on the forward strand.
ATAGTTTTAGATTAATAGCTTTCGTTTACAATTGCAACTATACTTGTGTGTGATGTGATTGTGTGTGATAAAGTGTGTAGTGTGTGAATAGTGAAGAGTGATGTGGAGGATGGTAGTGAGTGTGTGAGTGTGAGTTTTTGTGGTGTGTGTGTGTGTGGTGTTTGCGCAAGGAGGCAGCGCGAGCGTGCACGGTGTGCGAAGTAGTGGTTAGTGTAGTATAGTGTTAGAGTGTGTTATGAGTATAATGTATTATGTACGGAGTGTGTATTGATAATTATATTGTATTGTATGACACGTTATTGGGTTCGCGGCACGTTTCTGTCTGCGTGTGTTTCAGGGCCAACTGCATGACTTCCCAGCGGGTTGAGGCGAACGGTCGCCGACAGGAAGCAGACAGGCCATATCATTATTTTTCATATAAGCATGCGAGGTATGCGACGAAGTGGCTTTGCTCGTGAATTGTGCGTACGTGATGGCTCGAACGTATGTCACCTGTATGTGTGCGAGCGATTGTGTGTCCATGGGAAAGGAAAAATGAATGAAGGAGTGGATGGGCAAGGATAGAGACTGCTCTACTGCTCTCTCTCTCTCTTTCTGCTGTTGCTCTCTCTCTCTCTCTCTCTCTCTCTCTCTCTCTCTGCTCCTCTTCTCTGTCTCTCTCTCTCTCTCTAGACATTTTATTGTCGATAGATTCCCCCCCTACCCCTTTGAAATGTTTGTGATTGTGGATTTTTGGTGGAAATTGTGATATGTTTTGTATTTTTGGAGCAAGTATGCTTCACATGGGTTATTTTGGGAAAGCTTGAGTGGGTATTTGAAAGTGGGAGTTTATTTGTATCGTTCACTCCACGAGGCAGGTGGAAAGCAGGCTTCACAAGATATGTCATTCCTAGTACGCATAATGAAAAATTATATGATGGGCCTTTTGCCTTGCCTGTTTATTCCATACGCATTCTCTCTTGCTCACTCTCTACTGTCTTGTCAATCTTTTTGTCTGTCTGTTGTCTTTTTGTTTGTCCCCTGCCTGTTTTTTTCTACCTATCTATTTTTGTTCGTCCCCTCTCTCTTGTTACTTTTCTCTGTCAGCCCTTTGTCTCTGTGTCAGTTGTCTTCCCAATGTCTTGTCTCTGTTTCTCTCCCCTGTCGGGCTGCCTGTCGTTGTCTGTCTCTTTCTCTCACTCTTCTCTTTCTTTCTTCCCTTTCCTTTTTTTTTTTTTTCCTTTTACTTATTGAAATAACTTTTTTTGAACTTCTCTTTTGTCTATTATTGTATGTGTATGTAATATGTGGGGGGGGGGGGGGGGGGAGGGGGAAATTTTAAAATTTAATTAGCAGTCCCACCCAGTTTGGTTATTCCTGTTTTGTTTACTTAAAAAAAAAATGTTTTTCATGTATGAAATTAGATTGGGGTGAAGGTAGGGAAAAAGCCCAGTCAAGCTCAACCACTTATGTTTATCCAAACAGGCAACTTTGGTCGATTTCGCTTCGCCTCATCGAACCAAAGCAAGTTTTATATAAAAATAAGCAGTTTCCCTATCTTCTAAAAAAAGAAAGTAATATAATTTATTTTGATTTTAAAAAAAGAAAAAAAGTGCAAAACCATTCTCTGCCCAGGCCATTAAAAACTAGTGCACTTTTTTCCGGATGCTTTTTGGAAGCATGGGCAAAGGGGGATGATTTCCCGGGATTCACAACCTTTGGAATGCCCACACGCTTGGCACAAAACATAAAATTCATAATGGACGGGCAGCACTGTAAAAATATAAATTTAAAAAATTAATACAGTGTGTGTGGCAATTAGGTACGCAATTAACCCCATTTCATTTTATACTTTCGAAGAAATATAAATTAAAAATCGGGGATACTGGGACTCAACTGGGAACCACCAACCAAACACCAATTTGTCTTGGCCAAGAGCAAACTGCTGAAGGTTTCCCCCCG
>CM054141.1:29044965-29109965 GCA_028751875.1 Rapana venosa
GGGTTTTTTGTTTGCTTTTTTTTTTGGTGTAAGTATGTGGTGGTATGGGGTTTTTGGGGGGGGAGGGGGGGTTGGAGGGGATTGTTTTTTTTCTCATCTGTTTGTTTGTTGTTGTTTTTTTTTGGGTTTTTTTTGTTTGTTTGTTTGTTTGGGAGGGGGGTTTTTTTTTTGTTTTTTTTGTTTGTTTGTTTTTTGGTGGGGTTTTTGTTTTGGGGGGGGGGGGTTTTCGGGGGTTTATTTTTTTTTGCTTGTCTGGGGTTTTTTTTTTTTTTTCCTCTTTTTTTTTTTTTAAAAATTTTTTTTCCCTTTGCTTTACGTTTGAATTTTTGGTCTGGTCTTTTTCAAATGTGCCCCACGGGGGGGATGAAAAAAAAGCACCGTATTATTTTTCCCTGGAAAAACAGAATCTGCTTTTTTATTAAAATGTGAGATTTTTTTTATGACTTTTTTGGCTTTTTCCCCCTTTTTTTTGTGTGGTGTAGGGGATTACACTTTTTTTTATAGACATTAATTTGTATGATAAAATTTAAAAAAGTGTCCTGCAGGCTAAACCACGGGCAAAAGAGACATCGCCGAAGGCGGGCCCGGTTTCCGCCCAATAGAAGCACCACAAACAAATTTTAACCCTGGGGGTTTCTTGGGGAAATACACCCAGCAAAACAAGACATCTTCCACTCTTCATTGATTTTAAGAAGCCTTCGTAGAGTAGGGCATGCCTCTGTGGGCCCCCCATGAAAAAATTAAACATGGGCCAAAGTGTCCACCATAAAGGGAACTTCCAAAGGCCACCGTGCAGTATCTACAGGGCACGGTGGGGGAAGGGTTCCGTACCTCATTTGGGGGTCCGAAGGAGTCGCTGTCCCCCGGACACTATTTAACATTTTCCTCAAACGCATCAGGGACTGATGCTTTGGAAGACCACCAGGGACATTTCCATTGGGGGGCGAACAATCACCAACCCAGGTTGCCAGACATTGACGGTCTGGCAGGAAATGAAAATGGCCAACCCAGTGAAGAAAAATGACGAATATCCTCCGATACGGATGGAAAAAATTTCCGAGAAAAACCAAGCTCTGACAAACATGCCCCCCATCACCCCCAAGTATCTCACGGAAAAAAAACGGGGCGTTTCCCCTTTTTAAGTACCTTTGGGGCCCAAAAAAGTGAGGGGGGATCGAAAACCGAAATCCAGCAAGAGCGGGGACAAACAGCAGAGCAAGGGAAAACTGAAGACCAATGGGAGCAGAAACATCCCTTCGGAACCAAGGGAAGTTCTAAACCGCTAGTCCCTCATCAGCTTTACGCTGGAGGGTTTTAACTAAAAGCGACCTACAAAGGAGGGTCCAAGCGTAAAAAAAGATCCTCAGAAGCTCCCTTTGGCATCTCAACAAGGGGCCATGTCCCCAATGAAGTCCCCAGAAAATCACTCAAAGGTGCGGGGTATGAAACCTATGACCACGGCGAAAAAGAGGAAATCAAGGTATGGGCACGAACACGCTCAAAGGGCTTGCAAAGCCATTCTGCAAGGAACAGTCCAGGGGAAGAGAAGACGGGGGGAAAAGGGAGAAAGTGGGGGACGACATCCGGGGTTGGACAGGGGAGGACTTCAGTGTCACCCAGGCACTTGCCCACGACCGCGCTAAGTGGAGCCAGCTGGTCCACCGTTCGTCCACCATGCAGCGCCCCCACGACCCTGGCGGGTTACGGGACCAGTGAACAGTGAACAGTGAATTAAAAAGTGTTTGTGTTGATCGTGTGCTATGTGAGTATTACATATTTAGTATTATCCCTGAACCCCCCCCCCCCCCACACACACACACTCACACACACACACACACACACACACACACACACACACACACACACACACACTCACACACCCATATTCTCTCCCTCAATGACTGTATAGGTTTAGATTTCTTCTTTGTTTTGTTTCTTGTTTTTATTGTGTGAATGTATGGGTATTGAATTTACTTCATTATCATGACATATAATTTGAAACAAGTGTAATCTAAAATGAGTGTTGATGGGATGGCATACTGTTTTGGGAATTATATATTGGATATTATCTCTGAAATACACACACACACACACACACACACACACACACACACACACACACACACACACTCTGTCTCTCTGTCTCTGTCTCTCTCTCTCTCACCTTTTATCGTCTTGCTTATAGTTATAGTGTATCCTGATGAAGGATTCATATTTTATATTTCCAATACTTTATTGGACTTGCCTCTGTACTTAAGTTTTAATGAGTGCCCTATTTCAATATATTATAGTTATGTGTAACAAGTATGTGTACCATTTGACAATGTGTAGATGTTTATCTTTATGACTTATCAAGTTTGGTTGTGTTATTTTTCTTGGCTCTGTTGTTGTTCTTGTTGTCATTGTCTGTTTTTCTCTTTTTTTCTTCTTTTGTTGGTTTGTTTTTTCTTTCTCTTTAGTTTGTTTGTTTGTTTTGGTTAGGGTTTTTGGGGGTGGGTGTGTTTTAGGGTTTTCTTTTATTTGCTTGCTTTGGGGGGGGGGGGGGTTGTTGGGGGGGTGGCTGTTTTGAAAAGGGCTATTTCCCCTTGTTTCTATTGTGAGACTGTATAAGTATTGGGTTATTATTATTAAGATATATCCCTACGGGCGGGGACATGTGTGCTTATTCATTATCCTCGAAATAAAAGAATGTCATTGTCATTGTCATTTTCTCTCTCTCTCTCTCTCTCTCTCTCTCCTCTCTCTCTCTCTCTCTCTCTCTCTCTCTCTCTCTCTCTCCGTGTACAAGATCTCGGCTACACATCACGTAGAAATCTCTCTCTCTCTCTCTCTCTCTCTCTTCTCTCTCTCTCTCTCTCTCTCTTCTCTCTTCTCTCTCTCTCTCTTTCTCTCTCTACGTGTACAAGATCTCGGATGCACACCACATAGAAAGGTCTCTCTCTCTCTCTCTCTCTCTCTCTCTCTCTCTCTCTCTCTCTCTCTCTGCCCCCTCTACCCTCTCTCTCTCCCCTCTCACATTCCTTACATTGTAATGTACTTAATCAGTCTTAGGCAAACAACTCCACAGGTTTAAATGTATTCAAATGCCTGTCAGAAATAAACATACATGCACAAAATACTTAACATTTTATTTTCCAAAATGCATGTTTGTGGCTGTGAATTAAGTGCATCCGGACAATCCCCCACCCCCTCTCTCTCTCTCTCGCTATCTATTTATCTATCTATCTATCTATCTATCTATAATAAGCGTGTGTACTCTGTGTGTATGTATACTATAATATACCATACCTATAAAACGCTTTATAAATAACTTAAAATTTTATTTCAGTAAGCAGAAACGAAATAACTATCCACCCACAGTCACACACTGACGTTGATACTATATTACACAGACACGTGTATGCAAATGAGCTCTTTGCAAAATATAAAAGCACATAATTTATGCAACCGTAAGGTTATCCGATAAATATCTATATGTGTAGATGGAAACATAAGACACAATTGAACTGCACACGCTAGCACACACGCACGCCTACGGCATACACCTACAAACAACACACACACACACACACACACACACACACTACACGCACATTTCCGCTTAATGAAATAAAATATCAACACATGATTTTTTTTTAAGTGCTAATATACTTGTTATACTTGGTGGATCGGTGGTCTAGAGGTAACGCGCCTGTCTAGAAAGCGAAAAGCCCGGGTCTGAAGTGTGCGGCGGTTCGTACCCCGTTTGGACCGGAAACTTTTCCCCCATCCATTAGACCATGAGTGGTGGTCTGGGCGCTAGTCTTTCGGATGAGACGATAAACCGAGGTCCCGTGTGTTACACGTAATTATTTAGCGCACGTAAAAGAACCCACGGCAACAAGAGAGTTGTCCCTGGCAAAATTCTTAGAAAAAAGCCACTCCGATAGGGAAACAAATACAGTTGCAGACATGAAAAAAAAGGGTGGCGCTGCGCTTGTGGCGACGCGCTCTCCCGCTCTCCCCGGGGAGAGCAGCCCGAATTTCACGGAGAGAAATCTGCCGTGACTTAAAGTGGTATGAAATGAAATCTGAGCGCTTTGATTTGTTGCTTTACAAGATTCAGCGCTATATAAATTCCATACATTATTATTATTATTATTATTATTATTATTATTATTATTATTATTATTATTATTATTATTAAAGAACTACAAACAACACGCAAACAAACAAATCAATCAGCAGCAAGAGGGAAAGAAATAAACCAACCAAAACAACCGATACAAAAAAAAACAACAACGATAACAGTAACAACAGATCATAAAATAAAAAACCTGAAAGATTCAACCATTTAGGAAGTTGATGAAAAGATTTTGTTTCTATACACAGCAACTCCCCCCTCCTACCCCTCCTCCCATCCCTACCCCTCACCCCCACCCCCACCCCACACCCCAAAGGCCGTTTCCTTCCTCAAGCTGGCTGTATAAGGAAGGGAAACATTAGTTTGTGGTGATTTGTAAAGCTTTTTATCTCACTGATTAATTTAATGCAGGCGCTTGGAGAGTAGAAGAATTAGAGGAGGGGGCCTATCAAGATTGTATGGGGTCTCACACACACACACACACCACACACACACACACACACACAAGCGCATGCATATATGGGCCTATAGCTGGACTTGTTTATGACCATCCCTGAAAATGTTTTAACATGTCTATCGGGAGGCTGTGGGAAAGGGAAGTACAGTTGGTGCCTAAATAAATAGTTTACTCACTTTATCAAAACATCCTGTTTATGAGACTGTCACAGGGAGCACTGCATTTTCATTCTGTCTTCCAAAGCATTGAAAAACGATTCCAAAAGCATCAACTTTGTACCACAAAAAGGGGTAAGTTTGGATTTTATTCTCTTTTGAGGTTTTGGTTTATTACTAGTACTTCTATAAATGTTAATTCATATCAATAGGCTTGCATACTATCAATCCCTCTCTCTGCGTGTGCATACACACACATTTGTGTACATTTACATGTTCATATTATTTGCCAATTTAGTGTGTTGCATGCATGCTTGCTTCCATCTCTGTGTGTTAGAGCATCAGGAGCGTCCATAGGCGCGAGCGTGTGCCTGTGTGTGTCTATGTTGTTTTTGCTTGTGCATTGTGTATGTCTTTGTGTCTGTGTTTTTCCTAATTTATGTGGGTGTGTGGGTGTCTGTGTTTTTCATATGTTTGGTTTGTGTGCATGTGTCTGTCTGTCTATGTTTTTCATATATGCGGTGTGTGTGTGTGTGTGTCTGTCTGTCTGTCAGTGTTTTTCATGTGTGGTGTGTGTGTCTGTATGTGCTTTCATATGTGCCGTGTGTGTGCATGTCTGTCTGTGTGTCTGTCTGTGTGTGCACGTGCATGATGAATGCGAGTATGCATGCGTGTATGAGAGAGATTGTGTGTGTGTGTATGCAGGCATGCGTGAGCTTATGGGTGTGTGTGTAGTTTTGGGGAGAGCAGGGGGCATCTATATTGATAGCAGTTTGTTCGTGGGCAGTTTCTGCTTACTCTTTTTCTTCTGCCTTGTTTGTGAAGCTGTTTCTTTCTTGGTGGTGGGATGGGACAGAAGGAAAGAGAGGATCGTGTCAGATTGCCAGCTGCCTCTACAAGTCTATTTCTCCCCTTCCAGCCCATGTCAAGCATGTCATCATCTACTCAGATTGCTGTGGTGGTCAAAATCAGAAACAATACTTGACAACAGCTTTCCTCTTTGCAGTCAACACTCTACCAAATATCCAGACCATATCTCAAAAGTTTCTTGTCTCTGGTCACACTCAGATGCATGCTACAATTTCAAATGAAAAGAAAAGCACACCCATCTACATTCCTTCTGAGTGGGACATTCTTTTCAGATTGGCGTTATATTGCTGTGCCTATCAAGCACAACCCTTTCTACAAATCAAGAAACTTGCCTCAGCCTACAACCACAACACAAAGACGGATACAGATGGATGCAGAGTCAACTGGCTGGAGATACGTTGCATCCAGGTAACCAAGAGCATTGATGACATCATGCTCTTCAAAACAAACTTGGCGTTCGTATTCTGAGACTGGTTGGCTAATCAAGAAGGGGGCATCAAGAGCTGCCCAAAGTACTCCTGAGGTTGTATAACGACAAACAACCCATAGCAGACGCCAAAAAGTGGGATTTTTGTCACTGTGTGCATTCAGTGTCGTCTCAAAGGCATATCATGGGTTCTACCAACACCTGCCATCCTCTGCCTCAGTCAGTTACAAACTGCCAGAACCTGATGCCAAGGACACGGCAGTGAAACAGACTGAGTGACCCACCCGCACTGACCTCTGTACATTCTTCACCCACTATCACGCAGAGACAGAGAGGAGGTTTGAAACTGAGAGGGTTAGGGGTTTTTTTTAATGGTGGTTTTCTTACCCAGCTTCAAGAAAATTAGCAGAAAGCATAATCACTGTTCCCATAATATTACAATGTGTTGTTCGTACATTATGGTGAACAATGTCCAGCAAACATTGCTAAAGGAATACGGTCACAGGGAACACTGAAATATGGATTTCTGTTGGATTGAAGACAGTGAGTCAGTGAACATTATCCAGTGACAATTATTACATGACGGTATATGTGACCCGTTTTTACGAAATGAGTCTTAACTCCAACACAGTGAAAAGGAGAGAGGCCCAAATAAGGGAAGGTGCCATCCACTTTGCCAATTTTGACTTTTCAACAAAAATGGAATCTGTAGCCATTAAATTTCCTATCTATATGTTTGAAAAGGTTAGATATGATTTTAAAATGTGTTTTTAAACAGTTTTTATCGACCCACCCTACAGCAGTTTTCCAGTGTCCTCGATAGTTACGACCTTGATTTCAGTCATCTCATTATCCTTATCCCTGACAGGGCCCCACACATGTCATACACCATTGGAAAGGCTGTGATCTATATTTTCCATTTCACACAGTCTTTACTGAAATCTAACCAATCAGAAATACTGTTTCGAGTTATTTAGGTATAAACAAAACCTGAAAGCTCGAGAAGATCGACCAATGACAGTTGAGGACACACACTGCCTGTAGTAACCAACAGGCAGCTGGTCTATAATTGGTTGGGAGGGGGTTCACCAGCGATGTCTCTGTTCTATTTTAAGAACTGCATGGCTGGGAAACTTTGCTGTTTGCAAAGAATAATGGGCATTTTTGCTCATTTCTAGCTGATCTTCCACTCTGCCAATAGCAGATCAGTAAAAACCAGTTGTATTGTTTACCAAATATTCTGCTGCATCTTATGTGGAAGACCAAATAGCACAGATGATGAACGTGTGAAAGCCCCAAGTTAACTTGTGAGTGGGCTTGATGATAAGAACTGCAATCTGTGTTAGGTTCAAAGTTAGATGTACGAGCGCTGTACCTGTATGCAATATAATAAACAGGGTATTCCATACAGATCTATAGTGCAGATCTAGATGATTCAGATGAACCTACTGGGGGACTTAGCAATGTAGCTGTCATGCATGTCAATGAGAAATGGTGGAGAGCTGTTTTAAACTTACATGGGATGTTATAGTAGTGCGTGCGTGCGTGCATGCGTGGTGTGTGTTGTAGTGTGTGTGTGTGTGTGTGGTGTGTTGTTTATGTCTTGATTGTTGTGTGTGTTGTGTGTGTGTGTGGTTGTTGTTAAACTGAATATACATGTGTGTGTGTGAGAAAATGATCAAATCAATATGATCTTTATTGAGGGTAAAAGATTAAGTTTACAGAGCTTTTTTGCCATCCTTCCCGCGCAGCGCGCACGTGCGTGCGTGCGCGCGCGCGCGCGCGCGCGCGCGCGTGTGTGTGTGTGTGTGTGTGGTTTTTCTTCTCTATTTTTAAAGATCATTTACTTTCAAGGGTAATGAATAAGTAATCTGTGTGTGTCTGTGTGTGTGTTTCGTTGATTGTTTTGATTCAAGGAAAATGAATGAGTACTCTATTGTTTATTTTACATGCAGTCTCTGTGTGCAGGCAGTATTTTGTCATCTGTTCCCTCTAGATGGTGTCATACTGATAATCTAATTTCTTTTTTCTGAGCAATCAAATGCTATTGAGTGTGATTGTGTCTGATTTCACTTGCATGTATTTGTGCATGGATGTTCGTGTATGTGTGCGTGTGTGTGTGTGAAAGAGAGAGAGAGAGAGAGAGAGAGAGAGAGAGAGAGAGAGAGAGAGAGAGAGAGAGAGAGAGAGAGAGAGAGAGAGAGAGAGAGAGAGAGAGAGCAAATATTAAAGTCAACATTTTGTTTCCAGACTACAACATTGGTGCGCGTGCATAAATTTGAAATATGTTATTCATTATATTTGAGGAAAGTTGCATGCGCGTAAATGATTTGAGTGCAAGCGCTTCGATTTGTTTGTTTTACAAGATTCAGCGCTATATAAATTCCATATATTATTATTATTTATTATTATTAATTATACATGACCTACCAAGTGTGGAAGTAATTCTCAATATGACTTGATCTTGACTTACCCAGCATGTAGTACTCTTTAGCATCAATGAGTTGTCCTTGACCTTTATTTATTATTTTATTTCGAGGATAATGAAATGAGGGCTCATGTGCCTTTTCACCATCCAGTCCCATGTGTATACATGTAGTTCTGTCAGTTTTGTCATCCATGCCCACCCTACCGGCACACAATAGCCTACTCTTCCGAAAAGCTGAACAGGTTTTAATATGTGCACAAGATATTCTGCATGCTTTCCCACATGGACCTCTTCGTTTATAGTCTAAATCAAAGGACTTTTGGGGAAAGTAGATTTGGCACTGATGTTAACTATCTATAAATAAATCGTCATCACTGTCCACTATTAAGAACATTTCTCCTGACCACCTAAATATCCTTTTTACCACCATGACAGATTCATTAATAAAACAAAATGATGCTGAAATAAATTCCCTTGAAAAACTTAAAACATTTTGTAGATCCAAAAATATAAACTCAAACATAAAAAATACCACCATTGAACATAACTGAGGTTTATCAATTCCTTCAACGCTTAAAACAAACTTGTAGTTGTAGTCCAGACGGTGGGGATGGAAACATTCTAAAAATCAAAGCTCCTATTATAACTGAAACACTCACTTACGTCCTATAACCCTGTGTATTGCAAATTGCTTCTTCCCATCACTATTCAAACTAGCCAAAGTTATTCCGTTTTATAAGTCTGGTGACTCTTCAAGCCCATGTAACTGTAGATCAACGTCAGTATTATCAATAATATCCAAACCTCTTGAAAAACATGTATACACACATCTTAGCCATCACCTACAACACTACAGTCTTTAATTGATAACCAGTCAGGATTCAGGAAAAAAAATTTTTGCCACACAGCTCTTACCAACATTGTAGATACTTGGAATAATAATATAAATGAAAATAAATATTGTGGAGCTTTATTTGTAGACTTTGACAAAGCATTTGATGTAATTGACCAAAACAGCTATGCCGAAAACTATCGTTATATGGCATATATAATAACAGTCTGAAGTTTATTAGATCATTCCTGCATAATAGGCAACAATATATATCGATCAATAACACTAAATCGTGTACACTACCCGTAAAATATCGAGTACCACAAGGGTCAGTTTTAGGCCCACTTTATTCTCTATATATTCTATATATGTTAATGACCTTCCCCTCTACATCAAGGAATCGTGTAAACTTTTTTGCTTTAACACTGCTATTCATACATGTCACACCAGTCTTGACAGAATATCTACCTCATTACAAAGAAGCATTTATTTTCTAAGCAAATGGTGCAGTTGTAACCACATGTCATTAACCTTCAAAAGACCAAAGTCATGCTTATTACAACAAGACAAAAGAGACAAAACATGACAACTAGACTTCCACCAATATTCATGAATAATAAAACTATTGCGGAAGTTGAAAACCATAAACTTCTAGGTATTGGGATTGACAACAATATGTCATGGATGGCACACATAAATAAATCGTGCAAAACAGTCTCCAAAAACGTACACCAACTATGCAAAATCAGACACTTTATCAACATACATGCCAGAAAACTATTTGTTTATGCTTTTATTTTATCTTCAACCAACTATTGCTCTACCCTTTTTGACACAGCCAGTGCCAGTATTCTAAAACCTCTCAACAGCACTTATAAACGAGCACACAAAGCTGTTCTCTTAAAATCTTCTACTTTAACCGTAGCAGACTATGCAAAACTTGAGATTCTTCCGTTAAAAGATATGTTTACCCTGAATAAAGGAATATTCATGCATAAAGTTATGACGGGTCAAGCTCAACTAACACTCCAATCTAAATTCCATATGACTTCCCGATATCCTTCCAAAATTCAATCACCAATACCTAGAATTGACTTCTATAAATCAAGCCTCACATACTCAGGTGGCCTACTCTGGAACATGCTACTAGCATATGTGTAAACATCCTTAAGTAAAGAAGCTTTTCAAGAAAGCTAACGATACCCACCTCAAAAGTACTAACTGACATGCTAACACAGCAGTTATCTTGCCACATATACGCCAGTACATTTCTGTTCAAGGAATGGTCACAGCATGTCACCTTGTTCATATAATCAATGAATTAACCATTGTGTTATGGCATTGAAATTTATACTATTGGTTATAAACAGAAAATATATCAGTAAGAATTATTTAGTGGCTATGTTATGTTGTGTAATTTTGTGTTTATTATTGTTCTAGTTCGACAATATCGATTTTTCCTTGTCATAAAAAGAGCCTACTACGATATGGCAACTCGCTAGACTGTTTTGATATGATTTTGGTAGACTTTATATATGTCCCTTTGTATGTTATATTTTATTTTATTTATATGATTTTGTTATATACTTTGGTAGCAATACTTTTTGATGAGATAGCTTGTGCAGGTGTTGTCAAAGATAACATATTATCCAGATGATCATACAATTAAAAAATGTACTCTCTGGCTCTGCCTATCTGTTTGTTGCTTCCCCCCCACCCCCACCCCCTTTCCCTCTCTCTCCCCCTCCCCTCCATTCTTCTGAAAACACTTAAACCGCTATGAATGCAGAAAAATTCCGTCGTTATGTAAGTAAAAAAAATTATTGACTGTTATTGTTCTAAATTATGCAATTTTTATTTTCTATATACAAGTATGCATTTTACACAATATGGAAATTGTTACATTTGTTTTGTCTTAATTGTTAGACACATTTTTGTATGCGGATGTTCTTTTGCAGGCTACTTTTTTGCTTGCTTATTATTAATAGCTGTATCTTAAGGAGGGAGAGTTTTGTGTGGGTATTTTGTTAAATGCATGATCACACAACCTAGACATGTACTCTCTCTCTCTTGCTCTCTCTCTCTCTCTCTCTCTCTCTCTCTCTCTCTCTCTCTCTCTCTCTCTCTCTTCTCGCTCTCTCTCTCTCTCTCTCCTCTCTCTCTCTCTCTCCTCTCTCTCTCTCTCTCTCTCTCTCTCTCTCTCTCTCTCTCTCTCTCTCTCCTCTCTCTCTCTCCGTTGGAATTGCTCTCATATAAGAAATGTATTTTGTTTGGTATAAATTGTTTGGTTTATACATTTTATAGTGCTTTATTTTATCATCGTCCAAAATGCATGCAATATTGTTCTCCGTCTTCAATAAATATACCATGCCTTCTGGAAATGTGTTGAGTGAGTTTAAACTGATTTGCCTAACTTCCAATTGATGTATTGATGCTGTTATTGGCGGGGCTGTTAAAACTGTTTTATATCAGGATCTTCAACATTTTGTAACTTAACTTTATATCTTTATTGATAGTATGTTAAAAAGAAAGGTTTCAGTGAGAATGCTTTATCGGATAATGATATTTGGTTTATTTTGATGTTGATGTAACCTGAAAATACTTCTCTCCTCTCTCTCTCTCTCTCTCTCTCTCTCTCTCTCTCTCTCTCTCTCTCTCCCCTCTCTCTCTCTCTCTCTCTCTCCTCTCTCTCTCTCTCTCTCTCTCCTTGGGATGACACTATAAACCAAGGCCCTATGTGTGAACGCACGCAGAACAACTTGTGCACACGTTAAATCCTGCTCCGCTTTTCCAAAGAGTAGGCCATTGTGTGCCAGTGGGAACAGATGGCAGAATTTACAAAACCACATACACACGGGGACTGGATGTAAAAAAGCACATGAGTGCTTCTTCAATTATCCTCAGTATTAAAGTATAATATAAAAATAAATAACAATAGATAAAATCTCTCTCTCTCTCTCTCTCTCTCTCTCTCTCTCTCTCTCTCTCTCTCTCTCTCTCCTCTCTCTCTCGCTCTTTCTCTCAAACCTTATCTAAAGCTTTATATGGACATACATTTGAAAAGAATTATGTCTAAGTTTAGACATGGGGTATCAGACATAAATGTTCATAAATTTAGAGAGATATATATATATATATAACATGATGATGATGATGACCTCAGGCTGCTATGCCCATTATGTAAGCAAACAGTGGAAGATGAAGTGCATTTTGTGCTGTGCTGTCCAGCATTAGAAGATGTAAGACAGAATTACATTCCGGTAAATTATAGTAGACAGCCTAATTTATTTAGATTCTGTCTACTCACGGCATCTAGTCACCCTGAGATTGTACGCAGCCTTGCTTTATATTTATGTAAATCCTTTAGAATAAGAGATATCTTGCTTTTTTAAGTCATAATTTTTGTAAGTGATTTTATTGTAGTGGTTGTGGTTATACAATAACATTTTGGGGGTTTGAGGGTTTATTTATTTTTCTCACTAAAATACGAAGCAGTTTGGAAACCCCCCCTCCCTTCATGTATGGGCCAATGGCCTTTTTTGTGAATAAATCTTTCGAGTTCGAGTTCGAGTTCTCTCTTGCTTTTGCTGTCTGAGTCTATTTTACTTTATCCATATAACCTAATTATAATCAGTGTATCAGTTTTCATGTTATTGTTTAATTCATTTGATAATTATATGTTTATTAACGCATATCTCTTTTCTAAAAAAAAAAAAAAAAAAAAAAAAAGAATCTGCGTATCTCCTGAAATTAAAGTTCAAGTCAGTAAGGGATTATGTATTGTTAAATATATGTTTATCTTTTAAAATCATGTTGTCATTGTTGTAGTATGGTTTTCCCTTGTTTTGTTGATAGTCGCTAATCAGGCCAAGGGCCGGATGAAAAAACTTATGTGCACGCTTATTCTGTTACCCTTGAAAAAATAAAAATTCATTCATTCATTCATTCATTCATTTTGCAAAAACCTCATTGTGTAAAAACTGTCCACGTCCGAAAACTCATGGTCTCTATAGGTAAGAGGATAGCAAGAGTTAGAGCCCTTGTTGTGTCAAATTCACATACTCGCATGCATGTGGCAAGCAGGAATGTATACATGTACACACATGTGCCTGTGTACGCATGCACATGTAGAATAATAATAATAATAATAATAATGTATGTAATTTATATAGCGCTGAATCTTGTACAGCAACAAATCAAAGCGCTCAGATGACTATTTTTTTCTTTTTCTTGTTTTTTTTAATCGAGGATAATGGAATAAGCACTCATGTGCTTTTTTACATCCAGTCACCGTGTGTAAGCGGTTTTGTAAATTTTGTCATCTGTTCCCACCCGCACACAATGGCTTACTCTTTCGAAAAGCGGAACAGGATTTAACGTGTGCGCAAGATGTTTTGCATACGTTCGCACGCGGGGCCTCGGTTTATAGTCTCATCCGAAGGACTTTACATACATGTAAAAATGTACGCGCAGGCACATACATTACTACTCATTCTTCCTCTTCTTCTTCTTTTACTTCTTTAGAATTCTTCTTCTTCTTCTTCTCTTCTTTCTTCTTCTTTGTCTTCTTTAGAATTCTTCTTCTTCTTCTTTTCTTCTTTTACTTCTTTAGAATTCTTATTCTTCTTATTATTATTATTCGTCGTCGTCCTCGTCGTCGTCCTCGTCGTCGTCGTCGAACGCGCAGACAGCAACTACGGTTGTCTGCCATGTTCAAAAAAGCGTTGCGCTGCCGGTAAGCGCCTGACAAATTAGACCCAGCGCATCCGACCGAGTTCTGCATAGGTGAGGATCATTATTTTATGTCTTTCTGGGGAAAAAAAAGTGGCAGGAGAATGAACCAAGAATCCAGAAAATAGACAAGAAGGAGGTGGTGACAAGAAGAGAAAAAGGAACAAAGCAGAAACAAAGAGAGGGGTAGAACAGAGGGAATTGGTAGCACAGAATGTCCAGAAGGTGGAGATGCTATTTATACTGACAGGCGGATCGGTGGTCTAGAGGTAACGCACCTGCCTAGAAAGCGAAAAGTCCAGTTCGGAAGTGTGCGGTGGTTTGATCCCCGTTTGGGCTTGAAACTTTCCCCCATCCATTAGACCATGAGTGGTGGTCTGGGTGCTAGTCTTTCGGATGGGGGACGGGAGAGCCTAGTGGTTAGAACATTGCGCTCGCAATCTGACGACCCGGGTTCGATTCCCGTTCAAGGGGATATTTTCCCCTGGAGTTAACATCAGTGCAGACTCCACTCTCCCAAAGTCCTGCGGATGAGACTATGAACCGAGGCCCTGTGTGCGAACACACGCAGAACATCTTGCGCACACGTTAAATACTGTTCCGCTTTTCGTAAGAGTAAGCTATTGTGTGCCGGCGGGGACAGATGACAAAATTTACAAACCGCATAACACGGGGACTAGATGTAAAAAAGTACATAAATGCTTATTCCATTATCCTCGATATAAAAGAATAAAATAAGTACATAAAATAAATAAAGATGAGACGATAAACCGAGGTGACCTGTGTTACAAATAATTATTCAGCGGACGTGAAAGAACCCACGGCAACAAAGAGAGTTATCCCTGGCTAAAATCTTTAGAAAAAAACCTCTGATAGGAAAGCAACTACAGTTGCAGACATTAAAATATATGAGGGGTGTCCGGATTCACCATGGCTGGCCACAGCGTCAACCATCTGGATATAGCGCCTGCCGTTGCCGGTATGTGTGTTTGGGAGGGGGGGGGGGGGGGTAGGAGGGGAGAAAGGGCGATGGGGGGGGGGGGGGGGGGGTTGAGGGTAGGGGTGGAGGGTATGTGTGTGGGTGGGGGTGGGTGGGGGTGGAAATTCTCCCACATTCTGCTGCCTTTACCGCCCACCTCCCAGCCGTAAAAACAATCTAACATCTTCAGTTTTCTATCAAGAGTTTTAGTCGCTTCTTGATCACTACAGCCTCTCTCCCAAGAAGCTTATCGCTCTTGGCGACTTTAACTTCCACTTCGATAACCAGTCTTATCCTCATGTCAAGCCTCTTTCACTTTCTTTGTCTAACCACTCTCTTTCCCAGCTGGTGAACGAACCAGCTCACAGATCAGGTTCAGGAATGGCTCATTACCGATGCTTCACAAGATCTCGTCACATCTGTATCTGTCACTAATGAATTGGTTTATGATCATTCTACCATTCTTTTCTTTCTTAATGTCGCAAAGCCTATCAAAATAAAAAAAAGTGTGTTACCTGTCGCAATCTCAAGACCATTGACATTCAGTCTTTTTCTTCACAAGCTGCTGAACGCCTATCACAAATCCCTGATCACGCTGACCCTTCTAAACACTACAACACTGTTCTCAGCCAACTGCTTGATGAGCATGCACCTCCCACTGACCTTTTCCTGCCTGATAGGCCCTGCACCCCATGGTACACTAACGATATCCTGGTTGCAAAGCGCAAACGCCGACAACTAGAGTGGCAATGGCGAAAAACAAAAACTGGAATAAACAAACAGCTCTTGCGAAAACAAATAAATAAAGTCAAAACCTTGATTCATTCTGCAAAGACAAACTACTACTCTGCTCAAGTTCTTGATGCCACGTCCACGAAATCTCTTTTTTCCCTCACATCAACTCTCCTCGGATCTGCAAAGGCAAGCCCATTGCCTACTGTCCACAGTGGGGGACGGAATAGCCTAATGGGTAGAACATTGTGCTCGCAATCTAATGACCCGGGTTCCATTCCCGTTCAAAGGGGTATTTTCCCCTGGAGTTAACATCAGTGCCTACTCCACTCTCCCCAAAAGTCCTTCGGATGAGACTATAAACTGAGGCCCCATGTGCAATCGCACGCAGAACATCTTGCGCACACGCTAAATCCTGTTCCGCCTTTCATAAGAGTAGGCCATTGTGTGCCAGTGGGAACAGATGACAGAATTTTCAAAACCGCATGCACACAGGGATGGATGTAAAAAAGCACATAAGTGCTCATTCAATTGTCCTCGATATAAAAAAGAAGGAAAAAAAGACTCTGAACTTCCTGTTTTATTATCTTATTCCTTTCTAAATCCGCAACATTCGCTCCAGATTGAATCAGACTTCTTTCAACCCTATGCCTCCTGATCCCCAATTCACTGGCACTCCTCTCCTTTTCTTTCATCCAACATGCGAGAAAGAAATCAAGATGAACATGAAAGAAATAGCAATAAAATCATGTGATTTGATCCTATACCTGCTTTTCTTTTCACTCAGTGCCTTCCACAGCTTATACCCACTACCACAAAAATAGTAAACTCATCACTTCTTTCAGGAATTGTTCCAACAGCTCTCAAAACTGCAGTAGTTACACCTCTACTCAAAAAGCACGACCTCAATCCTAACACTCTGAAGAATTATAGACCTGTATCCAACCTACTGTTCATCTCTAAAGTCCTTGAAAAAGTTGTTCTGAAACAGCTCAACAGACATCTTCACTCAAATAGTCTTCTTCCCCCCTTTTTAATCTGCCTATCGCGTCAACCACAGCACTGAAACCACCCTAGTCCACACCTTAAACACGCTTCTACACGCGTCTGACTCAAGGAAAATCTCCCTTCTCACTCTTTTCGACTTATCTGCAGCCTTTGACACTATAGACCACTCAATTGTTCTCTCCCGTCTCCAAAAAAGAACCGTTTGGTATTAAAGGCGCGGCCCTCATTTGGTTCTGTTCATACATTACACCGATTCCACACAGTTACAGTAAACAAGATTCAATCAACATCTGTGAAACTGGAATGTGGAGTCCCACAGGGATCAGTTCTCAGCCCTGTTCTTTTCACCCTCTACACAGCTCATCTTTCACATATAATAAATCATCATCACATGAACCGTCATTTTTATGCAGATGACTCTCAGATTCTTAGCAGTGATACCCCTGAAAATTTACCTTCTCTCTTGATTAACATGTCCTACTGCCTTCAAAATATCCACAATTGGATGATACAGAACAAGATACAGCTAAATGCAGATAAAACCGAAGCCATGCTTGTAGGGACCAAACAAAAACTTTCTTCTATCACAACAGCTTCAATACAATTCAGCAGTACGTCTGTCCCTCTATCTATTGCTGTGAAATATCAAGGGGTCATTATCGACAACACACACTCCATGCAAAAATTCATCACCCAAACCTGCCAGTCGTGCTACTATCAATTACGGCGCATCAGTGCAGTTCGAAGGTACCTGTCCACTGATGCAACATCCAAACTAGTCACGTCTCTCATTCTCTCACGTCTGGACTATTGCAATTCTCCTCTGGCTGGTCTGCCAGCATCATCTATCAATTCCTTCAACATATACGAAACTCTGCAGTTCGACTAGTCCTCAGAAAGAAAAAATCTGAGCACATTACTCCTCTCTTTCGATCTCTCCACTGGCTGCCTGTGCCACAGAGAGTAAACTATAAGATCAGTACCTTTGTTACAAATGCTTCCACAAAACAGCACCATCCTACCTCTGTGAACGTCTCCACCTGTACACTCATTATTGTCCCCTCTGCTCTGCTGCAGATAATTTGTGCTTAAGAATACCTAAATTCAACAAGTCCACCGTTGGCCATCGCTCTTTCTCTGTTTCTGGTACATCGATCTGGAATGACCTCCCTCTCTCCATTCGCAAAAAGCCTTTTATGACGCTTTTAAATCCAGCCTCTAGACACATTTATTTCAAATCTAAGATTCTCCCCTCTTGTTCCATCTCAATTCTGTCCCTGCCCTCAACAGCCAAAACCCCATCACCCTGCTGGAGTGTATAACCTTTATGTGCTTGTGTATGTGTGTATACATTTGAATTTGTAAAACCTATTTATTGTAACTGGCTCCATGTGAATGAGCGGGATGAACAAAAAGGGTTTAGATTTGTTTTTTACAAGATATGGCGCCATGTAAATTCCATGTATTATCATTATTATTATTATTATTATTATTATTATCATTATTGGGGGGGGGTAGGAGGGATCTGTGTGGGTGTGTAGGGAGGGGAGGGGGTGGGGAAGTGTAAAATGTTGTGTGTGTTGGGGGGGTGGACAGTGTGTGTATATGTATGTGTGTGTAGAAGGGATCTGTGTGTGTGCGTGCGTGCGCGCGCGCGCGCGCGCGCGCGTGTGTGTGTGTTGTGGTGTGTGTGTCTGTTTGTCTGGATGGATGGATGGATGAATGGATGGATGAACAGCTGGTTGGCTTTTGGTCTGTCTGGCTATCTGTTGGTCTGTCTGTCTATCTGTCTGTTGGTCTGTCTGGCTGTGTGTTTGTCTGTCTGTCTATCTGTCTCTCTGGCTCTCTGTTGGTCTGTCTATCTGGCTGGCTGTTGGTCTGTCTGTCTGTCTGTCTGTTGGTCTGTCTGTCTAGCTGTCTGTTGGTCTGTTTGTTTGTTTGTTTGGATGGATGGATGGATGGATGGATGGATGGATGGATAATTTGTTTGCTTTTAAAGCTTCGGCGCAATATAAATTCCATACATAGTTATTTTTATGAATGAATTGCTGTTTGTGTGTCTGTTTGGATGGATGGGTGGATAATGGATTGATAGGTGCAGGGGTAGATGTCTGTCTCTGTCTATCTCTGTCTCTTTTTGTCTGTCTGTCTTTCAACACACACACACACACACACACACACACACACACACACACACACACACACACACACACACACACACACAACTTTACTGTTCTTATATTCATATCAAACTTTGTGATTTTTTAATGAAATTTTTTTCTAGGTCCTCAGCTAGAGCTTGGAAGTTCACACAACGTTGAGAGTTTATATTTTTTGCATATGCAACCATTGTTAACCCACCATGGAGGTAGCTAGGTAACGGCATTCTGTCTTAAAAGAGTGGTTATCAGTTCATTTCAAAACCTTTACATTTGATCCTCGTCATTTTCAGGCCAAACTTCTCTTTTCGCACAGTGCCTGCCACAACGTATTCCCACTATCACGAAAATAGTAACTTATCTCTTGTCTCTGGAAATGTTCCTTCAGCTCTAAAAACTGCTATAGTCACACATCTACTCAAAAAGCATGACCTTGACTCCAACATTCTAAAAAACTATAGACCTGTTTCCAACCTACCTTTTATCTCTAAAGTCCTTGAAAAAGTAGTTCTAAAACAGCTCAACCACCACCTTCTCTCCAACAGTCTCCTTCCTGCATTTCAGTCTGCCTATTGCATCAACCACAGCACTGAAACAACCCTTGTCCACACCTTAAACACACTTCTACTCGCTTCTGACTCGGGGAAAATCTCTCTTCTTACTATACTCGACTTGTCTGCAGCCTTTGACACTATCGACCACTCTATTCTTCTCTCCCGTCTTCAAAAACACTTTGGTGTTACTGGTACAGCCATTACCTGGTTTAGTTCATACCTTACTGACCGATTCCAGACAGTTGCAGTAAACAAGATTCAGTCAGTACCTGCCAGACTGGAATGTGGAGTTCCACGGGGATCTGTTCTGGGTCCTGTTCTTTTCACCCTCTACACAGCTCGACTGTCACATATAATTAACTGCCATGAGATCAACCATCATTTTTATGCAGATGACTCTCAGATTCTAAGCAGCGACACTCCTGAAAATCTGCCTTCTCTCTTTACAAATATAGCTCACTGCTTTCAAGATATCCAAAATTAGATGATACAGAACAAGTTACAGCTGGTTGGCATCCGTTTGCCTCGGGAGACAATGGAGAACGCGCCGTGGGTCAGTCAGTCAGTGGTGGAACTGCAGCGCCGACTGTGGCTGTAGAGCCCAATCCTGAAGCGGCAGATCCTGTTGCAGGTGTTGCATGTGAAGACGGAGTTGTCTGATGGTGCTGACTCCGCTCTCCGATGTCTGCGTGCTCGTCTGTCTCCCCACTGCTCCTCCCTCTTCTGCTATGCTGTCTTGATGGCCGACCTGGTAGTGGCTCGCCAACTGCTGCGGTCTGCTGCCAGTGCTTCAAGGCCTGCTGGTGCAATGCCACCCGCCTTCAGGTCCCGCTTGCACACATCTTTGTATCGAAGCATTTGCCTTCCTGTTGGTCTGGAGCCGGTGGCAAGCTCACCGTACAGAATGTCTTTAGGCAGTCTGCCGTCATGCATGCGGGTGACATGGCCAAGCCAGCGCAAACGTCTCTTGGTGAGCAGGGCAAACATGCTGAGTGTTCCTGCCCTTTCCATGATCTCTTTGTTGGGAACATGGTCCTGCCATGTGACGCCAAGGATCCTTCTGAGGCAGCGTTGGTGGAAGGTGTTGAGCCTGCGTTCTTGTCGGGCGTATAGAGTCCAGCTCTCGCTACCGTACAGTAATGTGCTCAGCACGCAGGCTCTGAAGTTACAGCTAAATGCATATAAAACGGAAACCATGCTTGTAGGGACCAAACACAAACTCTCTTCCATTACAACAGCTTCACTTGGCAATGCATCAGTCCCTCTATCCACTGCTATAAAGTATCTAGGGGTCATTATTGACAACACACTCTCTATGCAAACATTCATCACCCAGACCTTCCAGTCGTGCTATTATCAATTACGGCGTATTAGTGCAATTCGAAAGTACCTGTCCACAGATGCAACATCCAAACTTGTTACGTCTCTCATACTTTCACATCTGGATCATTGCAATTCTCTTTTGACTGGTCTGCCAGCATAATCAATCACTCCCTTCAACGTATACGAAACTCTGCAGCTCGACTAGCCATAAGAAAGAAAAACCCTGAGCACATTACCCCTCTCTTGCGATCTCTCCGCTGGTTGCCTATGCCACAGAGAGTAAACTATAGGATCAGTACCCTTTGTTACAAATGTCTCCACAAAACAGCACCCGCCTATCTCTGTGAATGTCTTCACTTTTACACTCCTCGTTCTCTCCGCTTTGCTGCAGATACCTTGTCCTTACGAATACCTAGATTCAACCAATCCACCATTGGCCGTGGCTCTTTCTCTATTTCTGGTCCATCGATCTGGAATGACTCCTCTCTCTCTCTCTCTTCTTCTCTCTCTCTCTCTCTCCTCCTCCTCTCTCTCTCTCTCTCTCCACCAAAAGCCTTCTTATGACACTTTTAAATCCAGTCACAAGACATATTTATTTCAAATCTAAGATTTTCCTCTCCTGCTTCTGCTTCATCTCATAGTTTTTCCCTGCCTTCAACAGCCAAGATTCTATGGCCCTGCCAGGGTGTGTGACCTGTGTGTGTGTGTGTGTGTCTGTGCGCGCGTGCGTGCACATTTTGACTTGGTGGAACTATTAATTGTTACTGGTTGTATGACTGCAAAACTAAGTTGAGTGCAAGTACTTTAATTTGTCTCTGGAAGATATAGCGCTATATAAATTCCATTTGTTATTAAACGGGAAGGGTGGCAAACCTTTTTCCACATCTCGAGCCGTGTATTCCCTGGGCGGTCCTCTCTCCGTTATTTTTGCCCGGGGGAAGTCCAGCCGTGGGAGCAGTTTCAAGATGCAGAGAGACAGAGGTCATCTTGCCCGTGCCCCCTTATGGCGGTAGCAGTAGCAGGATGATCACGTGACAGAAGATAAAGACTGAAGGCTGTGCTGCAGTGAATATAATGTCATGAGAATATGCACCAATAAACGAGGAGAACATGGTTCCATACTTTAAGTTACTTCTATTACAATGAAGGGTTTTTATTTTGTTTTCATTCTTGGATATTAGACTTAAATTTCAACACTTAAGTAACTATGCCTTCCTTCTGTTTAAATATTGCAACACAACATTTGCAAACTTTTTGTCTTTCTTAATCATCATTTGTTTTGTTCTTGAATACAACACTATTGACATTCTTTAATTCACAGTATCCCTTGCATTTTGCTGCATACCAATGTACCAAGCTTTTATACAAATAAAAAAGGGGGAAGAATTGATAACCTCCATTCATTAGGTAAGCACACTCACACAGAAGTACATATCATAATAAGCTCAATGCTTAAAATATTTTCTTCCGCCTGTTGATTGCATAAATTATATCTGTGGATAGGGTCAGTGGCTCTTAGCAAAATGTGCAGAGGAAGTCCGTTCCATTCCTTTAGAAATTTAAGCCTCAAATCATCATACATAGGACAGGCAAACAAAAAGTGCTGTTCATTTTCAACATGACTTTTACAAAATGGTCAAGCTGTATCATGGTTAGATTCCTTGTAGCGATGTGCATTGTTATTTAGGGGGAGAACGTTGAATGGAAAATGCGAAATGGCGACAGGGAAGCAATATACATCAATAACTAGAGTGTATCGTTCTTTTTTGGTTTAAATAGTTTTTATTCAGAAATGAGTATAAGTATTGAAAACAAACAGCATTTTGGAATCATAGCAACAACAAGCTTGTAGCTTATGGTGTGCTCAATTAAACAATGAAGATTAACATGAACATAACGGCTGCTGAGCTGAAAAATGTAAACCAACAACAACAAACATTTTCATCAATTACAATCTTTGCTAATGTAAGAAAAAAGGAAAACAACACAAAGAAACATATCAATTTGTAGAATAAACACACATAAAAACAAACAAAAATAGTTGGAATAGGAAAAACCACAGAGAGAGAGAGAGAGCAATTTAGGAAAATAACATCCACAAGGCCAAGAATGCTATTAGTTAATATAATACCAAGGAATATTTTACATAAGCAGGACAATTAATTAAAATTTAAATAAATAAATCGTGTACTATGTCAGTAATCATTGCAAAAAATTCCATTCTCTACTAAAAAAATGTTTCTTGCTTCTTTTCAACAATCCACATACATCAGGAGAGCAGGAAGATTTAATTAAGTACCTCCAGCCTGAAGAAGACACTTCAAATGGGCTCCCAAATCCGACAAGAAACACTACAAAAACTTTTTGAATCAGATATAAACTGATGGACAATTTTCAACAATAGAAATGTTTGTTTTCATACTGAATTCGGGGCTGCCTGATAAAAGAATTTGAAAATGAACATACTCGGGAGGAAGGGGGGCAATTGTGTAGGCACGTACTAGATCAAAGTTAGGGCAGAACAGCAAATAGTGTTCGGCTGTCTCCTGCGCGTTACCACGGGCACATTATGGATCGTTTGCTATGTGGCGATAAACATATCATATTTTAAATCACTTATTCCGAGTCGAAGTCGACAATGCAATATCTGCCTTTCCTTTTCACCATGATAAAAATACAAAGTACAACGGGATCGTTTGCAGATAAAAAATCTTTGAGCTGACTTAAAAAATTGACTATTTTAAAACAATCTGGAAAAGAGTTCCACAATAAAGTATAGAAGGGAATGAAAGATTTGTTATATAATTCTGTGCTGCACCCGTGGCAAGCTGCGTTCAAAAGGCCTTCTTCTATGATGGGATTTATCTGTGCTACTATGCAGGAACAAGATCAACAAGTAAGGGGACATAAACCATTTACCATTTTGTGATATTGACAGAGTTTGTGTCTGGTTCTTCGCTCTTTCAGAGTACAGAATCCAGACTCTTGGTACAATTTTTCGTGATTTGTGCCACGAACAGCTCCTACTATAGTTCTGATTGCGTCAAGCTGCAACATTTCTAATGATTTGGACATTTTCAACTTCAGAAGATGACAGCAAAATTTCGTTTATTTCCTTTTCAAGAAAAGGAATATTAGGGGGGTCATCGTCATCATTTTCCAGAGTAGACTGGGAAATGAAAAAGCTATTGAAAATATTTGCCTTATCCCTACTTGAATAGAACACGGTGTTGTTATACAAAATAGGATGGATTTCGTTGGCATCTATTCCTTTCTTTTTCAGAAACAGTTTCACTAACTTCCACCATTTCCTTTTGTCCAAACGTGGACGGTTGGAAACCTTGCTTTCTAGTTATGTGGTGTATTCTAGCTGCCTTTTCTTTTTACAGAATTAAACATAGTTCCGAAACTGGCGAAACGAAGCCAGTTTTCGGGTGTGTTAGTTAATTTAACAGTTCTGTGAATAACCTTGCGTTCGCAATTAACATTCTAATCTCAATCTGTCATCCAGGTACTAAATTGGGAACGAACAGAAACAGTTTTAAACTGGCATAACTAATTTAGCTTTTTCCATGAAATCTTTGAAAACATCTCAGCACTTTCATCTAGATTTCAGAATAAATAACTTCGTCCCACTTCACTTCCAACAACAGATTACAAAAATTTAGTTTTATCTAGTTGTTTAGTTAAATATTGTTCGTTTAAACGGCTGTTCTTTCTAATTGTTTTTTCTGACAGTGGCACAAGGAACACTGTGGTCGCTATAGATAGCGGGTAAAACTTCAACTGAGTGCACTAGGTTCGGACTCTGTGTAATGATCAGATCTAAACAAAAGTTTTTAAGTCATTTTCCATGTAGGTTCATAGTTAATTGTTTGAGCTGATAACAATTTAGAAGGTCAAGTAAATAGGGTGACGGTGTATCTAGAAAATTTGTGTTAAAATCGCCAAGAATAAGGAATTTGAGTAAAAGTGTTATTAACATTGTCAATGCTCTTTTCTATTAGATTCCAGTATCAACTGTCGAGTTGGGTGGAAAGATAGAAGGATCCGATTAATATACCCCCTCTGGTCTATTTTGTTTCAATCCACACCGCTTCCAAATCGCTGACGGGGCAAATCAGGCCGAGCTTACAATATAAATTTTTTCTAAAAATAAATAGCTACTCCACCATGTGGTCATGCGATCTGTCACACCTGACTGGTGGATGAAATTGGTCAGGTGAATTGAACTGTTGTGGTCCGTTTCAGAAAGCCACGTTTCAGATACTGTAATTTTATCGATATTGTTGTATCTGATTGTATCAGTTTTAATCTTATTTCTAATACTTCTTGCATTTATGTGCACAATTTTAAATCATTGTAGAGTTGGTCCGGGTTAACTTCTATATCTCCCACAAGAACAAAAGTAAGTGCAACCACGAGTGGAGACCTGAACCTCTATATCCCCTGTGATTATGAATGAACCAATCTGTGTGGTCAGTAGAAACGAGCTGTCTATTTAATTACTTTGTTATCATCAACGAAAGCAAGAAAGTGAGCAAACACCGACAATTTGTGCATAGGGATGGTGAAGGCATGATAAAAACAGAAATTGAACGATCAAGATCGATCAAGAAAAGCTAGTTTTTTTTGTTTTTTGCCAAAGCTTTAGATAATGCATGCCAATCCTTGCACGATACATACCTACATCTACTGCCATTCAAGTCACAGCACTAAGCAAGCAACACAAAAAACAGAATGTGTCAAGGACCACATAAACAAATGGTATGAAATTGCTCTCCGTCTCGCTAAATAAAAATAATAGGGAAACAACTAAACCATTTGAAAAAACATGATATCAAAATATTTCAACAAGGACATTTTACAATAGAAATAAAAAAAATCGCAAGCATTTTTATGCACAAAAACATTTTTTCCCACAAAGCGGAAAAAAAAGAGAGAAAAAGTCACGAAGGTCAAAAAAGGAGCTAAAGCTGCGTTTATCAACAGAGTGCGCTCCCAGCTTTCGAAGCAAAACAGCACGTGACCAGGACCCAACCACCAACCGCCTCCCACACAAACAAGTCCTTCCGATTTTGGTCCAAAATGTTCTATTTCCACATGGATCCACACACCACAACACACATGCACACCATCCACGCACACATGCGTATAGGCAGCAAAAACACTCGCACACAAAACACGCGCGCCTCTCTCTCTCTCCTCTCTCCCACCCCTCCCTCCCCTCTCTCTCTACATGAAGGGGTACCACACAATAGTTCTGACTGGCCATCCAAAAACACCCTTACGCTATGACATGCTCGCACCGACCGCTTGCATGTAACACACTGCGAAAGCACTCTCACGCCAATACGCCCCACACAAACATGAAGCATAAGTAGTAATAAACAGTTTCCAAATCATTTTCCACATATATTCCAAATTGGGCCTAATAGGTTCTGAAATAAACATATGCACATATACACACATCCATACATCCATACACATACATACACACAATACACACACATATATTCACACACACACAAACATACACACACATGTCATAAAACACCATATACACTCATATTCATATATACACATCTGTAAGCATAACCCTAATAATAATAATAATAGTAATGTATGGAATCTATATAGCGCTGAATCTTGTAAAGCAACAAATCAAAGCGCTAATACACACAATACCCTAATACACATAATATATAGGCACGCCACACACACACATATACACAAATACACAAATATATATACAAAACCCCCGACCCAGACACGTCCCTATAACACTGTGCCCCCCCCCCCCCCCCCACCACACACACACTCACACACACACACACACACACACACACACGCTCACTCCCCTCTTTCCACCATTTTACTCACATTTTACTTATTGAAACCATCAGTCTCTCATCTGTCCACAATCAGCACTTTTTGTATGTAAGTTGTCCCATCATCACTGAAAGCCGAGTTCCGGATATTGCACCCTGTAGTAGTACGGCTGTGCCACAAGGTCTACATGTCCCTGTCAAACACAGTCATCTCTCGTTTTTTTAGTCACACGGTAAGTTACATCGTTCTGTTTGACGAAGATCACTCCGTCCTAACCCACGTGTCCCGATCTTCCTTTTCCTTTTCAAGTTTCGGGCCATCCAGCAATTTCGGGGCGTTTCCTTGGTCAGGTCCGTGGGTTTATGAAGATCCGCGTGGCGTGACAGCAGCCCAGCACCTCCAGCACCTCCAGCACCGCGATCCGAGACGAGGAGGAACGGGTCAGGGAAGGCCAGTTGGTGCCCGGAACAGCTTTCCCACTCAACGGCCGGCAGTTTCCTTCCTGCCGCCATGAGCACCGCTTTGTGGCGGTAGGAGGTGCACTTCAGCAGAATTGGGCGGATCCTGGCGTCTCCTTCAGGTTGCTTCCTGCCCACACGATGACTTCTGTCGATCATCTCCTCCGTCACCTCAACGTCCACCTCTTTAAAGATCTTTCTGACCACATCGTCAGTGGACTCCCCCCTCACTTCAGGAACAGAGGTGATCCGCAGGGAGTTGCGTCTCCCGTACTGTTCAAGATCGTCTGTTTTCCCAAAAATCCCCGCTTTCTAAATACCATGACCTTTGTTTTATCAATGTTTATGGTAAATTTTAAATTATCACAACATGTTCGTAAAATATTTAACTTATTCTGAAGATCACTTGGTATTGTTGATATCAATGCCACATCATCTGCAAATAATAAGATAAATAATTCCATGATATCTGGGAATAATTGCACCCCATGTTTATCGTTCACATTCATTAGGTCAGCTTACTGGTTTATAATTAATGAAAATAGTGTCAGGCAGAGAATTCAGCCTTGCCGTACTCCAATAGGACAGTAAAATATTTCAGTTAATTCGAAATTTGCACTACAAATGATCTTATTGACTTGTACAAAGCTTTAAGTGAGGAAACTTACTGCTGAATAACTTCCGCTTCTGATGTTTCTATGATCAGTTTCCTCTATGAGTTCGTATCACTGTTGAAGTGCCTATCTAACTCTTCACTATCACCCTGAAAAACATCTTTAAAATGTTCAAACCACTCATCTCTGGTGATACTGTTTACTACCTTTTCTTTATTTACACAACCCATTTTTCTGAGCTCATTCCAAAAATTTGACCCATTGTTAATTTCTTTTGCCAGTGCTTCAGTTTTCTGTTTACTGAAAGTGTGTTTTCTTTAGTTTTCAAACGATAATAATACTGTTTTCACTCTGTAACATACATTAGTCTATCATTTTCTTTTTGAGTTGCTCTAAAACACCTGAGCTTCTTTCTACATTCTTTTTTGATTTATTACATTCATTATCAAACCATTCTCACATTTTTGTTCTACCAATACAACATCTTTTGAACATGCATTTACTAGACTCTTTTAAACACTCTACAAATACTTCTAGAGCACCATCTACATTGCTATCTAAGTTATTTATGGCCATTCTCAAGCTGATTTGAATATCTGTTCTCTCCCAAGAATTCCTGAATTCATTTTTCAGTGCTATATTCCAGATAAATCAGCATATTCACTTACTTTACTTTTGACATGGCAGTTATTACCAGTTCCCATTTCTTCCACCTTCATTATAAAAGGTAAGTGATCTGACTCTATACAGTTTTCAACAACTAAGGTAACCACTTGAATAGAAGAAAAAAGTTCAACAGATGTGATAAAATAATCCACAGTGCTTTCACCAAAGTGTCCAACATAAGTACACCTATGAACAAAGTCATGATGTTCTGCATGCGTTTGCACATGGGGCCTTGGTTTGTATCTCATCCGAAGGACTTTGACATTCAGTTCGATTTTTTCGTCAAACTGGGAAACAAGGGCAAGGCTGGGAATTGAACCTAGAACCTCACAGTTTACTTGTTGGCAGGCAAATGTCTTAACCATCCTGCCAACTTCCTTCTTTGATTAATGAATAAATGAATGACTTTACAAGGCCATATAGTCAATATGTTGTTTCACCCACATTTTTGACAGCAATGCTAATGATTTTCCAAACAACCAAGAAAAAAGCAAACATTTGAACTAAAAGAAACAACAATGAAACCTAAAAACAAAACAAAAAACAAAACAAAACAAAAAAACACCCCAGAAACAACCAGCGCGGAGGGAGTGGGGGTTGGAAGGGTAGGGAGGGGAAGAGGGAACCTTCGTTGTTGTCCGGCAGTTGTTGGTGTTGTTAATGTTGTAGTTGTTGCAGCTGCTGCTGTTGTTATTGTTGTTGGTGTTGTGTTCTTGCTGGTGGTGCTTATGATGACGGTGATGATGACGCTGATGACGACGACGACGACGATGATGATGATGATGATGATGATGATGATGATGATGATGATTTTATCCTTTTTTGTTTGGTTTGGTTTGGTTTGGTTTGGTGTATCTGCAGTTGTAAGTTTTAATGCTCAAATCTGTAAATATCTGAGTCTGTAACTGAACTCTGTGTGTGTGCGTGCGTGCGTGCGTGTGGATGTGTGTGCGTGCGTGCGTGCGTGTGTGTGTGTGTGTGTGTGTGTGTGCGTGCGGGTGTGTGTATGTGTGTGTTTGTGTCTGTCTGTGTCTGTGTATATATGTGAGTTTGTAACGATAACGACATTTTAAGACAGAGAGAGAGAGAGAGATTCCGATACTTTAATCATGTGTAGGCCATTGCTCCTCACGATAGGGTGTATACAACAAACACACAAGAGCATTAAAGTTACATATGAATACAATCACCAAACAATAGAAATAATTGAAAAGTCAAGACAACAATGTTGAACGCAATTTAGATTCCTGGTATAAGTAAATTGACAAATTTCTAACTGTTTGTTCATGTGTTAATGTCATAAGTAATGGAAATCGAAACTGGCTTGGGAATTTATAAAACTTCAGCACTATGCACTGTTCTCGCAGTTCTTTGAAAATTGGGCAGTGCATGACAAAATGAACTTTGTTTTCAATCTCCTGTTTACATATTGGGCACATGAGATCAGCTTCAATGTGTGGTTTGTATCTGAAACTATTTACTGTAATGTCAGATATACCCAATCTAAGCCGTGCCATTACATGCTGGAAATTTCTATCAATGCTCAACAATAAATAAGTTTTTTCATCAGGCAAAGTACAAAAAGTTCTATAAATATCAAATCTCTCACTATCATTGAGATGAGAGTTCCATTCTTGCAATATACACAAAATCATTCTGTCTTTGAAGGCTGAAAGAAACTCATTCACCCTGTCTACTCCCTGATCCAACCACACATAGCCAAATCCAAACATATACAATTTACATCGAACATTTGTAACCCAGTTAATTTTGTCTCGAGCATCCAAGTCTTGTAGTTTTCTGTATGCTTTGTATGGTAATCTAAAATCCTGCAATCTCGTCAACATTAACCAATATTTGATACATTTTACAGCTGAATTTATATATATGGAATATCTACTTGTTTCTCCATACACTAGATCATTAGGAGTGCGCATTTCTACACCTAAGTATTTTTTCAATGCAAATAAATGTATCTTTTCACAATAAAACGCAGTATTAATAAAACCCCACAACTCTGCACCGTTCAGAACAATTGGTTGAGTCTGAGAATCAAATAACTTTTAAAAAGTCTTCAATTAGTTACTTTTTAACCTATACAATTTTTGTAGAATGCACATCAGTGCACGTTTTGCTCTACTATTCAGATCATGACATGCAAAAGCAAAACTTAGCTTGGTCGAAAAATAAATTCCCATGTATTTGTAAGCGTTGACAACTGGCATAACTGACCCATTGGAAACCCATCTTTCCCTTCCTGCTAAAAATGCCTCTTTTCTAAATACAACAATGTTACTTTTATCCATGTTTACTTGTAAATGTAATGAAGAAGTAGTTTGCTGTAAACTATTGAGCTGTGTTTGTAAACCATTGGTGTTTCAGATATTAAAGCCACGTCATCAGCAAGCAGCAGTACGAATAATTCTAAGAAATCAAACGTGAGAATAGCACCATGTCTTCCTTGTCTAATAACATCTAGCGCTAACTCATTAATAAAAAGAGAAAACAAAATTGGACTGGTAACATCTTGTTTCACACCCTTAGTACAGTTAATGTAATCTGTCAAATCTGCCTTGCATCTAACTCTAGCTCTAACATTTACATATATACTATGAACAGATTGGAAAAGTTTACCTTTATGCCATTTCTCTTAAGAATGGGACACAATAAATGTATGTCCACATTGTCCAAAGCTTTTTCGAAGTCAATAAAAGTTACATATAGCTTACAATTCAAGCATAACTGTTTTTGTATCAAAGCCAGCAAACAAAACATGTGGTCAATTGTGGAATAACCTTTTTTAAATCCTGCCTGGTATTCACACGTAAAATTATGTTCTTTTACCCATTCTTGAAGTCTATTGTTGATTATGGTACTATATATCTTACTGCTTGCATCATTTAGGGATATGCCTCTATAGTTACATGGGTTCTTTATGTCACCTTTTTTAAATTATGGAAGCACAATAGATTGTGTCTAATTGTTTGGAAATATGTCCTTGTGTTAATTAAACAACTTTACAAGAAAGTCAACAATCTAACTTCCAGAATACTTCACCATTTCCCCAGTAATATCATCTAGTCCAGCAGCTTTTCCATTCTTTATCTTTCTTAACGCACAGAACACCTCTTCTTTTGATATTGGACAATTTATTGGACTAAACTCTGTGTCATAGTTATTGTCTGTGTTATTGTCCCACTCAGTGTGTGTCTCTGTTGTTTCCTACCTCAAGCAACTGATGAAAATGTTTGAACCAATCATCAGTGGTTAGATTACTACGAGAAGATTTTCTTTTAAATTATATTTTGTGTACTGTTTCCTAAAATTCTCTTTGGTTATTTTCAGAAGATACCTTTTTTCTAACAAGGCGTCATTATATTCTTTTCTTTTGATCAGATTTTTATACTCTCTTCTGGCAACACAATAGGCATGGCTGTCATCCTTATTCTTCGTTTGTCTAAATTCTCTAAGAAATCTTTTAGCTTTTCCCTTGCTTAATTTGCACTCACTGTCATACCAGTCACTATTATTGCTGCCTTTTGTCAGGTTAATTTTCTTCTTCGTACAGTCAGCCTGCTTTCTGAGGCACTCACTAAAAACAGCAAGAGTATCATTGCAATTGTGGTCACCTAAACTCATAGCTTGCTCAAGCAACCTTACTGATTCATCAGAGCTGACTGCCTGAACATAATAATACATGGAATTTATATAGTGCCATATCCTGCAAAAAACAAATCAAGCGCTTTCGTTCATCCTACTCATTCGCATGCAGCCAGTTTCAATTAAGTTTTTAAAAATTCAAATGTATACACACGCATACACGCACACATGCATGCTCGCACATAAAGGTTATACACTCCAGCAGGGTGATGGGATTTTGGCTGTTGAGGGCAGGGACAAAAATTAGATTGAACAAGAGGGGAGAATTTTATATTTGAAATAAATGTGTCTTGAGACCGGATTTAAAAGCATCATAAGAAGGCTTTTTGCGAGGGGAGAGAGGGAGGTCATTCCAGGTCGATGTACCAGAAACAGAGAAAGAGCGATGGCCAGCAGTGGACTGGTTGAATCTAGGTATTCTTAAGCACAAGGTATCTGCAGCAGAGCAGGGGGAACGAGAAGGAGTGTACAGGTGGACATTCACAGAGGTAGGAAGGTGCTGTTTTGTGGAGGCATTTGTAGCAAAGGGTACTGATCTTATAGTTTACTCTCTGTGGCACAGGCAGCCAGTGGAGAGATTGCAAGCAAGGTGTTTACTAAGTCTGCATTTCATATGATTTTTTTTCAATAAACACGTTTTCATTGTAAGGTTCGTGAACATACCATGTCACATTATTTGTGGTACAACTCAAATGAAATTCTAAAGGTAAATGATCAGATTCCAATCTTTCTGAAACTATTAACTGGCATGATGAAGACTCCAGGGGAAAAAATCCCCTTGCACGGGAATCGAATCCCGGTCGTCAGATTTCGAGCGCAATGTTCTAACCACTAGGCTATCCCGTCCCCCTTACGAGAGAGAGAGAGAGAGAGAGAGAGAGAGAGAGAGAGAGAGAGAGAGAGAGAGAGAGAGAGAGAGAGGGAGGGAGGGAGAGAGAGAGAGGGAGAGAGAGAGAGAGAGAGTCTGTGTGAGCGGGTATGCGTGTGTGTGAGCGAGTATATGTATGTGTGCGTGTGTGCGCGCCCGTGTGTCTTTGCGCAGGAGGGGTGGATGTGTTAGTGTGCATGTATCATGTTTGCTGCATCTCTAGACTTTGCTCGTAAGATCTTTCCCAACCCCCAACCCCACATCCCTGTACGCACTTATTTAAAGGGAAACATGTGTTTTCACTATAGAACATATGTAACCTCTGTGTCAAGTCAAGTCAAGTCAAAATTTTATTTCCAGATGGTACATTGAATAAGCAATGCATTTGCTTTTTTTCATCAAGCCATCTATCTAAGAACAAATTTCGTAATGATTATACTAAGACACTACATTATTGCATCATTTACCGTTAAATTAAACCAGTAAAAAAAGAGGAAAAAATCGATGAGGAAATACATTGAAAATACAAATTACCACATATACATATACACGCACACACATACTCATGCACACCTGAGGGCGTGCGCGCTCACGTCCACACACACATTTAAATAAAAATGTTTTAAGAATTAAAAAAAGAAAATCATAAAACGTCAGGACAAACAAATTACTTCACCTACTGTTTCATCCATTCTTTCACGTTTATACTTTAGATAATAAAAAGGTACAGGGATAAAACGTTAGAAAATACTAGGCATTTGTCATTACTGACAATATTACCTTCAATGACCTCCCTCCTCTCCTCCTCCACCCAGCAAACGTGTGCTTTTTATGCGCTCATACTTTTCAAATAGCGCTTTTTAAAAATGACATATTCACACAATAACTATCAAAGCAAGATAAGTCAAATAAGATTACAATAATGATTATCATAATAGGGATACAATTATAACAACAATCACCCATCACCATGAGACAACAATATAACAAATGATCTCCATCACCATGAGACAACAACATAACGATGATAACAGAAAAGCATTGGAAAGGATGGGGGAGGGGGAGGAGTATCAAGGGGGAAGGGGAAATACACCTTCAATCAAATAGAGAATTAATAGTTTTAAAAAAAACAATTATTCAAACAAGTAGAACCCCTATACGATACAGAATTCAAAAGCCCATAATCCACTGGACTATCAAACTAAAACAATATCAAACTAAAACAGTATCGCTTATAATAGTACTAATAATCTTATCTCTAACTGCAATAAAAACAACATCCACGATAAAATCTATTGAATTAGACAAGACAAAGGGCATGAGGAGAGGAGAGGAAAGGAGAGGAGAGGAGAGAGGAGGAGAGAGAGAGAGAGAGAGAGAGAGAGAGAGAGGGGAGGGAGAGAGAGAGAGAGAGAGAGAGAGAGAGAGAGAGAGAGAGAGAGAGAGAGAGAGAAGGACACACTATCAAGCTATCAGGTCTACCATAAAAAGATTTTTAAAAATTTCCTCCTTTCCACTTGTTTCAACATTGCAGATTATTTACTAGCTTGCATAGATTACTCTTACTACTTTGCATAATTAGTGTGCCTCTTTCCTGCCTCCCCCTCCCTCCACACATATACAGTGTGTGACTGTAGAATTTCTAGTCACAGTAAGACATACTTGAATTGTTTGTTGTTGTAAGGAATACCATTAGTGCTGGTAAATGTAAGTATGGTTGATTTTGCCGTATTAATCATGGTTGATTTGCCTTATTAGTCGATTCCTAGGCATTCATGCATTATATGGCTTTATAGTTGTGTCTTGAACTGATTTTTGTTTTTGATACATTTTAAGCGTTTTGGGGGCTTGTTCCATAAGTCACTACCTGAGTACAAGAAGCTTGTTTTGTAAAGATTATTTCTTGGTCTCGGAAATGTTAGTAGATAATTATGTCTGTGTTCATTGATTTTGAAGCTATTGGTGATCTTTGGAGGGGCATTTCCATTGACAACTTTCTGGACAAATAGAGCTTTATTTAGATAAAGTCTGCTTTTGAAGGTTAGGATATTTGTTTTCTTATAATCGTTGATGGTTAGGGAGCTTGATTTTAGTAGAACAAGTTTCAGTGCTCTTTTATATAATCTATGAATCAATTTTAAATTTGTATCACTGCAGCTGTCCCAAAGAGATGAAGCATAGTCAACTATAGGCAAAATATGGCCGCAAAAAAAGAGTTTGCAAGAGTGGTTATTCAGAAAATGTTTTATTTTTTATAACTGAAGTAGCTTGTAAGAAAGACGTTTTCCCAGCGCCATCACATGGTCAGTCCAAGTAAGATTTTTGTCAATAATTACACCCAGAATTCTGTGGGAGTCAACTTCTTCAATTACTCTTTTATCTATCAACAGAGGTTGGAATTTATCTTTCATTTTATGTCTCTTTTGTCTTGCTAGTACATACATACACTTAGTTTTTCGCGTATTTAGGGACATATGGTTTAGCTGAGTCCAAGTAACCAATCTGTCAATATTGTGTTGAAGTTTGATTGTAAGTCTGTGGGGGTCAGAATCACTACAATAGAGGGATGTGTCACCAGCAAACATTTCACAGCTACATTCTAGAAATTGGGGTAAGTCATTTACATAGATTGAAAATAGAGGTGGACCCAATATTGACCCCTGTGGTACTCCATTTTTAATAGGTACTAGTTCTGATGTTTGATTATTTGCAGTTACTAGCTGCTGCCTATTCGACAAAAAGCATTTCAAAAGATTTATCATTTCTGGTGTTAGTTTATACAAGTGAAGTTTACGCAATAATAAGGAATGATTGATTACATCAAATGCTTTTTCAAAGTCAACAAAAAGAAGGCCTGTATATTTATTTTCATTGATATTGTGTAGGAGACTGTCTGTAATTTGTGTAAGAAATGTGTGACAGGAATATTTTTTACGAAAACCTGACTGATCTTCATTTAATAGATTGTTGTTTACAAAGTAGGAATATACAGATTTTTTTATGTTTTTCGAAGGGTTTAGATAAGACAGACAGAATTGAAATTGGTCTGTAATTTGAAGGACAAGCAGTATCACCTGATTTGTGGACTGGTATGATTTTTGCCTTTTTAAATATGAATGGAAAGTTGTTTTTCTCTATGCACAAGTTATACAAGTATGTCAGTGTTCCAGCTATAACTTGACCACAAAGCTTAATTATTCTTCCATCTAGATTGTCTAAACCACGTGTTCTGGAACATTTTTGAAGAGACAGGCTTTCCAAGACCTCTGTGATTGTCATTGGCAGTAGTTTAAATGGGAATTTTATTTCTTTTGATTCGATATATTGTTCTAAGTAATGGAGATCATTTTCATTTGACTTGTCATTTGATATTACTTTGTCGGCAATGTTTGAGAAGTGGTTGTTCAATTCATCAGCTGATATATCTTTAACTGTCTGTTGACTTTTTGATATAGGTTTATTACATAATGTATTGATGGCTTTCCATACTTGGCGAGAGTCGGTAGTTGTAATTAACAACTTTTGAATGTAATCACGTTTTGATTTGCGTTTTAGTGAAGTTACTTTGTTTCTTTGTGCTCTGAACTGCTCATTTGAACCATGTGTTTTCAAATAGTCTCTTAGGTGTATTTCGGATTCTATGTCTTTTGTTATCCAAGGTGGTTTGATTTTTTCTTGAACTCTTTTTTTTATGAGGGGGGCATGTTTGTCGTATACTGAAGTAAATGTCCTAATCCAAAATTCAGCAGCTTCATCGGGGTCTCTGATTTGGTATATGTCATGTAATGGCGAGTTTGTCAAGTCTGAAAGGAAATCTTGCTCGTTAAAGTTTTTTAATTTCCTGTAAAAAAATAGTTTTATGCCCTACTTTAGGTATTTTGATACGATTTTTAAACCAAGTAAAGCACTTTGGATTATGATCACTGCATCCACATGAGGGAGCACATACTTCTGTTATGTGTTGTTTTATAGGAGTGTAGATATGATCTATTAATGTTCTAGAGTTATGTGTTATCCGAGTTGGTCTATCTGTTAGTTGTTCTAGGCCAAACATAGTAATGTTGTGGCTCCATTTTGGTTTAGGTTTTAATAAGTCTATGTTAAAATCCCCAAGAATAATTGTTTCAATGTTTAAAAGTATTACCTCGTCCATAAGGGAGTTGAATTTTTCTAGCCAGTCTATGGTTTCTGAAGGATTTCTGTATATAAATCCTATTAATATTGGTCTATTGTGTTTTAATTTTATTTCAATCCACATGGATTCAATGTCATAAACCTCAAGGTTATATATTCTTTTACAACTGAGCGAGGAGGCTATATATGTAAGTAACCCGGTGGACTTGGGTTTGTGAGGATCTTCACGGAAGATTTGATACCCTGGAAAATTCATGTGTGCATCTGTTACATTTGGAGAAAGTCGGGATTCAGCTAGACAAAACAAATGAAACTGATTTCCACTGTATGGTTGCAATGTCATCTTTTTTGTTTGTTGCACCGTTGATATTCAGGTAGCCTACTCGGAGGCCCTGTTTTGTTGGCCACTTGTCTGAAGTTAGAGACATAATATATGTCAGGATTGATTGGCTAATTTATGTATATATTTTCTTGTTCTATACGTTTAAGTAAGCTATCAAAATAGAAGACCCGTTTAGTAGGTTTTCTATTCAATAATCAAACAGGAGAATATAATATGAAATGAAGGAACACCCAATAATTATATGTGTGCGCGTGTGTGTGTGTGTGTGTGTGTGTGTGTGTGTGTGTGTGTGTGTGTGTGCGCGCGCGCGCGCGTGCGTGCGTGCGTGCGTGTGTGTATGTGTGAGAGAGAGATTTATTTTGATTATTTATTTATTTATTCTTTTATTTTGAGGATAATAGAATAAGCACTCATGTGCTTTTACATCCAGTCCCCGTGTGTATGCAATTTTGTTAATTTTGTCATCCGTTCCCACTGGCACATAATGACCTACTCTTCCGAAAAGTGGAACGGGTTTTAACGTATGCGCAAGATGTTCTGCGTGTTCGAATACAGGACCTCGATTTATAGTCTCATCCGAAGTTCTTTGAGGAATAGAGTCGGCACTGATATTAGTTAACTCCAGAGGGGAAAAAATCCTCTTGAACTAGTTTT
Source organism: Rapana venosa (assembly GCA_028751875.1). Lineage (NCBI taxonomy): Eukaryota > Metazoa > Mollusca > Gastropoda > Neogastropoda > Muricidae > Rapana > Rapana venosa. The sequence goes on from CM054141.1 coordinate 29,082,973, forward strand.
GAACCGGGGTCAGCAGATCACGAGGGCATCACTCTAACCACCAGACTATTCGTCCCCATGAGAGAGAGAGAGAGAGAGAGAGAGAGAGAGAGAGAGAAGAGAGAGAGAGAGAAGAGAGAGAGAGAGAGAGAGAGAGAGCAGCCTTTTTCATTTGTAAGACTGACAGGAATCCGTGTGATGAAAATAGTCCACAAATAATAGTATGCATCTCACTGACGCTTCAAGAGCTGAAAGTTTTGCTTTTCAGAAGAAAGTTTCGCTTCCTTCCTTCCTTCCCTATGTCGGTCTCCTCCCTTGTACAATATTTACATAGACTATGCGTGGATGGTTATTGTTGTTCTCATTATCATAATCGTTAATAGTTGTAGTGGTGGTAGCAATGGTGTTGGTAGTGGTAGTTTTAGTGGTAGTAGCGGTAGAAAGTTATATATTCGGCAGTGCAGATTTAGTTGACGAAAGAGGAAATGTTTGAACCTATGTACTTTTTAAGAAGAAATTAATATAATGTCAATACAAATTGTTTTATGTATTAAGGCTCAAGCGATTAAAAAGTCAATTCACACGACAAGCATTAATATAGATGGTAATAGTTCAAATAACCTTCAAAAGGTTTTGAATTCGGTTTTGACTGTTAAAAAGGGAACACGCCCTCAATATGACATTCTGGTTGCAGATAACAAACAGCCAAAGTGTTGCCATAAATGGAACAATATAATACCAGGTGAACTCAACTGGAGAAATATTTTTGACAAGGTACATAAAATTAAAATAAAATGAAAGAGTTCCAGATGAGACTGATTCACAAAATTCTGGCAACAAATCTGGAAAAATTAAACATTGTTGAAAACAGCAACACAAAGCACATTCTGTAAATCTCAAAAAAGAAACTGTTGATCAGTCATTCTATTCTTGCAACAAACTTCTCATTTTTGGAATGAATTACAAAGATTTCGTAATGTGCCAATATACATGATCTAGTGCTGTCAAGGGAACATATTTTGTTTGGATTTGATTCTAGATCAACAAGTGATGAAATACTAAATGAAATATTAAGCACTGCAATTTGTTTATGTACAGATCTAGAGTACAAAAAAGGAACCTCTGTTGTGGGTTTTTAGAAAATATGTGACAAAACAATATCAAACTAAAGAATGTATTGCTAAAACAAACATGGCTTATAGTGCTTTTGCAGCTAAATGGCAATATTACAACAACTGATTGATGATGGCTAGATACTTTTGAAGAAACCGTTTTTGATAGGATTTATTTCTTGATGTAAGAAGTAGCATGGATACACTGCTTCTTTCGCAAAGCAATTGAATATTCACTTGGGATATTCTCAACTATGATAAGTGTACTCTTTCATTTCCATGTTCTGTTTTTCTTTTCAGTTTGTTTGGTTATATTCATCTAAATTGGAATGTCATATTCATACTCTGAATATATTGCAAAATGCTATGCATACTTGTTTATGAAGATGTACATTTGCTCTATGGTATGCAAACAAATCATGAAAACAATTTTTTTTTAAAAGAGAGAGAGAGTATGTGAATAATTTAGAATGTAATTTATATTTGGTTTATTAAGAATGTTTGAATCATTAAATTAGAATGCAGTAATCATTTTGCATTTTATTCATTACATGCAGTGTGTTTAGGGCGAGTACAGCCAGGCGGAACCCATCCCTCTCCTGACTGGTTTTTGGGGTCGGGGTTGGCTCCCCCACATGAAACAGGTAGTACTGGTTGACATGGCTCCCAGTAGCAGGAGAAACCCCTGACCTGGTATGGTAATGGCATGTGACCAGATTAGATGGGCTCTCCAAGACCATACTACCAGTAACAGTGCAGGGGAAGAAAAGGTAAGGCAGGACGAAGAAGAAATGGGCAGACAACATCACTGAATGGCCCGGGAATAGCTTCTCCACAACCCAGGCACTTGCCCACAACCCCCGCAAATGAGCCAACTGGTGCAACGTTTGTCACTGCAGTCCTCCTACGACCCCGGAGGTGGGGAGGGGGGGGGTGTTACAGGAGCAGATGAGATGAGATGAGTACCATTTGGCTTATGTAGACTGTTTGAATCATTTACAATTCAGTAAACATTTGTTTCATTACAAATGTTTCTCAGATTCAAAGCAGTGTTACTCCTGAAAATCTGCCTTCTCTCCTGACAAATATGGCCCATTGCTTTGATGATTGAAAAGCTTATGGCTGGGAAACACATACACACTCACTCACACAGACTATAAACCGAGGCCCCGTGTTCGAACGCATGCAGAACATCTTGCCACACGTTAAATCCCGTTCCGCTTTTCGGAAGAGTAGGCCATTGTGTGCCGGTGGAAACAGATGACAAAATTGACAAAACTGCATACACACGGGGACTGATTGTAAAACAGCACATGAGTGCTTATTCCATTATCCTCGATATAAAAGAATAAATAAAAAAAATTTTTTAAATAAAAATAATAACACACAAACACACACACAGACGGGGATGGGATGACCTAGTGGTTAGAACATTGCCTTGCAATCTGACGACCCGTGTTGGATTCCTGTTCAAGGGGATATTTTCCCCTGGAGTTAACATCAGTGCCGACTTCACTCTCCACAAAAGTCCTTCGGATGAGACTATAAACCGAGGCCCTGTGTGCGAAAGCACGCAGAACACCTTGACACACTTTAAATCCTGTTCCGCTTTTCGTAATAGTAGGCCATTGTGTGCCGGTGGGAACGGATGACAGAATTTACAAAACCGCATACACACGGGGACTGGATGTAAAAAATCACATAAGTATTTATTCCATTATCCTCGATATAAAAGAATAAGATAAAAAAAATAAACACACACAAACACACACACACACACACACACACGCGCGCACACACACACACACACACACACACACACACACACACACACACACACACACACACACACACACACACACACACACAAGTAAGAGCCCTCCACGAAGATAAAAGCCGACAAAAGTCTATAGCTTTGTTCATTTTGGTCAATGGTCTTATCAGCTTAATTATCTTGTTTTACGCACTGAAGTCTAATACTATGTTAAATTCAGCCATGTACATACATGGGTGTAATGCGTGTGTGTGTGGTGTTCGCATGTATGTGTGTGTTGTGTGTGTGTGTGTGTGTGTGTGTGTGTGTGTGTACGTGTGGTGTACGTGGTGTTCATGATGTATATACAGGCAAGATGCATTACATAACACGCTTGACTGACACGTCTCTAATATTTCTTTTTTTTTCTCTTCCAACGCCCAGACAGCAACTATTGTCGTTTGTCATCTGAGCCAATAATGCGTTACGCTGCCTTAAAGCGCCTGACAAGTCAGGCCCATCGAATCCGACTTTGGCGTGGTCTGTTACACGAGTTAAGAGACTGATTTCCTGATTGTATGATTGTTCCACTTATACATTATATTTCCTTAAAAGTTACGGGCCAATGGATGTCGTGCTAAGCAGACGGAACTTAATCTGTTATAAAACACACAGTCCAAATAGTGTTGTATAATCTGTAGGTCTCTCTACCGTGTTTTTTATTCTTTCTAGGACTTACTACCCGGACACACACACACACACTGACACACACGCACGCATACACACGCACGCACACAGAGCACGCAGGCACGCACAAGTGCATACACACATACACACATATGTACGCGTGGGGCCGCAAACATGTACACGCACGCGCGCGCGCGCGCTAACACACACTGAGACTCTCTCTCTCTCTCTCTCTCTCTCTCTCTCTCTCTTCTCTCTCTCTCTCTCTCTCTCTCTCTCTCTCTCTCTCTCTCTTACACACACACAACCACACACACACACTAACACACACACACACAGACATACCCACACTAACACAAACACACACAAAGAAACACAAACACACACACACTGACACACTCTCTCTCTCTCTCTTCTCTCTCTCTCTCTCTCTCTCTCTCTCTCTTTTCTCTCTCTCTCTCCTCTCTCTCTCTCTCTCTCTCTCTCTCTTCTCTCTCTCTCTCTCTCTCTCCCCTCTCCTCTCTCTCTCTCTCTCTTGTTTGGGCTGTTGTAAACTAAGTTATCAAAATATGGCATTATGTGTTTTGTGCCCAGTCCTTTTCCCGCTGTCCCCTTGTAAATGGGCATCCTGCTTATTACAATAAACTTTTGTCTTTCTCTCTCTCATCTCTCTCTCTCTCTCTCTCTCTCTCTCTCTCTTCCCCTCCCTTCTCTCTCTCTCTCTCTCTCTCTCTCTCTCCTCTCTCTCTCTCTCTCTCCTCTCTCTCTCTCTCTCTTCTAAAACTATTCAACAAAATTTTGATGATGGTCTTTTTCCAGATAACTGGGCTTAATCTATAATACTAACATAGCATAAAAAGGGTGATGTTGATAACCCTAATAACTACCGGGGAATTTCTCTTACAGACATAAGTAGTAAGATATATAGTACTATTATTAACAATAGGAATGGGTTATGAAAAATAATATTACAGGTGAGCACCAAGCTGGGTTTAAGAGAGAATACTCCACTATAGATCATGCGTTTACTCTACTTGCGTTTGTACAGAAACAGTTTGCTCATAACCGTAAGCTCTATGTAGCATTTATTGACTTTGAAAAAGCATTTGATTCTGTTAACAGGAACTTGTTGTGGCCTATTCTCCTGAAAAACAGTGTGATGGGTAAACTATTACGATGTCAGAGAGCCATGTATCAGAATGTCAGAAGCAAAATAAGATGTGGAACTAAAGTGACTGACTTAATATACTGTACCACTGGTGTTAAACAGGGTAATGTATGTAGCCCCTTATTGTTTTCTGTTTTTATCAATGAGTTAGCCAGAGATGTCATCAATAATGGTAAACATGGTGCCACTTTCCCCCAAGATTTCTCAGAGTTGTTTATTCTTCTGCTTGCTGATGATGTTATCCTGCTATCTGAAACAGTTGTAGGCTTACAAAAGCAGTTCAACAGCTAAAAAGTGCTGCAACATCACTTGATCTTAAGGTTAATCTGAGTAAGAGTAATATCGTTGTATTCAGAAAAGGTGGCTATTTAGCTGCTCGTGAAAAATGGTTGTACAATGGAAATATCATGCCTGTGATTAATGTATATAAATATTTAGGAATCTGTTTTTCTACTAAGCTTAGTTTCACAACTGCATGTAAAGATCTGACAAGTCGAGGTAAACGTAGCCTGTTATTTGTGTTGAAAAAACTACGAATATTGAATAATAACTCTTTTGACTTGTTCATTAAGATATTTGATGCACAAATACAACCCACTGTGTTATATGGTGCAGAAATTTGGGGCTTGGATGCAGCTGTAACACATTGTGGATCAGTGCACCTCTTTGCTTTAAAGCAGTTTCTAGGCTTAGACAGACGTACACCTACTGATCTTGTTTATAGTGAAACTAGCAGATATCCTCTCTCTGTTAATGCTGCTGTAAGATGCGAACGCGTTAGATATTGGATTAAGATTCTGCATATGAATGAGAGCAGGCTACCTTTTAAATCCTACAAGATGCTTTATGATCTAGATGTCAAAGGGAAAAACAACTGGGCGACACAAATACGTACATGTTTGTGTGAACTCGGGTTTGGATTTGTTTGGCTCAATCAAGGAGTCGGAAATTGTAGATAGTTTATTAATGTTTTCAGGCAAAGATTGATTGACTGTCGATGGCAGCAATGGAGTGATCATATACAAAACAGTGAAAGATTTCGAATGTACAGACAATTTATAAGTTCACATGACGCCAAACCTTATCTAAAACTTGATATGGATATACATTTGAAAAGAATTATGTGTAAGTTTAGACTTGGTGTATCAGATATAAATGTTCATAAACTCAGATACAGAGAACATGATATTGACGACCTCAGGCTGCTATGCCCATTATCTAAGCAAGCAGAGGAGGATGAAGTGTATTTTGTGTTGTGCTGTCCAGTATTAGAGGATGTTAGGCAGAACTACATCCCTGTTAAATATAGTAGACAGTCTAATTTATTTAGACTCTGTGCACTCCTGGCATCAAGTCATCCTGAGGTTGTGCACAGCCTCAATTTATATTTGTGTAAATTTTTCAGAATAAGAGAGATATTGTTATCCTAACTCGTATTTTTGTAGCTGACTTTTTGTTATACAGTAACATGTTGTCGTTACTATTGCTCTTACCCCCACCAAAATACTAAGCAGTTCGGCAACCCCCTTCATGTATGGGCCAATGGCTTTTTGTGAATAAATCCTTCGAGTTTGAGTTTGAGTTCGAGTTCGAGTTCTCTCTCTCTCTCTCTCTCTCTCTCTCCTCTCTCCTCTCTCTCTCTCTCTCTCTCTCCTCTCTCTCTCTCTCTCTCTCTCACACACACACACCACACACACACACACACACACACACACAGTACGGGTACGCTGTATACAATTATTTGTATAAACCACGCCATTCAAAGTCTACGAGTAAGCTTGGATCCTCAGCATTTAGAACAGTTTATCACTACATTATGTAGGCCTACTAACAACATACTATATTCAAGGCAGGCCTCATTTCTGACTAGATCACAAATTACCCCCTACCGTGGGAGGGGTAGCCTAGTGGTTAGAATATTGCGCTCGCAATCTGACGACCTGGGTGCAAATCCCGTTCAAGGGATTTTTCCCCTCGAGTTAACATCAGTGCAGACTCCAGTCTTCCCAAAAGTCTTTCGATTGAGACTATAAACCGAAGCCCCGTGTCAGAACGCACGCAGAACATATTGCGCACACGTTAAATCCTGTTCCATTTTTCGAAAGAGTAGGCCATTGTGTGCTGGAGGGAACAGGTAACAAATTTTACAAAAAACGACATACACAGAGGACTTGATGTAAAAAATGTGTATGAGAGCTTATTCCATTATCCTCGATATGAAAGAATGATCTTTTTTTAAATGAATAAAATATATTCCATACAGGATTTTCTTTCTTTTTTTTCTTTGTCTCTTTTTAGTGGAAGGCCCAGCAAAGTGTTATTTAAACCCCACTCCGTTTGTGATCTGTAGGCCTATGTAGTGGAACAGTTTTATCATACTATTTAAAAATTTGACGAGATGACAGCCCTGATAATTATGGCCTCTGTGGTCAGCGGGGCTATGAACAGCAAGATTGGATTGGACTGGATTGGAGTTGCAGTTCGGTCTTCGAACTCTTGTTGAATGCGGACATTCATATTTATCAGCATTTATATGTCAGCAGAGCTAGAGAGGAGAATCCAAGCATTCGAGAACAAGTGCCACAGAAGACTCCTCAAAATATCATACAAAGAACACAAGACCAACGACTATGTGAAAGAAGACATCAAACAGCGTGTGGGTCCCCAAGAACCTTTGCTCTCCACCATAAAGAGGAGAAAACTGATGTGGTTTTGGTCACACCACAAGACACAGCACCTTAGCAAAAACCATCTTGCAAGGAACAGTTGAAGGCAAGTGAAGAAGAGGCCGCCAAAAGAAATCATGGGTTGACAACATCAAAGACTGGACCGCCCAACCCCTGCAACACCTTCTACTAGCCACACAGGATCGTGAAGCATGGAAAAAGATCTCTGTTGCGTCTTCTCTCATGTCCCCCCTACGTCCTTTGGGACATGGGACTGAGTGAGTGAGTGAGTGAAACCAGTACGTAACTAAAAACTTAATACATACGCACTCACCTCTGTGTGTGTGTGCTTGCGCGCGCGCGCGCGGCGTGTGTGTGTGTGTGTGTGTGTGTGTACGTGTACTGTACGTGTTTATGTACATGTATTTGCACACGTGCATGCCTGCGTGCGTGTGTATACTTTTTTATTTTTATCTGAATTCTTTTATTTCTGGGATAATAAATGAGCACTCAGTGGGGGGTGGTTTACACCCAGTTCCTGTGTGTATGCGGTTTACACAATAGACCTTTCTTTGAAATGTAGATAAGTTTTTTGGGAATTGTTATGTTTGTGCACCCGAATGTTCTGCGAGTGTTCGCACACAGGACCTCGGTTTACAGTCTCATCCAAGGACTTTTGAGGGAGTGGAGACACTACTGATGTTAACATCAGGGGGGAAAAATCCCCCATGAACGGGTGTCTAGGTGATGGCTCGAACCCGGGCCGTCAGATCGCGAGCACAAGGCTCTTACCCACTAGGCTATCCCGTACCTATGTTTGTGTATATGTGTATGGCTGATCGCATTCCTACTAGGCGCCAATGTGTACTTAGAGAATTAACTTTTTTTCAATATTGGTTCATAGGCCAAGCAATCTATCGTCTACCGTGCCTACCAGACAGACAGGTAGGCAGTCCGACCGACAGGCAGACAGATAGACAGGCAGACAGACATATATACATACATGCAGACAAACAGGCTGACAGTCAGACTTGCAGACAGACAGACAGACATGCAGATAGACAGACAGACAGGCAGGCAGGCAGACAGGCAGGCAGGCAGACATACATACATACATACAGACAGACAGACAGACAGACGTTCAAATAAACAAACAGGCAGACAGAGATAAACAAACCACCTAAGGAAAAATGTTGACCAATATGTCCCTCCTGTCTCTCACCCCCCCCCCCCCCCCCTCCTCTCCCAAACAACCACAAGGGCATTCCCTTGTTTCTTCTTCTCGTCTGCCTAAACAACAACAAATGTTTCTATACGAAAGCGCATTTTTTTCCAGATAAAAAGAAAGGTAGAGGTGTCCCATAACCTATAAGGTCGTAGGGGAGTGAGGCATCAGTGACCTTACTTCTCAAAGGGCCAGCATATTGAGGGCAGTGGCGCCCATCTCCTCTCCCTCGCTGCTTTACCTTCCCTGACTGTAAAGAGCCAGGTACCCATTTACAGCCAGATAGAATTGCAACAATTTGTCATGATACCTTGGATTAATAATCTATGTGCGCGCACATGACCTCGGTTTATCATCTCATCCGGAAGACTCGCACCCAGACCTCGACTCAAGGTCTTGTGGATGGGGCAAATGTTTCAGGATTGAACCACCCCACCCCTCCTCCTTTTTCGTTTTCTAGATATTGTTGTCGGAAGACCACAGATCCACACAAGCGTGCAAGAGCTCAATAATTATGTATTTGGTTACATATTCCAGATTTTTTTTTATCTCAGCGGAAGTCCAATCAATAAAGCATAAAGTTACCCGAAGTCGGAATGTGGCTGCCTTAAAGGAAGACAAGCGGTCTCATAATTATGCAAAATCTCATCATTGGTGAACCTAGCCAAGAAACGAACTAAAAAACCCACAAAGCAAACAAGGATTTAACATTTTCAGATGTTAAGATTTCAAAAGTAGGAATAATTTTTGCCAGCCTGCAATTTAACCCATGTGTGACATGGGGGCATGAAGGTAATAGCTGATCAAAATGTGGAACATGGGGTATGGGGGTAATGACTGATCAAAATGTGGAACATGGGGGTATGAAGGTAATAACTGATCAAAAAAATATTGAAAATGTGGAACATGGGGCTTGAAGGTAATAACTGATCAAAATGTGGAACATGGGGACATGAAGTAATGACTGATCAAAATGTGGAACATGGGGGTATGAAGGTAATAACTGATCAAAATATTGAAAATGTGGAACATGGGGACATGAAGGTAATGACTGATCAAAATGTGGAACATAGGGGCATGAAGGTAATAACTGATCAAAATGTGGAACATGGGGACATGAAGGTAATAACTGATCAAAATATTGAAAATGTGGAACATGGGGACATGAAGGTAATGACTGATCAAAATGTGGAACATAGGGGCATGAAGGTAATAACTGATCAAAATGTGGAACATGGGGACATGAAGGTAATAACTAATCAAAATGTGGAACATGGGGTATGGGGGTAATGAATGATCAAAATGTGGAACATGGGGACATGAAGGTAATTACTGATCAAAATGTGGAACATGGGGTATGAAGGTAATAACTGAGCAAAATATGGAACATGGAGCATGAAGGTAATGACTGATCAAAATGTGGAACATGGGAGTAATAACTGATCAAAATGTGGAACATGGGGTATGAAGGTAATAACTAATCAAAATGTGGAACATGGGGTATGAAGGTAATAACTAATCAAAATGTGGAACATGGGGATAATGAATAATCATAATGTGTAACAGGGGGTAATGACTAACCAAAATGTGGAATATGGGGTAATGACTGATTATATTGTGGAACATGGGGGTAATGACTGACCCAAATGTGAAACATCGGGGTAAAGACGGATCAAAATGTGGAACATAGGGGTAATGACTGATCAAAATGTGGAACATGGGGGTAATGACTAACCAAAATGAGGAACATGGGGGTAATGACTGGTCAAAATGTGGAACATGGGGTAATGACTAATCAAAGTATGGAACATAGGGGTAATGACTGATCATAATGTGGAACATGGGGTAATGGCTGATCAAAATGTGGAACACGGGGGTAATGGCTGATCATAAAGTGGAACATGGGGGTAATGACTGATCATAAAGTGGAACATGGGGGTAATGACTGATCAAAATGTGAAACATGGGGGTAATAACTGATCAAAATGTGGAACATGGGGGTAATAACTGATCAAAATGTGAAACATGGGGGTAATAACTGATCATAATGTGGAACATGGGGGTAATAACTTATCATAAAGTTGAACATGGGGGTGATAACTGATCATAATATGGAACATGGGGGTAATGGCTGATCATAAAGTGGAATATGGGGGTAATGACTGATCACAATGTTGAACATGGGGGTAATAACTGATCTTAAAGTGGAACATGGCGGTAATGGCTGATCATAATGTGGAACATGGGAGTAATAACTGATCATAAAGTGGAACATGGGGGTAATGACTTATCATAAAGTGGAACATGGGGGTAATGACTGATCAAAATGTTGAGCATGGGGGTAATAACTGATCATAATGTGGAACACGGGGGTAGTGACTGATCATAAAGTGGAACATGGGGGTAATGACTGATCATAATGTTGAACATGGGGGTAATAACTGATCATAAAGTGGAACATGGGGGTAATAACTGATCATAAAGTGGAACATGGCGGTAATGACTGACGATAATGTGGAACATGGCGATAATGACGATAATGTTGAACATGGGGTTAATAACTGATCATAAAGTGGAACATGGGGGTAATGACTGATCATAATGTTGAACATTGGGGTAATAACTGATCATAAGGTGGAACATGGGGGTAATAACTGATCATAATGTGGAACATGGGGGTAGTGGCTGATCATAATGTGGAACATGGGGGTAGTGGCTGATCATAATGTGGAACATGGGGGTAATAACTGATCATAATGTGGAACATGGAGGTAATAACTGATCATAATGTGGAACATGGGGGTAATAACCGATCATAAAGTGGAACATGGGGGTAGTGGCTGATCATAAAGTGGAACATGGTGGTAGTGGCTGATCATAATGTGGAACATGGGGGTAATAACTGACGATAATGTGGAACATGGCGATAATGACGATAATGTTGAACATGGGGTTAATAACTGATCATAAAGTGGAACATGGGGGTAATGACTGATCATAATGTGGAACATTGGGGTAATAACTGATCATAATGTGGAACATGGGGGTAATAACTGATCATAATGTGGAACATGGGGGTAGTGGCTGATCATAATGTGGAACATGGGGGTAGTGGCTGATCATAATGTGGAACATGGGGGTAATAACTGATCATAATGTGGAACATGGGGGTAATAACTGATCATAATGTGGAACATGGGGGTAATAACGATCATAAAGTGGAACATGGGGGTAGTGGCTGATCATAAAGTGGAACATGGTGGTAGTGGCTGATCATAATGTGGAACATGGGGGTAATAACTGATCATAATGTTGAACATGGGGGTAATAACTGATCATAATGTGGAACATGGGGGTAGTGGCTGATCATAATGTGGAACATGGGGGTAATAACTGATCATAAAGTGGAACATGGGGGTTATGACTGATCATAATGTGGAACATGGGGTAATGACTATGAAAATGTGAAACATTGTGGTAATGACTGATCAAAATGTGAAACATGCGTTAATGACTGACCAAAATGTGGAACAGTGGATAATAACTGATCAAAACGTGGAACATGGGGGTAATGACTGATCAAATTGTGAAACATGGGGTAATGACTGATCATATTGTGGAACATGGGGATAATGACTGCCCAAAATGGGGAACATGGGGATAATGACTGACCAAAATGTGGAACAGGGGATAATGACTGATCATATTGTTGAACATGGGGGTAATGACTGATCAAAATATGGAACATGGGGTAATGACTGATCAAAATGTGGAACATGGGGTAATAACTGACCAAAATGTGGAACATGGGGGTAATGGTTGATCAAAAGGATCAATCAACCAACCACCCATCCTTCCATCCACCCAACCAACAAACCAAAAGTACTCAAAAAAATCCCCTAGACAAAAATACATCCACCCACTCATCTACCCACCCAACTAATCATCCATCCAACCTATTCGGTGACAAGCTTGAAAACGAATATTTCAGGTTTTTCGTGTAGCACTAAGAAAAAACAACAACACATAGATGATAATTATACCATTACCGTATGTCCATATCAGTTTGTATGAAATTCGTGTTGTTTTCCTCGTTTTACCAAGGCCTCTTGTAATGTAAACAGCATTACCACCTTCTGGAAATTATGTGCTAGAAATTTGCCAATTTCCATCTCATTGTTTCTCTTTTCTTACTTTTCTATCCTCTCTTTCGCCCTCCCAGTCCATTTTCCTGCCTTTTCCTAAGCAAATCTTGCAAATAATTATTTTCTTTTAATACGTTTTATGATATTGTGTCTGTGTTTCTTATGTTCCGGCGCCTAGGTAGTGATGTTTACGCACTGAGATGAGCACAGGGCGTTCATTCTGCAGTGTTATTTACCCAACCGGCGTTTTTTGTGCCTGTCTTCTTGTACATTGAAGTGTTTATTTCTGCTTTTCTGTATGCTTTTTTGCAACATGGGGAATGGCTGGCGTCCTCAGCACGTCTTGATTTTATTTGCCCCGAGGAATGAAAGAATGAAGATACTTTGTCATTATAACAAATGTTTCTTTCTCTTTTTTTCTTTTTTTCCCTTTTTTTCTGGGGGGAGGGGGGGTCACATTGACAGTATTAGAGGTTTTGAAGGGAATAGATGGTGTTGATTTTGAACTCGATGTAAATGTTACTAGAGTTGCTGGAACTGAACTGAATCAAGGGACGGTTCTGATATGGCCCTCAGTGCCCGTGGGGTGGTAAACAATTATGAAGACGATGGTCGTGTTGTGTTGTTCGTGTCACTTGTCGTGGATGCGCTTGAAGAACCTGGGGTCTGGTTAAGATTTTGAAACAGTTAATAAAACAGTCAAAGAGGAAAAAGAAAAAAAATGCAAGTTCAAAATCATTCTTTGCTCAAAGGAGCTTACCTATAATAGAATCTAAAACAAAAACAAAACGAACCCCACAGTAGTCCAGCTTTGTTCAGGTGAACAATAAAACCACTATACCAGTAAATGTCATGTTAAGAATTCCCTGAAGGTGGAATGTGGTAACCTTACATTTCCTAAAGTCGGAATGCAGCTTCATTGATAGTGAGTAAACGGTCGCATATGCGAAATTTCGCCATTGGTGAACGTTGAAGCTTTAGCCCAGGAACAAGACTAAAAAAATGAGAATGATAATGATAGGTACCGTAACTGCCATTTTAAAGAGTCGGAATTCATGAAGGGCAAAAACGGTCGCACTCGCAAAATCTCATCATTGGCGAACCTCGAGCTCTAGCCGAGGAACGAGAGAGAGAGAGAGAGAGAGAGAGAGAGAGAGAGAGAGAGAGAGAGAGAGAGAGAGAGAGAGAGAGAGAGAGAGTGAGTGAGTGAGAGAGAGAAAGAGAGAGATAGATAGATAGATAGATAGATAGATTGATGATAGATAGATAGATAGATAGATAGATAGATAGATAGATAGATAGATAGATAGATAGATAGATAGATAGATAGATAGATAGATAGATAGATAGATAGATAGATAGATAGATAGATAGAGCGAGAGAGAGAGAGAGAGGGGGAGGGGGAGGGGAGAGAAACGAATCAGAATCATGTTTATGTTTGCTTTTAGCATCGCCAGTCTATGATTGTGAGGAAGAGGAGGAAAGTGTCGTGCTTTGGTCACGTCAAATGTCACAGCTCTCTTGCCATAACTATCCAGGGGACACTTGAGGGAGGAAGACAAACGAACTGGATGCAGAGCATCAAAGACTGGACCGGCCTTGACTTGGCTGTGTGGCTGTTAAAAGCTGAAGACAGACCAGCCTGGAGAACACTGTCCACCAAGGCGTCCCTAATATTTCCCCCGATGACCATCTCAGGGCAGGGACCAACGCACACTCCAAAACCGAGAATATCTGAAGGTAGCATAAACTGACTGGCATTTGCTCTTATAGTAATTGACTCCGTGAAAAAGCAGCCCTCCCAACTTAAAGGATATGTGATACCAGACAACAACAAAACAGGCTGAAGGCTTGCTTTGTTCAGCTGCTCGGCAATGCTTTGCATTTGTATTGTTGGGAAATCGCGCCATCACAGGATCAGAGTCACCCATTTTAAAAAGAAATCCTGTCTTCACGTATAGTTGTTTTCTTATGTTGTTGTTATTGTTGGTTTTGTTAAGAACTTCCCAACAAAACACCATGGGGTTGGCTGATAATAATTATGCACTCTGTTTCACTCATCCACCTGGGAATCACCGTGAGACTATAGAATAAACACATTGGAGAGAAGTCAGCGTGTATGGCTGTTTTCAAGTACCCTCGTTGCCCTATAGACCACCATACTCCGACTTCAGAGGGTTTGTTTCCTTATGAAAGTGGCCCGTTTTCTGCAGACCTATTTTACCAACTCGGGCTTTATTTTTTACATCACACACACATACACATACACGCACATGCACGCGGGGGCGTGCAACCCCCCCCCCCCCCCATCCAACCCCCCCTCCTCAACCCCCACACACCCCCACCCACACACACACACACACACACTAATCCATTGTGTCATATGAGCGAAAGTGTGTTGCTCTGCGGTAAGCGCCTGACAAGCCAGGCCCAGCACATCCGAATTCGGCGTGGGACAGAACTAGTATAGTTTAAGTCTTTCTGGAAGAAAGGCAAGAGACTGGACCAAGAAGGCAGAGCATTAGAAAAAGAAAAAAGATGACAGGAAAAAATGGACAAGGCAGGAACAAAGAGAGGGATAGAAAACGATGGAATTCATAGCATAGAATTTCCAGAATTTCCCCACATTTCCCTCCCTCTCTCCCCCTCCCTCCCCCGCACCCCCCCCCCCCTCCCTGCATCCTTACAGGGGAAGTTCCAAATCTGACATAAACAGTGAAAAAAACCAACAAAACTGAAAAAAGAAAAAGAACAGACACATACACACACACACACACACACACACACACACACATACACACACATGAAAACAAAAACTATGAAGCAAGAGAAAGACAACTCAATTCACTTGCCCACGAATTGTTTTGTAACTCATTCCTACAAACCATGAATTGAGCTTTAGACAAATGACCGATTCATGGAAAGAGAACTCTTGTAATGTGTCGCCTTTCCTTCTTTCCTTCCCGTTGGGACTGTAAAAGCTGCAATCCCTCTTTAACTTGTTGGTTCGTTTCTTTGTGATTTTTATGTCAACTCAAACACAACATCCAGTACTTATCATTGTATCTTCAAAAAAAAGGCAGTTTTATCTTTTTTTAAACCATGACATTTGTTGTCCCACACAAGATATTTGAGCCAACTTGGGAAAAAAAACAAATCTGATTTTCTCTTCCAAGTCAACGTTTGTGGAGACTTGCAATATATATATCCCGTGAGGTCAAAGGTAAAAAAAATGTCCTGTGTGTGAATGTATTATGACAGTGTAGACAACACTGCACACACACACACACACACACACACACACACACACACACACCGTTAATACCCATTGCATCGATCAAAGAAAAGTATACATCAAGTCATCATGGGCCTATAGGCATGGAGGACACACACATACACCAGCATCCCCCCAATAATATAACTATATATATATTATATATATATATAATATATATATATATATATATATTATATACATAGTATAATATATATATAATATATATATATATTATAAATAAACTATATACCAAGACCATCCTCTCCCTCTGGATGATACATACTAATAGTACATGTACTAGATTTCTATGATTTTCAGACTGAAATTGTTTCTAAACCAAATGAAAGGAAGCTTGTCTGAAGTCGAACAACACACACGCACAACACACACACACACACACACACACACCTCTCTCTCTCTCTCTCTCTCTCTCTCTCTCTCTCACACCACTCACACACCACACACACACACACACACATACTTACACACACACACATACACACACATCCTGCAGTCAGTTTTCTTTCCTTTCTGTTAAAAAAAATTGTATTGTTCAAGTAAACTGCTACAGTTCAACATGATTTACACCTTCACAATTTTATGCAGTCATAAACAGGACGTGCAGAAAACAAGCCCTGCTAGAAAGATCGATATTATGTCAGTACGTTTACCTGAATGTCAGATCCAAACTGTCGTACCCAACAAAAAGAAACAGGCATGCATACTGCTGTCACGCAAAAGGAGAAAAAAAGAACAACCCCCCCCCCCCCCTCACTTTGTTTGAAAGCTGTCTTCTGTAGGTTCTCAGCGAAAACAACCTCGAAATGTCCCTCGTGGGATTGCGGGGGTCCCTTTCAGTATAAAATAGCATTCCCACCATATGTGTGTGTGTGTGTGTGTGTGTGGGGGGGGGGGGTTACACATATGTATGTATGTGTGTATATATATATATGTATATATATATTATATTATAATATATATATGTATGTATGTGTGTATATATTTGTATATATATATATATATATATATATATATATATATATATATATATATATATATATATATATATATGTATATATATATATACTTTTTTTTCCTGCCTACCCAGCCCACTCTCCAACCTTTTTTTTTCAAGCAATTCTGAAAAAAAACATTACAAACTTTCTGATGAGTTGCCCTAAAGTCGGAGCGTGTCGGCTGAGGCCAGCGGGCAGACCTCCTTCAGAGTTACAATCACAGGAGAAGACCAGGCACTATATATTCTACCCAGTATGAAGGGAACGCAGAAGAAGAAGAAGAAGAAGAAGAATACATCGAAATACAGACAATGGACCTTTAACCAGTCGAAAAAGGAATTTTCAAAAAAGGTAAAAGTGTTCTCATAACATGTGTGGTCGTCCACTCTTATACTCAAGGTTATCTTACATCAGGCTACCTTGTTATTCCTACTTTTGTTATTTGTATTTTCTTCATTTGTTGTATGACTTGAGCTTATGTTATACAGTCTTGGTTTGTTTTATCTGGTCTTGTGAGTCTTGTTTTTGTTTATTTTTGCTTTTTGGTGTGTTTTTTTGTGTTTGTTTGGTTGTTTGTTTTTGTTTTTTTTTGTTGTTTTTGGTTTTTTTGTGGGTTTTTTAACAAATTTTCTTCATTTATCTGTATGACTTGAACTTATGTTATACTGTCTTGGTTTTGTTTTATTTTTTCTTATGAGTCTTGTTTTTGTTTGTTTTTGCTTTTGTTTTTGTTTGTGTTGTTGTTTTTTGTGTGTTTGTTTGGGGGGGTTATTTGTTTATTTGGAGGGGGGTTGCTGTTGTTGTTGGGGTTTTCTGTTGTTGTTTTTTCTTCATTTATCTGTATGACTTGAGCTTATGTTACACTGTCTTGATTTGCTTTATCCTGTTTTGTTAGTCTGGATTTATATATTTCTTTAAATATTTTTAAATCTCCATAGATTTTTGTTTTCAACATGTGTGAACATTGTATTTTGATTGCTTTTATATATCAATTTTCTTGATTTTCTTTTTTGTGAGGGCAGGATGAAAAGAAGTTGTATAAACTTAATGTTTTACCCTCAATAAAAATCATTTTGACTGACTTCACACACACAACACACACACACACACACACACACATATATATATATATAATATATATTATATATATATATATATATTTTATATATATATACAACATATGTTACAGTGAATTCACCAAATTAGTAAATTTATAAAAATACTAGTAAAAACACCCGCCTTGCAAACTCACTGATTCACTCAGAAAATTCACAAATTTACTAAATTATGTAGGAATTTTATGTATTTACTAAATAAATGATGCAGGAAATTTACAAATTTACCGATTGTCTTAAAATTATTTATATGTTTTCATATACAAAACAGATATATATTACATACAAGGGTTTTTTTGTATATAGTGTTGGAACTTGCCAATAAAACAACAACAAAAAACCAAATCAAAGCGCTTGCATTTAACAAATGTAAAACATCCACAAATATACAAAAATTCATGCAGTTACAATAAGTGAAAAAAAAATTTTTTTTAGTCTTTGGGTATGTGATTTTTTGCCCTCACTCCCCCCCCCCCCCCCCCCCCCCCCCCCACCGGGGGAGGGGGCAGACAGGCTCGACAGTTGGTGGTAGAAATAGGAAACATATAACATTACTTCCGATATTCTGCACATCCAGTAAAAAAAAGTTACATAAATAATCTTTTACATGCTCTTACTTTTAAAAAAAAGAAAAAAAGAAAAATTACCAGTTTAGTAAAGTTTTTGTTATATCTAATATATATAGATATATGTAGCAGTTCATCATATTCATCACAACAAAAATTTACAAAAGTTTGGTTAGTATTTCATCCTTGATCGATTTTACAGCCGCATCATCTTCTGAATTGACAGAGAAAACCTCGTACTTTATCATCGGTAAGTGTTTAAGTTTTTTATTAAAATTATAAGATTGCATAAAGGTAACCAATGCTTTGTTAATAGCATGTCCTTCACAGCTCTCAAAGAGCTTAGCTTCGGGTCCTCGCACCAGATTGGTTTTTGCTCGGGAGGTAACCCTCTCTGTAATCACCTCATCTTGCGCCTCAAAAAAAAAGTAAATAGTACATATATCTCGTTCGCCTAACTTTTTGAGCTGGGCCAACCACTCGCGCTCAACAGCAAAATAGAGACTTTTTAATTTTGTACGCTCCTCTTGTACAGCTTCCTTTTTTTGGCCAGAGAGGTTTGCTTCCGTTTCTTTTTTTATAATTTGACACATTTGCAATTGGATAAAAGCAAGAACATCCAATAATCCTCTGTCTTGGACAACTACTCGATGGCGAAACTGTGATGACCCCGCCGGTTGTTGTTCTTTGTCAAAAAACTCGAATATTTTACATTGATTGATCAAACGTTGAGCAAAACAAATAACTTCCCACGAGTACCCGTTTAGCTGCCCATTATAGAAGTGTTGCATAGGTAGTCCGTATTGGTCATCACACAGTTCGTCAAGACACAGTACATCTAAGGTGTGAGACAACTCGTTAAGAGTTTTTTCCAAGTTTTTCATCGCAAAGGTTTTTCCTGCTCCAATCATACCTCCAAACTCGACAAGTATTTTTTTAGCCATATTTTTCTCCCTAAACTCACCTAAAAATGTATTTAAATACAAAAAATATTTATCTACAAAATAAAAAAGTAACCAAAAGAACCGTAGACAACAACAACAACAGGGTACAATTAAAAAAAAATTTTTTTAAACACTGGATAGAACTTACACTACCAAAACAAAATTTCAAACTAGGAAAAAAGGGGGTGGGTTTAAGGCTTTTATTATATAGAGAAGGGGATAAAAAAAAAAAAAAGAAACCCGGGAATAAAAAAACTCCCCCCCTTTTTTATTTTTACTTTTTTTTTCCTATACATTTTTTTTATAGCTTGAATCCGTGACAAAGAGTTTTCCGTAATAACCCTCTAAAACATAAAACAAACTAAAAACAAACTCGCGCACGTTTTTCTGACTAGTAATAACATACTGTAGGGAATCGGAATTTTCTAAAAAATGAGAAAAACTATTTAAGATATTTTTTGTCTGAGGGTTTTCTTCTTCTTGTTCTTTACTAGTGGAAAACCACAAACGCCGTAATATCAAAAATTCTTCGATATTGCCGTAGCAGTATCGAAGCGCTTTGTCAAAAACTAGCTGCTGAAGTTTCGTATCAATATTTTGCCCATTGTTTGCGCATAAACATTGGTATAAGATCGGCGGTGCTTCAAAAAGCCAACTACCACAACAAGTTGTTTTGGCACGCGCTTCTAAAAGAGAGTAAAAGGCAGTAGAAAACGGGTTACTCCGCTGAGGGACCTTATCCCTACCTACCAAAAAATTTCCCGCTTCGTCAAAAAGTAAAAAATCCGGTACCTCCAAACCAGCGATAAACTCGCTTTGGTAATTGAGGGGTATTCTAACTACATCATTACCGCGACAGTTTCGACTAATTAGATATTGTTGCATAACTCTACTTATCCATTTTTCACAACCGTCACCCGAATAAGGAAACCGAGTCCAGAAAATCCTATTAAAAGCAGTAGCAGCAACATTACCGCTCGTGCGACCATCGGCATTAACCGCTCGAAACACTTTTTTCCAGGCTCGTAACTCACGTAGTTTGCTACGTGGTAATAGATAATCGTACGCACAAAACGAAAAAATTGTCGCCGTGGCGCTCGATCTTCTTTTTCGGACTTTTCCTCTTAAAAGACGGGGACAGGTTTTAGCAAAAGATTGCAACTGGTAAAATCTTTGACAAGTATCTAACACTTCCTCGCTGGCTGGTTGCCAAAGTTCATCATTATTTGAAAAATCCTCATCCTCATACATTTTCGTTAAATAGAAAAAATATATTTGTAACATTATTTCTTTTTCGACATTTTCAGTAAAGTGTAAGCAAAGACAGAGTAGGCTATATTCAAAATTAAGACGTTGCGTTACTTGAGCAGCGTCAAATAATAGCGATTTTTCTCCGCCTTCTATCAAAATAAAACAATCGTTGAGAGATCGAGGGACTATAAAAGAACCATTTTGCTTCGTATATCGCTGTATAAACTCTTTATAGACAAAACTTTGTTTTAATTGCCGTTGTTCTTTATCATTCTTATAAAATTTAGGAGGTAGTTTTTGACTCACAAGCTCAAGCAATTTCCTGCAGGGAAATATTATCATCATTTTTCCATTCAACTCCACCATCGTTACTGATATGTAAGAAAGGTACCGGGGGCTCTGAGAGAAACCTTGGCTCTATTATCTCGACCTCTTTTGTAGCTAAGTCACCGACAATGACCCGCGACCACCGGTCGCTATAACCTAGTCAGATTATAACTCTGTGTGTGTGTGTGTGTGTGATATATATTTTTTTTTTTTTTTTTTTTTTTAAAAAAGGGGGGGGAGAAGGAAAAAGAAAAGTAACAATGGGAGTCCTAGGCGGTTCTCTGTTTTTTATAGTTTTCTATTTTAGTAGGAGAAGTTACGCTGGCTCGCCATACATTTCGCCTTTTTATTTTTTAGACAATGAAGGTCATGAGATAGAAAATCGATTAGTGGGTATGTACCGGCAACCAGTTGAGCTCAGTTGGAAGCTTCTAACGCACTTTAATGATAGTGCGTGGCCATATGGTCATCAAAGCCCCTCACGCGGTGAGTTTGAAGCGTGGCTTCAAAGTAGTAACAAAAGTTGGGTGTATTTTTGTCAACCAGCAGCAAACCCGGCGATTCAACATTTTTTGTCACAGGGCAAAAACATCGAGGCTTTGCAAGAGAGTCTAGCCGCCGTTGTTCGTTTAAATCAACCAACATCTCAAATAGTTTTTATGACTGAAACTTTTTTAACATCTCTATACTGTAAAAAACTAGCCTATCACCCCCAAACAGGCGGTAATGCATTAACGACCAGAATGATGGGTTACGGAAATGCTTGGTTCGTATCTTCTTACGGAGCAACCCCTTTTTTGTTCGAGGGCCGTTACGATCCCAATCAGCATTTATTTTTTTGTCCCCATTCTAATCGCCGTTATTATGTGGCTCTTGGCTCACCGCCTTTATGTCCAAAAAATCCTGCTACTTCTATTACCGCTGCTAATAGAGATGAAAATAAGCGCGTTCGTATAACGATTTATATTCCTCAGATTGTCATGTATTCAAGACATTGCGATACTTGTTACGTAAAAGACATGCACGTCCATACCTACGAAAACTTTTTATCTTCAAAAGAGGAATGCGGAGAGTGTCCAGTAACCGTCGACAAAAGGTTCGTCAACGCCACTACCTGTCTTAATTGGCTTCCGGGAAAAGATTGTTATTGGCCAGCTACCGGTTTTATGCTTTTCAAAACCCGACAGCCCATGATGAAAAAAATTGGAAAACTAACAGAATTTCAGGGAGGAGCGCGAACCAATAACCCGCTTTATTACAGCTATCATTGGTGGGGCACGGAAGACTATGTCATTAGCAACTGCTACAGAGAAACGGGGGAAATTACGATTAAGGGTCCCGCGTTTAAGAGTTTTGATACTCGCTGGGGAAAAATTTCATGGCGCGAAGCTCTAAGCGGTCGTGCTCGGGTCGGACCTTATAAATATTCCATGCATTTTAAACCCTTTGAAGAGGATATGCTATGTCCTTATATACCGGCCCTTACAGCTACCAACGTTCGTTATTCTGAAACGGATTCTAAAGAATTTGACCTGGGCGTACGAGCGAATGCTAAAAAGATCATTACTCTAACGGTCAACAAACTAGGAAGTGTTTTTACAACGGACGATACCCAAAAAATGACGGAGGTTCCAAAATGTCTACCCCAGAATCAAACTTTTTATCATCTCTCGGACGATCGAATCGTAATGATAACCGAAATAAACAGCAATAATTTATTAGAAGAGGAGGAAGAAAAAATCATTTATCACGAAGGTCATTCCGATATAGTTAAGATTAAAAAAACCAGTAATAATAATAATAATAACGAAAGAAACCAACCAAGAGGAAGCCGGATATGCTCACAATATTAAACGCCTATACGCCCTCAAAGTGGGACTGGCGGGTAAACCCTCCAAACATTGCACAAAATCATCTTGTTAACAGCCACCACCACCACCTCAAGAAAATCCTAATGCACAAAGTTTGGGTGATCACCTACAGTTTTTAACTGATAAAATTCGGCAAATTATCAATTATAATTCCCGAATCGCGGATCAAAGAGCTTGCGAAGCTTCTCAACGAGAGTATGAAAACAATCGTTTGCTACTGCGTATTTTTCCTTCGGCGACTATGAGCAAGCTTTTAGGTCAACGAGTCAAAGTCGTTGGTACAGGAGAAAAAGTGTTTGAAATTCAGCCCTGTCATCCCGTGCATAGTTTCTCGATAGTTCCGAGTCTCAGGACGGATAATCGCGCCTTTTTAGATCCTAGGTACGCCTATCGGGTGTTTGTAAACAAGGACGTAATTCTAGCTGACAACAACAAACGCGTAAAAGAAATTTTAGCCAATTCGAGTGCGGCTTTAAACGGGAGTCAAAACATCCTTTATTTACAACACGATATTCTCCAAACCAAAAAATTTGGTTCCTCGACTAAATATCCGCAACGATATAAAGACATCTATACGCTTTTAAATCTGACAGTAGCTCCTTACGCATGCTTTACGCGTCCTATCGTCGAGTTTCGAGACCCCCAAGACCCGCGAGTTATCTTTATCGGACAGATAGATAGAGATTCAACCGTGGCGCTCGAGCTTCCTTTTATGGGAGTTTGTAAAAAAGACGATAGTCATTTCTTCGAGATTGCTCGAATGTTATTTTTATTTCAGCAACATCAGTTAATTGGTGCCATCTCTAACGATTTTATCAACGACGATAAATTAAGGGCGGAAACAGCGATTCGATTGGGTAAGGAAACAAACGCGGAAGCGAGGCACGAGACGAAACTACTTCTAGGTGGTGAAGATGAAACCCCTCCTAAAAAAATGTCTTGGCAAGAGCTGAGGACATTTGGTTATAATAATAATAATAACAATAACAATAATAAACAACCCAGTAGAATCTCACTAAAAGAAATTAGACGACGGGTAGCTACAAATCAAGTCTATGGTCTGTATGATGATGATGAGCATTTACGTAATCAATTAATAAACTTTGCTACTAACCTCATCACGGTCAAAGGATATCATACTGTACCTACCCAAATGCAACAAATGAAAAAACATTACCTTTTCAATGTCTTCGACTCGCACACTTATGACATAATGAAACAATTTCAACAAGTAGAGGAGCAAAGTTACGATAGTATTCTCAAGGATCTTATCATTCGTACGGATATCGCTCAACTTTCACAAATTGGACAGTCTGGACTTGAAGGCGGTACCTAACTAGATAACAATACGCTCGCGGATGAAGAACGTTATCAGCGTATGTTACTGTCCGATTTTCACAGCGGTTTCCCAGCTATTGGTAAAGGTATACGCGAGATACTCGGTCTGGGTGTAGAAGGTCTGGAACTTGTCGGAAAAGAAGTGAAAAAGGGCGCGGAAGGTGTTGATTTTGCAGCAAGCGGGGTTGGAAAGGTCGTACATAGTATTTTTGGCGGTGCTTTTGGTAAAATTTTAATCGTCCTCGGATCGGTGGCCGGTGTAGTTTTAGTCACGGTGGTTTTGTTCTTTTTGATTACTCAAACTCGATCAAGGACCCAACAAAAAAAAAACGAGGCCAGACTCGCTAACAATATTGGCTCTGGAGGAAATGCCACTGAAGGCGAAGTGTGGTTAAACGAACAAGATGAAAAAGCTTTTTGTCGAAGAAGGCGTAAAATCTATGAAAAACAATACTAAAAAAAAATATATATATTGTATTTAACAAAAAAACATATTTTTTGCCCCCCCCCTCCCAAAAAAAACCAACAAGCTTACCTTTTTACACAAAGAAATAACGGGGGAGGAAAGGGCGTCTTTTTTTTGTAGGTTTTTTTGGAATTGGAGCTTAACAGCTCTTTGTCTGGTAACTTTTTTTTCCAAAAATTTCGCGCCCACGTGTGAAAAGCAATATATCAAATATTGCCATTTACTTCATCTGGCAAGCACAGAAAAGAGTCCTCCCAATCCAACATTTTGAACAAAAGTGGTACCAAAAGTAGCCGCTGTCGTTGATGTGGTGGTGGTGTCTGCTGGTGCTGCTGCTACGAGCGGAGTAGCAGTAGTGTTGTCGTTGTTGTTGTTGGTGGGCGTGAGAGGCTCATACAAATCAGTCAATTCTTCTTCTTCTTCTTCTGCGTTTTCTTCTTCTTCTTCTTCTGCGTTTTCTTCTTCTTTTTTCTGCGTTTTCTTCTTCTTCTGCGTTTTCTTCTTCTTCTTCTTCTTCTTCTTCTGCGTTTTCTTCTTCTTCTCCCCCAAAAGAGACAGCAGCAACAGCGGCGTTTGTAATTGTTAGGTAAGAGGTTAAATCCTCCTCAGATACTTCGCGGTACTTTAAAAAATTAAATGTTACAAAACCGGGGGGATACTCCCATTTTGCAATGTTATTTGTTCCGCCTAAACAATTCAAACGAAAAAAGTCTATATACGGGTACCAATGCTTAGCACTCAGTAAGGAGTGGTGTTGTCACCAGTATTGGAAATTGATGATGCCAGCAGAGAAGTCAAATCTCGCGGCTCTTCTTCTTCCACCGCCACCGCTCGCTCCTGCTCCTGCTCCTCCACCACTTATAGCCTTTTTGCTCAGTTTTTCATCTTTAATCTTTATTTGAAAAACAGTCTCTTTTTTTCGGTGTATTTTCTGATTAGTGAAATTGTCATTCTCTTTATAGATTATAAAGTCTTCCAGAAGAGCTTTGAATATAGTTTTTAACCCTTGTTTTAATTTTTCAGTTCCCCTTTCTTCTTCGACTTTAGTAGCAGCCTCGGCAATTAATTTACAAAAAATAGACAAGAAAAGTCTACTTACAGCAAACACTTGGTACCCCAAGGCGTTTTTAGAAGTGGAAGAACTTTGTACGCCGACACTTTGAACAAAAAGTTCAGAGAGAGAGAGAGGAGGAGAAAAAGAAGAAGAAGAAGAAGAAAATAGCACTCTACATAAAAAAGAACCTTTACACAACTTTAAGTGAGCCAAAATATCCGCAATATTTTCTGACTTAACACCGAAGTGAGACAAAGAATTGAGATTATTTTGAATAGAGGCGAGTGACTGTTTCCAAGTTTTTCGTCTTCCGATTGAAATATTTCTCGATTGAAGCCTCAAGCTAACCGGACACCAGGGTAAACACCGTAAAAAGACTTCACCCGTTACTAGTAGTGGGGGGAGGGGGGGGGGGGGGTAGTAGTAGTAGTAGTAGGAGTTGTAGTAGTAGGAGTTGTAGCAGCAGATACTGCACTGTCCAATAGCATCACTGTCACCCACCACCACCACCACCGAAACCCTCCTCCTCCTCCTCTTCTTCTTCTTCTTCCCCCTTCCCTTCCCCCCTCTTTCTCTCCTCCTTCGGAAGTAACACACAAAATATACACCACTAAACCATTTAAAAAAAAAACAAAAAAAACCCCCAACCTACCAACAAACAGCAACACACAAAATCCTCCTCAGTGTCTGTCTTTTCTCTCCTCTCTCTCTCTCTCTCTCTCTCTCTCTCTCTCTTCTCTCTCTCTCTCTCTCTCTCTCTCTCTCTCTCTCTCTCTCTCTCTCTCTCTCTCCTCTTTTTTTTTTGGGGGGGGAAGAGAGTTTTTTCCCCTTCTTCTATCTCCGCTTTATGGTATGTATGTATGTATGTATGTATGTATGTATGTATGTATGTATGTATGTATGTTTCTGTCTTCTATTCTATTCTGTTCTCTTCTCTTTTTCTTTTCTCTCTCTTTCACTCTCGGTGAGGTTTAGCTTAGTTTCGCTTAGCTAAAAAAAAAAAAGTTTTTGTTTCCTCTATCCCCCCATACAC
>CM054141.1:29114965-29117465 GCA_028751875.1 Rapana venosa
CTCTCTCTCTCTCTCTCTCTCTCTCTCCTCTCTCTCTCTCTCTCTCTCTCTCTCTCTCTTTCTTAGTTTTGTTATGTATTCATTTTTCTTGCGTTTTTTCTTTTTGTTTGTTTCTCTTTTTCTGTTCTGTTTTCCTCTTCTTTCTGTCATAATTTTACTTACTTTTCTTTCTTTTTTGTTTGTTTTTCTTTATTTCTGTTGTTCTTTCTTTCTCTTTTTATATGTATTTTTCTCCTTTTGTTCTTTCTGTTTGTAATCCGTCTATGTTTCTTTTTCCTTTGTTCCTCTGTCCTTTCGTTCTCTCCCCTTCTTTTTTTGTCATACATCTTTATTTGTTCTTTCCTTCCTTCCCCTCTCTTTCTTCTTTTTTCTTTCTGTTTTTTTTTCTTTTTGCTGTCTCATCTTCTGTGACGTGTCTGTCCTGATGTTCCCACGCCGCTCATTTCAACCTTCCTGCCACAGATTTACCCAGATCCCTTATGTCGCATCCTCAGGGTCGGAAGTCCACAGATAGCAATTTAATATCAGGCAACCGTGGGGACACCAGCCGGACGGGCCCTGCACTGCTGCTGGGTCACTTTGGAGGTGTTCAGTGGTGCCTGTTCTGATGTAACACACGCAGGACACCACCTTCTAGGCCCTTTAGTAACGACAGTAATACCTCAGTAGCGGAGCCAGACCGTCCCCCCTGAACCTCCAACCCCGAAGGCTTTCACACAAACTCGCCACAGGCACAGAAGCGTATGAAGAAACCGAATCTGAGGTTACCATGAAACCAGAGCAACCGGGACCACCGAATCAGAGACTTTTTTTTTTAATGCATGATGACAAATGATGACGAGGATGATGTTATGATGCTGCTGTGGAAGTGCATGCACATGTAGTTTGACACCACACGACAGGGTTATGCTTCCTATCAGAGTATATCCCGGCGTCAACCAGGCCCGAAGGATAAAGACGTCTGCAGTGTTGGTCAGGTAATTTGAGCAACACTCTCAAACTTGCGTCCGAAAAGTGGATGAAGTTCGACTGTGTGGTACCAGTCTTCCCACTCAGCCCACAGCACACTCACTTTGGATAGGAGCCGGCTAGAGACTAAAGAGTCCCCATGCCTCTTATGGAATTCGAACCCGCGATCTTCTATTCCGTAACCAAAGGGGCTAACCACTGCGCCAAGGCGGCTGATCTTCTCTGTCGTTTTGTCTGTCTGCCTTTCTTCCGTTCTTTCCATCTTTTTTTCTAACCTACAACTTCCCCCGTGGGGTGCCGTGGTCATTTTCAGTGTAAATAGCATCCCCACCTTCTGGATATTCTGTGCCAGAAATCCCCCCTTTCTATCCCTCTCTTTTTTGTCTTTTTGTGTTTTGTTTCTGTCCTTTTGGCTCCCTTTCTGTCACCTCTCTTGCTTATGACCTACCTTCCTAGCCCATTCTTCAGCTTTTTTCATCTTACAAAATATATCTTTTTTTGTACGTTATGTAACATTTTGCCTGTATTGTGTGCGACTAGGTAGTGACAGTGTAAACACTGGGATGGGCACAGGATGTCCATTCTGCAGTGCTATTTGCCCAAGTGGCATTTTTATCATGTGTTTTTTGAACATTGGCATTTTCATCCTTTTCTTAAAACATAAATTCGTGTTCTGTAAAATGGAGTGAAATTGTTGACACAAATGAAGTGAAATGGTTGGCATAAAAATAAAACGAAATGGTTGGCATAAAGGAAGTAAAATGTTGGCGTAAATGAAGCCAAATGGTTGGCATAAACGAAGCCAAATGGTTGGCATAAATGAAGCGAAATGGTTGGCATAAACGAAGTAAATGTTGGCATAAATGAAGCCAAATGGTAGGCATAAATGAAGCCAAATGGTTGGCATAAATGAAGCGAAATGGTTGGCATAAACGAAGTAAAATGTTGGCATAAATGAAGCCAAATGGTTGGCATGAATAAAGTGAAATGGTTGGCATAAATGAAGCCAAATGGTTGGCATGAATGAAGTGAAATGGTTAGCATGAATGAAATGAAGCCAAATGGTTGGCATAAATGAAGTGAAATGGTTGGCATAAATGAAGCCAAATGGTTGTCATGAATGAAGTGAAATGGTTGGCATAAACGAAATAAAATGTTGGCATAAATGAAGTGAAATGGTTGGCATGAATGAAGCCAAATGGTTGGCATAAATGAAGTAAAATGGTTGGCATAAATAAAACGAAATGGTTGGCATAAATAAAACGAAATGGTTGGCATAAAGGAAGTAAAATGCTGGCATAAATGAAGCCAAATGGTTGGCATAAATGAAGTGAAATAGTTGACAGAAATTAAATTAAACGGTTGGAATAAATGAAGTGAAATAGTTGACATAAATGAAGTGAAATGGTTGGCATAAAAAAGCCAAATGGTTGACATAAATGAAGTGAAATGGTTGGCATGAATGAAATGAAGCCAAATGGTTGGCATAAATGAAGTGAAATGGTTGGCATAAATGAAGTGAAATGGTTGG
>CM054141.1:29122465-29139965 GCA_028751875.1 Rapana venosa
AATGCTGTTATTTATCTGTTCGGTCATTTTTCCTGTTTTCTTCTTTGCGTCATTGTATGGATCATCAGTCGCCATAAGAATGTTGATGTTGTACTTGAGCACACTAACATAAGCTGCTTGCTTGTTGCTGCTATGCTGATTACGTTCATCATGTTATGCTTGTTTGATACTTATTAATGACTAAACCTTATTTAAACCGAATTTAGGAGAGAGGGTTATTATACATAACATGACATATTAGCTATACGTTTTTTCGGAAGTGCTAGTAATTATAAACACATGTATGAGTCCACTAACTAGAGGTTTCGTGGCATCAATACCAACACAATCCCACCGGAATCGCAATGCCATAATGTATTGAAAGCTGCACACGATATTCTGAAAAAAAAGTTTACGCAAACGAAAGTCTTGAAAGCATTGATTTCACGCGGGAAGGAAAACTATGATAGCTTAATACGTAGAGTGACGGTCATAGTATGGATTCCTTTGGTATTGCATATTAAATGGAATTTTAGTGGAGAGGTCATTGTATTTCATCGAAACACGCTGATACCTATCTTGAAGGTAGGCACCAAGTAGGCTTAGGGTACTTTTTATGAAAGGTTATACTATCTTGAATTTTTTTTTAAAGGTGAGACTCATTGTCGATCACATCAAAAGCTGTTTTTAAATTTACAAGTCATGCTCCACAAAAAATGCCATTTATACTTTAACCTCCCTATCTAGCTCAGTGGTCAGAGCACTCGCTTTCCCCCCAACCAAGGTTAAGCAGCATCGAGCGTGGTTACCACTTGGATGGGTGACCGTTTGCGCGCCTTGCCTTCAGTACAGTCCCCGATTTCACCCAGCTGTAAATGGGTACCTGCCTCTTCAGGGTCCGGGAAGGTAAAGCAGCGAGGGAGAGGAGATGGGCGCCGCCCTCAATACGCTGGTCCCTAGAGAAGTTGAGGTCTCTGATACCTCGCTCCCCTACGACCACATAGGTTGTGGGACACCTTTACCTTTTGTTATTTTATCTATCAAAAACGTCGTTGTCACAATCATCGTCGTGGTTGTCATCCTCCTCCTTCTCTTTCTCTGACTCCCCTGACGCGTTTTCCATATCTTCTTCCTTCTCCTTTGTAAACTCTTTTTTTCTCTTTCGTTTTGTTACAGGCTTCATCTCTCTCAACAACAACAAAACAAAAAACTACCAAAACCATGCGGTCTCCATCGTCCACCATCACCATCAACCCAGCACTTCCAAACCCTTCTCCTAAAACCCAACTCTTCCGTCTCTTGACCCTGGTCCTCCTGGTCCCCTGGGGGTCAGTGGATGGACAACAGTTTGGAAAAAGCGCGAAAAAGAAAGGGGAGGGGGAGGCGGAGAGGAGGAGGTTGCTGGAGCGAGTGTTGGATGGAACAGAACGTGGGCTGAAGTTCTTCTCTGCCGATATCTCTGACATCAACCTGGACGGACTCTTCGGTCTAAGGATTGGACAAGGCAAGTTTTGGAGAGGGTTTTTTTTTCTTTCTGTCCGTCTTTTTGTCAGTCTGTCTGTCTTTCTGTCTGTATTTTTGTTTATCTCTCTCTCTCTCTCTCTCTCTCTCTCTCTCTCTCTCTCTCTCTCTCTCTCTCTCTCTCTCTCTCTCTCTCTCTCTCTCTCTCTCTCTCTGAAGTAGGTAGCGAGCATGGGTTTATTTCTGAATTGAAAGACAGACTCATTTGTTCATTTAAACAAAATTGGCACTCGGACATGGAAAGTAAAGATAAATACTGCTGGGTTTTTTCGTTTAAGTGTGCTTTTCAAGCTGAAAAGTATCTTCGAATAGTCACTGACAAATGGCATCGACTAATTTATGCAAGATTTCGACTAAGAACACTTGGCTTCAATGCAAACAAAAGATGGTTTCAACCTGAGACGTCCACACAGTTCCCATGCCCTATGTGTGGTCATATTCTTGATGATGAAGTGCATTTCCTGTTTCATTGTCAATCATATGTTTCCATACGTGAAAACTGTGGTGTTCTCAATCTAGAAGCTTTCCGAAGGCAAGATATTTTTTCTATCTTATCGTCCGATGATGATATTGTGATCAAATCGGTTGCAAAGTTTATTGCTGAAGCACTGAAATTAAGACAATTACAGCTAAGTTCCAATTAGCTTAACATTTGTGACTAAACTAAAGTAACATTTATATTATGTAAACTCCAGCATTTTGTGAAACACCTAAAGAAACATTTATAATTACGCTGTAGTCTCCAGCAAGAATATTTTTTGAAAATTTCACATACAATGTCAATGGATGGTCTAATATAGCATTCTAGAATGTTCTTTTCATTATTTTAGTTATTGCTTATTGGTTCCTATTGTTCATCCTTGTTATTACTTTGTGTTCATTTTGAAACTGAGTTTACGTCAGAGCTTAAAGTCGTATCCGTTCATAAGAGCTCATTTTTGGTTTTTTGGTTATCATTACGTTAAATGCATCATGTGATTTTTCTTGTATTTATTTGTATTTACAAAAGAAAGTCGTGTATAACCCCCCTTGTCAATAGGCCACTTTGGGCGATGACAATAAATTGGTCAAAGCGTCAAAGCGTCAAAGCGTCTCTCTCTCTCTCTCTTTCTTTCTTTCTCTCTCGCTGTGTGTTTGTGTGTCTGTCTGTCTTTGTCTTTGTCTCTCATCTCTGTTTTTCTTTTCCTCCTCTCTGTCACTGTTAGTTGCTGTTGCAACTGCTGCAGTTATAGCTTATGAGCGTACATGCGTGCATGAGTACGCGCGCGCCCACACAAGTGTGAATGTGTGTTTGTGTGTACATTTGTGCGTGTGTACCTACATGATTGCGTATGTGTATGTGTGTGTGTGTTTGTGTGTGTGCATGCCTGCGTGCGTGCGTGAGTGTATATGCGTGTATATGTGTGCGTGCTTGTGTGTATGTGTGTGTCTATTATGTGTGTGCATGCCTGCGTGCGTGCGTATGTGTATATATGTGTGTATGCGTCCGTGCGTGCATGCTTGTGTTTGTGTGTGTGTGCATGCCTGCGTGCATGCGTGTGTGTGTGTGTGTGTGTGTGTGTGTGTGTGTGTGCGTGTGCGTGTGTGTGAGTGAGAGAGATAGATAGACAGAGAGAGAGAGAAAAAAAAACCTCGAATTCGAACTCGAACTCGAACTTGAAGGATTTATTCACAAAAAGGCCATTGGCCCATACATGAAGGGGGTTTGCCAAACTGTTTAGTATTTTAGTGAGAAAAATAAGTAACACAAAAAACCCAAAATTTTATTGTATAGCCACAACCACCACAATAAAAATCAGTTTTAATTTTAAAAATATGACTTAAGAAACCAAGATATCTCTTATTTTAAAGGCTTTACACAAATATAAAGCAAGGCTGCGCACAATCTCAGGGTGACTAGATGCCATGAGTAGACAGAATCTAAATAAATTAGGCTGTCTACTATACTTTACCGGAATGTAATTCTGTCTTACATCTTCTAATACTGGACAGCACAGCACAAAATGAACTTCATCTTCCACTGTTTGCTTACATAATGGGCATAGCAACCTGAGGTCATCATCATCATGTTCTATATATCTAAATTTATGAACATTTATGTCTGATACACCAAGTCTAAAATTAGACATAATTCTTTTCAAATGTATGTCCATATCAAGCTTTAGATAAGGTTTGACATCGTGTGAACCTATAAATTGTCTGTACAATTGAAATCTTTCATTGTTTTGTATATGAACACTCCACTGCTGCAAAAGGCAGTCAATCAGTCTTTGCCTGAAAACGTTGATAAACTCTCTACAATTTCCGACATCTTGATTGTGCCAAACAAACCCAAAGCCAAGTTCACATGAACAGGTACGTATTTCCGAAGCCCAGGTGCTTTTCTCCTTGACATCTAGATCATAAAGCATCATGTAAGACTTAAAAGGTAACCTGCACTCATCCATATGCAGAATCTTAATCCAATATCTAATGCATCTTACAGCAGCCATTAACAGAGAGAGGATATAATTGGTTTCACTACAAACAAGATCATTAGGTGTACGTCTATCTAAGCCTAAAACCTGCTTTAAAGCAAAGAGGTGTACTGATTCACAATGTGTTACAGCTGCATCCAGTCCCCAAATTTCGCGCCATATAACACAGTGGGTTGTATTTGTGCATCAAATATCTTAATGAACAAGTCAAAAGCATTATTATTCAATAATCGTAATTTTTTTTCAAAACAATTAACAAGCTTTTTTTCCCTCGACTTGCCAGATCTTCCCATGCAGTTGTGAAACTAAGCTTTGTAGAAAAACAGATTCCTAAATATTTATATACATTAATCACAGGCATGACTTTTCCATTGAACAGCCATTTTTCGTGAGCAGCTAAATATCCACCTTTTCTGAATACAACAATATTACTCTTATTCAGATTAACCTTAATATCAAGTGCTGTTGCAGCACTGCTTAAGCTATTCAGCTGCTGTTGTAAGCCTACAACAGTTTCAGATAGCAGGATGATATCATCAGCAAGCAGAAGAATAAACAATTCTGTGAAATCTTGGGGGAAAGTGGCACCATGTTTACCCTTATTAATGACTTCTATGGCTAACTCATTAATGAAAACAGAAAACAAAAGAGGGCTACATACATCACCCTGTTTGACCCCACTGGTGCAGTATATTATGTCCATCAGCTTAGATCCACATCTTATTCTGCTTTTGACATTCTGATACATGGCTCTCAAACAACGTAATAATTTACCCATCACACCATTTTTCAGGAGAATAGGCCATAACAAGTTTCTATTAACAGAATCAAGTGCCTTTTCAAAGTCAATAAATGCTACATAGAGCTTAAGGTTATGAGCAAACTGTTTCTGGTTAAATGCAAGCAGAGTAAACATATGATCTATAGTGGAGTTCACTGTTTACTGTTCACTTGTCCCGTAACCCGCCAGGGTCGTGGGGGCCCTGCATGGTGGACGAACGGTGGACCAGCTGGCTCCACTTAGCGCGGTCGTGGGCGAGTTATTCAGATTAACCTTAACATCAAGTGCTGTTGCAGCACTGCTTAAGCTATTCAGCTGCTGTTGTAAGCCTACAACAGTTTCAGATAGCAGGATCTGTACACCAGGTGTAGCTGTACGATAATCTGAATAAGAGTAATGACGATAGTGGAGTACCCTCTCTTAAAACCAGCTTGGTGTTGACATGTAATGTTATATTTCTTAACCCATTCCTGTAACCTATTATTAATGATGGTACTGTACAGCTTACTACTTATATCACTAAGAGAGATTCCCCTGTAGTTATTATGGTTGTCAACATCACCTTTTTGTGTAATGTTAAAATGATAGATTCAGTCCAGTTATCTGGAAAAAGACCATTATGAAAGATTTTGTTGAATAATTTTAGCAGAAAAAGTACAACATTTTCACCACCAATTTTAGTAATTCTCCAAAGATTTTATCAGGATCAGCTGCTTTATCATGTTTAAGTTTTCTAAGTGCCAATAATATTTCATCTTTAGATATGGGACGATCAAAATCTTCCTCAGTTTCTTCATAGTCACCATCAGTGTTGATGGACTCTAGCAAGATTTTGAAGTGCTGCAACCATCTGTCGACAGATATATTATTCTTTGGCTGACTCTTTCTAAATGAAGCCTTCTTAATATTCTTCCAGAACTGAACCTGAGAAGTAATGGAAGACATCATATCTGCAAGTAATTTCTTGTTATACTCTTTCTTTTTTCTTACAAGCATGTATTTATATTCCCTTCTTGTGATACAGTACAAGTTTTTGTCTTCATTCTTTAACGTTTTACGGTAAGACTTCAATAGTTTTCTGACCCTACATTTCATTCTTTTACATTCATTATCAAACCATCTATAATTTGATAGGCTTTTATTGATATGAACCTGTTTCTTCATACAAACAGTCCTGGTTTTTATGAGATCTTTCAATAAATCTAGAGCTTCATCAATGTTCTCATCAATCATCTGGAAGGCATTTATAAATTGTTCACACATGTTCTCTTCACAGAGATTTTCTTTATAAACTGAGAGTTTTTTTTCGTCCCACACAAACTTTTCCACAACTGCTGACTGCTCAGTTACTGTACATGTATCATATACTGGATTAATATGTAATTCAACAGGAAGGTGATCAGAATCAGAACGTGCTTGTGTGTATGTGTGTTATATTATGTTGTGTGCATGCCTGCGCGCAAGCGTATGTGTATATATGTGTGTATGCGTCCGTGTGTGAGTGCTTGTGTTTATGTGTGTGTGCATGCCTGCGTGCGTGCGTGTGTGTATATGTATGTATGCGTCCGTGCGTGCGTGCTTGTGTGTGTATGTACGTGCGTGCATATGTGTGTGTGTGCGTGTGTGTGAGTGATAGAGATAGATAGACGGACAGAGAGAGAGAGCGAGAAAGATATTTGATATGGAAGTGAGGTTTGAACAGTGTCACATGATAACACAGTGTTTACGGATACAGTTTGGGTAACCATGACTTCCTGGTGTTCCCTTTGTTGTCACGTCTGTGTTGGTCTGCAAAAAACAAAAATAAATAAATAAATAAAAGAAGAATAGGTGTTCTCTCTCTCTCTCTCTCTCTCTCTCTCTCTCTCTCTCTCTCTCTCTCTCTCTCTCTCTCTTCTCTCTCTCTCTCTCTCTCTCTCTCTCTCTCTCTCTCTCCTCTCTCTCTCTCTCTCCTCTCTCTCTCTCTCTCTCTTCTCTCTCTCTCTCTCTCTCTCAGACTTGTATAGATATCCTCTTTATGTAAATTCGTACACTGCCTGTATAAGATATTGGTTTAAATTACTACAAATGAATAATGAACGGTTACCATATAAGGCGTATCAAATGCTGTTGCAGCTAGACAATTCCGGAAAACAGTGCTGGGTTTCGAAAATAAGAGAAATCTTATGCTTAACTGGATTTAACATTGTTTGGTTGCAACAGGGTGTTGGGGATGTGAAAAAGTTTCTAAGCATATTTAAACAGAGGCTCATCGATATGTTTATTCAAGAATGGTCAGGAACTATAAGAGATCGAGATAGATATCAACCATATAGATCATTTAAGACTATATTCGTAAAAGAAAGTTATGTTCTAGATATGGAAAATTATTGTTTTCGTGTTGCCATCACGCAGTTGAGGTTTAATGTACTCCCACTTAATAACAATGTACATCGCTATAGCGAATCTATTCATGATAAATTCTGTCCATTTTGTAAAAATCAGATCGAAAACGAAAAACATTTTGTGTTATTTTGTGCTACGTTTGAAGATTTAAGGGTCAAATTTCTAAAAGAGTCAAAAGAACTTCCTCTGCACATGTTACTTAGAGCCACTGATCCTATCCACAGATACAATTTATCTAGATATGTGTTTCATGCAAGCAATAGGCGGAAGAAAATACTTTAAGTCTACAAGGTAACCAATCCTATGATGTACGTCTGTTAAACCACTTAAACATTTTCACCTTTGTTTATATCACGTATTATCAAGAATTCGTGGCATAACATGATCATGATTTTCTGTATCTCCCCCTTTTATACTAATGTCTATGACTAATCATTTCAGTATATGTGAAATGTAACCTGTGATTTGACAACTATCCTTATAATTTGTACCGTAGTAGGTATGAGATGTATATGATTTTCAGGTAACCAATGATTACAGAATATAGATAGTGCTGCAAATAAGATATTTTCCTATTTTCTTTTCTATATTGTATTGTGGCCTAAGGCCAATGTGCAATTAAATCATTTCAGAGTTTCAGAGAGAGTTTCTCACTCTCTCTCTGAAACACTTTATTGAAAAACTGCTACAATTTGATATACTCAATATGATTATTTTTCTTAGCATCTTCTCTCTATGATGGGTTATGGTTGATTTAAGGTTTATAATCATGTAATTTTCTTCTATATTCAATCATAAATTGTATTGACATCATCTTTTGTATGAGTTCGCTATATATATTTGTGTGTATTTCTTCTTTAATCAGTCATAAATCATTATTTGTTTGTGCATTTGCTTTGCCAGTGATATGAATGAACTCACTGTTCCACCCTGAGCCCAACAAATGTATTGTGGTCCAAGGCCAATGTACATTAAATCATTTCAGAGTTTCAGAGTTTCAGAGAGTTTCTCTCTCTCTCTTTTCTGTTATCAAATCTTCACCATCTAGTTTTACGGACAAGTGAAATTTCTGTGGCAAGTTTTCCTGGGTTCTGCTTGCCTTCATACGACCTTGAGTAGTCTAACTGTTTATGGTTGAATAGTAGAAATATATACACACCAGGAAGGTGCCCATCACTGCAGAAGTCTATCGTCAAACAATTGGCACATTTCAAGCAATTTTCATCAAGCTAATGGAGGAGAAATGTGGTGCACCGAGAATCTGTAAGTATTCCCCTTTCTCTCACTGGGATTACTATACAGACATGAACTATCGCATAGTAGCGAGCACTTTCTGTTGTCTGGTTTTCTTGCTGTCAGTGAAATGCTGCCTTCTACTCTCCCAGTCAACATGGATTGCCGACCTTGTTCAACATTTTGCGGAAAGTCTGACACCACTCCAATTCCACAGCTGTGGTTCTTGCTGTTTTAATGCAAGTATTTCCTGTCACACATCGGTAAGGTTCTCAGACACTGATTCCTTTTTACTGTTTCAAACTACAGGAGGCACCAGTACTTTACTGACTGTACACAGTAACCCCCCTCCTCCTTGTTTTTGATCCTGTGTGGGGACATTGAACAAAACCCAGGACTGCAATACGGCAACAGTCAAATGGAGAACATAAGGTGGTACTTATGTGACACTATAGAAAAAGTCAATGCAAATGAAAGCCATCTGAGCAACATACTGAAGGAACAGCACAGGATGGAGCAACGAGAACAAATGCTCACATCTGACATTGCCTTTCTGAAAGATGAAGTCGACCGACTTGAAAAAATCATCCAGAAGGACAATCTGAAGTTCTATGGTGTTCCAGAATCCAATGCGGAAACTGAAGAAGACAGCGCACAGAAAGTGATTGAAATCATCAATGATATTTGTAACCCCAATGTGCCATTTTCTTCAGTGGACATACGGTATACACACAGGGTCAAGACTGGTGCTAACCGAAATGAACCCCGTCCAATCGTTGTCACATTCTCGCAATGGAAGAACAAGCTGGCACTACTGAGGCTCAGGAATGTGCGTGAAAGCCTGAGAAAGGCGGGGTACAGAGTTTCTCATGACCTAACCAGAAGACAGACGGCACAACTGGCTGAAGTAAGACGTGAAGGAAAAAGAGGATGTTTTCTGAATGGCAAACTGATTGTTAGAGATTCACGGAATCTTCAACATAGCAATCAGTACTGGTATGGAACAGATGGAAAAAAAAAACTACAATACGAAGATGAGGACAACACATTCAGTAATGGAAAGAGACAACATAGCGGTGACAAGCATCGGAAATCTTTCCATTGGCAGAGTTACGGAAAAGAACAGTACGTTACCAGCAATGTCACAGACCATGATGACAAGTGGTACCGGCATAGCACACCAGACCAGAGACACTCCTCTGCCTTTGCCGAGGAAGGGGGAAGGTCGACATGCTGGAGATGGTCACCAAGTCAAGAGTGCAACTGACCACGCCCACTTTACTGTCCCAGAGGATACACTCCGTGGAAGCAAAGCAGCAGATAACGAATTCAGAAGTCCTCTCAGAACTGCCAGAAACCCAGATTATTCTCTCATAACTCTAGACAGCACAGGGAACATGGAACAAATCACAAACACCTCAGCGACCATGCAAACACAAAATAATGTCAATACTGGCACATGTTCAAACACTGTCACCATAGATAAGCACAAACAGCAAGTTCAGTGTGAAATTCACAAAAGAAGTGATGGTGCATTACCATCCTCAGTTACTCTCCTCTTTCAAACTACAACTGGAAAGCAGGCTGTGCGTGCTGCACTTCCAGACACTGACATTACCTGTATGTCTGGAGAAAAAGGTAATCCCACCCCAGTCAGAATGAATAATAGCACAACAGACCAGATGAAGCAGAAGTCTAGCACCCCGCTCTCTGCCTGTGCAGGGAAAACCACAAACACTCTGAGGAATCAGCAAGAGGAGGTGACCCCTGAACACAACACTCAACGCAAATACCAATCACCAAGAACAGAAAGAGTGTACACTTCCTCTGGAGCAGACACCCAGCAAGACGCCAAATCACCACAGCAGGATGTCACTCCTGATCCACATCTTGCTGCCCCAGCACTCCAAATGTGGTACCAGGAGAGCTCCTGTACAGTGAGGCAGTGGCTACTACCGCCGTTCCTTCGCCAAGACGCATGACTCCAACACGAGGTGAACAGTCCAGAGCCAGCCAGGACTCCAGAAAGTCTTCCTCCTTGCCATCCAGACTGATCAGGCAGAAACAGCGACCGAAAACTGGAGCAAACAGTTCAATCCACACATGGTAACCAAACAGCCCCGCACACCAGAACAACCAGGGCCAGCCAATGAATACTGGCAACGAAAAAGAAAGGGACTGACAAAGTTAGAAAATATGGATTCGGCCAAAGCCCAGACATTATCGAAAAACTTCTCTCACAAATGGGACTGTCCTCTTCCTTTCTTACAACGTATGTGCCATCTTGTCTAAGCTAAGTGATTCTGACTTTTGTCATACAGGTGATTTTGCTTGCTTTCTTGAACCATTTGCCACACAAATCATATCAATGGATGTATTTAAAAACTTTACATAGTATTGTAGTCCTGCAGTTCAGCTTGCCAGAATGGGTCGGAAATCCGAAGGGGTTATTTTACTTGTTAGAAAGGAACTGGATTCTATGGTAATCAAAATTGAATGCGAGGTCGAAATTGCTATTGTGCTGAAAATATCTAAGCAACTGTTTAAGTCTGCACAGATATTTCTTGATCTTTACATACATAGCTCCAGTGCAATCACCTTTGTATGCAGTGTTACACTTTGAAAAGGCATTTCAGCTATGAGTCTTGTATGCTAAACATTACAGAAAGATATGGAGATGTTCCTTTATCAATTGTGGTGACTTTAATGCCCGCACAGGAATCTCCCAGCCCTGTCGGGTAAATGATGCTAACTATTTCACAGAAACCCGTAAAGAAACATGCTATGTGGAAATAGATACAAGAAATTCACAGGATAGGGAACAAAATCATTACGGCCACCTCCTTCTTGAGCTGGGGGCACAGTTTGATTTGTTTCTTGTTAATGGAACAACCAACGGAGATAAAGTTGATAATTTTACCTTTATTTCTAGCACTGGCTGCAGTGTTATGGATTATTTTGCCATCTCAAGATCGCAAATCCATTTAATAAAAGACATGTTTGTAGATGAAAGAATAGACTCGCAACACATGCCAATAGTTCTAACATTAACAGGCAACTGTTTTAAAAGAGAAACTGAAGAAAGTCCCTATACTGTTCAAAAACTAATTTGGAACCCTCAATATTCTGACAAATTTCAGAGTAATTTGCTGGAAACCAATTTCACTACTGAAATTAAAAAAAGCAACAGAGTGATAAATCAAAATGTAAATTTTTCTATTGATCTGTTTAACCAGACATTAAGACAAGCATCAGAATGTATGCTAAAGCAACTAAAATTTGGACATAATAGATCAAAACAAACATGGTTTGATAGAGAGTGCAAAG
The DNA here is from genome assembly GCA_028751875.1 of Rapana venosa. Taxonomy (NCBI): domain Eukaryota; kingdom Metazoa; phylum Mollusca; class Gastropoda; order Neogastropoda; family Muricidae; genus Rapana; species Rapana venosa. The sequence goes on from CM054141.1 coordinate 29,134,169, forward strand.
AACAAAGATATTGTAAGGAGAGCTCTTAAACTATGAGAAAAGATAGGACAACAAAAATATTAACAAGTACATAGAACTGAAAAGAGAATATATCTCCTTACTCAAAATAAAGGCAGATGAGCACAAAACTGGCCTTAGAAGTAAGCTAATGAATGCTAACAAAAGACCCTAAGTCTTTGTGGTCCACTTTAAGATCTATTAGTGGTAAGCCCAGAAAGAATTCAGGAAATGTGTCAAAAGATTGCTGGCAGAGCCATTTTATTAATGTGTTTGAGGCAAGACTACATCCTAAAATGTCAAGCTACAATTACATTGAAGGGGCTAACTCTGATCCAGATACCATGGATTTAAATTCAGCTATAACAAAGGAAGAAATTTTTGATTCAATCCGTCATCTGAAGCCAAAGAAGGCAGGTGGTCCAGACGGACTAATCCCTGAAGTGTTCATTAATTTAGCTCACTTGATTTTACCATACTTAGAAAACCTCTTCAATTACGTATTTTCTTCAGAGAATATCCAGATTCTTGACAGAGGCAATCATACAACCCCTCTATAAACGTGAAATCCTAATGACCCCATAACTACAGGAATATCTCTCTTAAATAGTTGCAGTAAGATATATAGTTATATCCTTAATAAACGATTAGCTAAATGGATAGAGGACAAAGAAATTATAGGTGAAGAACAAGCGGGGTTTAGAACAGATCACAGTACCATTGACCATGTTTACACACTGTTTGCTGTGATCAAAAAGCATCTGGCATCCAATAAGAAGTTATATGTTGCTTTTATTGATTTTTAAAAAGCTTTGACCTACTACTCATTGGTCATTGTGCCAATAATTATTAAAAATGGAATTTCCAGCAAAATGCTGAGAGCGATGCAAAATATGTATAAAGTAGTGAAAGCAAGTGTAAGATTTAATGGTGGTTTAGGTTTAACAGATTTCTTTTTTTGCCAGAAAGGTCTGAAGCAAGGAGAAATTACAAGCCCGTTATTGTTTTCCATGATAATATATGAACTATCTCTTGATGTGATGCAGAAAGGCAAACATGGTGTTCAGCTTCATCCAGATGTTGTAGAACTATTAATCATTTTGTTTGCAGATGACGTGGCACTACTATCATATTCAGTAAATGGTTTACAACATCAGTTAAATCTGCTAAGTGAAAATGCAAAAAGACTGAACTTACAAGTCAATTCAGAAAAATCAAATATTATTGTATTTAGAAATGGTGGCTATCTTTCAAACCGAGAAAAATGGTTTTACAATGAATGTGAAATGACCGTGGTCAATTCGTACAGATGTCTAGGTGTACGGCTATCTACCCGCTTAAGCTTTTCTCTTACCGTCAAGGAACAAACAGCCAAAGCGAAAGTAGGTATCGTTGAAATATTCAAAACTTTGTGGAAACTAGGCAACATTACCCCCGGTATCTTTTTTTACTATGTTTGACACTCAAATAAAACCGATCATTCTATATGGGTCAGAAATCTGGGGAACCCTGGATATATCTCATTTAGAAAGAGCCCACATGTTTCAATAAAGAAATTGCTAAATGTTGCGTCAAGAACCCCAAATGACATGATTTATGGTGAATCAGGCAGACTACCTTTGACTATATATGCAAAAACAAATGTCATCAGATAATGGCTTCGCCTGACCAGGATGACAGAGGACAGACTGCCCAGGAAAGCCTACAAAAATGTTAGAAATTTAGACAATAGTAACAAAAAGTGATAGGTTACAGATGTTCGCGAATTACTCCTCGAAGCATGATTCGGTTTTGTGTGGATAAATGGTGGGGTGCAAAACACTAAGTGGTTTCTAAAAGCGTTCAAAGAACGTTTGAGTGATTGCTGGAAACAAGACTGGCATAGCAGATTCAGGAACACGACAGATATCGGTGTACAGAAAGTTAAATTTGAGTACTCCTTAGAGCCTTATTTCAAGTGCATTAAAACAAAAGACTGAGAGATATCTATGTAAGATTCAGACTGGAACTACTGAATAAAAACTCATAAACCCGTTATTCTAAAAAAACTATATGCAAATGTATGCTGCCCTCTATGCAAAAACCACTGTGATGACGAATTTCATTTTTTATTCCACTGCCATGTTACGAAGAGCTAAGATTACAGTACTTTCCACAAGAAATTAAACAAGATCCATATATACAACAATTGTCTATTCTGAATAATGAGAAATACATGATTAGCATTGCCCGCTTTATTTATTACAGCTTCAAAGTGAGATTAGATGAAAAGCAGTTTAAAGGATTTTTTCTAAGTGAGATTAGATAGAAAGCAGTTTAAAGGATTTTTCTATCAGTTGATTTTGTGTTGTCTGGGCTGATGGCCCTATGATCATGGCTTTGGTTTAGTTTTAGTTAACTGATATTCATGTACAAGTTATGTGAGCGTGCAAACATTAAGGTGCGTAGTGTGCGCGCGCGTGCGTTCGTGCGTGTGTGTGTAAGTGTGTGTGAGTAAGTTGTGTGTGCACGTAAGTGTGTGTGGTGTGTGTGTGTGTGTTGTGTGTGGGTGGGTGTGTGTGCGTGTGCCTGCAAGCGTACATTTGCATATCAACATTGCATGAGCACGCGATCAAGTGTATAGACGCATTGTTTGTGCTTATTCGTGCGTACAAGCATGGCCAGGCCGATGTGCTTGTGTGTACGAGTGCCCGTGTTTGTATACGTGCAAGTGTGTGTGTGTGTGTGTGTGTGTGTGTAGTTGTGTGTGTGTGTGTGTGTGTTGTGTGTGTGTGTGTGTGGTGTGTGTGTGTGTGTGTGTAATTGAGCGTGTGTGTGTGCGTGCGTGCGTGCATGTGTGTGTATGTTAACAATTCACAAGTAGCTCTCTATAGTTTGATTTTGTTTCTTCTTCAGCGATTTTGTTTCTTGTTCAGCTGTAAAGGAGGCGCATTTACTTGCCTTTTTTTCCCATGTATTTTCCTGTCTGTTTCTGTTCATTGTGATACGAGCAAATTGCTTAAGTCAGTAAAGTGTTCGAGTTCGAGTTCTCTCTCTCTCTCTCTCTCTCTCCTCTCTACTCTCTCTCCTCATCCTCTCTCTCTCTCTCTGTCTCTCTGTCTCTCTGTCTCTCTCTCTCTCTCCTCCTCTCTCTCTCTCATCTCTCTCTCTCTCTCTCTCTCTCATCCTCTCTCTCATCTCTTCTCTCTTGAATCCACGCCATGAAGATCATTTGGGCTACAACCATATTTGTTGCTGTTGTTATTAGTGTTCAATATATGTGTTGTGCCCAGTCCCCTTCCCACTGTCCCTTTGTGAATGGGCTACACAGCTTAAATCACAATAAAACTATTGTCATTTTCATTGTCATTCTCTCTCTCTCTCTCTCTCTCTCTCTCTCTCTCTCTCTCTCTCTCTCTCTCTCTCTCGTCTTGATCGCTATCTCTTTGAATTAAACCTTTAGCGCGCGCGCGAGTGTGCACACAAACACATCTGGGAACAGATGACAGAATTTACAAAACCGCATACAAACACGGGACTGGATGTAAAAAAAAAAAAGCAATAAGCGTTTATTCTATATCCTCGATATAAAAGAATAAAATGAAAAATAAAAGAAATAAAATTAACATAAACACAGTCATGCACATACACAAACACATGCTACATGCCTCACGTGGGGCGCCAGCGATACATACACGCACACATGCACATGCACATATGCATTCACACAAACACGCACATACACACACATACAAACACATGCACACACATGCACACACACACACATAACACACACATGCATACACACAAACATGGACATGCACGCACGCACACACACACACACACACGCGCGCACACATGCAAATACATACACACATACAAATGCACACGAACGCATACACATATACACACACTACATACGCACACACATACACACGCGCGCGCGCACTCACACACGTACACACAGTTACACACGGAAATACATACACACATGTACATGCACACATGCGAAGACACAGTCACTCACATTCATATACTACACAAATACACGCACATACAAACAAACAAATCTAGAAATACATACACACACATGAATATGCACTCACACGCACGCACGCGCGCGCACACACACACACACACACACACACACAGAGTTACACAAACGGATACACAAACATTCGTGCTCATACACACACACGTGCACTCTCTCTCACACACAAACACACACACACACGACTCAACCCCACCCTACCCCCACCCCACCCAACCACACCACACACCACACCATATCATATTACACCACACCACAATATACCACAACATAACACACACACACACACACAACACACACACAACACAACAAACACACACACACACACACGTGGAGTGTCCAGTGTTCCATAAACTGGCTTGAGAGAGAGAGGAGAGAGAGAGAGAGAGAGAGAGAGAGAGAGAGAGAGAGAGAGAGAGAGAGAGAGAGAGAGAGAGAGCATGGCTTACATGACAAGTAAAGGTGAAAAGGCCAACTGGTTTAGCTGGCAAAAGCTACTGCCATCTTGAGTGGTCTGATAATAAAACTATTAGGTACTTCTTTTCCACAAAACAGATTACCCCTTAGTCGAATCATTTCAGCCGCCCCCCCCCCCCCCACCCCCCCCACCCCCGCCCTCCCCCACTAAGCTTGTTGTAAATATTTTAGTGGTTATGCTTTTTTTAACCAAAAAATGTTTCGATAATTGTAGAAGAAGAAGGAAGAAGAAGAAGAAGAAACAGAAGCAGAAGCAGCAGCAGAAGGACGAGGAGGAGAAGCAGGAGGAAGAGGAGGAGACGAGGAGAAGAAGAAGAAGAAGAAGAAGAAGAAGAAGAAGATGATGATGATGATGATGATGATGATGATGATGATGATGATGATGATGATGATGAATGATGATGATGATGAAGAAGAACAAGAACAAAACAAGAACAAGAACAAGAAGAAGAGAAAGGAAGAAGAAGAAGAACAAGAGAAAGGAAGAAGAAGAAGAAGAAGAAAGAAGAAGAGGAAAATGAAGAAGAAAAAAAGCAGAAAAGAAGAAGAAGCAAAAGAACACAAAAAAGCAGAACGGAAGAGAAGAAGAAAAAGAACACAAAAAAGCAAAAGGTGACGACAACGACGACGATGACGACGACGACGACGACGAAGAAGAAGATGATGAAGATGTTGATGATAATGATGATGATGACGACGATGATGACTGACCAAACAAAACAAACATATTGCTCAGAATTCAGAGATTGTCATTCTTGGACATACAGTCCTTTCCATTGATGTTTCTACGTTAAAATTTAATTCTTTTTAAATATTTTATTTTTCTGTGTGTTGGTCACAAACCGAACCATCTTACATAAGATTTCAAACTGACTGGACAGTGACACAGTTGCCATGGTGTCCACGGGTCAGTGTGACCCACACTACGACATGGCAAAATGACACTGCCTTCCTGGTGTTCCCCTGAGCACACTAAGTGACCTACGATACAAGTATACCCCCTGTTACTAAATATTCTATTGTTTTAAGGGGGGGGGGGGGGGGTTAGGGGCGGGAGAGCCGAGTGGCCAGAGCGTTGCGGTCAAGATGTGACGGCCCTGGGATCGAGCCCAGGTTTGAGCCACCACTGTGAATTTTTGCCCCCGGAGTTAACATCAGTATTGTACATAAGATTATAAACCGAGGTCCTGTGTGCGAACGCACGCAAAAAATATTGCGCGCACGTTAAAACCTGATCTGCCTTTCTGTGTCTGTAAGAATGTGTAACCACCACCCCCAAGCCCCCCCCCCCAA
>CM054141.1:29148666-29229017 GCA_028751875.1 Rapana venosa
ATAAGTACCACATGAACGCTTACCTACGTAAGAACTCTTTCACCCAGCCTGACAAGACGCTGGTTTTGGAGCGCTACTACCGCGACATGGAGACAAAACGCCTTCACGGTGATGCTGGATGCTACCGGCGCCGCCGTCGTGAGTATTGGAGGAGGAGATGAAGAGGACACACCATCAGTAACGTCGGCAGCAGTATTTACTCTGCTACTACTGTCGCTGCTTGGGGTGGTGCTTCAGGAGGAGGAGAACAACAGTATTTACTCTGCTACTAACTGTCACTGCTTGGGGTGGTGTTTCAGGAGGAGGAGGAGGAGGCAACGCTGTCACTTCGGGTGCTGCAGGAGGAGAAAAAAGATGCTGCTAACGACACTACCGGCGGCGCAGCAGCGGCGGCGGTGCTGCCAAAGCCCCTTACTGCCGATCTTTATCACATGGTGCTGCGGTCTGCTAAACAGCTGTGTTGGTTGTAGGAGGGGGGCCAGCACTACTGAGACTGGCAGTGTGTGTATATATACATATTATATATGTGGTGTGGGAGGGCTAACAGTTTAAGCAAAAAAAACCAAGCAGCAGCAGCAGCAATAACCGGCCGCAACTCTCTCTCTCTCTCCCCCCCCTTCCTTACCAGAACGGCACTACTGACTTGAGTGTGTGTAGAAGAAGAAGAAGAAGAAGACTGAAGAAGAAGAAGAAGAGAGGAGGAAGTGAAAGAAGACATTATTGACTTGTGTTTGCTTTTAAATGCCAAATGTATCATCATTATATTTTTGTATCTCGCTTACTTTTTTAATAATGGAAACACATATTACTTAATTATATCGTTGTTGTTGTATATCTTCTATAATAAAAGTATCTATAAAAAAAAAAACCCAAAACTTTTTTTGAGTATATTTTTGAGTGAGTGTGTATGTTTGTGTCTGTCTGTGTGTGTGTCTCTCTCTCTCTATGTTTCTCTCTCTCTCTCTTCTCTCTGACATCTCTCTCTCTCTCTCTCTCTCTCTCTCCTCTCTCTCTCTCTCTCTCTTCTCTCTCTCTCTCTCTCATCTCTCTCTCTCTCTTCTCTCTCTATGTATGTGTGTATGTATGTGTGTGTGTATGTGTGTGTGTGTGTGTGTTGTGTGTGTAGTGTGTGTGTGTGTATAATATGTATAGTATGTATGTTGGTGTGTGTGTGTGTGTGTGTGTATAATATGTATATAGTATGTATGTGTTGAGGGGGGTGTCTGTGTGTATGTGTGTGCCAAACCCACTACCACTACTACCAAAACCAACCAAGCCAACCACTCTCCACCACACCACACCACCACCACCGCCAAAAAAAAAAATTTCTTGTTAATTTAAAACTTTAAAAAAAAAAAAAAATTTTGAAATTGCTAAGTCAAAAAACCAAAAAAACCCCCAAACCATTGGAATCCGAGAGGGGGTGTGTATGTTTTGCTCTAGTCTCCCATACAAAGAATGGATTCCGGAAACATTTCTTTTTAAAGGAGGTGGGGTTTTTTTTAAGGGGGATGGGGGAGGGAGAGAATGAGGGAAAGAAAATTTTTTTTCCCCTCCCTCTTTTTTTTCTATTCCCCTCCCCTCCCCTCACCCATAGGGGGAAAAAAAAACCTATGTAAAGAAGGGCGGAGGGGGGAGGACCTCTAGAAAGTGATTAGTAAAAAATTTTCCTAAGTTGTAAAAAAAAAAATTTTTTTTTTAAAAAGATTTTTTATGTGTGTCTGTATAGTTTTGTTTTTGTTTGGTCCTGTGCTGCTGCTGCTGCTGGGTTCAGCATTGATTTGCGTGGGGTGGTGAAAAAAAAACATGCAAGTAATTTTTGCAGTTTCTGATAAGAGATTTAGTCCCAAGAAACAAACTCCCGAATCTGTGGGATACGATTTGTCCATTACGAATCTAAGACTATTTTACCAGGGCAAAACAGAATTTTACCCGAACAGGAAGTGACTATAGCCATTTTAAACAATTGCTGCTGGGGATTGGTAGAACCTCGATCCAGTTTTGAAAAAAGCAGTTTGGGTTTGGTGATACGTAGCAGAGTTATCAATCCCGATTTTTAGAGGAGAAATTTTTACTTTGTATAAACAACCCGACGTCCAAGACCCTGCACGTTGTTAAAGGCACAAAAGCGGCTCAAATTATTTTTATACCTGTAGCGGATACAAGGTACAATACTGCTTGCCAATTCTTGTTGAGCTCGTCACGCTCTTTAGTACGTTCTTGAATTTGACTCGTTATTACTTGCTGTTCTCGCTCGTATTGAGATTGCGACTCTCGAATTTGGCTTGATAACATCGTCGCGCTCGTTAGTAAGGTCCTCCATTTGGCTCACTAAATTCTCTGTCTCTCTCTCTGTAATTGAGAATGTAACTCGGCAATTTTCTGGTCCTTCTCACTATGCTATTTGCTAATTCTCGTTGAAGCTTGTCGCGCTCTTTAGTAAGTCCTCCAATTTGATTCGATAACTCTTCTTTTTCTCGCTCAAATCGAGATCGCAATTTTTTTGTTCCTCCTCTTTTTTTTTTTTCCTCACTAGGCTTCTCGTTTTGCGGAATCAAAAGAGGTATCGACCAAAGATCATCGCCCGTCGCTTCTTCTCCTCCTCCTCCATTTTGCGGTGGTAATCTAAGTGTGTCAAGGCAAATATCTTCACCACCAGTCGATCCTTCCCCTTTTTGCGAAGACTGCGAAGAAGAGGGTCTATTATTATCTATCACCCGCCAATTAATATTATCGCTACGAGAAGTAGAGGAATGATCTCGCTCATTGACTGTATCTTGTAATTTTTTATTCCAGTTTTCTATAAGCTGCTCACCTCGTTCCTGCGTGTTTTCATCCTTTAAGAGAAAAGCGGGACTAGAAAAATTCGCGTTTGTTTGGCGAGTCTCTGTTTCGTCTCTCCTATGCAGGTCTGCCTGAAGCTGTCTAATCTGTTCATGTAGATTTACCATTTCCGTACCAAGCTCTTCGTTATGTTGATTGTAGAGGGTACGTGACTCTTCAATTTGCAACTGTAATATGTTGCTGGTTTCCTCTAACTCTTGCCTTTTTTTGGTAAGAGTTTGTAACTCTTCATCGTGTTTTTGCTGCATATCAGAAAACTGTTTAACCAGCTCGGTTTTTTCTTCATTCTCCCGTTCACGTAATTGTTCGATTTGGTCTAATTGCGATTCTAAGTCTCCTGCCCTTTTTTCTGCCTCTTCATTTTTTTTTTATAGATTATCCAATTTCTTAGTTAGCCTATTTTTATCTTGTTCGAAACGAGTAGTCTTTTCAGTCAACTCGTTTTGGAGCTGCGTGTACTCTGATTGTAAGTTATTATAATTCTTTTGTAAATCCGAGATTCTTTTAGTAGCTTGCGCAAGGGATTCTGACTCTTCATTTTGGTCTGCATTGGCGTTGTGTAATTGGTTTTCTAAATGGGTTATAAATCGTTGCGACTCATTTACGTATCTTTCTAGTTGATCTCTACGGTTTTGCCACTCTGTTTCGCGTAATCTTTGTAACTTGAGCAAATTGTTATATTTCAACGTTAACTTTGTAACGGTGTGCGTGTATTTACTCCAATCTCGACATAAATTAGTTAGCCACTTTCTATCCACTTCTCCTGCTTTTTCATCTTCTTCTTCTTCTTCTTCTTCTTCTCCTCTTCCTTCGCTGCTTTTTTAGCGATACTTTGGTTTACAGTCTCGAAAGACAGTAGAAAATCGTCCATAACGGTCTTTTCATCATCATCATCATCATCGTTGCCAATTTCGGCGGCTAAATATTTGCTAGCAGCAGCATCATCATCATCATCATCATCATCATCATCATCATCATCATTGGGTTTTTTCTTTTTTCCTGATATGTCGGATGGCATAGAACGCGGCCTTTTTTTTATTGGGATTTAAAGATCTGGAAACAGTTCAAAGCTTCAAGTACCTGGGAGCCATTGTATCAGACCAGGGATCCAAGCCAGAAGTAGTATGCAGGACTGCACAGACAATAACAGCTTTGTCAAAACTAAACACCATCTGGAGAGATAAGAATATCTCACTTATCTCCAAGATCAGACTAATGCGCTCCCTTGTCATATCCATATTTCTGTATGCCTGTGAATCATGGACCCTGACTGCAGATTTGGAGAGAAGAGTACAGGCAGTGGAGATGAGATGCTTTCGGAGACTCCTTGGCATCTCCTACAAAGACCACATAAGCAACGAAAGCGTGCATAACAGAATCCAGCAAACCATTGGAACCTATGAGAACCTTCTAACGATCGTGTAAAAGCGTAAACTTAAATGGTATGGGCATGTCACAAGATCCCAAGGAATTACAAAGACAGTTTTGCAAAGGCACTGTCCAGGAGGAAGAAGAAGAGGCAGACCAAGGAAGAGCTGGGAGGATAACATCAGCGAATGGACAGGCCTAGAACTCAACAAAACCTGAGAAAGGCAGAACAGAGAGAGGAATGGAGGGAACTGGTGGTTGAGTCTTTGAGGGTGCCCCCACGGTCGTCAGACTAACGGGACAGATAGATAGATAGATAGATAGACTTGGCCGGTCCTGAATCGCCAGATCAGTGAAATACACTATTTAATTTAGATACAAGTTTGGTCGCAGCTATGTAGTTTATCTCCTCCTTGGCTAGCGGACGAAGTTCGTTTTTGAAAGGGCAAACTCGCAGGTAAATCGGGTATCTCAGCTAAAGTACGATCAAGACCTTTGGATAGAACATTAAACTCATCCCATGCCTTCAATAATTTTGAAACATACAAAAAATCTAAGAGACTCAAATCAAAATGCGTTTTGCCTTCAGTTGTTTCACAAATTTGTAAAAAACGCTTTGGCAGCTCACACACTTTCGTGTCAATTTGCGGTTTGCTTCGATATTGAAATCTCTCGACAGTATCTGGTACCATCTCTTGACAATATTTTACGTATTTATCACGCTCGGAGGTAGTCAGATGGGGTGTAAATAAAGCATTATCTCTTACCATTAACCACCTAAAATAGCGTATGACACATATATTTTTGGGCCGACAGTGTGTAATTACTGTTTCACCACGATTAACAAGCCAAAGTAGAGCCAAATATTTTTGTAAAAAAGGGGTTAAAAAACCTTCTTCTTCTAACCGCGCGGTTACATCCCTTACGTAAGATTCGTGTTTTGTATTGATGTACATCTGTATCAGACACCTGTTTGGAAGACCCTAGACCTAACACAACCTCTAGGTTGAAACAATAAGTTTTGATCTGATCTTGAGAAAGGTCCGGAGGAGATGTGGTGAGTAGAGAAAGCCAGTTCTGAATGGCAAAGGCGTCTAATATTTTATCGGAGTCCTCCAATATTTCATCATCGGAAAACTCCATTTTTTTTTTTTTTTTTTTAGACCTGATGATTTTTTTTTCTTCCCAATAACCGCTTTCCCCGATTTTTTGTTTGTGTTTTGTTTTGGCTTTACTCTCTCGGTTGTTTGAAACGCTCCTTTAGAGCACTGGTACATAGAAAAATAAAGCGTATGCGTAATTAGGACGTGGTAAACCCAATTACACGTATAAGCAGTCTTTGGGATGTACGATATAATTTTGTGAACAAATATGGCCAAGATTAATAAAGGGCATGGAGCAGCGCAACGGTGAGTCAAAGCTCCCTGATAAACTCGAGCGAACGTTCCGTCAATAAGGTGACTAGGTTTAAGTTTTTGAGTTGTTAACCACTTAAAAAAGTCAAAATAAACAAAACTATTATAATGACAAACTATACCTTCGTTATTGTGTTGATCGAGATGTTTTCTCAACACCTCAGGGGTAAAAAACTTTTGAAAACGGGCAGGAACATTTTGTACGTAATACTCGCGTAAACAAATAAAAGGGGCCTCCGGCATAGATGATCGATTTTCTTGATTAATACTCTCTTCCATTCTGGGAAAATAATTTTCGGTTTTGGGGGTCCCACTTTGTGGGCGTATAGGCGTTTTTTTTAATAGTTGTGAGGCATATCCGGCTTCCTCTTGGGTTTCTTTCGTTTCTTTTTATTATTAATTACTGAGTTTTTTTTTTTAACCTTAACAATAGCGGAATGGGACCTTCGTGGATATAAAGATTTTTTTTTTTATTCCTCTCTTGTATAATTATTGCTGTTTTTTTCGGTATATCATTTCTGATTTAGATGTCACCCGAGCCGAGAGATGATTAAAAAGTTTTGATTATGGGGTAGGACATTTTGGAAACTTCCGTCCATTTTTTGGGTATCGTCCGTTGTTGTAAAAACCACTTCCTTGTTTGTTGACCGTGTAGAGTAATGATCTTTTTAGAATTCGCTCGTACGCCACCAGAGTCAAAATTCTTTTAGTATCTGTTTTCAGAATAACGAAATACGTTGGTAGCTGTAAGGGCGGTTTGGGGTTAATTTAAGGACATAGCATTTCCTCTTCAAAAGGGTTTTTTTTAAAATGCCCAATTGGAATATTTATAAGGTCCGACCGGAAGAGCACGACCTGCCGTTAGAGCTTCGCGCCATGTAATTTTTCATTTTTCCCCACGCAGAGTTATCAAATCTCGTTAAACGCGGGACCCTCCTTAATCGTTTAAATTTCCCCGTTTCCCTTCCTATAGCAAGTTGCTAATGACTTAGTCTTCGTGCCCCACCAATGATTGATTGCTGTTGTAATAAGCGGTGTTTATTGGTTTCGCGCCTCCTCCTGAAATTCTGTTAGTTGTTTTCAATTTTTTTTCTGCATGGGCTGTGGGTTTTGGAAAAAGCATAAAACGGTCGGTAGTGGTAGCTGGCCAATAAACAATCTTTTCCAGGAAGCAATTAAGATCAGGTAGTGGCGTTTTGACGAACCCTTTTGTTGGGACGGTTAATGGACCACTCTCCGCATTCCTCTTTTGAAGTTAAAAAGTTTTCGTAGGTCATGGGACGTGGCATGTCTTTTACGTAACAAGTATCACAATGTCTTGAATACAGACAATCTGGAGGAATTAAAATCGTTTTTTACGAACGCGCTTTGCTGTAGTTTCATCTCTATTTAGCAGCGGGTATAGAAGTGCAGGAATTTTTTGGACATAAAGGCGGTGAGCGGTTGAGCAAAGAGACACTTAATATCGGCGATTAGGAATGGGGACAAAAAAATAAATGCTGAATGGGATCGTAACGGCCCTCAAACAAATAAGGGGGTTTATGCTCGTAAGAAGATTAAACCAAGCTTTCGTAACCCATCATTCTGGTCGTTATGTTATTACCGACCTGTTTGGGGGTGATAGGCTAGGTTTTTACAGTAGATAGAGAAGTTAAAAAGTTTCTGTCATAAAAAACTATTTGAGATGTTGGTTGATTTAATACGAAAACTGGCGGACTAGACTCTCTTGCAAAGCCTCGATGTTTTTGCCCTGTGACAAAAAATGTTGAATCGCCGGGTTTGCTGCTGGTTGACAAAAATACACCCAACTTTTGTTACTACTTTGAAGCCACGCTTCAAACTCATCGCGTGAGGGGCTTTGATGACCATATGGCCACGCACTATCATTAAAGTGCGTTAAAAACTTCCAATTGAGTTCAACTGGTTGCCGGTACATACCCACTAATCGGTTTTCTATCTCGTGACCTTCATTGTCTAAAAAATAAAAAGGCGAAATGTATGGCGAGCCAGCGTAACTTCTCCTACTAAAATAGAAAACTATAATAAAAAAAAAGAGAACCGCCTAGGAATCCATTGTTTACTTTTTTTTTTTCTTCCTTCATTCTCTCTCTCCCCCCCTACTTTTTTTTTTTTTTAAAAAGGGAAAAAAAATATTATATATATCACATACACACACACCTCACACACCCACCACACAGAGTTATGATCTGTAGGTTTATTAGCGACGGTGGTCGCGGGTCATTGTCGGTGACGTAGCTACAAAAGAGATTGAGGATAATCGAGCCAAGGTTTTTCTCCGAACCCCCGGTACCTTTTTTACATATCAGTAACGATGGTGGAGTTGAATGGAAAATTGACGATAATATTTCGCTGCAGGAAATTGTTGAGCTTGTGAGTCAAAAACTACCCCCTAAATTTTATAAAAATGATAAAGAACAACGGCCATTAAAACAAAGTTTTGTCTATAAAGAGTTTATACAGCGATATACGAAGCAAAATGGTTCTTTTATAGTCCCTCGATCTCTCAACGATTGTTTTATTTTAATAGAAGGCGAAAAAAAATCGCTATTATTTGAAGCTGCTCAAGTAACGCAACGGCTTAATTTTGAATATAACCTACTCTGTCCTTGCTTACACTTTACTGAAAATGTCGAAAAAGAAATAATGTTACAAATATATTCTTTCTATTTAACGAAAATGGAGGAGGAGGAGAAGAATTTTTCAAATAATGATGATGAAGGTTGGCAACCAGCCAGCGAGGAAGTGTTAGATACTTGTCAAAGATTTTACCAGTTGAGATCTTTTGCTAAAACCTGTCCCCGTCTTTTAAGAGGAAAAGTCCGGAAAAGAAGAGCGAGCGCCACGGCGACAATTTTTTCGTTTTGTGCGTACGATTATCTATTAACACGTAGCTAACTAAGTGAGTAGTTACGAGCTGGAAAATAAGTGTTTCGAGCGGTTTATGACGATGGTCGCACGAGCGGTTCTGCTGCGGCTGCTGACTTCTGCTTTTATTACGATCTTTCTGGACTCAGTTTCCTTTCGGGAGCGATTGTTGAAAAAAGGGGTAAGTAGAGTTATGCTTCAATATCTTATTTAGTGAAACTGTTCGCGGGAATGATGTAGTTAGATACCCTCAATTACCAAGCGTGTTTATCGCTGGTTTGGATGGTACCGGATTTTTACTTTTTGACGAAGGCGGGACATTTTTTGGTAGGTAGGGATAGGTCCCTCAGCGGAGCAACCGTTTTCTACTGCCTTGTACTTCTTTTAGAGGCGTGCCAAAACAAACTTGTTGTGGTAGTTGGCTTTTTTGAAGCACAGCCGATTCTAATACCAATGTTTTTGCGCAAAATGGGCAAAATATTGAGACGAAACTTCATGCCAGATAGTTTTTTGACAAAAGCGCTTCGATACTGCTACGGCAATATCGAAGAATTTTTGATATTACGGCGTTAGTGGTTTATTCACTAGTAAAGAACAGGTAGAAGAAAACCTCAGACAAAAATATATCTTAAAGGTTTTTTCATTTTTTAGAAGAAATCCGATTCCCTACAGTATGTTATTATAGTCAGAATACGTGCGCGAGCGAGTTTGTTTTTAGTTGGTTTTTTGTTTTAGGAGGGTTTATTACGGAAAACTCTTTGTCACGGGATTTAGCTATAAAAAAATGTTTAGGAAAAAAAAAAAAGTATTTTTAAAAAAAAAAAAAAGGGGGGGGGAAGTTTTATTTGATTCCCAGGTTCTTTTTTTTTATCCCCTCTTCTAATAATTAAAGCCTTAAACACCCTTTTTTTCCTAGTTTCAAATTTTGTTTTGGTAGTGAAGTTCTATCAGTGTTTTAAATTTTTTTTTATATATTTACCATGTTGTGTATTGTTGTTTTGTTACGACTCTTTTTGGTTTACTTTTTTTTTTTTATTTTTGTAGATAAATATTTTTTTGTATTTAAAACATTTTTAGGTGAGTTTAGTAGGCGGGGGTGAAGAAAAAAAAATACTGGCTAAACAAATACTGGTGGTTTGAGGTATGATTGGAGCAGGAAACCGCTGCAATGAAAAAATTGGAAAAAACAGTCTTAACGAGTTGTCTCCCACCTTAGATGTACTTTGCTTGACGAAATGTGTGATGACAATACGGGTAAACCTATGCAACACTTTATAATGGCAGCTAAACGGGTTAATCGTGGGAGTTATTTGTTTTGCTCAACGTTTGATCAATCAATGTAAAATGTTGGAGTTTTTTGACAAAGAACAACAACCGGCGGGGTCATCACAGTTTCGCCATCGCATAGTTGTCCAAGACAGAGGATTATTGGATGTTCTTGCTTTTATCCAATTGCAAATGTGTCAAATTGTTAAAAAAAAAACGAAAGCAAACCTCTCTGACCAAAAAAAAGAGGAGGTACAAGAGGAGCATACAAAATTAAAAAGTCTCTATTTTGCTGTTGAGCGCGAGTGGTTGGCCCAGCTCAAAAAGTTAAGCGAACGAAATATATATATTCTTTACTTTTTTTTTGAGGCGCGAGATGAGGTGATTACAGAGAGGGTGTTTTTTTTGTTATTTTTTTTTTTTTTTTTTTTGTTTTTTGTTTTTTTTCTTTCTTTGGTTTTTTATTTTTTTTTTTTTAGTTTTGTTTTTTTTTTTTTTTTTTTTTTTTGCTGTTTTAGTTTTTTTTTTTTTTTTTTTTTTTTTTTTTTTTTTTTTTTTGCCTCCCGAGCAAAAACCAATCCGGTGCGAGAACCCGAAGCTAAGCTCTTTGAGAGCGGTCAAGGACATGATATTAACAAAGCATTGGTTACCTTTATTCAATCTTATAAATTTGATAACAAACTTAGACACATACCGATAATAAGCTACGAGGTTTACTCTGTCAATTCAGAAAATGATTCGGTTGTAAAATTGGTCAAGGATGAAATACTACACAAACTTTTGTAAAAATTTTTGTTGTTGTGATAAATATGATGAACTGCTACATATATATATATTATTAGATATAACAAAAACTTTACTAAAGTGGTAATGTTTCTTTTTTTTTAAAAGTAAGAGCATGTAAAAGATTATTTATGTAACATTTTTTTAACTGGATATACAAAAATATTATCGGAAGTCATGTTTCCTATTTTTTACCACCGACTGTTCGAGCCCTGCTTGGCCCCCTCCCTCACCTATGGTGTTTTTTTTTTTTGTTTTTTGGGGGGGGGGGGGGTGGAGGAAGGGGCACGGGGAGAAGTGAGGAGGTGCGGTGGAGCATATAATTATAATTAATATAAATTTTTTATTTATTAATATATTTTTTTTTTTTTTTTTTATTTTTTTTTATAAAATTTTATATATTCTTGTTTTATTTTGTTTTTTTATTTTTATTTTTTTTATTTTTTTTTTTTATATGCAGTGTCCATATTTTTTATGTAGAGCGTTGCTCTTTTTCCTTTTTTTATTATTTTGTTGGGGTGGTGGTGGTGTTGTGGGTGTTTTTTTTGTGTTGTTGTTTTTGTTGTTGGGGGTTTTTTTTTTTTTGTGGTTTTAGGGGTTTTGTTTTGTTTTTGTGTGGGTGTTGTTGGGTGGGGTTGCAAGGGTTGGGGGTGTAGCGGCTATGATTGGTATAGGAGTATGGATTGTTTTTTTTTTGTATATATGGTGTGGATGTTCTTTTTTTTGTGTTTTTTTTTTTTTTTTTTTTTTTTTTTTTTTTTTTTTTTTTTTTTGTTTTTTTTTTTTTTACATTTTGTTTTTTGTTTTTTTAATGTATTTTTTTTTTTTTTTTTATATTTTTTTTAAAATGCTAAAATAGCGGAAAGCGCTTTTGATTTTCGGGTTTTTTTTTTTTTTTTCTTGTTGTTATTGTTGATGATGTTTGTAGTGGCATAGTAGTTTCATGTTTCCTACACTATATTTGGACAAAATTAATAACGTGTTATGGTAAATATATTTCTGTTTTGTAATAAGAAACATATTAAAATACTTTTTTAAGAGCACTATCCTGCGGTAAATTTTTAAATTCTGCATCATTTTATTTAGTAAATACACAAATTCCTTCCATAATTTAGTAAATTGTAAATTTTATGAGTGATTCAGTGAGTTTGCAAGGGCGGCGGGTTGTTTTTTACTTTGTATTTTTTGTTAAAAAATTTACTATTTTTGTGAATATTTACGGTGGTAAGGGAGTAAAATATATAATAATATGTTTAATACGCGTGGTGTGTTGCTTACTACTACTATACTACGAGGTTACAGTCGCCGGGCGGGGGGGGGGGGGCCCCCCGTCACTCACTTACTCACTCGCTTCAGCTGCTGGCTGTTGTTGTTGGGCTGTTACTTACTGCGTATATGAGTATGTGTATGTGGTGTATTTTGGTGGCCGGCGGGTTATGGGATGGCGGAGATAGAGGATAGAGGGAAAAAAAAAAAAAAAACCAAACTCCTCCGGGTTTGTTTTTTTTTTTTTTTGGGGGGGGGAGTTGTTGTTTTGTTTTTATGCTAAAGCACAATAACTCGAGCTAAAAAAAAAAAAAAAACATCACCAGAGAGAGAGAGAGAGAGAGAGAAGAGAAGAGAGAAAAGAAAAAAAAAAAAAGAGAAGAGAATAGAAATAGAATAGAATAAAAGACAAAAAAAAACTTACATACATTACATACATACATACTTACATAATAGGAAAAACGCCCTTATCTCCCCCCCCCTCCCCCTCTCTCAAAAAAAAAGAGAGCAGGACAGACAGGTAAACAGACAGAACAGACAGAAACAGACAAGGAAACAGACAGGAAAGAAACAGACAGAAAAGACGAAACAAGACTAACACTGGGGGAGGAGGGTTTTTTTTTTGTTTTTTTTTCAAATGGTTTTAGTGGTGTATATATTTTTTTTTCCTCTGTGTGTGTGCGCGCTACTTCCCAAAAGGTGGAGAGAGAGAGTGAGCAAGAGGAAAAAAACAAAAAAAGGAAGGAGGAGAGGGCGGAGGGAGGGGGAGAGAGAGAAAAAAAAAGGGGGGGGTGGAGAAAAAAAAAAAAGGGGGGGGGGGAAAAATAAAGGGAGAAGAAGAAAGAGGAGGAGGAGGCGGAGGGTTGCGGTGATAGTGGTAGTGGTAGTGGTGGCGGCGGCGGTGATAGTGGTAGTGGTGTGCGGCGGGACGGTGTTGATTGTGGTGGTGGGTGGTGATTAGTGATGCATTGATAAGTACAGTTTCTATTGCTAGTGCTACAAACTCCTACTCCTACTCGCTTGAGCTTGTGAACAGAACAGCCTCTATATGACACCCCCTCGACCATCTACATTAGAATAACCAATAGATGATATCCTGGAATATAATGTGTCATCTGCACCTATCCTACGCGCAGTTTATCCCTCCGTCATCCACCTCCTATCACCCCTCTGTCTTACATCTCGCTGCGAGTAGAGGAGATTTCTTTTCATTCCCTCCTACCTCATAGACCCATGATCGTCTACCCGTCGCTTCAGTCACGTGTGTGTAAAGAAACAACGCCTCGTTTATGACTCACTATTACCGCATTCCCTGGACTCTATTAATCAGCGAATATGCTGGTGTGAGTGATATTGATTGAGGAAACAACGTATGTCTACCTCTACTAAAGGAACACTAACCGATTCATAAAAACCCCAAAACTCATCTTCACAGGAAAATGTACGGCATCGATATCCCGGACAAGTAGTGTCACCATGTAATAAATATGAAGACATTCAGCCATCCTGTTCTAACCCTGACCACTGTAAAACGTAAGACTAACTCAGAATCTTGAAGCGCCGACAACGCCACTGACACCCCTTCAACAATCAAGCCCCCACTTTTATAGACGCAACACCCGAACGCCTCCACTATCTAAAAATCCACCTGTCCATAATACCAGCTCAGCCGCAAGTGGTGCACGCCATGTGTTACATGGAGTACGAGCCGTCCCTCATAGTACTGATTGACCCGCCAGACATACTCCCTACACCCATCGCGATAACTGTATGCTGCTATGCAAATAAACCCTCAAAAGAGCCCCTCCCACTCGCGCCTTCGAATCAAGACAACCCCACCACCTCTTATTTGCCCTCTATCGGCACGCTATTTCCATCTCCTGTTATCACTGGAATGATGATTGCTATATATTGACCTCGTAACTCTATGATAGCACGAGACTCAACCGCCTCACCAACTAGAAGTGTCATCCAGAGCAATGTCCCCCTTTCCGGGATACTGCATGAGCTTCCTACCCCTAGGAACTCGCGCCATAACCGCCCTCCACCTATCTGTTGGTTACCGTCAGGATTTGAGATAACCTGTATGCTTCTTATATCCCCTCATAAGAAATCATAACAGAACTTCGCATATACTCACTCGACTGGCCGAACCACCCCCACGCCACCACACAACGCACCGATTGGAGTTAGGAATTTATCGACAGGCAACTACCAACCATCACCCATCCCGCCCCCTTCTCCTACTCTCTCCGCGCCCGCCTGCGCGCCAAGCCCTTGAATATCCCCCTACATCTACAATCCCTCACTTGGCTCAATACTTCCCGTCAATTCTTACATTAGCCCGTCTTCCGTCACTAAACAGTATCCGGAGCCCGCACGCAAATAATTACTAAACTCTTTTTGAGTGAACAAATAATAGCTCTCCGTCAGAAACTCGAGAGCGCTCTGTCCTCCACTCTCCGTGTGAATTACACTTTTGTGATTACTCACATAAAGTAAGATCCCACTATACCGACACAATAATTAAAAAAAGCTACCAATTCCTTTAGACCTAAAGCACCCAGAACCCGCTCTCCTTCGTGTAAAAGAGCTTCTGACTGCAGTCTGATTTGATCCGGTATTTCACTCCCCGCCCCCCTCCAATCTCCTAACTCACAATTCAACCCCCAAAAATGCCCCACTCTCCAAACACCACCTTAAGACAAAAAGATGAGACACTACAAGTACCAACTACCCGACTGCATGTACCACTGTGCCCAAAACTCGAGCCCGCGCCCAAGCCCCCCACAAGAAGATAGTGTTACCCCAAACAACGCCAGACCACAAGCGAACGCCCCGCGGTCAAACCCCCCCCCCCGAGAGATATAGCGTGGAATCCGAATGATCACAATCATAAAATAGTCCCTACCCAGAAGCGAAAACAGATGACTCAGCAGTATTCATAATCATACAACGAGTTGAACTAGATCTCACACCTAAATAAAAAACTAAGAGTAAGTCTGTGATAAACGAACTAAATAAATAGAAATAGAATACACACATACTTCATACAAATAGCTGTGACAAATAATCAAAAGAAGAATATACGGGTAACTTAACTGATCACCAACCTATTATATAACCTGACCCCGAAACAAAAATCCTAATATGAAAAAACCTTCGTTAGAGAGTCTAGTTACTGTGCTGTGTCTTTCCTATAAAATATGTGTTTTTTTCTTGTACCATAACAATATATTAGCTTGCAAATAGAGAATAATACGTCTATTTATACTAATGACCACCTCTACAGAACAACACAAGAGATAAAATACACACACCCACACTCTCATAATAGATCAACTCAGAACATCTGAAGCGTTGACTCGAACCTGTGCCTTACCCCGTACATCGCTGCTATGATTGTTACAATTACCGCTACACGAGTCCTCATAACGCCTTACCTACAGTATGCTACGCGTGTTCTCGCTTTCAATAGCGCGCGAGAAGATCGAGCACTCTAACGCCCCGCTGTCCCCCGTGTCACACCTACACATCAATACCAACAAACTATAATCTAAACATCCACACCCAGAAAGAGACAAATATATACATCCCCCTTACAAAAAAAAATACCTCCTACCTATACTACTCACAACACATATCCCACACCAACCCAACATCTATTAACATATCAATATATATAATATCATACTATAAAATAACTACAATCCCACAATATACTAACAACCATCTACCAACAATACACAATCACACACAAACTACCAACTAATCTACAAAATAAAATAACAAATCCCACTACCATCGGTCGCTTCCCCACGGACTTAAGTTATAAAACAATCACCTCCAATCAATAATCTAATATACCTAAATAATAAGTAACTATCATGAACATGTAAATGTACTCCCCAAGAAATAATATAAAGAATACCACTAACATCCTCCTCCTCCAAAGTACTACCAAACCGCCCGGAAGCGTGGCAGAAAACCCCCCACCTCCCCAATTAAAGACTACCCCATACGGTTCCCGATGTCAACCTTTTTAAAGAGCGCCATACCAAAACCAGTTAGCTTCTGTCACTCCCCCAATAAGCAAATAATGAACCCTAAACCCCCCCTTCGCTTATCGCGATATTATGTAGAATCTCGCTGCATGTGCTTGTTCTGTAGTAAAGTTAATTTGTTCTCTATGTATCTGTAGTTCACCCCGTCTGTATGTGACACGTTAACCCACGCCTATCCTCAAAAAGAAATTGGAACAAAGTATGAGATGTGGCATTTATAATTGTGTAACGCTGTAACTCCCAAATAAATAAGACAACACGCACCACTAGCGAGCAGATACTATAATATGTTGAACTCGTGCCCTGTGTTTGATTGTCTGTGCGAAACCCATCAGCCTAAAATTATCATCAGTAAGATTTAGCCCCTAAAAAAGTTTTTCTTAATCAATCTCGCGTGCTACATCGCTCTCGCTACCATGAAAAGGGGGAGCGCAAAAATCCACTGTTAAGTGAGACCGTACCGATTAGGCCATGTGCTGACATACTCACCGCGCCGTCATGAGTTTCTTTTATATGTCCTCTCTGTTTTTTTGCGTCGTCTACATACGTAAAGTAAAACAAAGACACCTTTTGGTGTCACCATTCTGTCCCAAATAACTCTCTATCATGTCCTCACCCAGATTGTACGTACTCTCGACACGCGCTAACCCCTCTATAACCATAATGATAACCCCTCCCCCTGATCCTCAACATCGTTACATGTATTCAATGATCTCACGCTCTGGAATAATGTATACTGTAAGAGTGTATAACGAGGGGACTGTCGTAACCCCCGTATCTTTATTTTGTCGATGTCCACACACACCATAGAGTCTCTCCGGGCACCCCTATCGTTTTCTGAACTAGGAACCACCCTATTGCCCCTTGCATCTCGGTAGACGAGAGTTGTGTGTTCTGTTGTGTCCACACGCCGATCTATCCTCGCCCCTCTACGCTATTTGTTCCCTTTTCCCGCAGTCCCCCGTCGTCCCTCCACCCTAATCTCTAAATGACTTAGCCCGCGATATAATCGCTCCACTGCTGAGCAAGTGAGAGCGAATACGACCTCGGCTATTGATGTCGACTCACACGGACGTGCTCTCCCATATCCTAATGTCAAAAACGCGAAGTAGTTCTCCTCTCCTCTCGCTCCACACAGCGACGCCTCTCAACTGAGTGATATCCACACTAACGCTACGCCTCCACACCGACGTATTCACTATGTTTACTGCAAAAGAGAACTCTTGCATGGCGCGTGGGGGGTGAGAGAAAAGGGCGTCTTTTATTAGGTGTGTGAGTGAGGAGGATTAGACGTCTTAGTCTGCTCTATGTGTGCGGTCGTATGTACTTTTTTTCATATATTTTGCGCCCACGTGTTGAAAAGCAATATCATTCGAATATTGCCCTAACAAACATCAACATTCCCTTCCCCTCCCCCCTAAAACACCCCCACCATACTCCCATATTTTCTTGCGGGGCTGGAATTTTG
The DNA here is from genome assembly GCA_028751875.1 of Rapana venosa. Taxonomy (NCBI): domain Eukaryota; kingdom Metazoa; phylum Mollusca; class Gastropoda; order Neogastropoda; family Muricidae; genus Rapana; species Rapana venosa. The sequence continues at coordinate 29,166,027 of CM054141.1, forward strand.
GGTGTGGTTCGTCATAGGAGTGAGGGTGTGAGCAAAATCAGTCTCGACAGCCTGGATGACGAGTTCCCAAAAATTTTCTCGTAAGATGCAACCTAATTGCCCCCAAAATACCCTAAATCAACCTATATTGCCAATATTCTGTTTTCATTAGCCCATACGTCATAGAAAGCTCTTTTCACCAGATTTTTCTCTCCCTACCTACTACTAAAAAAAAACAAATCCCCCAAACCAACCCCCCTCATACACCTAAACACTACCCCCACCCACACCCCCCCCCACCCACACCCCCCCCCCCCCCCCCCCCCCCCCCCCCCCCCCGCCCCCCCCCCCCCCCCCCCCCCTGTTTTTGAAATAGGGTGGAGAAAAACTGTGGAAGGGAAGGAAAAAAAAAAAGGAAAAAAAAAAAAAAAAAAGAAAATAAAGAAAATGGGAAAAGGAGAAAGAGTGGGAAAAAAAATGGAAAAATGAATGAATGAAGGAAAATAAGAAAAAAAGAAAAAGTGACATGAAAGAAAAAAAAAAGGTAAAAAAAGAAAAAAAGGAAAAAAAAAAAAAAAAAACGAAAAAAAAAAGAAGGGGTAAAAAAAAAAAAAGGAGTCTTTGCTTAGCTTTCTTTAGCATAGCTTTGCGACACCTTTCTTTCTCTTTATCTTAAAAAAATGAAAAAAAGGGGAAAGAAAAAAGGAGCTTTAGCTTTTTCTTTAGCTCACTTTTTTTCTTCTTTGCTTCTTAAGGCGAAACTGTGAAAGTGAAAAGAGAGGAGAAAAGATGGTGGGTGGACTCTTAATTATTTATTAATGTAATGTTTTTTAAGTTGGTTGAGCGACTGTGGAAAGAGAGAAAAGGAGAAAGTGGAAACTGTTCGTAACACAAAAAAAAAAAACAAAAAAATAACAAGACGCGTTTAAGATTTTTGTTTTATAAAGATGACGGCGACTGTGGAGAAGTAGAACTATGTGTGGATGGGGAAAAAAGGAGCTTAAAGCTAGAGAGAGAATAGCTTAAAAAGTGGGGGGAAACGGAGGAGAAAAATGTGAGGGATTTGCGAAAAAAGGTGGGGGTTGGGGATAGGGAAGGAGGGGAGGTGAAGGGGAGAGGGGGAAGTGGGAAATAGTGCTGTGTGGAAAAGAAAAAATAGGATGGGAGGGGGGTGTGACAGGGGAGGGAACTATGTGAAAAGGAATGGGTGATATAAGGTGAAAAAAGGAAGCTTTAGCTCTTCTTTTTGCTTTTTGAGCCTTAGGCTTTTCTTTTTAGCTCTATGAAAGATAGATTGGGAATAAATGAGGTTGGGGGGAAAAATATTGGGACACTGGGTAAAAATGGAAGCTTAATGGCGGGAGAGGGTATATGAAAAGGAAGCTTATTTGGTAAGGGATAATGAGGAAAAAAAATGAAAAAGACTTGTGAGAGAAATGTATTGGATAGAAGGTAAAGGGGGAAATAAGGAAAAATTTGAAGGGAATGTAAAAAGGGCTTGAGAGCTAGCCTTTTCTGAGACTTTTCTGTGTGAATAAAAAGGGTAAAGGCTTATGAGAGGAAAAAATGGAAAAAAAAGGAGAGATAGCCTTTTCAGCTTTTTAAGAAGCTAGCTTTTTGAGCATTTGGCTTTTTCTCTTACTTTAATAAGCAGAGGGCTTTAAGAAGAAAGATTTGATAGCTTTCTTATGCTTAGCTTTAGCTTTTTTTCGGTATGGAAAAAGGATGCTTTGGCTAGCTTTTCTAGCTTTTGTGCAATGCTTTTTGGGGAGAAGATGAGGAGGTGGTGAAGGGTAGGAGCAAAGAGATTGCTTGGCTTTTTTCATAGCTTTTCTAGGGGTGAGGCCTTTTTATAGCTATAGCGATGGCTTTCGAGGGGAGAGGGGAAAAGGGGGGGAAAAAAGAAAAGAAGATAGAAGAAAGGAAGAGATGAGTAGAAGAAAAGAAGTAAGCTTTAAAGGTTCCGCGCTGTGAAAAAACTCTGGGGGGGAAAAGGGAATACTGCTTGTAGGTGATAATGGAGCTTTTATGCTTTTAAGCTGTTTTATATATGTATAAGGCTTTTATATTTTGCTAAACTGATCTGGTGGTAGAAAAGGAATGCGTTGATGAAAGCTTTAAGCCTTTCTCTTGCGGAAGCTGGAAGCTTTAGCTTTTTCTATAGCTTAGCTCCTATGGTAATAGGAAAAGAAAAGGATGGGGGGTGTGTGAATTGAGGAAAAGGGGAGGGAATAAAGGAGCTTTTCTTGCTTTTCTAATGAACGGAGGATATGTTAACAGAATATTGCGAAAAAAAAAAAAAAAAAAAAAAAGGTTGAATTATTGCTAAAAAATTGGCAAAAAAGGATTTCAATCAACCTGAAGAAGATTTTTAGGGAACGTGTCATCCAGGCTGTGTCGAGATGGTTTTGAGCTATTAGTATTTCTGATGACGAAAATAATTATTTTGAATCATGAAACAGATTGAATTTAAGGGGATTACATGGTTGGATTGGGAGAGGACTTTTTTTTTTGTGCTTGACAGATGTTGAAATAATGGCAATTTATAAATTGGCAATATCGTTATATTGCGTTTCACACGTGGGTCGCAATATTTTTGGAAAAAAAAGTTACGACTGAGGAGTGTTAAACTCTAATTCCAAAAAAAATCCTACCATAAAGTCGCCCTTTATCTCCTTTCACCCCCCCCCCAGCTATTTCTTTTGCGTATTTATAAGGTAAGTATTGGAGCTTTTTTTTGTTTATAAATACATATTTTTTTCTTTTTCTTTTTAGTATTGTTTTTCATTAGTTTTTTTACCAGCCTTTTCGAAAAAAAAAGCTTTTTCATCTTGTTCGTTTAACCTAACACTTCGCCATCGCGGGCATTCCGCCAGAGCCAATTTTGTTAGCGTAGTTTGGCCCTCGCTCGGTTTTCTTTTTGGGGTCCTCGAATCTAGGAGTTCGGAGTAATCAATAAGAACAAAACCACCGTGACTAAAACTACACCGGCGACGCTCGAGGACGGATTAAAATATTACAAATACACCGCAAAAATACTATGTACGACCTTTTCCTAACCCTGCTTTGCTTGTAAATCATCAACACCTTCCGCGCCCTTTTTGAACTTTTTTCCGACAACTCGACATGTTCCCTGTCCTTATAAACCCTGCGAGTATCTCGCGTATATACTTTTACCAAATAGCTGGTGAAAAACCGCTGTGAAAAGCGGACCAGAGTACTTTACGTGATAACGTTTTTTCTTTCGCAGACCCGAGGGGTTTTGTTATCTAGTTCGGTACCGCCTTCATAGTCCACTGACTGTCCAATTTGTTGAAAGTTGAGCGATATTTTCCGTCGAATGATATGATCCTTGAGAATGCTATCGTAACTTTGCTTCCTCTATTGTTGAATTTGTTTTCTTTATGTCATAATGTGTGCGAGTCGAGTTCGGAAAGACTTGATAAGGTAATATGTTTTTTAATTTGTGCATTTGGTGTAGGTACAGTTTGATTTTCCTTTGGACCGTGATGAGGTTAGTAGCAATGTTTATTAATTGATTAAAGTAATTTGCTCATCATCATCTTACAGGCCATGTAATGATTTGTAGCTACCGTTAGGTCTAAATTTCTTGTAGTGTGATTCTACTGGGGTTGTTTTTTATGTTTTATTATTAATATATTATTATTATTTATTATTATTATTTTTATTATTATTTATATATCCAAAATAATACTTCTTTTAAAATTTTTTAATATCATCATAATATTATTTATTATTATTATTATTATTATTATTATTATTATTATTATTATTTATATATCCCAATTGTTCTCAGCTCTTGCCAAGACATTTTTTTAGTTTAGGGTGGGTGTTTCATCTTCAATCACCACACTAGAAGTTAGTTTCGTCTGATGACTATCGCTTCTGCGTTTTGTCTTCCCTAACCATTCGAATCGCTGCTTTCCGCCCTTTAAATTTAATCGTCGTTGATTAAAAATCGTTAGTGATGACTCCAATTAATTAAATTGTTGCTGTAAATAAAAAATAAATTCGAGCTATCTCGAAGAGAAAAGAAAGTAATGACGTCGTCTTTTTTACAAACTCCATTAAAAGGAAGATCGGAAGAGCTTCGGTTGATTGAATCATATTTCTATCTCTGTAACCGATAAAAGGATAAAACTCGGTGAGTTTTGGGGGTCTCGGGAAACTCGACTCGATAGGGACGCGTTAAAGCTATGCGTTAAGGAGCTACTGTCAGATTTAAAAAGGTATAGATGTCTTTATATCGTTGCGGAATATTTATTTCGATGGAACCAAATTTTTTGTTTTGGAGGAGTATCGTGTTGTAAATAAAGGATGTTTTGCTCACGTTTTTTAAGCCGCATCGAAATGGCTATAAAATTTCTTTTTCGCCGTTTGTTGTTGTCAGCTAGAATTACCATCCTTGGTTTACAAAACACCCGATAGGCATACCTAGGATCTATAAACAAAAAGGCGCGATTATCCGTCCTGAGACTCGGAATATCGAGAAACTATGCACGGGAATATGATGACAGGGGCTGAAATTTTTATAAATAACTTTTTCTCCTTTGTACCAACGACTTTCTTTCTTTTGACTCGTTGGGACCTAAAAGCTTGGCTCATAGTCGCACCGAAGGAAAAAAAAATAATTAGTAGTTAGATTGTCTACTAGTTATCAGTTAGCATACGATTGTTTTCATACTCTCGTTTGAGAAGCTTCGCAAGCTCATTTTGTTGAATCCGCGATTCGGGATTTATTAATTGATTTTAATTGAAGTTATAATTGATAATTTTGCCGCCGACGAAAATATTTTATCCAGTTAAATAAAAACTGTAGGTGATCACCCAAATCTTTGTGCGTTAGATTTTGTTGAGGTGGGTGGTTGGGGTGGTGGCTGTTGACAAGTTTTTTTTTTGCGCAAATGTTTGTCCGGGGTTTTTTACATGCGGATCACCACCATTTGAGGGTTCCCGGTTTGGGGGTCCCACTTTGTGGGCGTATAGGCGTTTTTTTTAATAGTTGTGAGGCATATCCGGCTTCCTCTTGGGTTTCTTTCGTTTCTTTTTATTATTAATTACTGAGTTTTTTTTTTTAACCTTAACAATAGCGGAATGGGACCTTCGTGGATATAAAGATTTTTTTTTTTATTCCTCTCTTGTATAATTATTGCTGTTTTTTTCGGTATATCATTTCTGATTTAGATGTCACCCGAGCCGAGAGATGATTAAAAAGTTTTGATTATGGGGTAGGACATTTTGGAAACTTCCGTCCATTTTTTGGGTATCGTCCGTTGTTGTAAAAACCACTTCCTTGTTTGTTGACCGTGTAGAGTAATGATCTTTTTAGAATTCGCTCGTACGCCACCAGAGTCAAAATTCTTTTAGTATCTGTTTTCAGAATAACGAAATACGTTGGTAGCTGTAAGGGCGGTTTGGGGTTAATTTAAGGACATAGCATTTCCTCTTCAAAAGGGTTTTTTTTAAAATGCCCAATTGGAATATTTATAAGGTCCGACCGGAAGAGCACGACCTGCCGTTAGAGCTTCGCGCCATGTAATTTTTCATTTTTCCCCACGCAGAGTTATCAAATCTCGTTAAACGCGGGACCCTCCTTAATCGTTTAAATTTCCCCGTTTCCCTTCCTATAGCAAGTTGCTAATGACTTAGTCTTCGTGCCCCACCAATGATTGATTGCTGTTGTAATAAGCGGTGTTTATTGGTTTCGCGCCTCCTCCTGAAATTCTGTTAGTTGTTTTCAATTTTTTTTCTGCATGGGCTGTGGGTTTTGGAAAAAGCATAAAACGGTCGGTAGTGGTAGCTGGCCAATAAACAATCTTTTCCAGGAAGCAATTAAGATCAGGTAGTGGCGTTTTGACGAACCCTTTTGTTGGGACGGTTAATGGACCACTCTCCGCATTCCTCTTTTGAAGTTAAAAAGTTTTCGTAGGTCATGGGACGTGGCATGTCTTTTACGTAACAAGTATCACAATGTCTTGAATACAGACAATCTGGAGGAATTAAAATCGTTTTTTACGAACGCGCTTTGCTGTAGTTTCATCTCTATTTAGCAGCGGGTATAGAAGTGCAGGAATTTTTTGGACATAAAGGCGGTGAGCGGTTGAGCAAAGAGACACTTAATATCGGCGATTAGGAATGGGGACAAAAAAATAAATGCTGAATGGGATCGTAACGGCCCTCAAACAAATAAGGGGGTTTATGCTCGTAAGAAGATTAAACCAAGCTTTCGTAACCCATCATTCTGGTCGTTATGTTATTACCGACCTGTTTGGGGGTGATAGGCTAGGTTTTTACAGTAGATAGAGAAGTTAAAAAGTTTCTGTCATAAAAAACTATTTGAGATGTTGGTTGATTTAATACGAAAACTGGCGGCTAGACTCTCTTGCAAAGCCTCGATGTTTTTGCCCTGTGACAAAAAATGTTGAATCGCCGGGTTTGCTGCTGGTTGACAAAAATACACCCAACTTTTGTTACTACTTTGAAGCCACGCTTCAAACTCATCGCGTGAGGGGCTTTGATGACCATATGGCCACGCACTATCATTAAAGTGCGTTAAAAACTTCCAATTGAGTTCAACTGGTTGCCGGTACATACCCACTAATCGGTTTTCTATCTCGTGACCTTCATTGTCTAAAAAATAAAAAGGCGAAATGTATGGCGAGCCAGCGTAACTTCTCCTACTAAAATAGAAAACTATAATAAAAAAAAAGAGAACCGCCTAGGAATCCATTGTTTACTTTTTTTTTTTCTTCCTTCATTCTCTCTCTCCCCCCCTACTTTTTTTTTTTTTTAAAAAGGGAAAAAAAATATTATATATATCACATACACACACACCACACACACCCACACACACAGAGTTATGATCTGCCTAGGTTATAGCGACCGGTGGTCGCGGGTCATTGTCGGTGACTTAGCTACAAAAGAGATTGAGGATAATCGAGCCAAGGTTTTTCTCCGAACCCCCGGTACCTTTTTTACATATCAGTAACGATGGTGGAGTTGAATGGAAAATTGACGATAATATTTCGCTGCAGGAAATTGTTGAGCTTGTGAGTCAAAAACTACCCCCTAAATTTTATAAAAATGATAAAGAACAACGGCCATTAAAACAAAGTTTTGTCTATAAAGAGTTTATACAGCGATATACGAAGCAAAATGGTTCTTTTATAGTCCCTCGATCTCTCAACGATTGTTTTATTTTAATAGAAGGCGAAGAAAAATCGCTATTATTTGAAGCTGCTCAAGTAACGCAACGGCTTAATTTTGAATATAACCTACTCTGTCCTTGCTTACACTTTACTGAAAATGTCGAAAAAGAAATAATGTTACAAATATATTCTTTCTATTTAACGAAAATGGAGGAGGAGGAGAAGAATTTTTCAAATAATGATGATGAAGGTTGGCAACCAGCCAGCGAGGAAGTGTTAGATACTTGTCAAAGATTTTACCAGTTGAGATCTTTTGCTAAAACCTGTCCCCGTCTTTTAAGAGGAAAAGTCCGGAAAAGAAGAGCGAGCGCCACGGCGACAATTTTTTCGTTTTGTGCGTACGATTATCTATTACCACGTAGCAAACTACGTGAGTTACGAGCCTGGAAAAAAGTGTTTCGAGCGGTTAATGCCGATGGTCGCACGAGCGGTTCTGCTGCGGCTGCTGACTTCTGCTTTTATTACGATCTTTCTGGACTCAGTTTCCTTTCGGGAGCGATTGTTGAAAAAAGGGGTAAGTAGAGTTATGCTTCAATATCTTATTTAGTGAAACTGTTCGCGGGAATGATGTAGTTAGATACCCTCAATTACCAAGCGTGTTTATCGCTGGTTTGGATGGTACCGGATTTTTACTTTTTGACGAAGGCGGGACATTTTTTGGTAGGTAGGGATAGGTCCCTCAGCGGAGCAACCGTTTTCTACTGCCTTGTACTTCTTTTAGAGGCGTGCCAAAACAAACTTGTTGTGGTAGTTGGCTTTTTTGAAGCACAGCCGATTCTAATACCAATGTTTTTGCGCAAAATGGGCAAAATATTGAGACGAAACTTCATGCCAGATAGTTTTTTGACAAAAGCGCTTCGATACTGCTACGGCAATATCGAAGAATTTTTGATATTACGGCGTTAGTGGTTTATTCACTAGTAAAGAACAGGTAGAAGAAAACCTCAGACAAAAATATATCTTAAAGGTTTTTTCATTTTTTAGAAGAAATCCGATTCCCTACAGTATGTTATTATAGTCAGAATACGTGCGCGAGCGAGTTTGTTTTTAGTTGGTTTTTTGTTTTAGGAGGGTTTATTACGGAAAACTCTTTGTCACGGGATTTAGCTATAAAAAAATGTTTAGGAAAAAAAAAAAAGTATTTTTAAAAAAAAAAAAAAGGGGGGGGGAAGTTTTATTTGATTCCCAGGTTCTTTTTTTTTATCCCCTCTTCTAATAATTAAAGCCTTAAACACCCTTTTTTTCCTAGTTTCAAATTTTGTTTTGGTAGTGAAGTTCTATCAGTGTTTTAAATTTTTTTTTATATATTTACCATGTTGTGTATTGTTGTTTTGTTACGACTCTTTTTGGTTTACTTTTTTTTTTTTATTTTTGTAGATAAATATTTTTTTGTATTTAAAACATTTTTAGGTGAGTTTAGTAGGCGGGGGTGAAGAAAAAAAAATACTGGCTAAACAAATACTGGTGGTTTGAGGTATGATTGGAGCAGGAAACCGCTGCAATGAAAAAATTGGAAAAAACAGTCTTAACGAGTTGTCTCCCACCTTAGATGTACTTTGCTTGACGAAATGTGTGATGACAATACGGGTAAACCTATGCAACACTTTATAATGGCAGCTAAACGGGTTAATCGTGGGAGTTATTTTGTTGCTCAACGTTTGATCAATCATTTTAAAATTGTTGGACGTTTTTGACAAAGAACAACAACAACCGGCGGGGTCATCACAGTTTCGCCATCGCATAGTTGTCCAAGACAGAGGATTATTGGATGTTCTTGCTTTTATCCAATTGCAAATGTGTCAAATTGTTAAAAAAAAAACGAAAGCAAACCTCTCTGACCAAAAAAAAGAGGAGGTACAAGAGGAGCATACAAAATTAAAAAGTCTCTATTTTGCTGTTGAGCGCGAGTGGTTGGCCCAGCTCAAAAAGTTAAGCGAACGAAATATATATATTCTTTACTTTTTTTTTGAGGCGCGAGATGAGGTGATTACAGAGAGGGTGTTTTTTTTGTTATTTTTTTTTTTTTTTTTTTTGTTTTTTGTTTTTTTTCTTTCTTTGGTTTTTTATTTTTTTTTTTTTAGTTTTGTTTTTTTTTTTTTTTTTTTTTTTTGCTGTTTTAGTTTTTTTTTTTTTTTTTTTTTTTTTTTTTTTTTTTTTTTTGCCTCCCGAGCAAAAACCAATCCGGTGCGAGGACCCGAAGCTAAGCTCTTTGAGAGCGGTCAAGGACATGATATTAACAAAGCATTGGTTACCTTTATTCAATCTTATAAATTTGATAACAAACTTAGACACATACCGATAATAAGCTACGAGGTTTACTCTGTCAATTCAGAAAATGATTCTGTTGTAAAATTGGTCAAGGATGAAATATTACACAAACTTTTGTAAAAATTTTTGTTGTTGTGATAAATATGATGAACTGCTACATATATATATTATTAGATATAACAAAAACTTTACTAAAGTGGTAATGTTTCTTTTTTTTTAAAAGTAAGCGATGTAAAAGATTATTTATGTTAACATTGTTTTTAACTGGATTTTACAAAAATATTATCGGAAAAGTATGTTTCCTTTTTTTACCACGACTGTTCGAGCCCTGCTTGGCCCCCTCCCTCACCTATGGTGTTTTTTTTTTTTGTTTTTTGGGGGGGGGGGGGGTGGAGGAAGGGGCACGGGGAGAAGTGAGGAGGTGCGGTGGAGCATATAATTATAATTAATATAAATTTTTTATTTATTAATATATTTTTTTTTTTTTTTTTTATTTTTTTTTATAAAATTTTATATATTCTTGTTTTATTTTGTTTTTTTATTTTTATTTTTTTTATTTTTTTTTTTTATATGCAGTGTCCATATTTTTTATGTAGAGCGTTGCTCTTTTTCCTTTTTTTATTATTTTGTTGGGGTGGTGGTGGTGTTGTGGGTGTTTTTTTTGTGTTGTTGTTTTTGTTGTTGGGGGTTTTTTTTTTTTTGTGGTTTTAGGGGTTTTGTTTTGTTTTTGTGTGGGTGTTGTTGGGTGGGGTTGCAAGGGTTGGGGGTGTAGCGGCTATGATTGGTATAGGAGTATGGATTGTTTTTTTTTTGTATATATGGTGTGGATGTTCTTTTTTTTGTGTTTTTTTTTTTTTTTTTTTTTTTTTTTTTTTTTTTTTTTTTTTTTGTTTTTTTTTTTTTTACATTTTGTTTTTTGTTTTTTTAATGTATTTTTTTTTTTTTTTTTATATTTTTTTTAAAATGCTAAAATAGCGGAAAGCGCTTTTGATTTTCGGGTTTTTTTTTTTTTTTTCTTGTTGTTATTGTTGATGATGTTTGTAGTGGCATAGTAGTTTCATGTTTCCTACACTATATTTGGACAAAATTAATAACGTGTTATGGTAAATATATTTCTGTTTTGTAATAAGAAACATATTAAAATACTTTTTTAAGAGCACTATCCTGCGGTAAATTTTTAAATTCTGCATCATTTTATTTAGTAAATACACAAATTCCTTCCATAATTTAGTAAATTGTAAATTTTATGAGTGATTCAGTGAGTTTGCAAGGGCGGCGGGTTGTTTTTTACTTTGTATTTTTTGTTAAAAAATTTACTATTTTTGTGAATATTTACGGTGGTAAGGGAGTAAAATATATAATAATATGTTTAATACGCGTGGTGTGTTGCTTACTACTACTATACTACGAGGTTACAGTCGCCGGGCGGGGGGGGGGGGGCCCCCCGTCACTCACTTACTCACTCGCTTCAGCTGCTGGCTGTTGTTGTTGGGCTGTTACTTACTGCGTATATGAGTATGTGTATGTGGTGTATTTTGGTGGCCGGCGGGTTATGGGATGGCGGAGATAGAGGATAGAGGGAAAAAAAAAAAAAAAACCAAACTCCTCCGGGTTTGTTTTTTTTTTTTTTTGGGGGGGGGAGTTGTTGTTTTGTTTTTATGCTAAAGCACAATAACTCGAGCTAAAAAAAAAAAAAAAACATCACCAGAGAGAGAGAGAGAGAGAGAGAAGAGAAGAGAGAAAAGAAAAAAAAAAAAAGAGAAGAGAATAGAAATAGAATAGAATAAAAGACAAAAAAAAACTTACATACATTACATACATACATACTTACATAATAGGAAAAACGCCCTTATCTCCCCCCCCCTCCCCCTCTCTCAAAAAAAAAGAGAGCAGGACAGACAGGTAAACAGACAGAACAGACAGAAACAGACAAGGAAACAGACAGGAAAGAAACAGACAGAAAAGACGAAACAAGACTAACACTGGGGGAGGAGGGTTTTTTTTTTGTTTTTTTTTCAAATGGTTTTAGTGGTGTATATATTTTTTTTTCCTCTGTGTGTGTGCGCGCTACTTCCCAAAAGGTGGAGAGAGAGAGTGAGCAAGAGGAAAAAAACAAAAAAAGGAAGGAGGAGAGGGCGGAGGGAGGGGGAGAGAGAAAAAAAAAAAGGGGGGGGTGGAGAAAAAAAAAAAAGGGGGGGGGGGAAAAAAAAAGAAGAAGAAGAAAGAGGAGGAGGAGGAGGAGGGTTGCGGTGATAGTGGTAGTGGTAGTGGTGGCGGCGGCGGTGATAGTGGTAGTGGTGGTGGCGGCAGTGGCGGTGATAGTGGTGGTGGGTGGTGATAGTGATGCCATTGAAAAGTACAGTTTCTACTGCTAGTGCTACAACTCCTACTCCTACTACTACTCCTACTCCTACTACTCCTACTACTATTACCCCCCCGCTACTAGTAACGGGTGAAGTCTTTTTACGGTGTTTACCCTGGTGTCCGGTTAGCTTGAGGCTTCAAACGAGAAATATTTCAATCGGAAGACGAAAAACTTGGAAACAGTCACTGGCCTCTATTCAAAATAATCTCAATTCTTTGTCTCACTTCGGCGTTAAGTCAGAAAATATTGCGGATATTTTGGCTCACTTAAAGTTGTGTAAAGGTTCTTTTTTATGTAGAGTGCTATTTTCTTCTTCTTCTTCTTGTTCTTCTCCTCCTCTCTCTCTCTCTGAACTTTTTGTTCAAAGTGTCGGCGTACAAAGTTCTTCCACTTCTAAAAACGCCTTAGGGTACCAAGTGTTTGCTGTAAGTAGACTGTTTTTGTCTATTTTTTGTAAATTAATTGCCGAGGCTGCTACTAAAGAAGAAGAGGGAACTGAAAAATTAAAACAAGGGTTAAAAACTATATTCAAGGCTCTTCCGAAAGACTTTATAATCTATAAAGAGAGTGACAATTTCACTAATCAGAAACTACACCGGAAAAAAGAGACTGTTTTTCAAATAAAGATTAAAGATGAAAAACTGAGCAAAAAGGCTATAAGTGGTGGTGGTGGTGGTGCAAGAGGAGCAGGAGGAGCAGGAGCAGGAGGAGGAGCAGCAGCAGCAGGAGTAGTAGGAGCAAGAGCAGCAAGAGCAAGAGCAAGAGCGGCGGCGGCGGCGGCGGCAGAAGAAGAAGAAGAAGAAGAAGAATTAGAAGAAGAAGAAGAGCCGCGAGATTTGACTTCTCTGCTGGCATCATCATTCCAATCTGGTGACATACAGTTTGGTCTCCAAAAAAAAAAATGTTACCTTACTTCCCCTGTCATTTAATTATTTATGTACACACACACAAAAAAAATAAAGTTAACTGTAAGACGGGTATAATAATATTTAATGAAAATAATAATATGTACATTATAAACATACCAAAATAGTTACATACAATTGTCTCCAAAAAAAAAAAAGTTTTACCGTTAACTCCTCCCTGTCATTTAAGTTATTATATACACACAAAAAAAAAAGAATTAAAGTTAACTGTAGACGATATAGTAATATTTAATAAATAATAATAATATGTTACATTATAAACATACAATCAAAAACAAGTTACCCCCTGACCATTTCACTGTCATTTAAGTGTTAGGACACACACAAAAAAATAAGTTAACTGTAGACGGATATAGTAATTTTAATTAATAATAATAATATAAACCGAGTATAAGATTATAATATAATATGTACATACAGTGTCTCCAAAAAAAATGTTTACCTCTACCTCCCCTGTCAATTTAAGTTATTAATGTACACACAAAAAAGCAATAAGTTAACTGTAACGGGTATAGTAGATATTTACAAAACATGTTTTACCCCTACTTTCCGGTCATTTAAGTTGTTCTTTATGTACACACACAAAAAAATAAAGTTTAACGTAGGACGGGTATTAGTAATAAATTAATAATAATAATAAAAACGAGTTATAAGATTATTATATAATAATAATGTTTACATTACAGTTGGTCTCCAAAAAAATGTTACCCACTTACTCCCCTGTCATTTAAAGTTATTATGTTACAACACAAAAAAGAAATAAGTTAACTGTAGGACGGGTGATAGTAATAATTTAATAAATAATAATATGTTACATTATAAACATAAAAACAAATCAAAACAAACAACAAACAAAACAGAGTTTTTTAATAATATAGCCAAACAAACAAAAAAAAAAAAAGTTAACCCTTACTCTCCCTGTCCAATTTAAGATATTAATTACAAACAAAAAAGAAAATAAAAGTTATCTGTAGACGGGTATAGTAATATTTTACAAAAACATGTACCCGCCTACGTCCTGTTCATTTTTAAAGTTATTATGTACACACACAAAAAATGTTAACCTTACTCCGCCTGTCATTTAAAGATATTATGTACACACAAAAAGAATAAAAAGTTAACTGTAGTCGGGTATAGTAAAAAGTATTACAAAACATGGGTTACCACCTACTTTCCTTTCATTTTAAGTTTTATGTTACAACAACATAAAAATAAAAGTTTAAAACTGTAGACGGGTATAGTAATATTTGATAATAATATAAAATGAGTTAAAGATTATATAATATGTTACATTAATAAACAAACCATTCAACAACAACAACAAACACAACAGAAGCTTTTTTGATATATAGCCAAACAAAACAAAAAAAAAAACTAACCCCCCCCCCAAAAAACCACACAACAAAAAAACCAACGGAAAAAACATGGGTTTTCCCCTTGTCCCAAAAAAAACTTAAAACCCTACTCCCCCTGTCATTATAAGTTTGATATGATTCACAAAAAAAACAATAAATTAACTGTAGACGGGTATAGGAGTAATATTATATCTAATAATAATCAATAAATACCAAAAACAACCCAAAAACAAAAGCGAATTAAAAAGTTTTGGCTTGGTTTAAAAAAGAAAAAATATACTTCCTCCTCTTTTCCATTTTTCTTTTATTTTTTTTTTTACAAGAAACAATGTTTAGGGGGGGGGAAAAAAAATTAAGCGAGAGAGAGAGTTTGTTTTAGAGTAGTCTTTTTTTTTTATCCAGGCCCCAAATACATAGGCAGTTTCCCTCACAGGGCAACCCCGCACCATCTCCACTTTTTTTTTTCCCATTCACTGCAACATGATTTTGTTCTTACTCATCCTTTTTTTTTTTGGGCTGCTGCTGCTGGGGGGTATTCTCTCCCTCCTCCCTCCTCCCGCATTCTCCTCCTCCTTCCTTTTTTTCTCCCTCAAATACCCTGCGTTGACGCTTGAACAAACTGCACAAACTCCCCGTTTTTTTCTTCTGCAGCAGCAGCAGCAGGAGGAGTAAGTAATAGTAGGAGTAGCAGTTGTAGAACGATCTGCAGCAGCCAGCAGCAGCAGCAGCAGTAGCAGTAAGCTAGTAGCAGGCTGAACGCAAGGCTGGAACGAATAGACCGTGGTGGTGAGAGTGGTGGTGGGGTGGTGCGAGAGTGGGTGTGGTGATGGTGGTGAGAGTGTGCATTTAAAATCTCTCCTCGCTCCTGCGATGTTGCCGCTAGCTAAGGACCCGCAGGATTTTCTCATGGTCGAGGCTAGGGAGGGGGCTCGTCGTGAAAATTGTTTCCACATGTAGAAACACAGAAACTGTTGCGATCGGCGAAGTCCCTCAAGGTAACCCAGCAAGTTCTGCCGAATCCATAAGATGAATACTCCCCCTCCTTGCCCCCTCCTCCTCCTTTAACTTTTTTCCACCTCCTGCCATTTCCCTCCCTGTGCTCTGGCGGGATAAGGGCAGTAGTAGAAAGCAGCGGGCTTTACTAGGAATGTTCTCAAAAGCTGAAAGGGTATAGTCATTCAAAAGGGGCAGGAGTAAGAGGCGGGGAGTAAGGAAGTGGAGGGCAGGGCCGACGCATCAACCACCAGCAGCAGCAGCTAAGCAAGCAGCAAGCAACACCAGCAAACCAGCACAGGAAAAACCTGCTGGTGCCGCGACAGCATCAGGAGGAGGCATGGCGGTGGCCAAAAACAAAGAGTAAGGAAGGAATAGCGAGGGTAAAGTGCCAGTTGTTGGCGGGCTGAACTCCCCTGAAGGCTTTTCCTTAATCGCCCTCACTCTCTCAGATCCTGATAAAAAGAAGCTCCAGCACTCTGTTATTGGGGAGAGCTTTGAGGCAGAGATGTGGGGTAGCGGTTCATTAGCAGTTTTTTTTTTTTCGTCACAGCCCTTCCTTGTAAGTGCTGTTGCACGCTAGTAAAAGTCAACGAAAAGAATACCAGATCAGGGGGCGGAGCTCCTGCCACACCGCCTTGTTTTTTTGCATCCATTCTCACTTTGTTTTTTCTGTACATGTTGTACAAGTCAGGATCATTGAAAGAACTGCAGAGTTTTAGGGGGGTCCCGCTGGATTTGCGTAGCCTGCCAAAACCTCGGAGTCATTTACAAGGCTAAACGCTTGCTCGACGAGTCAATATATGGGGGCCAAAACCACCAGCCAGGATCTGTCGAGGCTGTGTTGCTTCCCTGGGGTGGGAAAAGAAAAAAAACCGTACGATTGCTGTCCAAATGAGGGGCGGGGTACAAACACGCCAATTAGCCATTGACCGCCCTCACCGCTTTAAAATCCCCCGGCCCGAGGCTAACGCAGCCTGCTGTAAGCTCAACGAGAACAACACCTCCCGTTCCAAGTTCAAAAATTAGCCAGTACCGCACCTGAACTGGAGGAAAAATCTTGCCGCCAGCTGCTGGCGCCACAGGGCACATCTGAAGCCCGGTAGGCTTGTGTCCAAAAAACGGGTTCGGGAGAGTTTCTTGTCCCTGGTCCGATTCCAAAATAGGTCGGAGGTTGGTCCAATTTGCGAGGCAATAACCCCCCTGACAATAACTGGAGAGAAAAAAAAAAAACCCCGAAGGCTCACCAGCACGCGATCGATTTTCTTTCTTCCCAGTGGATTGGGGGGGTTATCCATTTTTTTCAGGGTTGCCCAATTACAGTAAGACAAGCATGGACAGTTACGGTTTTTTGGGACAGTATAAAAGCCACCTGATCATTTTTTTTGTATTTCTCTAGATCTATTTGGTTCCCAATTTTGGGGTTGCGATGTACACACCTCCAGGAGGGGTATTTTCGGACACACAACCCCCGCCGACAACCAACAAAGTGTCGGGTAAGGGGGCCCACTCGGAACCTCTTTCGAGGTTAATCCAAAAAACCGCACCGGGTGGCAATCCATCTGCTTTCCCCCTCAATAGGTCCTCACTCCTCTCAGGAGGGCTCATATTCGTTTTTTTTCGTTTTCCCATTAACGGTCCCGCTTCTTGTTTTTCTGCTCCGATCCCCCAGGTAGTCACCTCACCTCACAGTCTATTCACAAGGGCCCGCTCGGTTATAGGTCTCGTACAGTTCAACCTCCGAAAGAACAGCACATATGTTTTTTTGACATGCCCGGCGGGAGAGGGGCGGTTCCTGGAGTAGAGTAGGTATTCTTTTTGTACCTGTAGTTTTTCGCGAGGCCCATGGTTATAAAGGAAGTGGTATAAGGGTAAAAAGGGGGGGGGGGGTTTTTTTTTGAAGTCGCGCGCTTCCATTGGGAGGAAGGGGGCGAAACTGAACGGAAAGAGTTGAGTGTGCAGGGCAAGGCTCCGTAAAAATGTCCTGGTTTTTTTTTTTTGTGTGTAAGTAATCGGTTCTGGTTTTTGTTGTGTAAAATTTGAGCCCCTTAGTCCACAACGATCCTGTGTAAGTGTGTAACACTTTTTTTTTTTTTTTAAAACCAGTCTCAGCAGATGCCAGTAACACAGGATGATTTTTTGTTACCAAACTGAAACAGATAATAGTAAATCAATATTTTATTACTATTCAGTTTATTATTTTCTTCAATAGAAGAGAGTAAAAGAGAAAAAAAAAAAAAACAAAAAAACGAAAAAAAGAGGGGGAAGGGGGGCAGCATCATCCATCAATCATCATTCATCTTCCCCTTTATTCTGCTCTTCCATCTCTTCCTCTGTCCTTAAATAATCAACCCCAGCACTGTAGGGAGCAACCGGGGAGTACTCGATTTTAGTTTAAATTGGCGTTTTGATCACCTCTTTACTTTAGTGTTAGCAAAGGCTCGGGGGTTGGTAATAAAAAAATGTTTCACTTCGAGCTTAACAAGATTTCCTGCCATGATGTCTGGTAGTCAAAAAAGCCCTGTTTTGATGACAGAACTCAAACCTGCTCTAAATTTCTTTTTTTTGAGTCTGCGTACCAACCAATAACAGGGTAACAAAACTTGTAATGTGTCTAAAAAACGGTAATGTTTGATTTTATATTTGGGGAGTAGCTATCCCGAGCAACATGTTCTTGCCCAGGCTTTAAGCTAAATTTTAATCCTTGTCACCTGATGATCAATTCTTTGATCGACGCAAACGGGACTCATATTAATCCCAACCGTATGTGTGAAAAGTATTTATTTTCAAAGCCTACAACCAACAAGCGTTCCCCGTTGTATTGACACGTTTTTATAATATTAGTTAGAGTCTTTGTTCAATGACGCTCTGAATTATTTTAATAACCTCTTTTGCGTTTTTTTTTTTTTTTTTGACACACTCAAGTTCAAAGGTCACGATATATTTTCAAAACACTTTTCAGATTGATAACTGGGAAACAGGATGGCATTGACTCGATAGTTTTTATTTATCAACACAAAACACGCAGTCTGGGTTTACCTCGATTTGAAAATAATATAGTACCGTCGACTAACATACTGTTAGAAGGAGAGTTCTACGATAAAGTTCCAATGAAGGGAAGTTACAAAACCTATAATGCACGTCATTTTCTTTTTTTTTTTTAATTAATTTGCTTCCTCCTGCCCTTTTTATTGTGTGTTTTTTTTTTTTATTTTTTATTTTTTTTTTTTTTTTTGGGGGGTGTAAAATGTCGTTTTTTTTGATGGGAAGTAATCGGTTCTGTTCTGTTGTGTAAAATGTTGAAGCCCATTAATCCACAACTTTTCCTGTGGATGTGTGTAACACTACTTTTTTTTAACCAGTCTCACAGATTGTCCCAGTATCCGGATGATTTTGGGACCAAAACTGAAACTGATAATATAATAACTTTTTAATTTACTATTCATTATTATTTCTTTAAAAAAACAGATGTATAGAGAAAAAAAAAACAAAAAAGAAGGGCGCTCTCCATCTCTTCATCAAACCAGCACTGGTAGGGAGCAAACGGGAGTATTAACACTTTCCTGCCATGTGTCTGGAGTCCCAAAAGCCCTGTTCTGATATACAGAAACTTATAAAAAACCTGCTCTAAGTTTCTATCTTTTTTTGAGTCTGCGTACCACGATAACAGGGAACAACATCTTGTAATGTTGTCTGAAAACGGATGTTTTTTGATTTTAATTAATTTTTTAATTTATTTTAATAAATTATTTAATCTATTTTGGGAGTTGCCACCCATCAAGTTAAACATGTTTCCTCTGCCCAGGCTTTAAGCTTAAAAATCTTAATCTTGGTCCCTGTGATCAAATTCTTGATCGACATCAAACGGGACAGCATATAACCACCGGTAAGTGTGCAAGTATTTAATTCCCAGCTAACAAACCAACGAAGCGTTCCCTTGTATTGATACGTTTATTAATATTTAAATTAGGTTCATTGTTCAAATGACTCTGTAAAATATTTCATAACTCTCTTTTGCGGTTTTTCTTTCGAGACTCCAGTTCAAAGTCACGTTCTTTAAATTCAAAAACATACTTTTCCAGGATTATACCGAAACAGAGGCATTGGAATCGAAGTGTTAATCATCAACACCAAACACAGTCTGGGTTACCTGCGAACTTGGAAATAATATAGTTACCAGTCGAACTAACCTCACTGTAGAAGAGAGGTCCCCCTACGAAGAATTGCAATGAAGGAAGTTAACAAAACCTCTAATAACTTTAATTATATATCATTGGTGTTGTATATCTTCTAAATATAATAAAAGTACTAAAACAAAAAAACCCAAAAACTTTTTTTTTGTTGGCGATTTAATGTTTGAGTGAGTGGTGTTATGTAAGTATGTGTGTGTATGTCTATGTTATCTCCCTCACATCTCCTCTCTCTATGTTTATGTATGTGTGTGGGCGGTGCCCCCAACCCCCACCTAACTACCAAAAAAAAAAAAAAAAAAACCAAAGCCCAGCCAACGCCCCACTCTCACCAAACCACCACCTCCACCATCAACCAAAAAACAAAAAAAAATTTTTTTTTTTGAAATGCTAAGTCCAGGTCCAAAAACAAAACAACAAACCATTGGAAACCCGAAAAGGAAAGAGGAGGATGTTGGGGGTGTTTTTTTTGTTTTGCTCCTGGTCCTCTCTCAAATCCTCCTCCAGTATCTCTCTCACATCTCTCGTCACGTCCATCTCTCACCAAATCCTCCTCAGTCGCTCATCTCCTGTCTTTCATCATCCACCTCAGCCCTATTTGTTCTCACATCTTCTCTCCACTCTCTCTCGCTCTCCACTCATCTCCCCTCTCATCATAAAGATAGGATTCCGGGAAAACATTTCTTTTTTTTAAAGGAGGTTGAGGGGAGGGGCATTTTTTTTTTTTTATAGGAGGAGGGAGGAGAGAAAAAAAATAATGAAGGTAAAGAAAAAAAAAAAAATTTTTTTTCCCCTACCCTCTTTTTTTTTTTTTTTTTTTTTTTTCCTATTCCCCCCCCCCTGCTATCCTTCTTTCTCCCCCCCTTCCAGCCTTAAGTGGAAGGAGAGGGGGGGGAAGGGAAAAAAAACCCCCTTATATAAAGAAGGGCAGAAGGGGGAGGAACCTTAGTATGAAAATTTTTTTTTCCCCCTAAGATTGTAAAAAAAAAAATATATAATATTTTTTTTTAAAAGAATTTTTCTTTAATGTGGTGTGTCTGTATAGGTTTTTTTTTTTTTTTTTTTTTTTTTTTTTTTTTTTTTTTTTTTTTTTTTTTTTTTTTTTTTTTTTTTTTTTTTTTTTTTTTTTTTTTTTTTTAATTTTTTTTTTTTTATTTTTTTTTTTTTTTTTTTTTTTTTTTTTTTTTTTTTGGTTTTGGTGTTGCGCTGCTGCTGCTCAAACTGCTGCTGAATAGTTTTAGCAGTGATTGTTTTTATTTACCAAGTGGTGTTGGTGGTGGAAAAAAAACTGCAAGTAGTTTTTGCAGTTTTCTGATAAAGAGATTTTAGGCCCATAGAAACAAACTCCCGGATCTGTGGGATAAAACGATTTGTCCATTTACGATATCGAAGGCTAATTTTAACCAAACGCAAACGAAATATAATCCAAAACAGGAAGTGACTGTAGCCCCATTTTAAACAATTCCTGCTGGGGATTGGTAAGCAACCTCGAGCCAGTTTTTGAAAAGGAAAGCAGTTTGGGGGGGTTTTTGTGATACGTAGCGTGAGTTATCGAATCTCCGGATTTAGAGAGAAATTAAACTTCGTATAAACAAACCCGACTCCAAGACCCTGCACGTTGTATAAACAGGCACAAGAGCGGCTCAAATTGTTTTTTTTCTTATTTACCTGTAGCTGATAACACAGGTAGAATTAAAAGGAAAAAAAAAAAAAAAAAAAAATAAAAGAAAAAAAAAAAAAAAAAAAACACAAAAAAAAAAAATAAAAAAAAAAAAAAAAAAAAAAAAAAAAAAAAAAAAAAAATAAAAAAAAAAAAATAAAAAAAAAGAAAAAAAAAAAAAAAAAAAAACAAAAAAAAAAAAAAAATAAAAAAAAAAATAAAAAAAAAAAAACAATAAAAAAAAAAAAAAATAAAAAAATAAAAAAAAAAATAAAAAAAAAACAAAAAAAAAAAAATAATAAAAAATAAAAAAAAAAAAAAAAAAAAAAATAAAAAAAAAAATAAAAACAAAAAAAAAAAAAAAAAAAAAAAACCCGCGAACCGCTACCCGAACCATCATATAAGAACACCCGGAGCGCGTCGCGGAGGTTGTTTGCGCTACGGGAAGAAAAGGTGTATTAATAATAAATATATTATTAATATAAACCCTTTTTTTTTGCCCCACCAGCCTTCCCTCACATTCCTTGGTCTTAAAAAGATAAATTGAACCTCTCAACCCGATAGAGTACTGCATTGAATCAAAGGCATATACTAAAGCGAATGCTTACTCATCAATAAATATCTTTTCTACTTGTAAGTGAATAGAATGTTCTTTAACGAAATTCTAAAGAACTCACACGGACCTCAAAATAACCAAGCAGTAGAAATCGTAGCTCCGATACTAATACCTACAGAGGCGGTCACATAAGAAGAAGTCGTGGTTTAACGAGGGTTGTTGTTTGTTGTTGTGTTGTAATAAAACGTCCCTGTGTTTTGGGGGCAGAGGCTATAGACAACTGCAATTTTTTTACATCTTTAAAGGGATAATAGTTATAAGGGTCATATAATGATGAGACTAGCAGAAAAACGATAACAAGTTTAGTAAACAACAGCAACAGCAAAACGCCTAGAGTATTGGTATTCGAATGGCTCCTGTAACACGTGAAAAGGAAACTTATGGACCCTCACGTGCTTTTAATCAAGTCTGTAAAGAACAACCTTCCAGCAGCAGCAGATAACTTGTGGTAAAGAACTCGCATATAATAGTAGAAGTAGTAGTAAGTGGAGGAGGGTATCGACTACCTTAAAATCCGTAGAATATTAGCGAGGAGTCGCCTAACGGCAACGAAGAGGAGGGGGAGGAGGAGCCACCAGCAGGCAGCTCCCGCTGCCTACTAAATCCTGTCCCTTTCGTGTTGTCGTACCCGAGCTCTGTTTGCATTGGTATCGCAAAACGAAAAATGTATATGACCACGATTAATATCTAACCTTGCAGATCAAGGGAGGATATGTCACGAAAATTATTTACTCCTCCTCCTCCTACGTCCTACTACCTCCTCCTAAATTAGCTGTACTACTCTGCTGTGCTGCTACTACTAACTAGTAGTAGCAGTAGTTGTAGTAAGTAGTAAAGTAAGTACAAGTAACTAAACTGCTACTCGCTGCTATACTGCTACTGCTACTCTGCTATTAGTAGTATAGTAGTATACAGCTACAACGAGGATAATACTGTAGTGCTACCTCGTAGTAGCAGATCCACATAAAACATGAGTAACTGCTGCTGCTGGCTAACAGCTGCTACTGCTGCTACTTTTTTATCGGTGTCGGCATCTCTTTCCTCCTCTCATATAAGATATGATGATGATATACATTCGAACAACCAATCTGTACAGACAAGTAAAAAAAAAAAAAAAAAACAACCAAAAAAAAAAAAACCAACCAAAAAATTCGTTTCTTCTCTCCTGTTGTGTTTTTTACTCTAATAAAAAAAAGAAAAAAAGATGTATAAATAAATAAAAAAAACATTTTTGGGCGATGTTTTTGTTGGGCTGTTTTTTTTTTCTAAAAGTGATTCGTATCTATATTTTCAGGTCAAGTAAAGATGGCAATGTAAAAAAAGTTTTTATCCTTGGTCCTTTTGTGTACGTAAAAACATTCGTTGAATTTTACCTCGCTTATAAAAAACCGAGGCGTTGGGGCCAAGGCTGGTGGAATGGATTTTGGAGGCAAATTAAAAAAAAGAGAAACCATCATAGAATGCGCTTTAATAAGGTAAAGTTGGTAGCTAAAAAACCACATTAAAAAAAACATACAGTTAACTCTGTTTGATTTTTTATTATAGGTAGGTTTGTGTTTTTTCATAGTGTTATTACTAGGAAAGTAATACAAACTTTATAAAGATAGTGCAGAGAACATAACAGAAGAAATTCGGGGCTAACTGGCGCCACGATCTGGATGAGGTTTGCAATAACCACCATTTAAATATAAAGACGACCCCAGTCTTCTTGAAGTTCATGTGTTTTTTACTACAACCCGGTACTTCTTGACCAGCCTTTAAGAATCAGATGGTAAATAAATAATAATAATAAAATAATAATATATGGAAATTTATATAGCGCTGAATCTTTTGTAAAAAACATAAACAAATCGAAGCGCTTGCACTCAACATTTACAGGCATGCAACTCTCCTTAAAACATAATGAAAAATCCCACTGGCGCGCCGCACTACACCGCAACTGGCACGTACGCACGCAACAACACATACACAACACACAGACACACGACACGACCACACGGAACTAACACTTAGACGGTGAAAGATGCTGTTGAAAATTTAGGGTGTCACAGATATTGGGGAGAAAGTCTCAGGTAGGAAAATAAGTGTGTTTGAGGCTTGATTTTTGAAGGAATCAAGTGAAGGCTTTTGACGACGTGAAAGAGGGAAGGTCATCTCCCAGGTGGATGGAACCAGAAACAGAGAAGGCGGGACGGCCAACAGTGGTTTGTTTTTGAATCTGGGTGTTCGAAAGCACAAAGTATCTGCGGCTGGATAAAAACGAAGGGAAACGGGATGGAGGTACAGGTGAGACAGTTACAGAGATAAGAGGTGCAAGATTTTGGAGACATTTGAAACAGAGGGTATTGATTTTATACTAGCAGTCTTTGTGAGACAGGCAAACCAGTGAAGAGGATCGCAGAAAGGAGTGATGTTTCAGATTTTTTTTTCCTTTCTTATGACAGTCGAGCTGCGGGAGAGAGAGTTTTGTATGCGTTGGGAAAGAGAGAGTGGATAGATGATGCGGGTAGGCCCAGCCAAAAGAGGAAGTAACAGTTTGTCTAACGGTGAAAGAAATAAGAGAGGGATGTGACAAGCTTGGAAGTTGCATTCCAGTGGAAACAATATAACCTTTTTGCGAATCGCGCTTAACGCGCCGTAATTGAAGTAGCAAGGACTGGCAGGTCTGGGTGAGAAAATTTTTTTTTTCATAGAGATGTGTTTGTCAGAACTATCCTAAATTACTTTCACAGAGTTGACAAAGGAAAAAAACGACGTATTGCTAATTCTCTATTGAAGTTTTTGTGATAGAGGTAAAGTTTATTGTTGTCCCTATGAGCATGGCTTTCGGTTTTATTCGGGCATTAAGTTGTAAACCTTGTTCTGGAGTCATTCCAGTTTTTGAATGTCTTGAAAAGGCAGTAGAAAAACATATTTGTTCATCAAAAGAAGAGGAGAAGAGGGAGGGAGCAAGATTTTCGAACAGTATCTAGCTGCACTGAATAGTTTGAGTATCATCGGCATAGAAAGGATGAATTCAATAGGGTGGCTGTTTTTATTATATGTGAGAGTGGAGCAGTGTAATAGAGTAAAGAGAGAAACAGGGCCCAGAACTGGAATCCCTGCGGAGACTCCCACGATTTCCCATTTTGACAGGTTTGAAATTGAATTTGTTTAACGAAATGAACTTTCCTGGAAAACCGGTACTTGAGGGTCATGAAAGTAAAACCAGGTGAGGGCTGTGCCATTAATCCAAACGTATTTTGGCGGCGAAGAAAGAAAGAAATTGAGTGATCTATGTATCAAAGGCTGCAATAAAGGTCAAGACGAAGTGAGGAGGGAAATTTTTTCCTGCATCAGAAAGCAAGTAGAAAGTGTAAAGGTCTAAAGTAATGGACCTTAGAGTGGTTTCGTGCTGTGGGCTGGGGCATTAGGCCAATCTGAAGAATGGGAAGAAGAAATTCATTGGAATGAAGTGACTGTTGAGCTGTTTGAGAACAACTTTTTTCTAGTACTATTAGAGATAAAGGGTAAGCGTTTGAGGACAGGCCTAATAAATTTCTTTCAGAATGTATGGTATCGAGGTCGTGCTTTTCAAGTAGAGGTGTGACTATTGCTGTTTTAAAAAAGAGCTGATGGAAAATTTTTCCTGACTGAAGAGATGAGTTTACTATTTTAGTAAGTGGATATATAGGCCACAAGTTGTGGAAGGCATTGTGAGAAAAACAGGACAGGTATGTGAGGATCAAGGTCGCAGATTATTGAATAGGTCATTTCCCTTCATAATTGTCATGATATATTTTTCACATTTGTGGGATGGAAGGAAAAGAGGAGGGAGTGGCCAGTGAAAACGGGGGGGTCAGGAGGCGCAGGCTGGAATTGAGTTTGAATAAGTCTGGACGTATGTGTTTCGAACTTTATAAAAAAATCTGAAAAGAAGGGCAAGAAAATAAGGATGGAAAGTTCAGACAGGCCTGTGTGGATGTTAGGCCAGAGGAAGGTTGTTTTTGCAGATCCAAGGAGAATATTTTGAGGTGAGGGAAAAAAGAGAATTTAAAATGGATGTAAGCAAGTAGAATTTGGGAAGAGTAGTAGTCTGGTCCTTTGCTGAATGGATTAAGAGTTTGAAACTTGTTTATTTGTTTTTCGGAAAAAGGCTGTTTGTGTTGATTTCGTTTCTTGACTTACCCGCCCAACTGCCGTTCTAGGTTGCCGGCGTTTGCGCTTCGCTATCAAGATGTCTTGGGTATAAACCCATGGCGCACATGGTCTTGTCAGGGAGGAGATGATCAATAAGAGGTTGCATTGCTTGCATCAAGCAGTTTGGCGGAGAATAGTGTTATAAGTGATCAGAGAGGTCAGTGAGGCAGAGGTTTGTAAAAACGTTCGAAGCTGGGAAGAGAAGGTATGAAATGTCTAAGGCCTTAGATTACAGTACGAGTAACAATATTTCTTTCTTTCTGACAGGTTTTTGTGATGTGAGAATGGAAAAAGAATGGCGGAATGAATCAGGAATACAAGTTTCGTCGGTGACCCAGAAACAGATGTGACAAGATTGAAAGTAGAAGCATTAGTATATTACCCCTTATGCATAGGTTTAAAGGGGAGGGGGTGGAGACTTTTGTGTTGTGTGTGTGGTGTGTGTGTGTGTGTGGTGTGTGTGTGGAGGTGGGGGATTAGACGAGTTTAAATACATTTTCAAGCTTTAAGATACTTGTTTGGTATTTTATTATAAAAGAGAAATTTTTTTTTTTTAAAATAAAAAAAACAGAAATAGCCGCAGTGGTATGATTATCCGGGACATCCCATTTTTCTGAGATGTGGGGCCACAGTGACAAGTTCTGGTTTCCACTCCTATAAAAAAGGGTCTAAAGTTTTTAAAAGGGTTGTTTTTATTTTTTAAACAACTTAACAGGCGATCTGCTGTGGTACATCCTGGAGACGAAGTTTCGACGAACCTTTTATCCCAAAACAAAAAAAAGAGTAAAAAAAAAAATAATAAAAATGTGGATTTTTTTTAGGATTGAATTGTTAAAGTCATCATTAACACATAAGAAAACCAAGTCAGAATCTCTAGATGTGTTGTGTTTGTGAGAGGGAAAAATAAAAATGTAAGTCATCATTAAAACATAAACAAAACCAAGGTCAAAATCTCTATGTTGTGTTGTGTAGTGAGAGTGAAAAAAATAAAATGTGGATTTTTTTATTAGGATTAAGAGTTGTGTTTGTTGTTGTTGTGTTGTGTTGTGTTTGGGGTTTGTGTGTCGTGTGTGTGTGTGAGTGTTGTGTTGTGGTGGTGTGTGAGTGTGTGAGTGTGTGGGTGAGTAAAAATGGATTTTTTTTTGGTTATATTGGGAGTAAAAAACCAAGTCAAAATCTCCTTTTTTTGTGTTGTGTTTGTTTGTGTGTGTGTGTGTGAGTAACAAATGAATTTTTTTGGTTATATATTTGAGTGTAAAAGTCATCATTAAAAGCATTTTTTAAAACCAAGTCCTAAATCTCCCCTCTGTGTTGTGTGTTTGTGTTGTATGTTGTGTACTGGTTCAATTTGTGCTTGAATGTGTACGTGTGTCAATGTTTGTTTTGTATGTGTACGTGTGTCAAGTTGTGTTGTAATTTGTACGTGTGTCAAATGTTGTGTTGTTATGTGTACGGTGGAGTCAATGTTGTTTGTATGTGTACGTGTGTAATTTGATAAACACAGGACAAGAAGAGGAAAATGTTGTTGCATGTGTGATAAAACAAAGGACAAAAGAGGCGATATCTAGAGCGGGATTATATCAAAAGTTCAAGAATTTAAGATTTGTTAAAATAAAAAACTACCACACACTAAAACCACATTACACACACAAACACACTTTTGCACACCCAAACGCAATAGTGAAAAAATAAAATGTGGATTTATTTTCTTTTTTTTTTTTTTTTTTTTTTTTTTATTATTTTTTTTTATTTTGTTTTATTGTTGTTTTTTTATTTTATGTTATTTTAATAATAAAGCGGGATTATATTATCAAAGGCAATATTAAAATTGTTTAGTTAAAAAAATTTATTTGTAACAAAAAAAACAAGCAACCCTATTTGTACCAATACCTCCCCTTACGAAAATTTTTTTTTTCCAAGACAAAAAAAAACATTTTTTCCCTCCTTTTCTTCAAACAAGCAAATTTTATTAAAAAAAACAACCCAAAAGTTTTTGTTTCTTCCACCAAAAAGAACAAACTTACTCCCCCCTTTCTTTTTTTTTTAAAAAATGCATTTTAAAAAGCAATGTTAAACCCATAAAGGTTCATCATATATATTATCTCCCCAAAATTTTTTGTTTCTTTCAAGACAAAATTTTAAAAACTTTTTTTTTGAAAGACGGAGGGAAAAAAGCATATTTACAAAACAATGTAAAAAAAAAAATTTACTCCAAAAAAATCGTCAGATTACTTACAACCAAACGAACAAAAAAAAAAAAAAAAAAAAAAACATCTTATAACATAAACACTAAATAAATCAGTTAAAGTTAAGCCTTGTTCTCTCCTTTGTCTAAAACATTTTAAAACACATATATAACGTACACTAAATATTAGTAAACTCTACTTGGGTCGTCTTTTCAAGCATTTTGTACACCACAAAAATAAAAATTCGGGTATTAGTAAGATTTAATAATAATAATAAACCGAAGTATATTATATAATATGTTACATTTATAATCGATAAAAAATCATAACAGCCCAGCCTCCTAAAACATTTTTAAACCCCTAACTCCCCTGTCAACATTTAAAGTTATTAAATGTTACACAAAAAACAAAAAAAAAAGAAATAAAAAGTTAACTGTAGACGGTATAGTAATATTAATAAAAATATAAAAAACCGAGTATACGATAATATATAATATGTTACATACGTTTTGGTCTTCCCAAAAAAAAATGTTTACCTTACTCCCCCTTGTCATTTTAAGTTATTTATTTGCACACAATAACACACACAATAACAAAAAATAAAGGTAACTGTAGACCGGGTATAATAATTATTAATAATAATAATATGTTTACATTATAAACATAGCAAATATGTTACACATACAGTTTGGTCCTCCAAAAAAAAAAAAAATAACCTTACTCCCCTGTCATTTACGTTATTATGTACACACAAAAAAGAAATAAATTTTAACTGTAGATGGGTAATAGTAATATTTAATAACAAAATATGTTGTACATTATAAACAAAATATGTTAAAAGATACAGTGGGTCTCCAAAAAAAAAAAAAAATGTTACCCCACCTTACTCCCCTGTCATTTAAGTTAATTATGTAACACACAAAAAAAAAATAAAACGTTTAAAACTGTAGACGGATATAGTAAATATTTAATAAATAATAATATGTTTACATATAAACATACAATCACAACATTATACCCTACTTTCCCTGTCATTTAAGTTGTTATGTATCACACCACAAAAAAATAAAAGTTTAACTGTAGACGGATATAGTAATATTTAATATAATAAATAATAATAATATAAACCGAGTATAAGATAATATATAATATGTTACATACAGTTGGTCTCCAAAAAAAATGTTACCTTACTCCCCTGTCATTTAAGTTATTATGCACACACACACAAAAAAAATAAAGTTAACTGTAGACGGGTATAATAATATTTAATAATAATAATATGTTACATTATAAACATACAAATATGTTACATACAGTTGGTCTCCAAAAAAAAAAAAGTTTTACCGTTAACTCCTCCCTGTCATTTAAGTTATTATATACACACAAAAAAAAAAGAATTAAAGTTAACTGTAGACGATATAGTAATATTTAATAAATAATAATAATATGTTACATTATAAACATACAATCAAAAACAAGTTACCCCCTGACCATTTCACTGTCATTTAAGTGTTAGGACACACACAAAAAAATAAGTTAACTGTAGACGGATATAGTAATTTTAATTAATAATAATAATATAAACCGAGTATAAGATTATAATATAATATGTACATACAGTGTCTCCAAAAAAAATGTTTACCTCTACCTCCCCTGTCAATTTAAGTTATTAATGTACACACAAAAAAGCAATAAGTTAACTGTAACGGGTATAGTAGATATTTACAAAACATGTTTTACCCCTACTTTCCGGTCATTTAAGTTGTTCTTTATGTACACACACAAAAAAATAAAGTTTAACGTAGGACGGGTATTAGTAATAAATTAATAATAATAATAAAAACGAGTTATAAGATTATTATATAATAATAATGTTTACATTACAGTTGGTCTCCAAAAAAATGTTACCCACTTACTCCCCTGTCATTTAAAGTTATTATGTTACAACACAAAAAAGAAATAAGTTAACTGTAGGACGGGTGATAGTAATAATTTAATAAATAATAATATGTTACATTATAAACATAAAAACAAATCAAAACAAACAACAAACAAAACAGAGTTTTTTAATAATATAGCCAAACAAACAAAAAAAAAAAAAGTTAACCCTTACTCTCCCTGTCCAATTTAAGATATTAATTACAAACAAAAAAGAAAATAAAAGTTATCTGTAGACGGGTATAGTAATATTTTACAAAAACATGTACCCGCCTACGTCCTGTTCATTTTTAAAGTTATTATGTACACACACAAAAAATGTTAACCTTACTCCGCCTGTCATTTAAAGATATTATGTACACACAAAAAGAATAAAAAGTTAACTGTAGTCGGGTATAGTAAAAAGTATTACAAAACATGGGTTACCACCTACTTTCCTTTCATTTTAAGTTTTATGTTACAACAACATAAAAATAAAAGTTTAAAACTGTAGACGGGTATAGTAATATTTGATAATAATATAAAATGAGTTAAAGATTATATAATATGTTACATTAATAAACAAACCATTCAACAACAACAACAAACACAACAGAAGCTTTTTTGATATATAGCCAAACAAAACAAAAAAAAAAACTAACCCCCCCCCCAAAAAACCACACAACAAAAAAACCAACGGAAAAAACATGGGTTTTCCCCTTGTCCCAAAAAAAACTTAAAACCCTACTCCCCCTGTCATTATAAGTTTGATATGATTCACAAAAAAAACAATAAATTAACTGTAGACGGGTATAGGAGTAATATTATATCTAATAATAATCAATAAATACCAAAAACAACCCAAAAACAAAAGCGAATTAAAAAGTTTTGGCTTGGTTTAAAAAAGAAAAAATATACTTCCTCCTCTTTTCCATTTTTCTTTTATTTTTTTTTTTACAAGAAACAATGTTTAGGGGGGGGGAAAAAAAATTAAGCGAGAGAGAGAGTTTGTTTTAGAGTAGTCTTTTTTTTTTATCCAGGCCCCAAATACATAGGCAGTTTCCCTCACAGGGCAACCCCGCACCATCTCCACTTTTTTTTTTCCCATTCACTGCAACATGATTTTGTTCTTACTCATCCTTTTTTTTTTTGG
Source organism: Rapana venosa (assembly GCA_028751875.1). Classification (NCBI taxonomy): domain Eukaryota; kingdom Metazoa; phylum Mollusca; class Gastropoda; order Neogastropoda; family Muricidae; genus Rapana; species Rapana venosa. The sequence continues at coordinate 29,197,043 of CM054141.1, forward strand.
GCTGCTGCTGCTGGGGGGTATTCTCTCCCTCCTCCCTCCTCCCGCATTCTCCTCCTCCTTCCTTTTTTTCTCCCTCAAATACCCTGCGTTGACGCTTGAACAAACTGCACAAACTCCCCGTTTTTTTCTTCTGCAGCAGCAGCAGCAGGAGGAGTAAGTAATAGTAGGAGTAGCAGTTGTAGAACGATCTGCAGCAGCCAGCAGCAGCAGCAGCAGTAGCAGTAAGCTAGTAGCAGGCTGAACGCAAGGCTGGAACGAATAGACCGTGGTGGTGAGAGTGGTGGTGGGGTGGTGCGAGAGTGGGTGTGGTGATGGTGGTGAGAGTGTGCATTTAAAATCTCTCCTCGCTCCTGCGATGTTGCCGCTAGCTAAGGACCCGCAGGATTTTCTCATGGTCGAGGCTAGGGAGGGGGCTCGTCGTGAAAATTGTTTCCACATGTAGAAACACAGAAACTGTTGCGATCGGCGAAGTCCCTCAGGTACCCAGCAAGTTCTGCCGAATCCATAGAGATGAACTCCTCCTCCTCCTCCTCCTCCTCCTCCTTTAACTTTTTTCACCTCTGCATTTTCCTCCCTGTGCTCTGGCGGGATAAGGGCAGTAGTAGAAGCAGCGGGCTTTACTAGGATGTTCTCAAAAGCTGAAAGGGTATAGTCATCAAAAGGGGCAGGAGTAGAGGCGGGAGTAAGGAGTGGAGGCAGGGCGACGGCATCACCAGCAGCAGCAGCAGCTAAGCAAGCAGCAAGCAACACCAGCAAACCAGCACAGGAAAAACCTGCTGGTGCCGCGACAGCATCAGGAGGAGGCATGGCGGTGGCCAAAAACAAAGAGTAAGGAAGGAATAGCGAGGGTAAAGTGCCAGTTGTTGGCGGGCTGAACTCCCCTGAAGGCTTTTCCTTAATCGCCCTCACTCTCTCAGATCCTGATAAAAAGAAGCTCCAGCACTCTGTTATTGGGGAGAGCTTTGAGGCAGAGATGTGGGGTAGCGGTTCATTAGCAGTTTTTTTTTTTTCGTCACAGCCCTTCCTTGTAAGTGCTGTTGCACGCTAGTAAAAGTCAACGAAAAGAATACCAGATCAGGGGGCGGAGCTCCTGCCACACCGCCTTGTTTTTTTGCATCCATTCTCACTTTGTTTTTTCTGTACATGTTGTACAAGTCAGGATCATTGAAAGAACTGCAGAGTTTTAGGGGGGTCCCGCTGGATTTGCGTAGCCTGCCAAAACCTCGGAGTCATTTACAAGGCTAAACGCTTGCTCGACGAGTCAATATATGGGGGCCAAAACCACCAGCCAGGATCTGTCGAGGCTGTGTTGCTTCCCTGGGGTGGGAAAAGAAAAAAAACCGTACGATTGCTGTCCAAATGAGGGGCGGGGTACAAACACGCCAATTAGCCATTGACCGCCCTCACCGCTTTAAAATCCCCCGGCCCGAGGCTAACGCAGCCTGCTGTAAGCTCAACGAGAACAACACCTCCCGTTCCAAGTTCAAAAATTAGCCAGTACCGCACCTGAACTGGAGGAAAAATCTTGCCGCCAGCTGCTGGCGCCACAGGGCACATCTGAAGCCCGGTAGGCTTGTGTCCAAAAAACGGGTTCGGGAGAGTTTCTTGTCCCTGGTCCGATTCCAAAATAGGTCGGAGGTTGGTCCAATTTGCGAGGCAATAACCCCCCTGACAATAACTGGAGAGAAAAAAAAAAAACCCCGAAGGCTCACCAGCACGCGATCGATTTTCTTTCTTCCCAGTGGATTGGGGGGGTTATCCATTTTTTTCAGGGTTGCCCAATTACAGTAAGACAAGCATGGACAGTTACGGTTTTTTGGGACAGTATAAAAGCCACCTGATCATTTTTTTTGTATTTCTCTAGATCTATTTGGTTCCCAATTTTGGGGTTGCGATGTACACACCTCCAGGAGGGGTATTTTCGGACACACAACCCCCGCCGACAACCAACAAAGTGTCGGGTAAGGGGGCCCACTCGGAACCTCTTTCGAGGTTAATCCAAAAAACCGCACCGGGTGGCAATCCATCTGCTTTCCCCCTCAATAGGTCCTCACTCCTCTCAGGAGGGCTCATATTCGTTTTTTTTCGTTTTCCCATTAACGGTCCCGCTTCTTGTTTTTCTGCTCCGATCCCCCAGGTAGTCACCTCACCTCACAGTCTATTCACAAGGGCCCGCTCGGTTATAGGTCTCGTACAGTTCAACCTCCGAAAGAACAGCACATATGTTTTTTTGACATGCCCGGCGGGAGAGGGGCGGTTCCTGGAGTAGAGTAGGTATTCTTTTTGTACCTGTAGTTTTTCGCGAGGCCCATGGTTATAAAGGAAGTGGTATAAGGGTAAAAAGGGGGGGGGGGGTTTTTTTTTGAAGTCGCGCGCTTCCATTGGGAGGAAGGGGGCGAAACTGAACGGAAAGAGTTGAGTGTGCAGGGCAAGGCTCCGTAAAAATGTCCTGGTTTTTTTTTTTTGTGTGTAAGTAATCGGTTCTGGTTTTTGTTGTGTAAAATTTGAGCCCTTAATCCACAACTCCTGTGTATGTGTGTAACTACTTTTTTTTTTTTTAACCAGTCTCAGCAGATGCCAGTAACCAGGATGGATTTTTTGTTACCAAACTGAAACAGATAATAGTAAATCAATATTTTATTACTATTCAGTTTATTATTTTCTTCAATAGAAGAGAGTAAAAGAGAAAAAAAAAAAAAACAAAAAAACGAAAAAAAGAGGGGGAAGGGGGGCAGCATCATCCATCAATCATCATTCATCTTCCCCTTTATTCTGCTCTTCCATCTCTTCCTCTGTCCTTAAATAATCAACCCCAGCACTGTAGGGAGCAACCGGGGAGTACTCGATTTTAGTTTAAATTGGCGTTTTGATCACCTCTTTACTTTAGTGTTAGCAAAGGCTCGGGGGTTGGTAATAAAAAAATGTTTCACTTCGAGCTTAACAAGATTTCCTGCCATGATGTCTGGTAGTCAAAAAAGCCCTGTTTTGATGACAGAACTCAAACCTGCTCTAAATTTCTTTTTTTTGAGTCTGCGTACCAACCAATAACAGGGTAACAAAACTTGTAATGTGTCTAAAAAACGGTAATGTTTGATTTTATATTTGGGGAGTAGCTATCCCGAGCAACATGTTCTTGCCCAGGCTTTAAGCTAAATTTTAATCCTTGTCACCTGATGATCAATTCTTTGATCGACGCAAACGGGACTCATATTAATCCCAACCGTATGTGTGAAAAGTATTTATTTTCAAAGCCTACAACCAACAAGCGTTCCCCGTTGTATTGACACGTTTTTATAATATTAGTTAGAGTCTTTGTTCAATGACGCTCTGAATTATTTTAATAACCTCTTTTGCGTTTTTTTTTTTTTTTTTGACACACTCAAGTTCAAAGGTCACGATATATTTTCAAAACACTTTTCAGATTGATAACTGGGAAACAGGATGGCATTGACTCGATAGTTTTTATTTATCAACACAAAACACGCAGTCTGGGTTTACCTCGATTTGAAAATAATATAGTACCGTCGACTAACATACTGTTAGAAGGAGAGTTCTACGATAAAGTTCCAATGAAGGGAAGTTACAAAACCTATAATGCACGTCATTTTCTTTTTTTTTTTTAATTAATTTGCTTCCTCCTGCCCTTTTTATTGTGTGTTTTTTTTTTTTATTTTTTATTTTTTTTTTTTTTTTTGGGGGGTGTAAAATGTCGTTTTTTTTGATGGGAAGTAATCGGTTCTGTTCTGTTGTGTAAAATGTTGAAGCCCATTAATCCACAACTTTTCCTGTGGATGTGTGTAACACTACTTTTTTTTAACCAGTCTCACAGATTGTCCCAGTATCCGGATGATTTTGGGACCAAAACTGAAACTGATAATATAATAACTTTTTAATTTACTATTCATTATTATTTCTTTAAAAAAACAGATGTATAGAGAAAAAAAAAACAAAAAAGAAGGGCGCTCTCCATCTCTTCATCAAACCAGCACTGGTAGGGAGCAAACGGGAGTATTAACACTTTCCTGCCATGTGTCTGGAGTCCCAAAAGCCCTGTTCTGATATACAGAAACTTATAAAAAACCTGCTCTAAGTTTCTATCTTTTTTTGAGTCTGCGTACCACGATAACAGGGAACAACATCTTGTAATGTTGTCTGAAAACGGATGTTTTTTGATTTTAATTAATTTTTTAATTTATTTTAATAAATTATTTAATCTATTTTGGGAGTTGCCACCCATCAAGTTAAACATGTTTCCTCTGCCCAGGCTTTAAGCTTAAAAATCTTAATCTTGGTCCCTGTGATCAAATTCTTGATCGACATCAAACGGGACAGCATATAACCACCGGTAAGTGTGCAAGTATTTAATTCCCAGCTAACAAACCAACGAAGCGTTCCCTTGTATTGATACGTTTATTAATATTTAAATTAGGTTCATTGTTCAAATGACTCTGTAAAATATTTCATAACTCTCTTTTGCGGTTTTTCTTTCGAGACTCCAGTTCAAAGTCACGTTCTTTAAATTCAAAAACATACTTTTCCAGGATTATACCGAAACAGAGGCATTGGAATCGAAGTGTTAATCATCAACACCAAACACAGTCTGGGTTACCTGCGAACTTGGAAATAATATAGTTACCAGTCGAACTAACCTCACTGTAGAAGAGAGGTCCCCCTACGAAGAATTGCAATGAAGGAAGTTAACAAAACCATTCTTTTTTTTTGGGAATAATTAATTTTTTAAGGAAGAAAAAAAAAGTTTTGTAAATTTATTTTTAAGTTAAATTTTTTTTTTTGTTTAAATAAAACTGACGAAAATAACATTTTTTACCCATTAAAATTTAAAAACAATATAGGAAAAATTATTATTAAAAATTCAAAATCTTACTTAATTTTTTTTGGGGTTATAACAATTTGAAAAGTAGTGTGTTAAATTTAAAATTCTTTTTATTTTTATTTTTTTCTGTCCAGTTAACTTACTTTTTTTTTTTTTTTAATCGGGGATTTTTATTTTTTTTTTAAAATTTATTAACATTTTTTAAACATTTTTTTATTTAAAAAACCTAAAATTAATTTTTTTTATTTTTATCTAAAGGGAATTTACATTGAATTTTCCCAAAAAAACTTTCCCTTTATTAATTATTTTAATTGTTATTCCCCAAATTTTTAAACATTTGGGTTTAGGCCCCTTTTTAGTTTTTAATTAAAACCCTTTTGTTCGGGGGGGGGGAAAAGATTTCTCCTTTTTTTTTGTAAAAATATAAAATTTAAACCATTAAAAATTTCCCGAAAGTAAATTTTTAACTAATTTTTTTTTTTTTTTGGGCCCCCCAAAATATAAAAAATTTAATTATTAGCTTTTGGTTTAAAAAAAAGGTGGGGGGTTTTTTTTTTTTTTTAAACTATCAAATTAAAATTATTTTAAAAATAAAAAAAACTTGGTTATTTTTTATTTAAAAAAAAAAATTTCGGAATAAATTTTTTATTTTTTTTATAAAAAACTTAATTAAAAATTTTATTAACTTTTTGTTTAAATTTTTTCACGGGGGGAAAATTAAAAAAAGTTCCCTTAAATTTTTTTTAAATAAAAGAGGAGAAAAGTTAATATATTTATTTATTTTGGTTTTCTTTTTCTTTTTTTGGTAAAGTTCTGTTTTTTTAAAAATTTTTTTATTTAAAATTTTTCCTGTGGTCAAAAAATTTTTTTTAAAAACTTTTGGGAGATTTTAAATTTTTTTTAACCAAAAAAATTTTTTTAAAAAAAGGGGATTTACCTTCTCCAAAAAGAATTATAAATTTTTAAAAATTTTTAAAAAATTTTGTTGTTTTTTTAATAATTTTTTGAAAAAGGGGGAAAAAAATTTTTTTAAAAGAAACCCCTTTTTTTTTTTCCCCCTTTTTAAAATTTTTCCTTTATGTAACACTCCTCCTCCTCCTCCTCCTCCTCCTACCTCCAGTAGCTGCTGCTGCTGCTGCTGCTGCGCAGACGCGCAATCATAATAATCATAATAAATTACCTCTATTTTTTATGTTATTGCCCGAAGCCATTTTCTACCCGAGGTTACGAGGAGGAGGAGAGGAGGAGGAGATGGTGGTGAGGAGAAGGAGGAAGAAGAAGAATTTTAGAGGGAGAAGGAGAAGACTATACCAACAGCAACAACAGCAGCAACAGCAACAGCAACAGCAGAAGAAGAAAAAGAAAAATAATAATAATAATAATAATAATAATAGAAATTGTTACGATACTGCTATTGCCGACGACGTTAGAAACCGATCAGTTAATATCATCTTGCCACGTAATAGCACTAGTAATATAATAATAAATAATAATAATATAATCAGAAATAATAATAAGAGTCGCTTTATATTTTTGAGACTATTATATGCGAGTGGATCGCGAGATGGTACTGTGTCCTTTAAAGCCGTTAGGTTCTTTTTTAATAATTCCGCCGCCACAACACTACTACTTTACTACTAACTAACTAGAACTCCTCCTAGCTAACTTACCTCCCTCCTCTCTACCGAATTCGCATGTCGTTTTCGAAGTAATAATCCGAGAGAGACCCGAAAATACAAAAGATCTCATAAAACGGCGTAGTTATATAACGTAAGAACAATTTTACGAGCGACGATTCCTAGTAGTAGTAGTAGTAGTAGTAGTAGTAGTAGTACTACCACTACTACTACTACTGCCGGCGGCGGCGGCGCGGTACCGGTACGACTCTATATAGCAAAACATAACCGAAACTTTAACTATCGCTCTACTGAGTTTACTCAGTTTTGATGCTAATACTACTGTTATCCTTGGCGTAATACTCCGCTTATATCATTATTACGGCTGCATTTGAAAAATCCGACTAAGTAAAATTTGTCAAAACAAAGAGCGAGTTGCAAATTTAGTAAAGTTAAAATCCCTAAAAAAAGTCGGACAATTTGTAAAATCACCGAGTGAAACGGAAATGTGTACAAATAACGGCCGTTTTCCCAGGACCTTTGTATATTTATACTTATTTGGTGAATTCACTGTAACATATATATATATATGGGGGGGGGGGTGTATTCTGTGGTATATAATAACAGTATGAGGAAAAGAAGTTGCCGGTAACCACTTACACTTATCCATCATGTGGAAAATATTTTCAAAAGATTCAGAGGGGGAAAATGCAAGAAAACTACAATCTTCAATGACAAGCATGTTTAAGCATTTTGGTGTAAGAACCAAGCCATTTGGCCTGACCTACCTACCTGACTCGATTTCGCTCCTGATGACCCTTTTGTCAGAGGCTGGTGGTGATGAAGCTTCACCTGCTGTGTACCTTACAGCAGGACACTTTCAGAATTGAGAAGCGTCAATTGCATTCATCAAAGAATATTTTGATATACATTGGCCTTTTAAACTTGCATCAAAAGACGATTATTAATAAGAGGACACTTCACCCCCTCCTCCCCCCCCCCCCCCCCCCCACTATTTTTCAGTTCTCCGTAAGATTTTTTGGCATTGGTGACTTAACTTAAGGAAGAAGGTGCAAGATGGTTAAGGACGTTTGCCTGCCAGCAAGTAAACTGAGGTTCTGGGTTCGTTTCCCAGCCTCGCCCTTTCTTCCCAGTTTGACCAATAAAATCGAGCTGAATGGTCAAAGTCCTTCGGATGAACTATAACCGAGGCCCCTTTGCGAACGCATTGCAGAACATCTTGCGCACTACATAAATCCGGTTTTTTCCGCTGTTCGAAAGAGTAGGCCATTGTGTGCCGGTGGGAACAGATGACAAAATTTTAAAAAACCGCATACACACGCCATAAATTTAAATTAAAAAAAAGTCATCTGAGCGCTTTGATTTGTTCTTTACATGATTCAGCGCTATATAAATTCCCTAATATTATTAGTATTATTATAATTATATTGTTATTATATTATTATTACTTCCCCCTCACCTTAAGTTAACCCCATGCCGATCTGGGAATACATTGGGCAGATTAAACTTACCCTTTTTGCAAGGACATTCGGGAGGTACCTCTCCTTGCCCCCGTTTCCATTTTCACACTGTCTTGGTAACTTGTGGTTGACTACTTAAGACGGGGGTAGAGCACGCCGGTACGTTTCCGGTCTGACTGGGTTTAAGAGTCTCTCCAAAAGACTGGACCTTCAGTTGGATTTTCCGTCAAAACTGGGAATAAAGGGCGAGCTGGGAATCGAACCCAGACCTCCCCACCATCCACACACATTCACATACACACAACACATACACAGACACAGACAACACACACCAGACACACACACAGACACACCCACGACAACACCACAGACACGCACACAGACACTCTCACCAAGACATACACACAGACACCCACACACAGACAACACAAACAAACACACACACAGACACACACATACAGACACAAACGCACAAGACACAACACATGACACCACACACACAACTCACACAAAAACACACAAAAGTCCCCCCCCCTCCCCTAAAACCTATGCAAAGGGTAATTTACCATCTGATTCTGAAGCTGTCCAGAGTAACCGGGTGTAAGTAACACATGAACCTTCAAGAAAAATGGGGTTGTCCTTTTATATTTTAAATGTTAGTATTGCAACCTCATCCAGACCGTGCCATTAGCCCCGATCTTCTGTTAGTTTCTCTGCACAATCGTTATAAATTTGTATTAACTTTCCTTATAATAACACTAAAAAAACCAAAACCACTATAAATCAAAAAATCAAACAGTTAACTGTATTTTTTTATTAATATGTTTTTAAGCTACAACTTACTTAAAAGCGCATTCTATGATGGTTTCTCCTTTTTTTAATTTGCCTCCAAATCCATTCCACCAGCCTTGGCCAAAGCCTCGTTTTTTATAGCCGAGTAAAATTCTCGAATGTTTACGTACAAAGACCAAGGATAAAACTTTTTTACATGCCATCTTTACTGACCTGAAACATATAGATACAAACTCACTTTTTAGAAAAAAAAACCAAGACATACAAAACATAGGCAAAAAATTTTTTTATTATTTATTTATACATCTTCTTTTTCTCTTTTTTTTATTAGAGTAAAAACAGGAAAAACCGATTTTTTGGTTGTTTTTTTTTTTACTTGTCTGTACAGATTGTTGTTTGAAAGTATATCATCATCATCATTGAGAGGAGAAAGATGCAGACAACCGGTAAAAGTAACAGCAGGAGCAGGAGCAGGAGCAGCAGCAGGAGCAGCAGTACTCGTGTTACTGCTGGATCTGCTACTCCGAGTAGCACTACTAGTACTCCTCGTTGTAGCTGTAGTACTACTACTAGTAGTGTTAGTAGCAGTAGCAGTAGTAGCAGTAGCAGTAGCAGTAGGAGCAGTAGGAGGAGGAGGAGGAGTAAATATTTTCGTGACATTCCCTCCCTTGATCTGCAACGTTAAATAGTAATCGTGGTCATAATTGTCGTGCGAATACCAATGCAGAGCTCGGGTACGACAAACGAAGGACAGATTAGTAGCAGCGGAGCTGCTGCTGCTGCTGCTGGTGGCATCCTCTTCCTCTTCCTCCTCCTCCTCGTTGTTAGCGACTCTCGCTAATATTACTAATGATAAGGTAGCTCGATACCCTCCTCCACTACTACTACTACTACTACTATTATATGCGAGGTTCTTTACCAACAAGTTATCTGCTGCTGCTGCTGGAAGGTTGTTCTTTACAGACTTGATAAACACGTAAGGGTCTATAAGTTTCTTTTCTGTGTTACAGGAGCATTCCAATACCAATACTCTAGCGTTGCTGTTGCTGTTGTTACTAACTTTATTATTATTATCGTTTTCTGCTGCTAGCTCATCATTATTAACCTTATAACTATTATCCTTTAAGAAAAAATTGCAGTTGTCTATAGCCTCTGCCCCCAAACACAGGGACGTTATTACAACAACAACAACAACCACCACCCTCGTAAACCCCGACATTTTGAGTAGGGAGAGAGAGGGGGGAAAAAAGGGTTTTTTAATATATATATATATATATTTTTTTTTTTTACACCTTTTCTCCAGTTGAGCCAAATCCTCCGAGACCGCGCTCCGTGTTCTTGAGATGGTCCGGTAGCGTATCGCAGTATTCTACCTGTGTATCCGCTACAGGTATAAAAACAATTTGAGCCGCTCTTGTGCCTTTAACAACGTGCAGGGTCTTGGACGTCGGGTTGTGTATACAAAGTTTAATTTCTCCTCTAAAATCGAGATCGATAACTCCGCTACGTATCACCAAACCCAAACTGCTCTTTTCAAAACTGGATCGAGGTTGTACCAATCCCCAGCAGGAATTGTTTAAAATGGCTACAGTCACTCCTGTTTGGATATATTCTGTTTGCTTTGGTAAAATAGCCTTAGATTCGTAAATGGACAAATCGTATCCCACAGATCCGGGAGTTTGTTTCTTGGGCCTATATCTCTTATCAGAAACTGCAAAAACTACTTGCATGTTTTTTTCCACCACCATCACCCTTTGGTAAAAAGAAATCAACTGCTAAACCTATCAGCAGCAGTAGCAGCAGCCAAACAAAACCAAAAAAAAAACCTATACAGACACACACACATAAAAGAAAAATCTTTTAAAAAAAAAATAATATATATAATTTTTTTTACAACTTAGGGGGAAAAAAATTTTATACTAAAGGTCCTCCCCCTTCCGCCCTTCTTTATATAAGGGGTTTTTTTGTTCCCCCCTCCTTCCACTTATGGCTGAAGGGGGAGGAGAGGAGGTGGGAATAAAAAAAAAAAAAAAAAAAAAGGGAGGGGAAAAAATTTTTTCTTTCCCTCATTTTTTTCTCTCCTCCCTCCTCCTTTAAAAAAAAAAAGCCCCTCCCCCCACCTCCTTTAAAAAAGAAATGTTTCCCTGGAATCCTATCTTTTTGTATGAGGGAGAGAGAGAGAAAGAGAGAGAGAGAGAGAGAGAGAGAGAGAGAGAGAGAGAGAGAGAGAGAGAGAGAGAGACCAGAGCAAAACAAAAAAAACCCAACATCCTCCCTCTTTTCGGGTTCCAATGGTTTGTTGTTTTGTTTGGACTGACTTAGCAATTTCAAAAAAAAAAAATTTTTTTTTTTTTTTTTTGGGGTGATGGTGGAGGTGGTGGTGGTGAGAGTGGGGCTTGGCTTGGTTTTGGTTGGTTTTTTTGGTAGTTAGTGGGGGTTGGGCACACACACACATACACACACAGACACACCTTACACCCCCCTCCCAATGCATACATACACACACATACATACATAGAAAGAGAGATGTGAGGGAGAAACATAGACATACACACACATACATACATACACACTCACTCAAAAAATATACTCGCAAAAAAAGTTTTGGGTTTTTTTTAGATACTTTTATTATATAGAAGATATATACAACACCAATGATATATAATTAAGTACTATGTGTATATATATGTGTGTGTATATGTTTTTATTATTTTAAAAAAAAAAGCAAGCGAGATACAAAAATATAATGATGATACATTTGGCATTTAAAAGCAAAAAAAAAACCACAAATCAAAATAATGTCTTTTTTTTCCACTTCCTCCTCTCTTCTTCTTCTTCTTCAGTCTTCTTCTTCTTCTTCTACACACATTCAAGTCAGTAACAGACCGCAGCACCATGTAAAAAGATCGGCAGTAAGGGGCTTTACCCCAAGCGCCGCGCATGTTTCCATTATTAAAAAAAAAAGCAGCAAATCGAGATACAAAAAAAAAAAATATAATGATGATACATTTTGGCATTTAAAAGCAAAAAAAAAAAACCAAAACAAAAAACAAACCAAACCACAAGTGAAAATAATGTCTTTTTTCCACTTCCTCCTCTCTTCTTTTTTTCTTTCTTCTTCAGTCTTCTTGTACAGTCGTCTTCTTCTTCTTCTCTACTACTACACCATTCAAGTCAGTAATGGCCATTCCTCCGTAAGGAAAGTTGGTGGAAGGGGGTACTGTTGCACACACACACATATACCATCCAGTTAGTGCCTGGCCCTTCCCCCTCCCATCCTCCTCCTCTTTCAACTAACACAGCTGTTTTAGCAACGCAGCACCATGGTGAAAAGATAGGAGGCAGCAAGGGGCTGTAGCAGCACTACCAACCACTACCCAACCGCCACCCCCGCAGCACCTACTGCGCTGCCGCTGCTGCCGCCGGTAGTGTTGTTGTTGTTGTTGTTAGCAGCAGCTTTTCTTTTTCCTCCTGCAGCACCCGAAGTAACAGCGGCGTTGTCTCCTCCTCCTCCTGAAACGCCACCCCAAGCCGTGACAGTACTAGCAGAGTAAATGCTATTGTCTCTTCCTTCTCCTCCTCCTCCTCCTCCTCCTCCTCCTCCTCCTCCTCCTCGTGGTCCTGAAGCGGGTAACCAACCACCCAAACAGTGAAGCTGAGTAAATACTGACATTTGATACGACGTTATTCAAGATGTCTTTCAGATATACAATACAGTACTGCCCAGTTTTACGGTCGCGGTTTTCATCTCCTGATGCCCCGCCCTTAAGGTAAAAATACAAGCTGAGACAGTACTGCTTTTGATGCTACGGTTAATAGTGGTCCCATCTCCCCTCCTCCTCCTCCTCCATCCTCCTCCTCCTCCGCTTCTCCTCCTCCTTCTCCTCCACCTCCTCCTTCTCCTCCTCCTCCTCCTTTCGATGCTCACAACCGGCGACGTCGTCGGTAGCATCTGTAAGGCGTTTCTTTCTGCATGTCGCGGTAAAAACGTTCCAAATCACGCCTGTCAGGCTGGTTCTAAGTTTTTACCGCAAGTAAGCGTCTGAACAACAAAAAAAAAAAAAAAAAAAAAAAGGCAATCTCTGGCTAAATATAGTAGTATAGTAGTATATAGTAGTAGTAGTAGTAGTCAGTATAAGTTAGTAAGTAATGTTCAAAGGCACATACCTCATTTATAACATATAACAAAAGAAAAAGCAAAATCTCTGTTAATAGTAGTAGTAGTAAGTTCAAAAGGCACACACACACACATACACACAATATATATGTAAGAATATAAAAAAAAATAGCACAATTAAAAAATCACCGCTACTTTTTAAAAAAAAAAAAAACACCAACAAACCCACACACACCCAAACACACACAAAGGCAAAAAAAACAAAAATTTTATTGTACATACCAAACAAAAAATAGAAGCTGAACTATATATATAGTTACTAACTGGATTACACAACACACACACACTCACACATCCATACATACACACATACCACACAACACACTCACAGAGAGGCCCCCCCCAAAAAAAAAAAAAAATTTAAAAAATGCCTTATAGTAAGTCAATTTCTCCTCCTCCTCTCCTAGTTAAGACAACAAGTCAATAAATGCCTAGACAAAGCCAAAATGCTTATTATAGAAAAACTGGACACAGGTTTAAACTCTCGCCCCTCCTTCCCTCCCCCACACACACATTAGCAATATTGTAACATAGCACACACTACATACACACAGACATAGCCAACCAATAAGCTTGTAATACTGTATAACCAAAAGAAAGCAAAAACAAACAATTCAGGCTTGGCAAGGACTAACAAAAAAACTAACAAGCTTGCAAGCAGAGTACCTACCATTATTATTATTATTTACTAAACAACCGACAAAAAGCCCTTCCTTTTTTTTCCCCCCCCTTTTGGCTTAAGAGGGGGGGGACGGGGGATGGCTAACTAAGGCTTTTAAAAAACAAACCAAACAATAATAAGCTTAAAATACCTGGGTATAAACATAAACATACCCAGAAAGCAATACAATTGAGGCTTGGCAATGACTAATATGAAATCGAGCAACAGTGTAAGTATTATATAAAACACAGAAAAGTAAATCTCAACTAATAGATACACTTTACCAAGCAATAAGCTTATAATACTGTATAACACCCCCCAAAAAAAAACAGAAACAAAAATTTCAGGCTCGGCAATGACTAAAAAAAAGATTGTAAGCAGCACAATACGTACCATCTCATCCAGCAAACCAAAAAAAAAAAACACCACAAGAGAAGGGGGGGGGAGAGAGAAAATCAGGTCCCAAAAAACAAAAAAAAATCGCAGCCTAACACCACACACACACACACACACAAAAATAAACTACTAACTGGCAAAAAAAACCACACAAAAAACAAACCAAAACATCTAGCAGCAAAACAATATATCTCCAGCTAGCAATGTGTGTGAGAGAGAGAGAGAGAGGGAGTGAGGAGAAAAAAAAAGTGGCGGGTGGGTACAACCTAACCTCACCTTTATATAGAGAGACCACCAGGCCACCACTAAACAACAAACAAACAAACAAACAAACGCCGCGCCACGTGGCACGCAACTACAACAAAAAACAACAACAACACCACCACCAACCACCACACATACGCGCGCGCTACACACGCACGAACAACGCACACACACACACACACATAAAACCACTAATCACCACCACCAACCACCACTACCAAACATCACACCAATGTTTCCACACACACACACACACACACACACAAAAACACATACATACATACATATAGGCAACCCCCGCTAAGCGCATTAAGTTAATACTGCATAATACTGCTGTGCTGGCACTATACCATACACACATACACAATACTACATACCTACAGACAACAGATTTAAGTAATACATAATCTTAAAAGCTCAAGTCTCAAGTCGCTACTTCTCTTCGACATGCCATAAGGCAACCTCCGCTAGCGAGATTCAAGTTAATACTGCATAATAATATGCTGTGCTGCACTAGATTCAAGTTAATACTGCATAATAATATGCTGTGCTGCACTATACCATACACACATACACATACATACATACATACATACATACATACATACAGACAGACAGATTTAAGTTAATACATAATCTTAAAGCTCAAGTCGCAAATAAAAAAAAAAAAAAAAAAAAGAGACATACATACACACTGTGTACACATACATACATACATACAGACAGATTCAAGTTACTACGCAAATAAAAAAAAAAAAAAAAAAAAAGAGACATACATACACACTGTGTACACATACATACATACATACAGACAGATTCAAGTTACTACATCGCTGCTGCTGTGCTGCATTATACCAGTCGCAAATAAAAAAAAAAAAAAAAAAAGAGACATACATACACACTGTGTACACATACATACATACATACAGACAGATTCAAGTTACTACGCGGCCGGAACAAACAAGTGGCAGTGGCACAGTAGTTACTACATAATCTATAAAGAGCTCAAGTCGCTGCTGCTGTGCTGCATTATACCATACACACATACATACATATACATACAGACACACACAGGGCGATCTAGCTCCTCAAGGTCGCTTGAGAGAGAGAGAGAGAAAATGAGGGCGGCCGGAACAAACAAGTGGCAGTGGCACAGTGGCAGCGGCACAGAAATGAGGACGCAGGGAATAAAATAATAATCACACCAGGGCGATCTAAAAAAAAAAAAAAAAAAAAAAAAAAAGTGGTGGGGGCTAGCTACTAAGACCGGCAGCAGCAAGCAGCAAGCAACTAGTTAGTTAGTTAGTTTAGTTTAGTAGTAGTAGTTACCCAAAAAAAAAAAAAAAAAAAAAAGAGACATACATACAGACAACAAGGGCGCTTGTTTTGTTTAGTAGTAGTAGTAGTAACTGGCGGCTCCGGGCAGCTCACCAAAAAGAAAAAAAAAAAAAAAAAGAGACATACATACACACTGTGTACACATACATACATACATACAGACAGATTCAAGTTACTACATAATCTATAAAGCCGGATAGTAGTCACCCAAAAAAAAAAAAAAAAAAAAAAAGAGACATACATACAGACAACAAGGGCGCTTGTTTTGTTAGTTAGTAGTAGTAGTAGTAACTGGCGGCTCCGGGCAGCTCACCAAAAAGAAAAAAAAAAAAAAAAGAGACATACATACACACTGTGTACACATACATACATACATACAGACAGATTCAAGTTACTACATAATCTATAAAGCCGGAACAAACAAGTGGCGCTTGTTTTGTTGTTGTTGTAGAGAGAGACGTGGAGCAGAAATGAGGACACGGGGAATAAAATAATAATCATACAGGGCGATCTAAAAAAAAAAAAAAAAAAAAAAAAAAAAAAAAAAAAGTTGGTGGGGGGCTACTAGTGTGTGTGGGGAGTGGTGGGGGCTACTAAGACCGGCAGCAAGCAGCAGTTCAAATCTGCTTTTTGCTTTTGTACATTACCATACATTTTTCCGCTAGCAGCAGTTCAAATCTGCTTTTTGCTTTTGTACATTACCATACATTTCTCCGCTGACCCCCCTACCCCCCTTTTTTTTTTTTTTTTTTTTTTGAGTATAGGCAAACTCTTACATACATACAGACAGACATACAGACAGATTCAAGTTACTACATTACATATAGGCAACATACAGACAGATTAGCGAGATTCAAGTTAATACTGCATAATAATATGCTGTGCTGCACTATACCATACACACATACAGATAGGTCTGATTCAAGTTACTACATAATCTATAAACACTGCATAGCAATGTTCAATGCATACAAATGGCATATATAGGCAACCTATACACACATACAGATAGGTCTGATTCAAGTTACTACATAATCTATAAACACTGCATAGCAATGTTCAATGCATACAAATGGCATATATACACATACATACATAGTAATGTTTTTGTGTCTACATACAATCCACGTTCAATGCATACAAATGGCATATATACACATACATACATAGTAATGTTTTTGTGTCTACATACAATCCACAATAGTGCAAATAGAGCATGGACAAAACACATATCATGTACATCCATATAATAATCACACACAACAAGAGCCGGTAAAGTGGGGCAAAGTAGCAGTGGCACAGTGGCAGCGGCAGCCAGCAGTCAAGTAATGTTTTTGTGTCATAGAAGCACAACAACAACAAAAAAAAGGAAATATCTCATTGCATATGTCCGTCTATGACAAAAAGGTACGACAAGTGCCCATAATGCTTTTACCACAAGCAGGACAGTTATCAAATGTTTCTTGGCAGGTTTCACAAGTAATAAAATGACCACAGGGCAAGAAAGTGACACCGCTGGAAGCAAAGATCACCTGTTTTGCAGGCACGACATATCAACCCCGCTGCTTCAGCCTAGGTTATCTTCAGCCAGTTGCTTTACAAACAATTTCATATTAATAGCCTCTTTTTCTGGAAATGAATGTCGTCGACGTTTAAACAGTGGCGTTGTTTCCCTCACTGGCAAAGCTTCGGCTGCTTCTGCTAGCTGCTGCTGGTAGTAAGGTGATGGTGCCATGTGATGCGTCACTTGTGACACTTCTTAGCTAATTTGGGTCTGTTCTTCTGGACATTATAAAGAACGTTCAGCAGCTATCGTAAAAACTCTCTGGCAGTGGCTATTCGTGCCATGCCCCAAGATGCGTGGAAGCCTTGACCATGTCCAAAGTCTTTGGGAATCATGGCAAGTGCCACTTGCTCAGGTATAGAAACAGTAGCCATACCACCCCTTCAAAAAAAAACAAACAACACAAAAACACAACAAAGTCACTGCATTGTCTCCTCCACAATTTTTTTTTATCACACGTACCTCTCTCTTCTCACCGGGTGAGAGGGGGGGGGGAGTCGGGTCCAAGCAGAGATATCCCTCTTTTTAAAAAAAAATAAATAAAATAAATAAAAACTTTGCACTTTTTTTCCCCTCCCCCCACCGTGAGGAGAGAGAGGGGGGAAAAAAAACAAAACAACACCTTTTTAATACTCCGGCATTGTTTTTTGTTTTTTGAAGCAAAAAAAAAAAAAAAATCTTTTACACATACACACACAAAAAAATGATGAGGATGAGGAGGACGATAGGCTGGGGGCAATACAAGCAAAGTACAAAAGTGACGCTTGCAATGACTAACTTAAATAGGCTTGCAATGGTGATAGCTACATCATAGACTGGGGGCAACACAGACTCTTCACTGTTTTTGCTCATCAATCATCACTAACCGGAAGAAGTTGCGCGCACGTTCTCTTGGAGGAAAAAAAAAAATTTTTTCTCTCTCTCTCTCCATTTTACATTATTTTTTCCAGGTTCAACATTTTATACCGAATTGCGGCCATTTTTAAAGGGGTACTTACTTAACTCTACTAATAAAACTTAAGTAAAAAAACTACAAAGGGAAATCACTCTACGACTCTCCACTTATTTTTTTTTAGAACCTTTTTGCTGCCTTGAAAGTATCGGCAGCAGTAGTATTTCTAACTATAAATCGTCTTAAACCTCGACGCTGTTTACGAGCTGCATAAATTAGATGAGCTTTTAGTTTTTTCTTCTTCAACTGCAGCCTGCAATTCGTAACACTGCGATGAAAAAACTTTTCGATTCACCCGGGTAGCAGTAGCAGTAAATAGCAGCAGCTGTTGTTGTTTGTGTAGCGCGAAACAACAAAACCGCTACTATTACTACTAAAGACTACACTACCACTACCCACCACCACCCACCACTAACCTGCTGCTACTACTACTACTACTGTTGTTGTTGTTGTTTGTTGTTGTTGTTTTGTGGTTTTGTTGTTTGTTGTTGTCACACATACCAGATAAGCGTTGGTAGTATTATAGCAGCAGCAGCAGCAGCAGCACAAGCAGCAGAGGAGGAGGACGAGAGAGTAACGGCGAGAGGAGGAGGAGCAAGAGGAGGAGCGACGAAAGGAAGAGAGGAACGGTGGGAGAGGAAAGAGGAGAGAGGAGCTAAAAGGGTGGAGGAGCAGGAGCGAGAAAAGAAGAAAAGAAGAAGAAAAAGGTGAGCAGAGCAGGAGCAGATCAGGGAAAAAAAAGAAAGCGGAGCATAAAACATGAGAGGAGCAGAGGAGGAGCAGGAGCAGCAGCAGGAGCAGAGCAGCAGCAGAGCAGGAAAAAAGGCTGATTCCCCATGCTCCTCCCGTTCCTGCTGCTGTTGCTCCCCCGGAAAAAAGCGGAGAAGAGGAGACTATGAACTGTGAATACAAAAAGGTACTGCGGGCATGGCGGCGGTGGGAGTAATATTGCCACCACCACCACCACTCAAACCACCTCAACCATCAACAACTGACTGCGCTGCAAGCGATGGTAGTGTTTGTGTTGTCGTTAGTGCCGTTGCTGCTGCTATGTACATCAACACCACCCTCCTCCTCCTCCCTCCACCCTCTTCTTCTTTCTGCTTCCTCATCAATATCACATCATCAGCAGCAGCAGCATAGTACACAGCAGCAGCAGCAGACAGCAGCAGCAGCAGTAGCACAGTATAGTAGTAGCTGAGGAGAGTAGTACTATTAGTAGGACGGCCGAGACAGAGAAACAGCAGCCAGCACAGCAGCAGCAGCACAGTAGTAGTAGTAGTAGTAAGAATTAGCAAGAGGAGAAGGCTCAAAAGAGGACTAAAAAGTGTAAAACTAAAAGGGAGAACCAAAAAGTTTGCAGAGTACTCTGAAAACAGTCCATTTTGACACAAAAGTGGTACAAAGTAGCGCTGTCGTTGAACGACGTGAGTGGTGGTAGTGGTGGGGAGGTAGTGGTGATGTTGTCTGCTAGTGTGCTGCTGGTTGCCTATAGCGGATAGCATGTTGTTGGTGGCGTGAGAAGGCTCACACAAGTCAGTCATTTCTTTCTTCTTTCTTTTCTTCTCTTACTCCTTTTTCTTCATCTTCTTCGTCTTCTCCTCCTCCTCTCCCAAAAGAGACAGAGTAGTAGTAGTAGTAGTAGTAGCAACAGCAACCAGCGGCAGCGGCAGCGGCGGTAACGTTTGTAATTTTAGGTTAAGAGGTTAATATCCCTCCTCATAACTTCGCGTACTTTTAAAAAATTAAATGTTACAAAACCGGAGGATACTCCCATTTTGCAATGTTAATGGTTACCACCGAGACAATTGAAACGAAAAAAGTCTATATATCGGTACCAATGCTTAGCACACAGTAAGGAGTTAGTAGTTGTCACCAGTATAGGGAAATTGATGATGCCAAGCAGAGAATCAATCTCGCGCTCTTTCCTTCTCTCCTTCTCTACTTCTACTTCTTCTGCCCCCGCCTGCGCCGCTCTTGCTCTCTCTTGCTGCTCTTTTCTCCTACTACTGCTGCTGCTGCTGCTGCTCCTCCTCCTGGCCCTGCTCCCTCTTCTCCTCTTGCAACCACCACACCACCAACCACCACTTATAAAGCCCGCTTTTTTGCTCAGTTTCATCTTTAAATCTTTATTTGAAAAACATCTCTTTTTTCCGGTGGAGTTTCTGATTAGTGAAATTGTCACTCTCTTATAGATATAAAGTCTTACGGATGAGCCTGAAAAATAGTTTTTAACACTTGTTTTAATTTTTCAGTTCCCCTCTACTTCTTTAGTAGCAAGCCTCGGCAATTAATTTACTAAAAATAAGACAAAAACAGTCTACTTACACAAACACTTGGATACTCTAAGGCTTTTAAATTGGAAGAACTTATACGCCGACACTTTGAACAAAAGTCAAAGAGAGAGAGGAGGAGAAGAAGAAACAAGAAGAAGAAAAGAAGAAAAACACTCTACAATAAAAAAAGAACTTTAGACAACTTTAAGTGAGCCATAATTTCCGCAATATTTTCTGAATAAACGCCGAAGTGAACAAAGAATTGAGATTATTATTGAATAGAGCCAGTGACTGTTCCAATTTTTCGTCTTTCCGATTGAAAATATTTTCTCGTTTGAAGCCTCAACTAACCGGACACCAGGGTAAAACACCGTAAAAAAAACTCACCCGTTACTAGTAGCGGGGGGGTAATTGTAGTAGGCGTAGTAGGAGTAGTAGGAGTAGTAGTAGTAAGGAGTAGAGTGGTACACTAGCTGAGAGAAACTGTACTTTCAATGGCATCACTATCACCACCCACCACCACCACTATCACCGCCATGCAGCCACCGCCACCACTACCATCACCACCACTATCACAGCCACTGCCGCCACCACCACTACCACGTACACTTATCACCGCATACCCTCCTCCTTCCTCCGCCTCCGCCTCTGTCTTCTTCTTCTTTTTTTTCCCCCTCCCTTTTTTTTCTCTCTCCACCCCCCCCCCTGTTTATTATTTTTTCTCCTCTCTCTCCCCTCCCTCCTCCCTCTCCTCCTCCTTTTTTTTGTTTTTCTCTCTCACTCTCCTCCTTTTGGGAAGTAGCGCGCGCGCACAAAAACGAATATAAGAGGAAACGACACACAGAGGAAAAAAAAAATATTACACCACTAAAAACCAATTAAAAAAAAAATTAAAAAACCCATTCCTCCTCAGTGTTTGTCTTTTCTCTCTGTTTCGGTCTGTTTCTGTCTGTTTCTGTCTGTTACACTGTTTGTTTCTGTCTGTCTGTCCTGTCTCTCTTTTTTTTATTTTGAGAGAATGGGAGGGGGGGGGAGAAAGGCGGTTTTTTTATGTATGTTATGTATGTTGTATGTATGTATGTATGTCGGTATGTATTTAGTTATGCATGTAGCATTATGTACGTATTATGTATGTATGTAGTTATGTTGAATGTAAGTTTTGTCTTTATTCAATCCTATTCTATTTTATTCTATTCTCTTCTCTTTTTTTTTCTTTTCTCTCTCTCTCTCTCTCTCTCTGGTGAGGTTTTTTTTTTTTTTTTTTTTTTTAGCTCGAGTTGTCGCTTTAGCTTAAACAAAACAACAACTCCCCCCCCCCAAAAAAAAAAAAAAAAAAAAAACCCGGAGGAGTTTGGTTTTTTTTTTTTTTTTTTCCTCTATCCGCCGCCACCAATATACACACACATACACATACACATATACGCAGTAGTAACAGCAGCCAACAACAACAGCCAGCAGCTGAAGCGAGTGAGTTAGTGAGTGAGTAGTAGCACGCGTATACATATTATATATATACACATACATAACACACACACGCCCGTCTGTAGTAAAGTGGGGAATTGCCGCTCTGGTTTTTTCCTTCCAAGCCCTGAGATCAAGGGCCCTTTGGGCCGCCTCTCTCTCGTCGTCTCTCTCTCTCATCTTTTGGTATTCCCCTCTCTTTTACCCCGCACTCTCCCTTCCCTCTCAACAACACTCTCTTCTACTTTCTTATCCCGTTTCCCCCCCCATCCTCTCTCTCTCTAAACCCCTCTCATAAATGAGCTCTCTGTTTTCTTTTTTCCCTTCCCACACACACACACACACACATAATGTTCGTCGTCTCTGAGCGCCAGTGCGGCCGAGATAACGACGATGACAGAGATAACGATGATGATGATAATGATGATGATGATGTACTATATCGCTTATCATAAACTTGCACAAGCTTGCCATTGCGAGTTTTATGTAACTACTCCTCCTCCTCCTCCTCCTCCTCCTCCTCCAGTAGCTGCTGCTGCTGCTGCTGCTGCTGCAGACGCGCATCATAATAATGATAATAATAATAATATACTCTATTTTTTATGTTATTGCCCGAAGCCATTTTCTACCCGAGGTTACGAGGAGGAGGAGGAGGAGGAGGAGGAGGAGATGGTGGTGAGGAGAAGGAGGAAGAAGAAGAATTTTAGAGGGAGAAGGAGAAGACTATACCAACAGCAACAACAGCAGCAACAGCAACAGCAACAGCAGAAGAAGAAAAAGAAAAATAATAATAAAAATAATAATAATAATAATAGAAATTGTTAAGAGAACTGCAATTGCCGACAGACGTGAGAAACCGATCATTTAATATCATCTTGCCCCACGAATACACTAGTAATATAATAATAAATAATAATAATATAATCAGAAATAATAATAAGAGTCGCTTTATATTTTTGAGACTATTATATGCGAGTGGATCGCGAGATGGTACTGTGTCCTTTAAAGCCGTTAGGTTCTTTTTTAATAATTCCGCCGCCACAACACTACTACTTTACTACTAACTAACTAGAACTCCTCCTAGCTAACTTACCTCCCTCCTCTCTACCGAATTCGCATGTCGTTTTCGAAGTAATAATCCGAGAGAGACCCGAAAATACAAAAGATCTCATAAAACGGCGTAGTTATATAACGTAAGAACAATTTTACGAGCGACGATTCCTAGTAGTAGTAGTAGTAGTAGTAGTAGTAGTAGTACTACCACTACTATACTACCTGCCCGGCGGCGGCGGCGCGGTACCGGTACGACTCTATATAGCAAAACATAACCGAAACTTTAACTATCGCTCTACTGAGTTTACTCAGTTTTGATGCTAATACTACTGTTATCCTTGGCGTAATACTCCGCTTATATCATTATTACGGCTGCATTTGAAAAATCCGACTAAGTAAAATTTGTCAAAACAAAGAGCGAGTTGCAAATTTAGTAAAGTTAAAATCCCTAAAAAAAGTCGGACAATTTGTAAAATCACCGAGTGAAACGGAAATGTGTACAAATAACGGCCGTTTTCCCAGGACCTTTGTATATTTATACTTATTTGGTGAATTCACTGTAACATATATATATATATGGGGGGGGGGGTGTATTCTGTGGTATATAATAACAGTATGAGGAAAAGAAGTTGCCGGTAACCACTTACACTTATCCATCATGTGGAAAATATTTTCAAAAGATTCAGAGGGGGAAAATGCAAGAAAACTACAATCTTCAATGACAAGCATGTTTAAGCATTTTGGTGTAAGAACCAAGCCATTTGGCCTGACCTACCTACCTGACTCGATTTCGCTCCTGATGACCCTTTTGTCAGAGGCTGGTGGTGATGAAGCTTCACCTGCTGTGTACCTTACAGCAGGACACTTTCAGAATTGAGAAGCGTCAATTGCATTCATCAAAGAATATTTTGATATACATTGGCCTTTTAAACTTGCATCAAAAGACGATTATTAATAAGAGGACACTTCACCCCCTCCTCCCCCCCCCCCCCCCCCCCACTATTTTTCAGTTCTCCGTAAGATTTTTTGCATTGGTGACTTAACTTAAGGAAGGAAGGTGGCAGGATGGTTAAGACGTTTGCCTGCCAGCAAGTAAACCGTGAGGTTCTGGGTTCGATTCCCAGCCTCGCCCTTTCTTCCCAGTTTGACCAAAAAAATCGAGCTGAATGTCAAAGTCCTTCGGATGAGACTATAACCGAGGCCCCGTGTGCGAACGCATGCAGAACATCTTGCGCACACATTAAATCCTGTTCCGCTGTTCGAAAGAGTAGGCCATTGTGTGCCGGTGGGAACAGATGACAAAATTTTAAAAACCGCATACACACGCATAAATTTTAAATTAAAAAAAAGTCATCTGAGCGCTTTGATTTGTTGCTTTACATGATTCAGCGCTATATAAATTCCATATATTATTATTATTATTATTATTATTATTATTATTTTATTATATTATTATTAACTTCCCCCCTCACCATTAAGTTAACCCCATGCCGACTCTGGGAATACTTGGGGCAATTAAACTTACCCTTTTTTGCAAGGACATTCGGGAGGTACCTCCTTGCCCCTTTTCCATTTGTCAACTGTCGTGGGGTACTTTTGTTGACATACTTAAGACGGGGGTAAGCACACGGGTACGTTCGGGTCTGACTGGGTTTAGAGTCTCTCCAGAAAGACTGGACATTCAGTTGGATTTTCTCGTCAAACTGGGAAGAAAGGGCGAGGCTGGGGAATCGAACCCAGAACCTCACGGTTTACTCGTTAGGTAGGTGAATGTCTTTAACCGTTCTGTTACCTTCCTTCGTGTTCTTTCCCTTTGAAATCCAAAAGTTTTTTACTTTCTTTCTTTCTTACTGTTGTTGGTTGATTGTTTTGGGTTTTTTGTTTTTGTTTGGTTTTGTTTTGGGTTTTTTTGTGGGGGGGGGGGGGGGGGGGGAGGTTTGGGGGGGCGGGGGGGGGGGGTAAAGGAGGGGGGCGGGCTGGTATTTTGGGGTTTGTGGGGTTTTTTTTGTTTGGTTTGTTTGTTTGTTTTTATTTTGGTTTTGTGTTCGGTCTGCTTATTTCTCGTTCTCATCTCTTTGCTTTTTTTTTAATCTCCCTTTGTACCGTTTATATCAGTCTTTCTTTATTTCTTTCTGTCGTTCTTTCTTTCCTCCATGTTTGCTTGTTTGTTTCAGGCTCCCCCCCCCCCTTCCCCCACGACCTTTTCTTTCCTTTCACGTCTTTCCATTTCTGTCTCAACTCTCTATTTCTTTCCATCTGTTTTCCCTTTCTTTCCTTTACTATTTTTTCCCCTTTTTTGTTTTTTTTTCTTTTCTTCCTTTTTTAGAAAAGCTTTATTTCTTTTTTTTTTTCCCCCACATCCTCTTTTCTGTTCTGTGGATTTTTCTATTTTTTAAAATTCTCTCTTTTTTCTCTCTCTGTTTCCCCTTCTCTCTCTCTCTCTCTCTCTCTCTCTCTCTCTTTCTTCTCTCTCTCTCTTCTCTCTTTTCTCTTTTTCTTCTCTGTTTTTTCTCGTCTCTGTCTCCATTCTTTTTCTCGTCTCTGCCTCCTGTCTTTCTCTCTGTCTCTCTTCTCTCTTTTTTGTTTTCTCTGTCCTCTCTCTCCTCTCTCTTTTTTTCTCTCTTCTCTCTCTCTGTTTCTCTCTCTCTCTCCTGTCCTCTCTGTTCTCTCTTTTTTTCTGTGTGTTCTTGTTTCTCTCTGTTCCTCTGTTTTCTCTGCTCGTCTCTCTTTTTCTCTCTCTCTCTCTGTTTTTTCTCTCTCTTTTTCTCGTCTCTCTCTCGTTTTCTCTCTCTCTCTATCTCTTCTCTCTTTTTCCCTTCTGTCTCTGTCTCTCTCTCTTTTCTCTCTGTTTGTCTGTCTGTCTGTCTTCTTCTCTCTTCTCTCTCTTCTCTCTTTTTATCTCCTCTCTCCTCTCTCTCTCTCTCTTCCTCTTTTCTTCTCTCTTCTTGGGCCCCCGGTGAGACTAAAAACTGGATCCCGTGTGCAAACGCACGCAGAACTCTTGCGCACACTTAAATTTTCTTTTTAAAAACTGTTCGTAAATTGGCCCACTTTGTGCGGGGAACAAGAAAAATTTTACAAAACCGCTTTACAGACGGGGATGTATGAAAAAAAGCACTAAGTATTTATTCTTACCTAAATCTAAAGAATTAAATAAAAATAAATAAAAAAAATGATAAAAAACCCCAAAAAAGTGTTTGTTTTGTTTTGCTTTATTATTTGTTTTTTTTTCGGGGGGGGGGGGGGGGGGGGGGGGGGGGGGTTGGTGTTTTTTTTGGGGGGGTGGGTGGGGGGAGGTTGTTGTGGGTATTTTTTTTCTTAACGTGTATGTTGGGTTTTGTGTTTGTTTATTTTTTTATCTTATATGTACCTAAGGGCGGGGACGGTGAAAAAAAGACAGGACGCTTATTCATTTCCCGAAAAAAAAGAATTTGTCATTTCTCTCCTCTCTGTCTTTTTCTCTGCCTCGTGTCTCTGTTCTGCCTCTATGTGCTCTGTCCTGTCCTCTTTCCTGTGTCTCTGTGTTGTCCTGTCTTGTCTCTATCTCTAGGCGCAGGCTCCGAGCTTCACTTCTCTAGGGGCCACATATTGGGGCGGCGCCCGCCCCTCTCCCTCGTGCTTACCTTCCTCCCCCAAAAAGGGCAGGTAACCCCTTTACGCTGGGTGAACGGGGGGACGTACTGAAGCCAAAACGCGCAAACGGGCCCACCGACTGGGAAACCACGCTCGACGTGCTTAATTGGGTGGGGGGAAAACGAGTGCTCACCCTGAGCTATCCCGTCCCCACGCACGTTAGGGGGGGGGGGGTGGGGGGAATTTTGCAACAGAACCGTGACGGGCAAAGGGGAGAAATATTCCGATTTAAAAAGGAAGGGCAAGCTCGTGAATCGTTCCCTCCAACTGCTCATGCCATTCTGCCTTGTGTGCGGGGTTTCAATCGAAACGGGGAATGAAAATGAAGGGAAAGGGGGGGGAAGACTCCCAGATGTTTAGTACATGTTGCCGTACTTGCAACAAACATCTGCCTAGGCCCGACTCGGAGGATCTCAGAAGAAAAAAACATCACTTCTGACAAATACCACCCCTACAAAACCGTAATCTGTCCCCCCTATATGGGTGTGAACATGGATCTGTCAGCAGAGCAGAGAGGAAATCCAAGCATTTAGAGAACAAGTGCCACAGAAGACTCTCAAAATATCAACAAAGAACCAAGACCAAAAACTATGGACGAAAAAAATCAAAAAAGGGGTTGGGTCCCCAAAACCTTTTCTCTCCCCATAAAGAGGGGAAAAATTTTGTGGTTGGTCACACCCCAAAAATACAACACTTGCAAAAACCTTTGCAAGGAACAGTCAAAGGGAAGAAGAAGACCGCCAAAAAAAATCATGGGTTGACAACACAAAAAACTGGACCCCCCAACCCTGCAAAACCTTCTATAGCCCACAAGACGTGAAGCAGAAAAGATCTCGTTGGTCTTTTCCCCATGTCCCCCCTAAAATCCTTTTGGGGCATGGGGGATGGGGTGAGTGGTGAGTGCCGTCCAACCTTCCTTTCCTTACTACATTTCCTGGCCCGCGTGGGGGTTGTTTGCCGCAAGTGTGACACATGTCTTATTTACTTGCCCGTTGTTTTTGTTAATGTGTCAATTTTTGGGGGGGTTTTTTGGTTTTGTGAAATAAGTCTGTCTTTAGTCAATGGGGCTTAAAAAATTGAATTCATATGTTGGGGTATGGTGGGGTGTGCTGGTTGTTGCCCCACCCGCGCGTGCGTGTTACTGTTGCGTGTGTGTGTGCGTGCGTAAAAATAAAGTTTTTTTGCCTTTGTCAATGGCTTTTGTTGTTTTTTTTTTAATATGTGTTCACAATTGATGTGGTGGGGGTGTGTGTGTTTTTGTGCCGCGCGCGCGGCGCGCGTGGTGTGGTTTGTTTGTGTGTGTGGGGGTTTTTTTGTGGGTTTTTTTTGCTCGTGACATTTTGATTAAGTCATTTTGGATGTTTTAACCAAAATGAAAACCGCTTTTTTTGTGTCTTTTTAGATGTTTTGGTTAAAATTGCCGTCATATTGTAAATTTGTTATGGGATGACTTTTAAATGTTTTTGCAAATTGACTTGACTTCTTGACAGACAAACAAAACATTGGGTTTAATTATAACAAAAAAACCCCGACATGATACAATGCAAAGTAATGCGGGAAAGGTGTGTGAGAGAGACGAAAAATGGGATATGGTGAGAAAGAAGGGAGCGTGTCTGGTTCTCACTGCGCGGAGCGGGGTGAGAGAAATATTTCGGTGGATCTATTGAAGCACTAGCGCCCAGACCCACAGTTTCTTGCTTGTTAAAGGCATGGGAGAAAATCCGCCATAAGACCTGATCAAACCAGGCCATCCACCTTTCAATCTGAGTTTGATTCCACTTGGCTACTGTCAACAACAACAACAACAACAAATGCGAGGGTCGCGAATGAACTGGCTCTTTAACTTGATTGAATACTTTTTTTTCTTTTCGTCAAACATCAGACAGCAACTATTGTTGCCTGTCATGTGAGCGAAAATGCGTTGCGCTGCCGTTAAGCGCCTGACAAGTCAGGCCCAGTGCATCCAACTTGGGCCGTAGGAGAGAATCGTTCTCTTGTTTCAACCTTTCAGGACAAAAAGGCAGGAGAGTGAGCCCAGAGAGCAACACTAGACAAGAGGGAGGGGTGATGACAGTAGAAAAAGGAACGAATCGGAAACAAAGAGAGGATAGAAAAGAGGGAATTTACAGAACAGTTCCAGAAGGTGCGAGGGGGGAGAGGATGCTATTTGTACTGACAGCCCCCGGATTCCCCCCTCCCCCTCCCCCCCCCCCCACCCCCCCCCCCTCCCCCCCCCCCCCCCACCCCTCCCCCCACAGGAGAAAATTGAATGAATGCAGGACACACAACGGGGTGTTGTTGTTTTTTTAAATATTTCTTGATATTGATTATTATCGTTGATGTTTTGAGCGCTTTGATTTGTTGCTTTACAAGATTCAGCGCTATATAAATTCCATACATTATTATTATTATTATTATTATTATTATTATTATTATTATCATGTTTTACCTGTTCTATTTACATTGAACTTCCAAAGTTCAAATGATTTTCAGGAAAAGAAATCATAGGGTGTCATGATTACTGCTGTGTTGCATTTTTCCATAGTAACGTTATAATATTCTCCGTTATCTTTTCTGTTGTACTCGTGATATGTAAAACAAACAAAAAAAACCCCAAAAAATCAATACCATGACTTGGCATCCCTCTCCTGATGCTCCCCTAGTGCTGTATGACGTGGGGTTGATGATCGATTTTCATGTTGATAAAGGCACTACACCCCCCCCCCCCCACCCACCCACTCCTCCCGTTCATCCCCTTTGTGGATGCGCTTAAAATTGCTTAAATAACTAGACATTCTCTCTCTCATCTCTCTACTCATCTCCTCTCTCTCTCTCCTCACTCTCCTCTCTCTCTCTCCCCTCTCTCACTCTCTCTCTCTCTCTTCTCTCTCTCTCTCTCTCTCTCTCTCTCTGAAGAGATCACTGAGGGAAAAGAAAGAAAAGCACAGCTTTCATTCGACCAGAACAAACCACAATGCCGAAAGAGGAACAGATTTTGCAACTTGTGTCTTTATTTCCTTTTTATTTTTGGTTCATCACCATGCCTCACCTCCACTGCTGTACATACTGCCATATCCGATTGTCAAGCTCACAAGTATGCAAACTGTAAACAGCTCGCTAAAAAAACAAAAAATTGTATTGGACACAAAATTATCCAATAATCTTCTTTTAGGATAAAAAGTGGTAGGGGGCGGGGTGTAGCGGGGAGATAATAAGATTATCTGATCATTACTTCTCTCTCCCCTAGGCCCTTTCCCCCACCACTCCTAAGCCGCCTTCATCTAGAAATTGTTACAAGACAAAACATATCAAAGTACTTGTACTAGTCAAAGGGTAAAGGTGTCCCATATCCTATAAGGTCGTAGGGAGGCAAGGCGTCAGAGACCTCAACTTCTCAAGGGGCCAGCATATTGAGGCGGTGCCTATTCCTCTCCCTCGCTGCTTTACTTTCTCTGACCCTAAAGAGGAAGGTGCCTATTTACAGCTACTTGCCCCTAGTTTGTGTCAAAAGATATCATCGTTTGGTGGGGACTGTTGTGATACACGAAGCATATTTAAGGTATTTTTCTAAATGTACAAAAAAAAATCAAATTCTAATTCTGTAGTTTCTTTCCTCCTTTTCTGTGAATTCTATGAATGTCTGATTTTTTTTTAGATATTAAAAAGTTTCTATTTGTATAAGAAGCTTATACAAAGCGTAAAAATGTTTCTTATTTTTAAAAAAAAAAACAAAACCAAAAAAACCTCTCTCTCTCTCTCTCTCTCTCTCTCTCTCTCTCTCCTCTCCTCTCTCTCTTCCTCTCCTCTCTCCTCTCCTCTCTTCCTCTCTCGCCAGCCCCCAAGGAAGCCGACAAATACCCCCTTCCCCATACTCTCCCACTTTCTCGCCACCACACCCCCCACTTCTTTTCTTCTTCTTCTTTCATCTGCCGCTGGTGCCTTTCGGCGTCGCGGGGAGACACAGAGGTCTGTCTGCAGCAAGGCGGGAGGCCATCATCGCCTGCCGCTTTGCCCTTTGGGCTGGTCTTAATTGCTTTCCTTGTTTCAGCTTCAAGGATGTGGGGCTCTCTAACTGGTCTTTATAGCGTGGTGAGAACTGAGAGCTGGAAGCTTGTACTCCAGATGGGTTTAAAAGATCTTTAAAATAGTCTTCCCATCGTTTCAGAATTTCCTCTTCTTTGTGCAGTGCCTCTCCATTTGCATCATTCACTACTGTTGTTGGATTGAATGGCTCATCTCTTACTCTCATCGTCTTCACACTTTTGAAAAATTATCTTGGGGAGTTCTTGCAAATTTCACTTAACTTCTCTCCTTAAGTCGCCCAAGAGTTTTCTTTGGAGGCTTTCACAACACGATTACTATGTCTTCTTGCGATTCTGTACTTGACGTAGTCCTCTTCTGTCTAGGTCTTGACCCAAGCTTTATATAGCTGCTTTTTTTTTCTTGATGGCTTCCTTCACCTCTTGGTTCCACCAAGCTGTAGCGTTCCTGTTTTTACCTCCACATTTCTTTTTCCCGCAAACTTCCCTTAAGGTGTTCAAGAGAGCTGGCTTGAAGGTGTCCCAGACTTGCTCCATGTTGAGAGGTGTTGTATCAATGGAGTCAAGTTTCATCTTGTTAGCACTATGAATCTGTTCTTGCACTTCTTTCTCTTCCAGTTTGAGGAGGTTGATCTTTTCAGGCTGGTTCTTCCTAGCAGTTGTTATTTTCTTCTTCTTCTGAGTACTGGAGGCTAGAATGACAGGCCTGTGGTCAGTGTCAAGGTTGGCATTGGGGATGGCTTTTGAGTCTTTGATGGCGTAACGTGTTCTAGATCTTGCAAGTGTAAAGCCGATTTGAGACGAGATGTTGAGATCGTTCCATTTGTACCAGGTGTAAATTTGGGAGGCCTAGTTGGGGGGTGTTGGTTGTTGTTGTTTTTCCAACATCCCCCCAACAAATTTTTTTTAATTATGACGGTCCCCTCTTTAAGAACCAGGTCAAGATGCTTCCTCGCTTTCCCCTCCCCATGGCCAATATGAGGCTTATCCCATGCCAATATTGTAAAGGAGGGGGTCCCAAAGCATGCCTATGCTAAAAATCCTGGCCTGACGCCCCCATCCATGCACAAAACAGTTGGACCATCTCCCTTCCATTTCCCTGTTCCTCTTCAGTTCAGATCTCATTGCCGGTCAGTTCCTTTCTCAACTCCCCTCAGAAAGAGGAAAAGACCAAACAATAACCAAACCACCCCTACTACACTACACACACGCACACACACACACACGCACCACACACACACAACTACACACACACACTAACTACACACACACACACACACTAACTACACAAAACACACTAACCACACACACACACACAGACCCCTCCCCCCCCCCCCCCACAACACACCCCCCACCCCCAACCAGGATACAGAGTACTCTTTTCCCTCATCCCGCCCTGTGACGCGGATCACATTCCGAGCCAATATGTACCGTCGA